>AYKW01000069.1:853498-1453498 GCA_002760635.1 Ganoderma sinense ZZ0214-1
ACCTCCGTGATTGTCCCATCACGGTTCTCAGTACCATCTATGTTATACAGAGGAATCGGCTTTGCCAACTTCCTCGTTGTAACATGGTTCTGATCTACGAAACGTCTATGTAAAAACTTGGTAGTAGCTCCACTATCTACCATTGCTACAATATCCTTATGTCGCTGCTTGCCGATTAACCGTACTGGTATGTGAAAGTGTTGACTATCATGATTCACTTCATATACGAACGCGGAACTTAGTACAGAAAATCGACTACTACTACAAGAGCCGGCACGCGCAGCGTCCAGTGCGGCTCTGATCAGAAACCCTCCTTCGTCTCGTTCACCGATACGGCACTGAGCCATTCCTTTATCTCCTTGAGCTTAGCCCGGAGCGCAGCCAGATCTGTCGTCTTGCCAGACGAGGAGGCTGCTTGCTGCTCCTTCTTGGGTAGCTTGCACTCAAAGGAACGGTGGCCTGGCTTGCCACAGTTGAAGCAGTTCCCTGTGAACGGCTTCTTACCAGTGGCAGCGGCCTTCTCGCCCTTCCTTCTCCACCCACCACCGAACTGCTTGGGCCGTTCTTCTTCGCGCACTAACAAATTCTGATCCATGGTCAGTGCGACCGCCTGGATCTTCGTGATTGATGAAGTGTCGTGGCCCGAGGTAGCGAGGATGTCCTTGATCTTGTAAGGCAGGCCGGTGCGGTACCGCTCGCGCTTGTCCTCGGCACTGAAGCTGGTACGAGCCGCGATTGTGTTGAACTTCACCGTGTAGTCCTGCACGGTGCCGATCTTGTGCTGCCCTTTACAGAGCTTAACGAGCTCTGCGATGGCTGCTTCCTTGTCATCCGCAGCGCAGAAGTGGGCTTTGAAGGCCGTCTCAAAAGCCGCGAAGTCTGCCCACGGCTGAGTACTGCTTGCGAGCGTCACAATATGGGGGCCTGCCCACTCTGCTGCTCCCTCCGTAAGCTTATTGTGGAGGGTGATCCAGAGGATCGTCTCTGGAAAGCTTGGCGAAAAGGTGGTAATGTTCGAATGGTAGATGCTGGCCGCAGAAACGAAGCGGAGGCCATCCTGAGCCATCTTTCCATCGTATTCGCGAGGGGCGAGTTGGGTGACCAGCTTGGAGACATCATAACCAGCCGGCAGTTGCGGAGGTGCGGGTGTGGTGCCAGCGTTGCTCATGGTCGATGAGGGCATTGGTGATTGTGAGCGCAAGGAAGCTGCCGATGAGTGGTGCGATGAAGAGTGATGTGATGAGGGAGGAGTGGGACTGTTGAGGTTGACAGTGGGTCGGTTCGGGTCAACCGGAGGGGTGATTGGTCGGAGACCTTGGAGTCGTTCTCGTACTAGTTCAATGGTCCGATCAAGGATCGGAGAACCTGTAGATCGAGGTGGAGTGGGAACACGGCTCGGAGCGTGGCTCCGAGGTCGAGAGGCAGGTCGGGATGAGGGGTTCCTGGCTGCAATGGCTGCTGCTTGACGAACAGGGGGTCGTTCTGGGTCTCGGGGAGGTAGCTCTGGAGGGTTGGCAAGGTGGTTGCGGATTACGTCTACGTGTGCTGGTGTGGGATAGAGGCGAGGTGCAACCGCACGACGATTCTCCTCAGTATCCGCAAAGATCCAGTGCCAATTGGGACACGGTTGTTCTTCACAGACAGCCCAGTCACCGAGCTCGTTAAGCAGGTGTTCGTGCTGAACTTCAGTCGGGTGAAAGACGTGTGGTCTTCTTTCACAAGCCAGGGTGGATGGGGTAGGGATAGCTCGCTTCCTATCCCAGGAATGAAAACGGCAGGTGCACGATCCAACACTGTCTGCTCAGCCTCCTCGGCCTATTGCTGTGTCTTAGCCTCAAGGGGCACGAGCCCAAGGGTGTTCTGCCTTGGCTTTGTTTCGCCACCTTTCTCTAGCCTCCCACGCCGTGAGGCGGACCACTTCTGTCAGTACCGGGGTCTCGGGTTAGGAGCTTTCCGCGTACTGTACCACTAAGTGGCAAGCCTCGGGTTGAACCAAGACCACGTCCGATGGTGTGACTAGAGCGCGTACTACGCGAGGCCAACACAGAGGATCAAGTGCGTACCGTACGAGAGAAAAGGGAGTAAGGAGTACGCCGGTGCTCGTGAAGAAGTTTCGACCTAATGTTACGACTGGCTGTCGAGTAAGATCAGGGAGGCTTACAAAGACGAGCAAGGGCGCTGACGAGCACTTGTGCAGCGAGAGCGGAGCAGGGCTCGACAGTCAGGCTGGAGACAAGATGTATTGAGCGAGTATGTACGAGCGAGAATACAGAGTGGCTTACCTGGAGACAAGAGGTCGAAACTGAAGTCTCCAGGCAGCAAGGTACAGGTCTTATATACATGTACAGAACAATGGGGTCCAAGGACAATAGGTAACTATGGACGTGGGAGTGGAGGAGAGAACAATGGAATGTAGGACAATAGCGACTAGGGAACAACGAGGGACAATAGGAGCTATTGTACTACGAGACAAGGAGACGGGTTACGATGCAACAAAGGACCATAGGGACGACATGGGAAGTAAACCGTCCAAGAAAAGGAAACAGAGACGCCAAGGTAGGCGCCAAACAGAACGTTCGTGACAATACCCCCCTCCTAAGGGGCGTGCCCTCACGACTTAGTCTTCTTGGAAGAAGTTTCGACCTAATGTTACGACTGGCTGTCGAGTAAGATCAGGGAGGCTTACAAAGACGAGCAAGGGCGCTGACGAGCACTTGTGCAGCGAGAGCGGAGCAGGGCTCGACAGTCAGGCTGGAGACAAGATGTATTGAGCGAGTATGTACGAGCGAGAATACAGAGTGGCTTACCTGGAGACAAGAGGTCGAAACTGAAGTCTCCAGGCAGCAAGGTACAGGTCTTATATACATGTACAGAACAATGGGGTCCAAGGACAATAGGTAACTATGGACGTGGGAGTGGAGGAGAGAACAATGGAATGTAGGACAATAGCGACTAGGGAACAACAGGGACAATAGGAGCTATTGTACTACGAGACAAGGAGACGGGTTACGATGCAACAAAGGACCATAGGGACGACATGGGAAGTAAACCGTCCAGAAAAGGAAACAGAGACGCCAAGGTAGGCGCCAAACGGAACGTTCGTGACAGCAACGTCTGCGCCGCTGATTACTCTGCAGTCCAATAATCTCACCCTGCACCATGCCATTCATGTGCATGCAACTTCAATAAAAGGTGAGTCACTCATGCCATTTATAGTGTTATATACGTGCTTGAAGTTGAGATACGAGTTTCAGAGATCGGAGGGATGGCCATGCCCGAGTATATGCTCGCGTCGGGAGATCGGGTGATTAGTCGGATGCTTGCGGGACAAAAGGGGTAGGTTGGCTAATGAACAAGTACAAGGTTGTGCATGTGCGCGAGCTTGAGACGGGAACATTTGGACCCACTGAGGTACATCCACACAATCTCTGCAGCGAAGCTCCACACGTGCATGATGACCCGTGTAAGGTTGAAGCTATTCAGAACTTCAACAGGCTATATCCTCTAGATAGTCCCGGGCCCCGACGCTGTTGCTTTTGCACAGTGCTCAGCCATTCATACTTACACATCAGTAAAACCGACAATCTCTGAAAGTCTGGATGATCTGGACAGCCACCGATCCAGATCATCCAGACCTCCGGATTTAGCTCACACCCTGGGAGGGGAATAAACCGCCGTGGTCTATCTCAATGCATCTGACACATTCTGAGTAAATAACTTGAACCCAGATAGAGATATATTTGAGGTAAAAAGAAGGGAAACCGGCCGACAGGATGAGAACGGAGGGCTGTGGCATAACAGCGGGTACTTTCACGAAGACTGACTTACCAGAGAGGTTCCGGAATCAATAGGCCGTTGGCACTGATTCCAGTGGATATATAGTCCAAATACAAAGCAATATTCCGCCGACAGAAGGGAGGCTCGAAGAGAAAGCTCAGATAGAGAAGGGAGGAAGTGGGAAGGCGAGCGAAAGGATGAAGCGCCCAATGTTCTGAACGTGGGTCTTGAGTGTCTGGGCGCCAATTGAGCCTGAAACGTCTGAATGTCGTCTGAAAAGTCTGGGGCGGGTCTGGTCCAGACCTCCCAGAGCTGTGCAAGTTTTACTGATGCATTCTCCAGAAGGTGACGGCGCATTGAGGGCGGGCGACAGCCCGGCCGATGTGCGCCACGGGGTTTGAGTTGTACTTACTCAGGCTGGTACCGTATCGGAGCTCAACATACTTTGCAGTCCTTTACTCTGTTTCAAGTATCAATGTTACCCTTTCGCCTTCTGGATAGACATTGCTGCGTCTGAGGCGTAGATTATTAATTAATATTGGTAGACACAAGCTGTTAGCTTGAAATATCCCTGCCCGGGGCAACGGCACGGGAATCTGCTAGTATTGTACCGATATCGGGGTCCAGACGAGAGCCGCAGCTATTGAGGAAGCGTTGTGTACGTAGCGTTGAATGCGGTTGCAGCTTCGGGCGACACGGTTGATTGGTTCAACGATTTAAGCTTTGTAGCCAGACGAGGGAGTCGCGTGGCGAGTGCGCCCAGGCTGTGGCGGTGCCTGGGCCGCGGCCGGCGGAGGCCCGGGGCGGCTTTGCGTCATGCTACTTATTTAAGTCTGTACTTATTACCCCAATGCCACGACGATCACTACCAGCATTGACCATGTTTCGAGCTGGCTTAAACACCCTTCATTCTCGCGCGTCGCCAGTGTTCACGAAGCCATTCCGTGCGGGAGTTGCGGCTGCAAACCTGAGTTCTACAAGCTCTCGACCCGCGACAACGACCGACTGGGTTGCGACACGCAAGAACCACAGCCATGGCCCAGGCAGCACCGGAACACTCGAGGACTGCGACTCGCTGCCCACCGCCGAAGATTTCAGGATCAGCGCAGATGCTGAAAGGGCACATGCCCTAGCAACTGCCAATGGCCATCTCGGACGGTCATACTTGTATGGTTCGTGTTCTGGCTCGCGACTCACCCTCTTGCAAACGAGGTCGGAGCTGATCGTGTAGTATTGCGTCGGTTCAGTCCCCGCGACGGCAGAGAAGATGCTCGAGAAGTCCTTGACGACCAGCTCGGACGTGATTATATATGACCTCGAGGACAGTGTGCCGCCCTCACCTGCGGACAAGCACGGCGCGAGGTCGCGCCTTGCACATTTCCTCTCGGTGCGTGCTTAGGAGGGTCAATGAGAGAGCCCGCAGGCAATGACTTTTATATTCCAGACGAGATCAGGCAGTCTGCCCTCGCCCGACCGGATCGCCATCAGGCTGAACTCGAACGCCACCGAGTTCTTCGCTGAAGACATTATCCAAGCGGTGTGTGGCACGCCCCCTCACAAAACGTAGGAGATCATCAACTCATAACCAACACCAACAGCTGCGCCTCCCTTGGATCCGTACCTTCGTTCTTCCTAAGATCCATTCGGCACAGGATCTCCATCATGTATCTGAGGAGATACACATCGCCTACCGCGCGCACAAAGTCCGGAACCCGAACGGGCCGCCCATCCAACTCGTCGCGAGCATCGAGAGCGCAAAAGCCATGTACAACCTCGGCGAGATCGCCTCGTGGCAGTCGCTCTGGGGTCCCGCTCAGGGCGGGAAGCTCTCTGCTCTCCTGGTCCGTCTTTCTTCTTCCCGACTTATCATGAGCTTCCTAACAAGGGTCCTGCGTTCAGTTCGCTGCGGAAGACTGTATGTGTCGTCTATAGGTGAATTCCGCGGAGTCAATGTAACTGATGTATCATGCAGATTGCGCGGACACGGGTATCATTCGTACAACCACACGGCAGGAACTGTTGTACACCCGCTCCCACATCGTAGTAACGGCCAAGGCGTTCGGTCTTGGCGCCATCGACATGGTGCGCTCGGCTCCCGCAATATTGATTCCAGTGGGTGGTTCTGACCAAGCCGATGAATGCAGGTCTGCGTGAACTACAAGGACCTCGAATACCTGCGCGACGAGTGCGAGGACGGACGGCGGCTCGGCTTCACTGGGAAGGTAATCATTCACACCACTCTATCTTGCCCGGTTATCTCATCGGATTTGCGCATATAGCAAGCCATCCACCCTAACCAAGTCGATGTGATCCAGTCGACATTTGTGCCGAGCGACAAAGGCGAGTACATTTCCCGAGAGGTTGTCGGAAAGTGGCGCTGACTCCGGGAAAACGTTGCAGAAATTCTTCGTGCTGCGAGGATCTTGAAGCAGATGGAAAAGGCGCACCTCGCGAACCGGGGTGCCGCTGGTCTGGAATTGGAGGGCGGCGGGATGGAGATGATCGACGCGCCTATGATCAAGCAAGTACGTCTTCCTTCGAAGGTAGAATCCAGATAGCTTTGGCTGATTTGGCTTTGTGGTCTTCTAGGCCGAGAGGATTGTTAAGATTGCAACAGCCGCAGGACTGACTATCCCTGACTTGCAGTAGGATTCAGAAGCCCAAGGAAAGGACTCTATGTATTTCTAGGTTGTACGGTTAGGAATCTGGGATCAGATGGACAACAACGTACCATGTCAATGGTTAGCCTTCCCGCTCTCCCGGTGTACTTAGGAGATCACAGTAAATTATCCCGCATGGTTCCGGTCGGAGACCCGCTGAGACCAGTCGTTCCCATGACAGATTCAAGGCGAAGACCGGGCTGCGGGGGATCTGTTGACCTTCGGCACCTCTAGACCAGCATCTACTACACGACGGGCATGGCGCTACTTTCTTCTAGACAAAAGTCGATGAAAAGTCGAGACCCGTGAAAGACTTTTCTCTGCACGTGACAAAGTTGGTAAAAGTCGAGCGAAAGTCTCCGGAAAGGAAAGCTTTCTCCCCACTTTTACTCACCTTTGTGCCGCCCAGAGAAAAGTTAAACACGTGTATCGACTTTTCGTCGACTTTTCACCGGTGGAGAATAGCGCCATGCCTGCGGTGCTAGTAACTATCATTCAACGAACTCGATCGTCTAGTACAGTAACCAAGTCCACAGATGCTGACAGCGGGGGACTCCACGATCCCTGCTGACCATTCACACAAGTCCCGCCGTCCACCAGCGTCCACCTTCTAGCCCCACTCAATCAAGCCACCAAGCAAACGCGTCCACAACAGCCTGCGATTTGGATCTAGACGCAAACGAGGCCCGTCCCATACACGCCCATAAGAAACGGGCACGCCGGCTTCCGAGTCGAAATGCAAGCCCTCAGCGCGGATGCGGAGTCGGCGATATCTCTCGAGGGCTTCGAACAGGGCTGACGTCCGGAACTGAAGCGACGCAGCGATTCTTTGGGGACGCCGAGTGGAAACGCACTCAGCATCTGTGCAAGAGACGGCCACCTGCTTCCCTGCTAATCAACAAGGTGACACCGCCTTTAGCGAACGCTAGGGACTTGAGGACAGTGTTGCCGGCATGTGTGCCTGGAGCGTCACCTCGAAGGACTCCCAACCATCTCGGCCAAGAGGTGCGCGCAAAACAGCCAAGCACCGGCCTCTGCGCCGGAAAACAATGAATGCTTGGTAGTGTGCAGACATGAGGCGGAAAGCATGCATACGGCGAGAGATGATGATGTGAGGGAGCAAGGACCGCTGGGAAGGAAACGAGGGGGAGGACTCAAACGCCAGGCTGGGCACGACACCAGCCTACAGGAAGCCGCTCTCCTGCAGCAACCTGGCCATCTTCTCGTCCTCGCGTTCGCGGGGCTCGCGCTCGAGACTGAGGTTCCAGAACTGGTCGCCGTAGTCCACGCCGTCCTGGTACGCCTGGAAGGAGTCCTCGAGGTACGAGAGAACCGACGCCACCGTCTGGAAGTTGTACGGCACGGCCTGCCAGCGCTTGATGTCCTGGATGACCTCCGCAGCCTTCTGCCGCTTGCGGAAGTTGATCATGTTGCCGGCCAGCTTGTCCCCCGCGCCGTCGTTGATGAACGTCAGTGTCGTGAGGTACACGCCTATCGATGTTAAAACGGCGCATTAGTACTGGCTCGTTCTACTTGATAAGACACGTACCAATGAAGGGCACGCAAGGGGGCTGCACCCTTGCCAACATAGAACGGTAGTTGTTGAAATTCTTGTTGGTGTCGACCGTCGACTCGCAAATTTGCAGCTGCGACATGAACTTCGCATTCACCTGCTCCCAAGTTCGCTTGAGTCGGCGAATCGGAGGCCTGTTCAGACCAGAGACGATCGCCGTCATGGATGAGAAGTTCTGCAATGTGCGACACCGCTGCATGGAAATGTTAGAGACTTCGCAAATGGCAAACCACGGGTTCGGGGCTTACATCTGCAACGTTGATGAAATGCTTCACTACTCGTGCGCGTTTCTGCGAGTCTTCCCGGTCAAGGACGGTCTCGGCTACCCAATCGGCAATCTGTATTTGACAGTCAGTGTGGGGAAAAGTCGCCTGTACAGCACACCAGTCCCTCACCTTATTGCTCAATTGAATGATAACAGTGATATTATCTGCGGTCTTGATTTTGGCTTCTCGCGATCGTTGCAAGCATTCCATCGGTCGGATCTTCTTGTACAGCGCAGCCTCCATAAGCGTGAGTTGGCGTGCGACCTCAAGAGGATCGATGTCGAGCAACTTCAGCTTCTTCGACGTCTTCGGCACAATCGGCGCGGGGGGAGCGACCGGAGTTGTGTTCGTGGTCTTGATGGGGGCATCGCCACTCCGTTGCTATTGGGCCCAAATTAGAGGTGTTCACGGCGAGGAGAAACAGGTGAACTTACAGCGCGCTCGATAAGAACGAGAAGCTGTCTCGCCGCCGGGGACGTCACGACCTCTTCGTTGGATGCAAACTCCTTCATGCATGCAAGGATGTACATATCTTCCCTCTCCAGCACGTCATCATCCGTGACCAATGTCCGGAAGACATTTAGTACACTGCGATGAGATGTCAATAATAGGCCGATAGACACAGGGCAGAACTCACCGCATACGAACGATCTGCTGCTTCAGACGAGTCCACTCCTCAAGCTCAGCTCGTTTCAGGTTGGGTGGCGGTGAGATCCAGTACCGGTTCGTCAAGAGCTCGAATAGTTCATCGACCGTCATGAAGGACTTGAAGGTCATCAGGAAGTTCCGGGTGTACTTCGTGTCTATAACAAGAGTTAGAAACAGCTTGTAATTGTTAAGAGCAGCCTGATGCTTGCCCATTGATTCGTGCACCGTCAACCGTTCAACCAGCGCAGCGGCAGTGCCGGCCCGGACTTGGCCGTCAGGGTCGATGAGGATCTGGGTCTGGTCGTAGTTCATGCGCAGGTACCATGGCTTCTGGTCTGCGTTGAGCTCGCTGATGTAGTGTTGCGGTGCCTCAGAACCAAGGATCTTCATAAGCTTGTTACCCTTGCCTCTCCGCGATGGGGACTTGCCCATAAGTATAGCTACTCCAAGGTCAATTTCACCGTTTTCGGCGACCCAGGTGGGAAAACACTTACGATCGTCCTCGTCCAGATATGCCACCGCGTCTTCATCCAACGGGGAAGGGAACTCAGGGGAAGGCGGCCCATTGAATGTGGTGTCCCCGAATGACGAGGTGCCAGCATCGCTGACGCTATCGTTCCTCGAACGCTGTGACATGTCGAGGGACGTCTGGGATGGCTGGTTCGTGTTGCTGTACAGGACTGAACCACTAGAATCCGCAGATGGAACGGTTCGCATTGTTGGCTGGCCAAAAGCGTGTTCCATGTCAACAAAATCATCATCGTTGCCCTCCGCCAGCTGCGAGATGGCGGCCAAAGAACTGTCAGCGATGTTGATCCGGGACGTTCGCCATTCAATCGAGTTCCGGTAGTCGCCTTGACTTGTCGACGCTTGCTCCTGCCCGAGGGCGAGCAGCGACTCCAGGGTTTGCGCGACAAGGACGCAGTTCGCCCGAATGGTAGGAGCGGTGACCTCCACCGAGGTGACCAGAGTCGTACGATGCCGCCGAGCGAAAAATTCTGAGAAGCTGAGGTGCTGCGCTGCCATGAAGATCGTCGCACCATCGTCGTACAAAGCCTGTATCGCCCCTTCCAGTGTACGGACAAGGTTGCGAGCCCTGTCCACCATCTGCCTGTATTGCGGGCTGGAATCGGAACGAACACCATCGACGTCCACATGGAATGCGACGTTGATTCCACAGAGCCACTGCAACAACCACGACAGGTATGCGGAGGCACTCTGGCCTTCCTGAGACACTCGTTCTGCGAATAAGCCCATCAATATTATAGCAAGACATCCAGGACCATGTACACTGGTACATACCTGGATGGCTGTCCAAGTATCTCAACGAGATTACCAAGGAACCTAATCGCGCCTCGAGGGCCTTCAGGCTGCCCTTGTATTCAATGACAACGTCGTCGGTAAGCATACGCTCAGGAACTTCGGTGCCATCATCCGGCGCAGCGAAACCAAAGCCTCGCCAGTCCCCAGCAACGCCAGCACCAGGAAGACCCAAGCCGATGTTCGCCGTTGAGAAGGTGCCTAGGAGGCGCTTCCCTCCGGGCGTCCGCGAAAGAGTGCTTGATAGTGCATGTTGTTCTTGAAAGAATACCACTTCCTGCACGAAGGCGGTGATTGCCCGTTCAAGCTCCAGGACATCAGATTCCATACGATTAGGTTTGTCGGTCGAAGATAGACCCGGGTCATACTGCAAAGCAAGAGTGGAGAGGACGAGCTTGGAGAGGGTACCAGCAACCTTTCGATGCGCTGCCTTCAGGTGAGCCTGCAGGGTCTGACGACCACCTGGTCGTGGGTCACGGGGATCGCGGGGATACAGATGACTGGGAACATGGCCACTGGGAGTTGCAGTCACGTACAGCAGATTACGCACCGCCGTGACGACTTCAAGGACTAGCACATCCACCTCTTGATACTGTTCTCGGTGCCGAGGGCTGGAGGAGCCCTGCAGGTAACGCAGAACTGCTGCAACAGCGTCTCGTATTCGGTCCGACAACTCGACCACGGTTTCAGGGGATGATGGTGATAGGGCGCTCTGCAGCGCCTTGGCCGACTTCTCAGCAGCAGTCGGCTCAAGAGCAGCGGCAATAGAGGGCAAGGGTCGCAAGGGGCGTGAGGCGGATGGACGCCCAACATCGCCTGTGGCCGACCCGGCGGTGGTCGTAGAGTTGGGTCCATCTTGCCTCGATGAAAAGAATATGTCAGGCTCATCAGAGTGGATGTCGGTGCTGCTACCGTTCCGTGCCTGGGTCCGTGAATGAGAAGAGTCTACCCGCGGTCGTGAGATACCGTTCACGCTGCCGTTGGGTGGGGTAGAAGAAGGGATAGTGGTGTTGGGAATAGAGGAACTGGAAGTAGATGGGGGGTTCTTCGACGCCAAGGGTCCCGAGTAGCCATCTTGGCTATAAGAGGGCGGGGCGGCCGACTCGGGCAGCGTCCAGGAGACCCTGCCATCCAGCCTATTCACATAGTAATACGACTGACCATCGTCCGCCAACCGTCTCACCCATGGCTCCGGGGTCTGTGTCCTCTGCGGAATGCCGAAGCCCGGGCCCTCCCGACTGTTCGAAGCTGCGAGACCGTAGGCGGTTGCAGGTCCTGTTCGCGATGATGCCTGAGGCGCAAGCGCAGCGACTGCGGAGTCTTCGTCTACCTCGCCTTCAGCGGGAAGGTCCGCCGACTGTTGGCCGGTGTGCGTATTGACATAGAATATCTACGAGCGTTGGCCTAAGGCGCATTTCGCAAACGAGACTAATGAATGCTCACTCGACCGTCCTGTGCTACTTGCGGCACCCAAAAGTCGCTATGTTGCGTTCCCCCGCCAGCGACAGCCGTCCCATTCGTGGATCCTAATGATTGCAGAACGCCCTGGTAGTCTGCACCTCCGCCATTCAACCAATCTCCGTCCAGGTCCGATTGGGATAGTGCCTGAGACATTGTGTGGACCATGTCCACTATCGAATCGTCCGGTAACGCTGCATGGGAGCTTGAATACTCGGACCCTCCGAACGCAGCTTCCGCTTCCTGGTCGGAGATTACGGTAACATAGTTGGAGGGGAACCATCCTCGCTCGTCGATCAACAATCCGTCCCACCAGCCAGATTCAAGACGCGTGAGGACCTCGATGATGTCGCCCTTGTGGAAAGAGAGGGAGGAGGGATCTTCAGACTGAAAGTCATAGAGAGCGCGGCAGAAGAAGGTAGAGGGATACTCGTCGCCAGCCTGAGGATCGTCATAGTTCATGGAGGATTGTGGGTCGTGCACGTTGTCCGCCAGCGTCGCATGCATTGGGAGGCCTGACGAAAACCTAGGGAGGAACGAGGAGGAGGGAAAGAGGCTGGACTGGGGTCAGTGATGGAATGTGGGCTTATTTCCAGTGTCGCAGTCCACTGCCATCTCTGTCCCACACTGGCGCAGCTTGCCATATGCGGTCAATGACGCCCTCATTTCCGACATATCGGCTTTGCAAAGGCGGTAATCATTTACAGGTACATCGTCAGTCGTTTTGCACGGCTACATTCGCGCACTGGCAAGGGTTCTACAGGCTACAGTGATAGGGACAAATCCGCCGCCCATCCTCTAGTGCTTCAGCGTCCGCTGCTTCTCCGCGAATTCTACAATCTTTTTATCTACGAACATACCCTTACGTTCGCGCACCGAATCCATATACGTCTTGGCGATGTTGGTACGGTCCGCCTTCTCGCCAAGGTCTTCCAGCTCTTCCTCGGTGGTGGGTACCCAGAAAGGATCCTGGTCGAGCATTTCATATCTCAAGCGCCCCATCAGAACCTGGACTCCTAGCGCAAATGGAGAACACTCACCCGCTGAATATCAGTTGAGGGCTAGCAGCGCCAGAAGTGCGTTTCCGGATATCTAATGCCCGGAGGCACATGCATCAGAATCAGAAAACAAAGTCCATTAATCTGCATCGGAACGTCGGAGGAGCGCGTACCATCCGCAAACCCGAAACTCTCTACAACGGGAAGCTTCGCATTGACAGTGAAGAACTCGGTTCCTTCCTTCATCTCTTCCGCGATGATACGTCCGCGCCTCTTAGCAACCACACCGTACACCTTGCCTAAGACGTCGGCTAGAGCAGTGCATCGTCAAACGGGATAAACGACAGAGCAAACATAGGCGTCTTATCCACTTACTGGAGGCTTGGATATCACAGGTGTACATAGCAAGCATCAGTCTTGGCGACCAATCGAGCAAACCGTTGCGACAAGCATCCCGTACAGCAGAGATGAAAGACCCAGTCAAATGGGCCATCCTGTTCGATGCTGTCGTAGCGAAGATTAGAGTGGTACGCAACGGGTAATGGTGATAGATACCTTGCTCCTGCTCGATGCCTTCTCTGTCGAGCGTAACCGCCTCTACAAAGTATG
Organism: Ganoderma sinense ZZ0214-1; assembly: GCA_002760635.1. NCBI lineage: Eukaryota > Fungi > Basidiomycota > Agaricomycetes > Polyporales > Polyporaceae > Ganoderma > Ganoderma sinense. Next base: position 866,808 of record AYKW01000069.1, read on the forward strand.
CCATGCCCTCAACGGGCTCCGCACATAAGGGGCCTTGGAAGGTCGCCAGCTGAAATCCAGTCTCGACATAATTGTCGAATGCCAGCGCTAGCGAGTCCTGCTCCTTCGCCTCCTCGTGCGACTTGATTTGCGCCAGCCTCTGCTTCAAGCTTTTCAATGACGTTAGTGCCCGTCCGGCGACCGATAGTGACAAACGTTTACTCACGAGTTAGGCTTCCCTGATCTCGCGTCAATCAGCAGACACGTCCCCATACGCTGTGGCCCGAACGCCCAAATCTTTTCCACAACGTCGGCCCATTCTCCACCCGCGGCCTTGCATCTTTCGGCCAGCTCGTTCCAGAATTCCTCCGCTTTCACCGTGGGTTTCTTGATATACTCGCCCTGGACGTCGTAATCCTCGTCTCCGCCTGCCTCTTCATCCTCTCCCTCAGTAGTATTACTCGAGTCCGCTTCGCCGGCTCTACGCTCCAACTGCATGCGACGCAAGATGGCGAGGTTGTCCAGAAGGAACTCGAGGATGGCAGACGGCAAGGGGGAGGCACGAACGGTGAACTTGGCTAGGTTCTGAGCCGTTCCGTGAATCGTACCACGTTTTGCGTTTGATGTCTTTGGGGCAGCCATGTCTAGGGTGTTTCCATGAGACGTTCATGACGTATGGCACGTTGGATAGCAAATAAACTCACCGATGCCCTTCACAGCGGTCTCTCTAAAGGGTACGATAGGCTTCGATGCATGTATCTCTATCTTTGCAAACCGTTCACGGAGATCCTTCAGACACCTCTGTACTCGCCATGAATACACGTTCACGACAGACACCGAGAGAAGCTACCCCACTCACCTCACCGTGCAACTCGCCCGCAGTCAGAATAACATGCTCTCCCGTCTGCTGCTGGAACGTTTCCACGCATGGATCGGCCTGCGCAAGTAGCTTCAACCCCCGGATTAGCTTGGGCATGTCAGCAGGGTGCTCTGGTTCTAGCGCCACGCGCACAATCGGCGCGGCCTGAAATGAATGCGATCTCAACACGGTGCCGTGAAATGGAAGTTGCGACCGGTGTACCCACATAACGGATAACCCCAGCCATGTTGACCATACTATCACTGACTTCCGAGATATCCTTCACGTCTCCAATACCTGCTGCCCCGGGTGCGCATAGGGTGGCGTTTCTCCAAACCTTGCCCTCCAGGCCCTTCACCGCGAAGACGTTCCCAGCAGGGACACTCTCCACAGGCACGAGTTCGCGGCCCATCATGGTGTAGAGTTCCTCCACCCTCGCGGGGACGAGATGCTGCGCGTTCCGCGTGTGGACAGGGCCGAGTGTTGTGTTGTACTTCGGAAGGATGCAGGCGATTGTCGTCCCCACGCGGATGGTGCCCGAGTAGATGCGTGCAAACCCAAGTATCGTCTCGCCTTCCTCCTCGGCTTCAGCTTTCTCCGCCTTCTCTTTCTCCTCTAACTGTACGTTCTTCCTCGTTTCATCAAGGGGAACGGAAGGTATTTCCAGCGCAGGGGTATCCGGAGACGCTCTCACCGCCGCGGCGGCAGCGCGAGCTTCCCTGGCAGCCTTCGCACGGCTACGCATCTCTTCGGCGGTGAGTGCCTTCTTCTTGTTACCTGGCAACTCCTTGGTCGGCACCGCGAACATTTTGCTGACAAGTGCGACCACGGGTGCGTCGTCGTTGCTGTTACAGGCGTACAGGACTTCCTCCAGCCGATTCTTCGGTTCCATTGTCAACTCATAGAGGTCGGGGTAGAGCATCTTAGGAATCCGAGTGCGTTGTGCCTCTGAGGGTGGGGGAACGATGTCGACAATGGTCTGGATAACGCAAGTAGACAATGGGAGCCATTGTGAGAAGATGAGCGAGAGTAGTTGGCGGGTATCCTTAGACTTTTGGTCGCGCGGCAGAATTTTGAGACCAAGGGTGGCGATAATCTTTGCGACCTTGTCCGGGTTCCTGCATACACAGGACTTCCCCTTCAGCGTTAGTTGTGCAAATAGAATACATTGACACATACGGGTTCAAAGCTACAGCATCATACACGGCCCAGATGTTCTCCAGCACGAATTGTACAAACAGCGGCTTCAACGATCGACCACGGAGATGTTTATGACTAATGACCCGCTTCGTCTTGGGATCCAGGTAGAAGTCTCCCCAAAGTACCGTCCGGAGGTTTGCCTCTTTTATGCCTAGCTTCACGGCATACAAACGAGCGAACTTGCCTATGCGAAATCCCCAGCCATCAATCGCGGACGCGAATACAACGTTGCCGCGCTCCGGAGCGAAGTAGATGTCCTCATCGTCCTTCTCTTGGTACTCGTCCTTTTCGTTCACAGTGGCGTCGACCTCCTCCGCATGGGCTTCCTTCTTAGCAGCAAGTCGACGCTCGCGTTCCTCTCGCCAACGAAGATCGTCCTCCATCCGTTCACTGGCAAAGAAACTCCCCATGACAGCGTTGACCTGCTCGATTAGCTGAGACAGGTGGTGATAGGCTTCGGTAGGAGATAACTTGAGCTCAGTAATGAGACGATCAAACTTGTTGATGACGAGAATGGGTCGGAGTCGGTCTTGCCAGGCCTGCCTCAACACCGTAATAGTCTGATGAGCGCGGGTTAGGATGAAAACATTTTCTAGCGTGCACACGGCCGCATATAGGCACCTACCTGAGTACAGACACCCTCAACAACATCAACAAGGACAAGGGAGCCGTCGCACAAGCGGGATGCGGTTGAGACTTCACTCGAGAAGTCAACATGGCCAGGAGTGTCAATCATGTTCACAACGTAGATCTTGGGGAGAGACTCTGCTATCATTAAATGAATACCATTAAGATAGTCAAACCAAGCACGTACCTCCCTCCGGACCGTTCTCCATCACCTTGAACCTCAGGGACACAGCGCTGCTTTCCATCGTGATCCCTCGTTGCTGCTCGTCTTCTCTGCTATCGAGATACCTGATCTTGCCAGCCATCCGAGTGGAGATGATATTGTTCGCAGCCAGGAGGGCGTCCATCATCGTGGTTTTGCCATGGTCGACATGGCCGATCGTCGTGACATTGCGCACGTCCACAGCTTCAGTGGCAGCCATGACAAGGACGGTCAGTATATGAGAGGGTACGTTGGGGTGAAGCAAAGAGATAGGCCAACAGAAAGAGTGGACAGCGCGAACAAATATCACACTAGATGACTCTGCGGGCCCGTCGCGGTCCCGAGAGCGGGGAGAAGGAGACCGGAGTGTGTCAGGAAGTATTCGGTAAACCTTAAGCAAAAGTTTACCGGCGCCTGTTCAACTAACTTCAATAACTCGCTTACATACCCAACAACAAGGCCTGGTTGGGACGATCATATATCATGATACTGTAACTTAACCTAACTACTGCAAGTCCTTCTTGACCTTGCCCTGCCGACGCCTTCCAATCAAACATCGTAGGCTGTGCTCTCAATATTTTGCCAGAGTCCCTCTCAATTGCACCCCCTATTTCACAGTATAAAAAAAGCTTTGTTGCTCAATTATCGAGCCCCCGCTATCCGGGTCCGTTTACCTCCACCAGGTACCTAGCTTGCGGCCCGATAGCAACGCCCCCATGGCCAACAATGAGGATGACACGTCCTTCTTCGAGAAGGAGCGCGACAGGCTAACGGCCGAGATTTCCAGCGTAAGCTGAGTCGGTCTTCGGGTCAACAACCAGTGGCTCATTGAGAATCGACTATAGGGCTTCGAGGAGCTGCTTTCATCCAGCAACAACCTCAACCGCAAACTGGAGGAGGTTCTCGGGATGACGCGGGAATACGAGACTATCGCCTCCTTGTGGCAGAGCTTCCACGAGCTCATGCGAGGTCATCGCGACGAGGGGGACGTCTCCTCAGAGGCGGAACAGCAGCCACACGGCCTCCCCGGCACAGGGGGGCACGTCTTAACGGTTTCGAAGTCCGGTGGCCTTGGGGCGGTGCGCGAGGAACAGCATAATTCGTGATTATATGTATGATACGAAGCACACGTTCTGGAACAAGGAGGTATATGCGGTATATATACCTAGGAGTGGCGCCTATATACAGCGTAATGGGGCATTGGTAACGGAGACATTCGATACATGAGGGGGAACTTCTCTCTCGGGGGCGATTGGCGTTTGCGAGTGTCATCAACAATACAACAGGTATCCAAGTACAGTGGAAGGACACGGTGACAGCGCAAACACGATGCGACAAAACGGGTAAAACGTAATAAGTATCGTGAAATGAGGGCGAATGACTCGTGTCGCTCAAATGTCGGCCCAGCTCGCCACCCAGGAAAAGCCGTTGAACTCCGCCTGATCGCGGGAGGATAACTGGGTATGGACAGGCGTGAGGGTAGGTTGTTCCCGAGTAAACTCCTCGTCGAAGTTGCTGGTATCTGCGGTTCCGTTCTGTGAAGCATATGGAATTAGTCGCGGCAAGAGGAGGAAGCTTAGGCGAACGTACGATGGTCGGGAAATATGGCGGGGGAATGCGCTTGTGCAACACGTCGTCGAAGTTCACGTCCTTGAAGAACGGATGTCTCTTGATCTCCTCCGCGTCGCCCTTTCCAGAACCAAGACGTCGTGTGGGGTCGCGAGTCAGCAGCTGTAAAATGGAACGTGATCAGCAATCGATCTAAAACGTACTACATTGTGTCATCCCTCACCTTCTGCAAGATTGAGACGGCATCACGGGGCATCGTAATCGGGTACAATGGTTCGTCCTCTAAGATGGCGTCGAAGATTTCGTCTTCATCGTCACCACGGAAGGGGGATTGTCCGAGCAACATTTCGTACATCAGTACACCGAATGCCCACCAGTCGACAGCACGACCGTAGCGCTGCTCCAGCAAGATCTGGCAAACGACATGGAGTCAGATAAAATGAGGCCGCATAGCGATAAATGAAACGTGCCTCAGGAGCCATGAACTCAGGGGTACCACAGAACGTGCTCGTAGTCGAACCGAACCACATGTCTTCCTTGCAAAGACCGTAGTCGGCGACTTTGACGTGACCCTCCACGGTCAAGAGGATGTTATCGAGCTTCAAGTCACTGGGTGTGGCTATTTCAATAAGGCGATCCTACCGACTTTGCATCTCGGACATACCGGTAAATGATGCCGTTCGCGTGGAAGTATTCGAGCGCGAGAAGCACCTCGGATGCGTAAAATTTGGCTTGCCGGAGCGAGAACTGCTTGCGCTGGATGTGCAGCATGAGATCACCGCCGCTGACGTATTCCATGACGAAATAAACACGCGTCTCCGTCTGGAAACACGAGTGCAGCCCGAGCAGGAATGGATGACGTTCTCGGGCGGCCGCTAAGAACACTCGCTTTTCTGAGCGCGTACTATAAAGGCATGTGCGAGTTAGTTTGTAGCAACGAAATGCGCGGGGACGGGCCAAGAAGTGAGCTAGGAAAGTAGAAACGCTGGACATAGGCGTGAATAGGACGGAAACGGCTACACACCTCTCGACTTCGTCGTTGTCAATGATGAACTCCTTCTTCAGCACCTTGATGGCGTACAGACTACTCGTCTTCTTCTCTTCCGCCAACATAACCTTTCCGAAGTTACCCTTACCCAGGACCGCGAGGAAGTTGAAGTCGTCGAGGCCGACTTTCCTCCGCCGTGCGGGGGATTGCACCTGCTGCTGCTGCTGCTGCTGCTGCTGCCTAGGCAATTGCTGTTGTTGCGCGGAGGGCAATGATTGCTGGCGTTCCCCGGGAGTCAAACGAGGCGGCACGCCTGCAGATGGGGCCATCGGGAGGGTGGGCTGCTTCTGAGGCGGGGGCGGGGGTCCGCCCTATTATACAGATAAGTCAAGACATCCGGTCAAAACATCGGAATACACAGGATATGAACATACCGGGTAGCCCTCTGGTGCGAGCGGCGGGATGTCATATCCAGACGGGGGTCTCGCGTTGGGCTCCGTTGGGAAAGGCGGGGCCATGAGCGGGCGACCTGAGGAACGGCCACCAGGACCGGCGGGGGGCTGTTGAGTAAATGGCGGCATCGCCTGAGGTGGAAGGCGCTGATCTGGTGGGAGCGCCATTGGACTCTGACCCCTCTGGTATCCGTAATCTGGAATCGGAGGTTGTTGGGAGACCTCCCCAATCTGCATCGCGCCCATCTGCTCGACAGGCGGCTGGGGCAACTCCATCCCCATTGGTGGTTGTTGTCCAGGCGGAGGGTAGGGCTGCTGAGGCGACATACGGGACTGAGGCGGTGGGCCTTGTGTCTGGCGGCGCTTCTGCTCCTCCTTGCGGCGCGAGACCTCGCGGGCTTCACGGAGAAGAGCGTTGGCGGTCTCCATGGACATGCCGCAGAAGTCAGGGACGAGGTGAGCACAGTTTGCGTGGCAGGTAATGTCGCATTCAGTGCAACGCCGTGCGTTCTTGCGGCCAAGGGGAAGCATATAGCCACAGTGGCAGCACCAGTTTGCGCCGATGTTGTTGATGGGTTCAAAGCGGTGGGGGATGCGGTGATTGATCTTCTCCGCGTCGTCTTCCTATATACGAGAGCAGCGATGAGGGGTTGCCCATATAGCCGATTAGGAGCCTAGCCACTTACGCCTGTATTTGACTTCGATATACACTTTGTCACTACCTTCTCGTAGCACTTCTTGTGGCATGTGTATCGACAATCCTCGCATTGATACCCGGCAGCGTTGAGTAAGAACTCGTTGCAGAAGGCGCAAAGAATAATCTGGTAGAACTGTCGTTGGACGAACTTGTGACCATTCATCTCGTGGACCTCGTCCTTGCGCTTGCGAACGGCGCCTTGACGGCCAAGACCACCAGGCGCGTCGAGCGGCCGCTTGCGGACATTCTCCTTGACTGTGGCAAGCATTAGCATGTACGGAGATGTGCCGGACGCACGTCAACCTACTGAAGTTCAGTCGCAACGCGAGAGCACCAGCAGGCTCGACGGCGAACCACGAGTCAACGCCCTCAGTTTGGCCTGCTCCGGGGACGGGACCACCTGGCGCGCCTGGGGGAACGACCCGACCGTCACCAAAGGAGATAGGAGCATTCATGTCGCCGACGCCCGCAGCTTGTCCAGAAAAGCCAAGAGCATCGCCGTTCATAGCACCTGCAGTAACCCAGCCGCCTTGGCCGCTTTCCATCATCACCTTCTGCCTTCTCTGTGCTTCTACGAGATCGCTGATTTTGATCCATAAGAGGCCGATGAGCTGCGGGCGCTGCTCGCTCGCCTGCTTGTCGTACACCGCGATTTCGACTTCGTTCGCCTTATCGATAGTGATCTCGAAGTTCTCCATCCAGCGGTCCGTCTTAGTAGGATGGGAGTGTGTGACCTGGGTACCCTCGACGCGGAACGAAACGTACGTCTCCATTTGCTTGGAAGCTGAACGAGAACGGAATGTCGAGACGACGGGGGCATGATCCAACTCACGAGCACCTTTGAGAGTGACCTGAAGCTTTCCAGAGAGGGGTTTCGAACGAAGATTGTCCTTGCGCTCGCCCTCTACGCCGGGACCGACGTGTCCCGAACCTATCGGAATTCTTAACTGAGATCATGCAAAAGAACGAAGGGACACACCTTCTCCGTCCTCCTCCTCGCCCGCATCATCAAGGATATGTAGCGTTTTATAGCGCTTGAGAGCGGTCTGAAGAAGCTGAATCTTACGATCACTCTCGTAACGCTTGTTCTCCGCATCCGCCTTCGACTTCTTGTCTCCGTCCGCCTGGTACAACTTTGCCATCTTGTCGATACCTTTCTTGTACTGCATCTCGACCTGGAGCTTGTATTCAAGCTGGTGAAGCATACGCGAGATTTTGGCCGTCGTATGAGGCGTGTCGGCCTTGATCAGGTCGAGATTGGTGTACGTCTTGGGCTTCGGCGCCAGGTACGAGTCGTCCATGGGTGGACCACCTGCGGTGGTCATGTCGGGGGAGCGACCAGCGCGCGCAGCATACTCGGAGGCCGAGGACGTTCCCGTGTAGCGGCCGTCGGGCGGACGGCCCATGTTCGGAGACCCAGGAATCGAGGGTCCCGCGGAACCCGTACTTCCAGATCTGACATGATCATCGCGCCCTTGCTGCTGGGCCATCTTGCGAGCGTGCAGCTCGCGGAGGGTGTCCTCGAAATAGGAGAGGGAGCGCTCCGCCTCACGGATCTGGGCGTCGTTCCTACGGAGGACATCGGGGTTGCTGGTGGCCTGGCGAATGAGTCGGGAGGCCTCGAGAACCTTGCGCTCGGTTTCGATGCGCTTGTAGACATCCTGGATCTTCTGGTCCAACTCGTGCGCCTGCGGGGTTGGGGGAGGTCGCATTAGACGGCTTGGGCGGAGTCGCGAGATGAGATGGGCACGATTGAATGCTCACCATGGCGGTCGTGTATCCGGGAGACCCGCGTTAGCGGGGACGTGGTCGGGCAAGCTGGAGGAGGGCGAACGGTGGATATAAGCTGAGCCTTGAGAGAGAGCTAATAGTAAGAGAGCTGGAGGGTTCCGCCGAGGGCTGTGATTGTGTGCATCTGCTTGTCTCATCGCCACTGCCGCCTCGATAAGATGCTTATCGCTTCATATTACTCGCCTTTACTTCTCCTTTTAGTCTAAGCCCGCCGTCCTGTAGCCCGCCATGCCTTCCTTTGCCACCTCCACCGTCGTCCACGACAACTCGGACACGGTCCATTTCGAGCTTCACACGCGCTATATATGCGTCGTAGGCACGCCATCGGATGTCGTATATGCGGCTAAGGACAGCCGTCCCAGCGGCTTAGACGTCGTTCTTCTATCCGACTTGGTCATCTCGCTCGCTGGCACCCTTAACGGAATCCGACACGAAGGTCGCGACATCCAAACTTCCGTGATCTCACAGCATCTGCTAGGTTATTTCCATGCGGTTTGTTTCACTGCCTTTTCTCCTTACGTTACCGTTGCATTGATTCTTCTCTCTTCTTTCGTGAAATGCTACCCCCGCGCGCTTCATGCGCATCTGCATCTCTTTCAGAATAGCGAAAATCTTGGAGTGAGACCATCCTCTGAAATATTCCTGGATCAGGAGGATGGAGCTGCGAAATGTGGGTACGTTTTCCTAATAGCAAATGTGCTGAATGCTGTTCTATGCATTGCTCTCGCACTGCCCGAGGCGCAGAGACCCTGTCGGTGGGGATTGTGGACTCTGCGCAGTGACTGCGGGTTTGGATGATCTTCCTCACGCCTCAGACTCCTTGCTCACCCGCGTATATGCGCCACTTTCTGATCAGTGACGCTGAGTCCAGTACGGCCAATTCTGGAGGGCCGATCACAACATACTCGTCTGTCCACAATTGACCTCCTCTACATCTGCACAGTATCTCCGACGCCCAACATGTCAGGTTCGTCCTTGTTCCGAGCATTGTCAGCCCTTTGCTGTTCGAAACTCACAAACGTCGTTTGAATGTAACCCACTTGGACAAATCGCAGATGCTTCCGCAGTCGCCAACCCCTTTTCACCAACCCCCTTCCTCCCGCTTGTTGCCGGGTTAGATCGCCTTACCGAAAGACTTGTCGTTGATCTGGTAAAGTGAGTAGTTTTCTACGCACCTCCACACAACAATTATTTATTTTCGAATGCGATGGCGCTCCGCCGTAATATGCATACAGACAGTATCCGCTAATATTCGGCCCGTGGCGAGAGGTCGGCACAACATATACATCTACTCCACACGAAGGGCTAGAGAGCCCGGATGACTGACCTCGTTGGAATTGCCGACAGCGATTCGATGCAGAAGTCGCAGTCTTCTCCAAGCTTTCCCGTGCAGTTGCGGACATCATACACCGTTCCCCCCACACTGCATTCCGGAAGAAGTCCCGCCGGATTATAAAGGTGCGCCTTGGACTACTTGGCACTGTCGCACATGTCGACTCTCGTTCAATTCGCCAGGCTTTCCACAAAAGCGAAGTCTCTGCCAATAGCGCGTCTGCAAGTTCGCTGCACATCTTCTCGGCCGATATGGCAGCTCAGCGCTTGTCCCCCGCAAATGACATGGAGGACGTTCATCTAGGTGTGTTCGACACAGTTGAGTATTGTAGTGCTCTTTCTCGGGCCCTAGAGCGTGTTTATAAGACCACGTCAAAATCCTTGCGGTACAAGGCGAGTGGATCAGAATACAGCAATGCTTCCAACTCCTAATATAATCCAATATAGGGTCTCCATTCGGTGTCCCTCGGAGGAGGCCCCGGAGAGACGGCGGACTGCGAATTTGTGCTGTGGGAATGTCTAGATGACTGCCCGATGGCCCAGAACGTCCACGAGAACATGCTTCTAGGTATCGGGCTGGACGCTCGAGTCCCGGCCGAGCTCTGGCTTGACGAGGATGCGGAGACAGTCGGTGGGAGCCAGACAGACAGTGATCTCCTCTATGACGACAATTCCAGTCTGGTCAACAACATCGATATCCGGGTCTCCGACAAGGCGGGGTTTCTTCCATACACTCCGCTGGAGGATTCTGATGACATGTGGGGCAGCTCCCAATCCACGACGCTCGACGTTTGTCCCTGTCACCTCCCCTACGTGCACTACTGATGCATGATTATCGATGACGCGTTTCCTACAGGATCCCATGCTACGCTGGGCAGACAACTCATTCTCTGATCCGTCTCGGGCAACCTATGCGACAGGACTAGAAGTGCCTTTCTCCGATTCCCATCCCCGTCCGGATGTCCCAACCTTCTCTTGGGATACGACTATTATTGATGATGAAGATGACGACGACGGGTGGCTGGATGGTGCTTCACACTCGCAAGACCAAGCAAAGCCCAAGTCTGGCCATGAAACTGAAACTATCGTTCCTTCTTTTCAATGGCCGGCAGTATTCCTACCCTCGGAGCCAATGTACGACCTGGAGCACCATCCCCATTCGTCGACACGTCTTTCTGGAGCTGGCTTGCCGACTTCCGGTCACACACTCTCTGAGGTTCAAGCTCTCAGTCCCCTCTTCGAAGAAGCTCTGAATGAAACGACCCCATGCTTCCCTCTTCTTATAGACGACGATCTCGACGCATATGAAGCAGGCAGCTCTAGATCTTCTCCTTCGGCTCACACTCAACCCACCCTCACGCCGCCCTCCGCACCGGCGGAGCACGATATGCCCTACTGTGCCGTGGTCATCTGACGGAAAGGTCCATTTTCCGGTTCTTCCTCATTCTCGCGCGCCTCGTCTTGAATTTACGGGGTTCCGGAACTCTCGCTTGGACGTTCCCGAAGGCATGCGTCGTCTGTCAGGGCAGCAAGTGCGTGGCGGGCAATCGATGAACTAACTGGGGGCCGGTGAAGGTTACAGGGAGGGGGGTTGGAAGGGCATGTGAAGGAAACGTGGGTAGCCTCGTTGCGCGACGCAAGCGGATGGAACCGCAAGACGGTGATAAGGACCGGAGCACTGGATACTCTAGACCGCAGATGCACACGCTCTAGCAAAGGGACATAGACTTTGGTAGGAATGCAGAGGGCCGAGGACATGGACAGTACATTGTTTGAATGGCTGGCAGCGGCGTGTGCCTAAACACCTAAAGTTTGGAGATGCGGCGTGTGCGGGCCAGCCTCCGCAGTGTCGGCCGCATCCGTACGAATCATGATGTCTGACTCGGCTCATGCTGGGGGTGAGGCTGAAGACCCCCCTCCGATTTGTGCATGTAAATTTGTTGTCTGCACGGAAAATTAGGAACTTGGGAAAGGGGGACTGACGGGGAGGGTGCTCGACTCGGACAGCTGGATAAGCTCAGACGACGAGTAAAGGTAGAATCTGGATCGCGGCGTTATTACGTCATATCCGAAGGCAATTCCAAGTTCCGCCAAGCTCCGCCTTGGTCTGTGCGCGTGCAGTGGCTACGATCGACTATGGGCGCCTCAAGGACTTCATTTGCAACCTCCATCCATAAACCATCCTCGTCCTGACTGTGCCCTGACTTCGTCCACAAGGCTTCCGCACCGACCCTTCCCTTCCGCTCGTCGGACCTCCGCTCTCCTACCCCTCTTCCTGCGACGTTCTCTGCATCCCCATCGCCAGCCGCCCCTCCCATCGCCATCTCCGCCGCCATGTTACCCGCTAAGCGCAACAAGGTCGACATCAGCGTATGTTTTATTCGCTCGTGCTGTTGCACCCACATGATCGCCGACTTTTGTTCATTCTGTCGTCCGTTCGGACACCGGGCTGACCGGAGATCTGGGTTGATCTACAGAAACTTACGGAGGAGGAGCAAAAGCTCTTCCGCCTGTACGGCAAACTCCCGACCCACAAGAATGTGCTGACGAAGATGCAAAAGGTTTGCGTGGGCCTCCGACCTGCACTCCGATTGATCTCATTGGCTTTTGTAGGATCGGAAGTACTTCGATTCTGGGGACTATGCGCTGAGCAAGGCTGGAAAGGCGCCCCAGAACACTGTTGGCACCGCCATCCCTAACCCCGAGAAGTGAGTGTTGCTGCGTCAGTGAACCCTTCATTCGCCACGTTGTCACCCTTTTCTTGCTGCTGGTCACTTGCTTTGCGTCTGCTTTGCGCAGCATCCGCTGCGGGGTCAATGGTTAATTTCATATGGAATGGAGGACTGACTCTGGTTGTTTCTGTTCCGTGTCAGCATCCCCCACGCCGCCTCCCTCCCCGTACACCAGTCGCTATCGGTCTCACCTACCAATTCCATGACGAACGCTGCCCCCGCCAAAGAGAGCCCTCTTGCGGAGCAGCCCAAGGTTGAGACCGAAGGGGCTGAACCCATTGAGACGGAGTCCGACCCGACGACGGTCGAGACGAAGCCTGAGTCGACGACTGCCGATGCGGAATCGGCTTGAGGATTCGGACTGCCCGGCCGACAGCTCTGCATTCCACCATCGTGTTCCGAGTCCTCCCCGCATACACTCGGTGCGCATGACCGCCACGCCCCCGTCACGCCCTGTCATTGCACTCCCCCTCTCCACCACCACTCATTCCGTCGCTGTTCCTGACCTGGACACCTGACGGGCCTCACCTGTGTTTGTGCCATCATTAACATATCCACCCTCGCATCTCACTCGCAGCGTGTCGATGTTGCCTCCCCATCCTCCGCCACATCTCTTGTCACCGAACGTCTATCACCTATCGTCTATCATCTATCTGCTGTACTGGAGTGTATACATTAGTTGCGTGCGGACCGCGCGGCCCGCATACGTGCGGCGCGAGACTAATGTGGGCATCGGAGCAATCGCAGGATGCTGAAGGGAGGAGACCGACATCCGACAGCGTTCTCCTCCCACCTTCCTTTCTCGTTCTCGAACCTCCAAACTTTACCGACGAGTTTCGAGATCGAAGCGATCGCTCCCCGCCACGGTGTCTCGCATCCTACGCATGTTTCGTTCACGTTCTCGTCGTGCCCGCCTTGTGCTCGTCTGTATTGCATATGTGGTCCCAATGGAGGTGTACGAGCATGTTTGTAATATTGCGTAGTGAGCTTGGAGTCGTAGTTGGATGGTCTTGCACCGGCTCCTTGTACCAACATGACATGGTCTGACCAGAAAGGTTACATTTGGGCGTAGCGGGCCATGTAGGCATGCATGTATTCACATAGTCGTCGCCCTTCGGGCGCTTACACCACAATCCATGTATTCGCATAGCTGCCTCGTCATCAAGTCCGCTACTACGTAGCTGCGAAGGGAGTGCCTTAGCCATCGGATGCATGGCCATTAGCTGAGTGTTCTCTGCCTGTCGTAGGCCAGCCGTACGGCAATGGAGGCGCTTCCGTTATGTTACAATTGACGCCCTGATACACGACTACAAGGTTGCTTGAACGTACGTTGCAACACATTCTATTACGCTTAACGACTCCCATATGGCTTCGGCCATCATCCTGCTACGCCCAACTTCGCGGCCCAAGAAGCCAGTGACGTTACGTGGTCGCGTGTTTGTCACGTCAGTGACTGACGCGTCCGTTGTAACGCGACGCGACACGGTGCTACTGGGTTGCGTCCTCCCTCTCGTGTGCCGTCTCTCCGATTTGCACCAGCTTGCATTATACACGCTACACGTCATGGCCTCTGCCACAGACGCCATCAGTTCCGATGTCCGCAAACATTTTGGCACCGATATAGAGGAGGATATTGTGTCAGAATGTGAGTTTCTCCGCTGTAGCATCCTTCCAGAGGTATGCCTACCAACGACACACTCTTCAGGTGTCAAGGTTTGTCAAGCAAACAACATGTCTGGCCAAGATTTGTTCTTCAAGTGGGAGGCGATGCGCTACAACCGCGGGCCAACTGCTCCGGTCACTGTCCAGGACATCCACGATGTTCGTGCTCAGATTCAGCGGGACGTTAAGAGGAGCTCTGTAGCGAAGAAGTTTACACGAGGAAGCCTTTCCGGTCCACAATCAAGGGGTTTTGCTGCATCCGCCAACCGAGCTGGAAGATCCAATCTTGGGGGTCCTACGACTACGCCTGTCAAGCCTGTGGTACGCGCCCAGGATGGGTTCGATTTGGGTTCGCGATCGGAGAAGAACTTTGGTAGTGACGGTGGTTCCAGTCGGGTGACGTTCTTGGGCCCATCCGCTGATGATGCGGCGCGTAGAAAGGGATCGTGTGAGTGGTTCTATGGATTCTCGAGTCGCCGCCGTCTTATGGCTGTCTTGCAAGATCGCTACATGTACGAGAAGGTCTCAGAACGTAGTGAAGGTGAGTTGTTCATATCTCCCTATCATGCATGCATACCTATCACGCTCTTTCAAGTATTGGACGACCGGATAGACCACTTCGGAGAGCTCGTCAAGGACTACTATAACGTGGAGGAGTTAGGTGACCCGGCTGCCGTTACAGAGGTCGGTTTCTCCTTTTTCACGGTTCTAACCGCTGACAACGTTTATGCAGGAGGATGTAGTTGTGGTGGGCCGAATAGTTATGGACGCCGAGTCGTCTTCAGGCCCGGTCAAGCTGAACGAGGCCTCTCTCATGCTCGAGTCGTCGCGTATGATGGGTTCTGGTGCTAGGATTCCCCTGCGTTTCGATCCCGACGTGAAGATGCGCAAAGGCAAACAAGGTTCGAGGGGCCAAGGTTTCTTCCCCGGAGCCATCGTTGCGTTGAAGGGAAAGAACGGAGGGGGTGGTTCGTTCTTGGCGACCGAAATACTATCTGTGCGTTTAATTTGAGGTAACGTTTTTGATTATTAACTTACACTGCGCTGGACAGCTGCCGCCTCTCGAGTCTCCATCTCCTACCCTAATCAAATCAGAAACTGGGGAAACCGACTTTTCAATGCACATAGCCTGCGGACCCTTCACGCCTGACGGGGATCTACAATTCCGTCATCTCCAGAACCTCATAGCCAAGTTGAAGGTTGCGAAACCTGACGTCGTACTCCTCGTGTGTCCCTTTCCCCCTAGCACTGACAGGACGATTTTGATCATCATATCTGCAATAGGTTGGCCCATTCATCGATGCGTCTCATCCCTCGATCAAGGTTGGAGACATCGACTCAACGCCAGAGGAAATGTTCCGTACCTTGTTTTGGAGTCGCCTAAGCGAGTTCCTTGACTCTTCACCAAGTAGCTGTGTGCTGCTAGTGCCAAGCACGCGTGACATCCTGAGCCACCACGCCGTCTTCCCTCAACCTCAGCTCGCCAACTTATTAGGTACTCATTCTGTGCGTACTGTGCATCCTCATCATCTCACAATAGCAGTCTATTGACGAAACCCTCCGCTGTGTAGCGCGTGCACATGCTTCCGAACCCAGCACGGTTCACTCTGAATCGTGTGCACTTCGCGGCGAGCAGTGTGGACGTCCTGTTTCACCTGCGCAAGGAGGAGTTCTTCAAGCAAGCGACAGAAATTGAACCTCTCGTTGGTGCAGCTGACCCGGAGGGGCAAACGCCGTCAGATGCAATGGTGAATCTGTGCAGACATGTCCTACAGCAGAGAAGGTGTGTTTGGTCTCTCTTGGCCCAAACGATTGCTGATATTTGTATGGTCGATAGCTTCTATCCTATCTTCCCCGTCCCTCTTGATCTCGCGCACGAACTGAACTTGGACGTGACACACTCGGATATGCTGTACTTGACCCCGCAGGATGACATCTCTGAAGAGGGAAGTGGCGACGCCAAGGATCCTAGCAAGGCCCGGTGCGCCCCAGATGTTCTCATCGTGCCCAGTAGGCTAAAGCATTTCTCCAAGGTATGTGGTCTCTATTGAGAGATCATTTTATGGGTGTTCGTGACATGGGTTGGAATCTAGGTGGTGGATCACACGATTGCGGTCAACCCATCCTTCTTGACGAAGTCGACATATGCGGTACTACAGTGCGCAGGGCACACTGGGCCAGGTCCTGCAAAGGACAGGATCAAGGTTGAGATTGAACGTGTGGAGGTATGATCGATCTGGATGGCTCGGGGTGGCGTACGATCCAGAAGGCTCATCGCCAGCCTGGTTGGCGATGGACCGAAGTTGGTGCGGAGGATGACACGGCCTCACTTCCGTTGAAGCTGACTACTTGAGTGTTCTTTCAGTATTGTCATTTACATTTGTGATTTTTGCCATGCGTTGTCGAGACTCATCTGTCCTCCAAGATCCGTGTTGTATGTATGTCTGAAGTGCTAACTGTTTGCGTCTGATCCGGGGTCGTTGATTGCTAGTGCTACAGTCCTTTAGGCTTGCGGCTGGGATCGGTTCGAAGGCTGAGTCGTTTGCGCATGGGAGACTCATGAAGTCGCACATTATGGAATCCGTCGAGGCAGCAGTGGGTCATTGAAGGCAAACAGGGTCTCGCAATCTGAGGCCCAGGGTGCACTTGGATCGAGGGTCCGGGGGAATTGGAATTCTGATACCTCGAGATTATTGAGCGCTTAATAACGCGCGATGACCGACGGGCGTCTGGTGCCAAATATGGTAATTTCCGCTGACCACGTGGGAGGCAGTGGTAGTCGCTGAGACGTCGGAAGGAGTCCCTCTCGTCCTCACCTTTCCCGCTCTCCCCGCCCTCGTCCCCGCCCACGCCTGGCCCGCTGACCGCATGCGACAACGGCACACATCATGCACGACCCACAGGCTTCTATGAGCAACGACCAACCTCAAGCCGGAGACGAGCAGTACATCTCTACCTTCTTCTGCTGCGCTCTTTACGACTATCAGACGAACGACTCTTCCTCCCTCTCTTTCCACAAGGGCGACATCATCGAGGTCCTCACGCGTCTTGAATCTGGTTGGTGGGATGGGTTGCTGAACGACGAGCGCGGGTGGTTTCCATCCAACTATGTCACCGTGATCTCAGACCAGGAGGCGGAGGCTGCGCTCAATGGGTCCGAATATCCAAGCTCCCAGGCGTCGCTCCCTGATGACTCGATGGTGGACATGGCGCACACAATGTCTCAGGCTCTATCCCAAGCTGACGATGGAGACTGGCTAGGCGACGGAGACACGGATTACCAGCCTCCGCGTGCGGCTGGATACCCGACCACGAACGGCATGTCCGGCCATGGAGAAGGACAGCAGAATGATTTCTGGGTGCCACAAGTTGGACAGGATGGTCGAGTGCGTCGCCTTTTTGTGGTTAATCGTAGCTCTCCTGACCCTCCCACGCGCGTGCTTTAGATATTTTACGTCAATACGCAAACCGGCCAGCAGTCCAGAGACCTCCCGACCGAAGCCGAACCGGACGATGAGGTAGAGGTCGCCGCCCTCGCGCCACAACCGTCCACGCGCGCAGGTCAGAGCGTTGCGTATGGCCTTGGGGGGACAAACAGTGCTGGGCATGGCAACGCTGGGTTCGGTATCCCAAAGGGTGCGCGAACACCAGAGCCTTGGGTCAGGCGATTGGCGGACGACGGATTCTCATACTACTACCTGAACAAGTTGGACGGCACCATTTCCTGGACGCTCCCTGAGACCGGCTCTGCACCTCCGCCTGCATATAACGACGATGGGTACTCTGGCCCTCTGTCTACGAAGGACATGCCCCCGTCGTCTGGCTCCTCTATTCCACGAAACGGCAGCTCGAATGGCATCTCGCCGTTACGGACAGAGTCGTCTGCTTCCCGCTCGCAAGACCAAAGCGACAGTGGCGCCGACCGTTTTAGCATCCATTCCGACGACTCTGACGTATACCCACCTAGAAGGGACAGGTCCCAGTCGTCAACAAGCCGCGCGAGACATCCGGGGAACGGTTTCGCACACCCACCAACCACCGCTTCTTCATCCATGCATTCCACTTCTCCATCCTCCCATCAACATCCGTCTCCCCCTCTCGAGCTCACGGCAGCGGAGGAGTCTGCAAGAGCTCTCCAGGAAACCCTTTCTCCCCCATCCCCAGAGACCGCTGTCGAGCTATCTAACCAGGTTCGCGAGGCGATCGCGGCCGTGTTACGATACCTCAAAGGCGCTTGTAGTCCTCGACGACCGGAGCAGTACCGAGAGGTGGATCAGTTGGTACTGACGGTCGTGGCGTCGGTACGGAATCTTCTTTACGTCACCGCGACCCCCAGTGGCCATGTCCCAAGCCATCTCTATCCCCGAGACCCTCGCGATCCACGGCATACAGGTAACAGCCAGACCCTACAATCGCATTTGAAGGCCGCGCATCGAAAGGTTGCAGGGACGCTTTCGAAACTCGTGCTGTCTGCGCTCGCGATGCAGTACGATCCGGGCTTGTCTTCTTCCGACAAGCCGAATCGGATGGAGTCGGATGTTGCAGAGCTCGAGCGCGCGGTGGTCGCCTTCGTGCAGGAGGTGCAGTTCTTCCAAGAGCAACACGCTTTGTCGAATACACTATCACGGACACCTGGGGCAAAGCGTCTCCTTGGTGTGTTCTCTACTGCAAATATTGGGCTTGGGCTGCCAGGTGCAGGCGTTGGAGGAGAGTGGCGAGGGTTTGGCTACGTTGCGCCGGAAGAAGGCATCGATCTTCCACAGCGGATACTCAGCGATGATGTCGTGATCGAGTACAAGGGCTGCTTGAAGGCGCTCGAGGCGCGACTGGGATCGCTCGTCATTTCATTGCGGTATCTGGACAGCCACCCAGGTATGTGCACATCCCGCGGCTCCGAGTTACGTAACTTAATAGGGATCCACAGAGCGAGTCTCTCAAGAGGGACAGAGCGCCTGCGCCTACTTATCGTGGCTACTCCAGTCACTATGTAACATCAACATTTCGCGACATGTGGACGTCGACGGCATTCGCCCAGAGTCCGGCCTTCCTTCAACATCACCGTCGTACATGCAGACAGTCGACAAGGCTCGTCAACTCGTTCGCACGCTGGAAGCGTCAACCCAGGCGTTGTACGACGATGGAGCGACGATCTTCATGGCGGTGCAAACCCTGGGACATGCCGCCCTCCTTCCCCAGAGGGAACGCGCTACACTAGTAACTGCCGTAGAGTCGACAATGCCCACCGTCCGGTCGAATTGTGGGCTCGTTGCCCAGTCTCTCGAATCCCTGCTCGCGGCGGGTCACGACCAGGCATCCATTAGCCAAGGCGACTACCGCAACTCGATAGAATGGCGGACCTCTCGCATCAACATGGTCGATAGCTCCATCGCCGCTATCTCGCGCCTTGCGGAAATTCCTGTCGGGGACGACGAGTTCGTGGATATGGAACATGCCTTCGCCCAGCCAACAATGCGCACTGCGACTTCTGTGGACTCGGTGGTTTCTTCTACTCTGTACAGCAATACGAACCAACAGCCTTCACAGTCATCTTTGGACATGTCGGAGCGTTCCAGGTCCGATAGCGTCAGCGAGCCGGAAACCCCGACATGGCAACCGGACAACGGGGACAACACTTTCATGGGACCTCCGTCACCCGAGCCGCCTTCCCCACTCGACGAAGACGCCGTTGCGTTCGTAGATGAGGACGATCGTAAGTGCTTCTTCGTTATTCGAGCGTTTCAGGTACACGCGTTGAAATTATTCCGATCAAGCTGTGCTCCTTGGCAAGTCACCCCCGCGGGCCGGGAAGGGCAACAAGCTCATGAAGATCCTTGGTTCCGAGGCGCCTCAACATTATATCAGCAAGTTGAACGCAGACCAGAAGCCGTGGTATCTGCGGCCGAACTACGATCAGTCCGAAATCCTCATCGATCCCGATGGGCAAGTTCGCGCTGGTACAGCGTCCGCGTTAGTCGAGCGTTTGACGGCGCACGAGCTGGGCGGTAAGTTCCACAGTGTCTATGTGGTCTCGCACGAGCACTTATGTATCGTCTGTCGTAGACACTACGTTTATCAAGAACTTCCTAATAACGTTTAAGTCGTTCATGACGGTTGACGACCTCTTCGAGCTCCTGACGAAACGGTATTGGGTTACCCCACCACCCAATCTGAAGCCGACCGACCTTGAAGAATGGACGCGGCTGAAGCAGCAGGTGATCCGTATGCGGTAGGTCCCATTCGGTCTCTGCAGTCCAGATCTCCTCGATAACCTTGTTTGCAGTGTCTTGAATACATTTAGAACGATGGTCACGGATGACGATATTTTGGAGAAGGAGGATATGTACATTCTTACCCACATGAAGGAATTCGCATCCAACGAGGAGGTCGTAACGTTCGCTGCCGCGAAGCAACTCTTGATTCTCATCGAGCGCGCTGTAAGTCATGAACCGTTTGGTGGCTGTTGATGGTCCTGACTTGCCCTGGATAGCAACGAGACGGCGATGCGCCAATCAAGACGACGAACACAGTTCCTCTTGCCCCTCCGGCGCCCATCATGCCTAAGACATCGAAGAAGCTTAAGCTCCTCGACATCGACCCCCTGGAGTTGGCCCGGCAACTCACGCTGATGGAGGCTGCCCTTTATAAGAAAATCCGGCCAATGGAGTGTTTGCAGCGTTCGCGGGAAGCAAAACCAGGAAAGACCGCAGACAACATTACCACTATTATCCAATTGAGCAACCGGGTAGGTGGGGCCTGCTATCTCTACCGAACAAGTATTTACCGACACCGTCGTGTAGATTGCTAATTGGGTAGCGGAGTCCGTCCTGGCCAGGGAAGACTCGCAGAAACGCGCACGGATAGTGAAGCATTTCATCAATGTCGCCGACGTAAGTGTCGTCAGCGTCCAGAGTGTACTCGTTCAAAATTGTTGACGCCCCGAATAGCGTTGCCGTATGCTGCAGAACTTCTCGACGATGACCGCCGTTATTTCTGGTCTGAATACCCCACCGATTCGTCGACTGAAGCGGACATGGGAGCAGGTCAACGCCAAGTTCATGTCGCAGCTGAAGGTCTGTGAGTCGACCATTGATACCAACAAGAACTTCAACAACTATCGATCTACCCTGGCGAGAATACAACCGCCTTGTGTACCCTTTATTGGTATGTCACCTAGCTCGAGCGTCTCCAGGGCGTTGGTATGATATTCACCTGAACCCTATAGGCGTCTATCTTACCACCCTCACGTTCATCAACGATGGTGCCGAAGACAAGCTGGCTGGCAAAATGATTAATTTCCGCAAGCGTCAGAAAGCGGCGGAGGTCATTCAGGACATCAAGCGCTGGCAGGCGAAGCCGTATAATTTCCAGACCGTGGCTTCCGTGCTGTCGTACCTGGAGGAGTCCTTCCAGTCATATCAGGACGGCGTGGACTACGGCGACCAGTTCTGGAACCTCAGTCTCGAGCGAGAACCGCGGGAACGAGAAGACGAGAAGATGGCCAGACTGCTGCAGGAAAGCGGCTTCTTGTAGACGAGAAGACAGCGGGCGCGACGGGTCCGCGCCTGTCTCTTCCCCCTAACACGACACTAGAACACCCTAATTCAGACCCTCAGTAGACATTCTGTCCACCCTCTACTTCGCGGTTATCGTTTTCGGCGGATATTGACACCATGCTTTGTGTATTTGTGTTCTCGGCGTGCACCTGACTTATGTCGACCACATGCTGTAATAGTAGCCCCTACTACTCGCGGACTAGTAATATGCTGGATAATGCATGAATGTCATGTATGAGATGCGTTTGCTTTTCTCGCATTGCGCGTGTTTCATGTTCTGCCTGTTGGGGGCGAGGCGGAAGGGCGTCGGAGATGGCCAGGGAGGCGCCTATACCTAACTGGGTTCATCGTCCTTTCGTTCAACTCGGATCCATCCTCTCTCTCTCTGACGCCTCTTGCACGCCGCATGTAACGACATCTACAAACACGATGCTTCTTGCCTTTCATCCTGCCGCCTCGGAGACCTGCGCTGGCCTGAACTCTATCAGACTCTCCGATTGCCCCCGAGATCCAAAATCTAATATCTCTTCCGCCCAGTGTTGCGCCAATGGAACTATGGCTTCTTCCGCCGTTCCGGCTGTGGCCACCCTCGTGAACTCGGCATGACATTGTCCACAGCGTGGTGACCACGGGGAGTCGTAGCTCGTTATCTGTTCAGGTGAGCACGAGTATACGTCATCGAGTTCATCTACCTCGGGCTCATTGAAAACGCGCGACTGGACCGTGCTGTTTCAGCTCGTAATGCACAGCCAGCCACACAATTGCTAGGACAGGGTTGAGAAACTCAGGATGCATCTATTATGTGTTATGGTTCTTCGACACCCGTCACAATCGCCCTGCGGAGTTGATGAGCCTCCAGTGGCTTATCAGTCCTCTCCAACCGACACACTTTACATCTCCGGCGTAAACAGGGTAACCAGTCTTTAGCCGTTGTGACACGTCGGATTTATTTGTTTCTCTCAACAAATTCCAACATGGTCCCGCGACTCGCTCTGTGCCTCGTGGGCCTATCGAAGCTTTCATCGACATCGATGTATGAGGTCTTCCCCGCAAATGAAGACAGCTGCTATCACAGCGCCGGCCTGCGCTCCGTCCACCGGTCACAGTGCGGGGGAAGCCAGCATTGGGGGATTATGCCAGATCGTCGCGCGAACACAATTGGTATGTGGTTGACAGACTTTTTCGTAGCAGCTCTCACATTGACGACACGATCGATGGCCATGCTGACCACCTGTAGCCAATGACAATAGCTGTTCAAATTATCCGTGATTGGCGGTGGTGGCCACCAAAGCACGGCCACAGCTGTGCGGCACACGGTTAGACGAGCAGGTGAACGTCGATCGTATGTCGACCCCTTTGAATCACGGAATCTGCCTCGTCGCGAAACGCGTGGTGTCCACAAAATTGCGCTGGACGGCATGGTGAGATCCCATCACAGCGAGTTACTTATGTTCACAGAGTGGGTTAGTCAACTCGAACTTGTTGGCACTGGGGGTTGCAATATTTAAACGACCGGTACGGCCGCTTTCGACCCCTCAACGGTGCCAACCCACCATTCTACTGTCCCATTGCTCTCTTCCACAGGCTCTACCCTCTATTCTTAAAGCATGTGCTCCGACGAAAACGGTGCCCCGCACGCCGTCCGTTATCTGAACGCCCAGCTGGCCGTTCTCCACGAGAACGCGCAGAAATGTCTGGAAGAACACGACCAAGCCCGGACGGAAGAAAATAGTACGTTGTTGTCTTCGTTTCTGTCTGTACCTCGAGTGTTGAGTATAACCGCACAGAACACTTCTACGCGCTGGCGGAGTTCACAGTATACAAGCCCGGTAGCATCGACACTGCCTTCCATGCCACGTTCGGCAAACCCGAACTCGAATTTCTTTGCGACCACGATGTCATCATCCACTTCAACATCAAGACGGGCAATCTAATTCTTGATAGCTTGCGGCCTGGACGAAGCGGGTGCGGTCCTTTCCCCCTTCACATCCGCCCGTTGCTCATCCCTCTTGGTGAACTCTTACAGCCAAGATGTTAAGCTGCCCCCCGACCTTGTCGTCTCCTATCGGTTGACTTTTGAGACTCGTCGCATCATCGGCAACGATATGAAGATCGGGGGTTACGGCAGCGCAATTTCCCTCGTCATCCTTGACTTGAAGAGTGAGTCGACTTGATCGTCAACACCTATGCTTATTGCTAATATAATCGACTTTAAGAGTCTACCTTCGTATCCGCTGAACCGGAAGTCACTGTCGGCCGCGACCTTCTCATTCGCTATCTCGGCGAATACCTCGATCTCCTCCACGTTGCGGGTCACCATGTCCTGTTCTCTCTCCCGCAATTTGATCAGGGCGGAACGCCGATGATCATCGACTATTCCCTCATGGCCACTTCGCAGTTCTGGGTCGGAGACATCAACGGCATTACCGTCGACCAGATCAACACCTACATGTCCTCCGTCTGGCTCAAGTCCGCAATGCTCGCGCAGGACGGCATGAAAGCTGGTGTCGACTGGCGCACGCGAGCCCTCGCCGACTTCAGCACTTCGTCTTATGGGGCAGGCTCTTACGGACGTTTCAAGATGAAGTTCGGTCCCCCACGTGTCGAGATCCTCTGCGCAAAGGAGGTCATTGTCTACTTCAACATCGAGGAACTCGATTTCTTTAAGTCGGACGATTTCACGGCGTACGTTCTCTTTCAAACCTTCCAAGTTTTATTCTAAGACTCCTGCCAGTACTCCGGAACGGTCATACAAAGGCTGGAGAGTGGCCATGGTTGTCAACGTGCTATACTCCAGTGAATCCGAAGGCCACGTCGTCAATATCATGTTTGACCTATCCCGTATGTATTTATGTGTGCTGTCAATCGAGGCGACCTGACATGTAGGATACCTCAGATGCCCGATACCACAACTTTGCGTCCGAGTTCCCTGGATATGATGACGCCGATGAGCTAGCTCAAGAGTCCTGGAGGCTCGTCATTGAATTTTTCGCCGAAGAATATCTTCACATCCTCGAGACCATGCGCTACCACGTCATCTACTCCCGTGACACGCGTTGGGAGCTGATGTCCAAGCTCACCTCATCCGCCCAGGAGGACGCCGACGGTAGCTGGTGGTCCCTGGAGCTCGCCGATAAGAGCGGTGACTCATCGCGCGAGACCATCCAGCGCACGAAGATGTATGGGTTCGACCAGGTCGTCGCCATCTCCCAGGGCTCGCTCAACGCCCAGTTCACCACCCTATGCACAGCCGCGCAGAGCATCCTCCACCGCTGGAACTATGAGGAGTTCTTCTCGGCCACTTTCCGACCGTTGTCGCTGCGCTTGTTGAGCAACAACCGCGCGATCGTTTGGGTGCACCTCCACGGTGGACATCTGAAGACGCTGAAGGACTGGGTGCCGTGGGAGGGGTAAGACCTTTCACTTCTGTGCTGCTGGTTCGATCTCAAATACATGGGTTCCTCAGGAGTATGAAGTACGACTTCGCCGACTGGCGCTTGGCCTTCGAAGTGAAATTGAAGATGTGCTCTCACGACGATTTCGAAGGTGCCTCGTCCGAGGTGTTCAAGAAGTCTCCTGCCCTCCAGATGCACACCGGCCACGCAGACCGTGACCTCAAGCATATCATCCTCGACTTTCAAGGTGCGTTCGACCACTGTGATTTATAATTTTAAGTTCTCGAATTTACATACCCATTTAGAGTCCGACTACCTGCACGATTACTCGACTTTCGGTGACCTCACCACCAGCGGCGACAACCGTGCCTCAATTCTCAAGCTTCAGGCCGTCGTTTACTATCTTGCCAAGCACTATTTCCCCGCCGTATGCAAGGACGGTCTCAACGTCATCTCTAGCATCCCAGTCTGGAAGACTGGAAAGTCTCTCCCTTCATATGCTCTCACCGACGTCGCCTTCCACGTCTACTCCAAGGTCGAGATCACCCGCCACAACTGGACCCACGTTGCCCCAGGCATGGAGCCAATCGTTGTCGTCGTCGGAACCACTGGGTTCCGCACGCTTCCTTCGAAGCAGCTCGACTTCTCGACAGGCTGGATCGTGCAGGGTAACAAGGGCTTCTCGCATGGCACAATCAGCATCTCGAAGCGCGTGTTTATCGAGGAGCGTCTGCTCAACCTTCTGTCCCGCGTTAACGGCCTCACCACCCTCATCCCGTCCACGCCAGACATGTCGCAGGCGTTCCAGGACCTCAGCCTGAAGCCGTGGGCGGACCACGAGCTGCGGAAGGATCGTCCGTCGAAGTGGGAGCTCCAACCTTCGGATGGAGATGGCTACCTCAAGTACCTGTGGGAGCATAGCGAAGAGTGGGTGTACAAGCTGCGCGGGAACAGCAACATGATGAGTGGCACCAATGGCATATCTTGTAAGCTCTCAGGATTGCGAATCAGTTGCAGAAGGCTCATGAGTCATGCTCGATCCTAGGCATTACTCGGAACTATGTCGAGCTTCCTACCGCCGTGAAGCAAGGCGCTATGCGTATCAAGATCAGTGGAAGTGTAACGCTCAAGCTCACCCTGCAGACCACGCATCTGTACACGTACGTACGCTTCTAGCTCCCATCGTCCCGCCCTCCTCATATAATTTCCATCTCAGGGCAAGTTCCTCTGTCAGTTGGTCGACGAACATCACCGTCCAGACGATCGGCAGCGGCATTAAAGTTAACACCCTGGGTTCTCATGACCCCTCCTTCTCGGCAGCACAGTTCTCGGAAGGCGCTACAGCCAAGTTTAGGAACCCGATGGACATGCTCAAGGAAGCGTTCCCAAGGAAGATCGACCTCGACGAGCTGGTGCAAGAGATCAGTGCATTCGAGGGTGCCTGGCAGTACTACTACCCGCTCATGAACGCCTACTCGCTGGCCAGTCCGGTCTTCAATGACGACGGGGACCTTCTGTTCGAGCTTCGCCGGCATGGAACCACGAGCTCGCGCATGCCCACCGCTCCAGGCTCCGGGCTTGGGAGCGGCCTCTCTCGGCCACGCACACCTGCTCTGCGCGGCCGGACGGGACGATCTCGAACGCCGGTGGGCTCCACGACGAGCCCGAACGGCTACGGGCAGCGCTCTCCGAGCCACCCTCGATCGCCGCCCCCTCCCAACAATGGGCGCCCCATGCAACTGAATGGTGAGAATGCTTTGACGGTCACCCTTGATGCTTTGCGCTGAACCAATTGTAGTCCATGCTCCTGTTCCGACGACCCAGACGGCATCGGCCGAGTTCATCTCCATCGTGAACGGAAGGTCTACCGCAAACCGGGCGTTCAACATAAGCGCACTTGCGTAGGCTTGAAGATAGAATTCCCAATGCGCTTTGGGTCGTGAGCTTTCCTTGACTTCCTCGATCTATGTTCACAAGGTTTACGTGTAGGGACAGATAGTTTTCTATAGCTGTCGTTGTCACCGCCACGTTGTCGTCTCTTATGTTATATCAATACACCCCGTTTTCATGTCCGCCCACAAACCTTGATTTCCAACTTGTCGTGCGTGATTCCTTGTCTGGTTCCAGCGACTATAGCGGTACGTGTGATCAGGGACTCTACGCATGGGGGGTGATGACCCCGGCATCGGACGGCTCATTGACTCACATTGGACTGCTAAGTATAGGGTATGTTCCCTCTTCATATCATGGCATCGACGTTCTTTCGATGTACTTCGCGATCCATATCATCTGCGGAAATTGAGTCATTGACTGCGGCTAGCATCCAGTCATCCGCGAAGTCTGGGTCATGGATCTGGATCTCGAAGCCAAGATCACCCGCCGAGGCGGGTGCGCGGAGATGCCAGGTGCTTACCAGATCCGGGCGCATTTGCCACAGAAAGACTTCGCCAATGCTATCCTGGAGCTGGAGGAGTTGAAATGCGCGTAGAAACATTGCTGCGTACCCTCAGGCCTCAGCCCTGAAGCGAATGGTTTCGCGCTGGGCAGCTCCACGTTCAATATTCAACCTCGACTGGGACGATCTCCTATTCGAGCCACGGCGTTCTCAAACGGTTGCCCAGCACTCGTCGACCGTGGCGAAAACGGCAGCCTAATTCACCGTTAGCGTGCTAAGAGGGCATTCGACGATGTTTTTGCTGGGCGGTTCGTTGCGGCTAGCACCTCCAGGCTCGCGATTCGTAATGACGACACGTTCGGCTTTGGGGCCTTCAGAATGATAATCATCGATCCGGTAAGCTGTGACTGCACGTGTGAGGGACTAGCTCCCACCTCTTCACGCTGACAGTTCTTCATAGAACCTAGAGGACCATTCTGGGCACTCGCCGTCCGTTCCGGGGAGGATTTAAGCCCACTGTTCGAGATTCGGAGCCACTGCCGTGGTCCGGACGGATATTAGTGGGAGCTTGAGTGTGGGGATGGAACTGGGGACAATTGCAGCGAATGAAGACGATGTGCCTTCGCACAATATATCAAGAAACGTCGTGTCTTGGGCGTGGACTATGAGTGAGAGTCGAGACATGTATAACTACAGTATGTATGTAAGAGAATCGCGGCGGCAGGTCAAGGAAGCGCCATTTCCGCATTTTCCCGAGAATCCATCCAATCAGAGACCGTTTCCTCAGGCGCTTGTGATTGCCAGTGGCCCAGGACTGCCTGTGCAAGTCTGTGCAAGAACGTTCAAGAACTTGGACTCGCCACTTGCACTCACTGCACGCCCCTTTCTCCAGAAGCTGGCCTCGAGGATCAATGGAATATGGTTGGTAAGTCTAGATCACTATAGATCACCAGAACTCATAACTAAAGCTCCACCTCGGTGGCTTGGCAGCTTCTGATTATCATAGACCATGGTTCAATACTAGGAGACTCACTCCATGGCGAGCGGCACAAAATTCATTTTCGGCGACTGACCATGGATCGTCAGTACCCGCTTTGGCTTCTTCATGAAGCAACTCAATGCTCCTTCGACTCGTACTCAATTGTGTGCCTTTGGAACATGTTGTTTGTCCACCACACCCAGACTTCCTTCATATCTTTCCATCGGCGTATGATGGGGCACAACACGACCTCACGGCCAATGTGCGCACCTTCGAAAGACTACTTGAGGGCCTCCTTGACTCGCCGTCCAGCCAGCCAGCCAACCACTCCCGAGTCTCCTCTTATCGTTGACTATACGCAGCAGCAGCCACGATGTCCTCTACAGGCAGAGTCGAAACCACCGCCGCTAAGATCATCCTGAGATACTTGAATTTCCAGCTCGCTGAAAACTATGCCACTGCATCAGATTGGTTCGACCTCTATGGGGAAGCCTCAGGCGACACGGAGTACGACGTTGAACGAAGTATGCGTTCGTCGCTTCTACCATGTCGTTTGACTAACAGATGTATTCCAGGCAACCTCTATGCCTGGATCAGGTACCATCACCGGCTGAGAGGAACGAACGGCGACATCCTAGAGTTCAGCTTCTCGGAGCCAAAGCTTACCTTCATCTGCGATCACGACGCTCTGCTTCACGTTGGAATCCGATCCCTATCTCATAAATCACAAGATGGACTAACGACGTGGGTGTCTCATCCATAGTTCAATGTCACTAACATACTCATTCCTCACAGCTCTGTACCCATAGAAGGGGCCACCATGTCTTACCGCGTTGCCACTACCTACCGCTCGATTGTGGGTAACGACGTGAAAGTCGGCGACCACGAAAGCAGAATCCGGATTTTAGTTTGCGACTTTGATAGTACGCCCACCTTGTTAGCCATATTGTAGTTAATATTGACTGACTCCGATTGTAGACGCCGTGTTCGTCAGTTCTAGGGGGGTGGCGGACGATACCCTCCGGCGCGACATGGGACGCTACCTTCTCTCCTATTTGAAAGTCCTTCAAAGCGGCGGCCACCATGCCCTCTTCTTCCCTCCCGAATTCGCGGAAGACGACAAGCGCCCCGATATCCACTTTTCGCTCACTGGCGATTTCGAAGACCGAGTGCCGCTCGACCACATCTTTGGGTGTACGGCGGAGATGATCAACGGCTACCTCTCCCTCCTCTGGTATACGTGCGCGTTCATCGCTCGTGAAAGGAGCCAGCACGGCCGGCCGACCTGGGACAGATCGTCAGCCTTGGCAGGCTACAGCTCCTGGCTTGTTCCGGAATGGTCCACGGCCTGGCACATGTCTCTGAAGTTCGGGGAACCCAAGGTCACTATCCTTTGCTCGCGTGAGGTCATCCTCCGCTTCACCCTGACGGAAGTGAGGTTCTACGACGCTTCCCAGCTTTCTGTGGGCAGTATAGTTGAAAAGTAAGTGCATGTATCATCCATCCCTGTGGTTTGAGCCTGACACTTCATGCACACACAGGGCAGAGCCGGACTACCAAGATTGGGTGATCGCAGTGATCATTGACATCTCAGCATCCAAGACTGGCATTAGTGTTCGGCCTGCAAGTGAGTACCACTGCAAGTTTAGGCCATCGTCATTTGACTTACGGTTGACCAGGCGCACGCTACTCCGAAGAGTTCACGCACTATGGCGGAGTCCGCGACGAGCATGACGTCGCCTCCAAACTCCTGACCACATTCTTCGTCGAGCGATACTTCCAGCTGATGGCCGCGACACGGCTGAAACACCTATTCCGCAGGATACAGACGGAGTATCTCAATGTTGACTCTTCCAGCCTGGATATCGACGGGAGCTGGTGGATGCTCGAGCGTAATGCCGGTCTTGGCGCCCGTATTCTCAACAGCAACGTCAAGGATACGAGGATGGAGGGCTTCGATGTGGTCATTGCTGTGTCGCAGATGTCTATCAACTCTCAAATCCTCCGCGTTTTCAAGACATACCACGAAATGCGATGGGCGCAAGACCAGGACTTGGGTTATCATATCGAGATCAAGGCGGTTACGGTTTGCTTGGTGAATTCTGAGGAAGCCTCGGAGACGGACGAGATCTCGGCGACGGGGGGCTCTGTGGACTCCGACGATGAAGCCACTCTGGATGGAACTACAGCTACCCACTCGAGAAATTCTATTTCTTGCGCGATCGTCACGGTCCACGTCACGGAGGCGGTATTGCAAACAATGGTCACTGCTAACTTGAATCTAACGCGAACGTGCGTGTCCTATGGTTTCCTTTGTTCCGCTGACTAACATTGTTACACGACAGCGACGAACCATACACCTTCCAAGACTGTCAGCTGGCATACGAAGTGAACGTTAGAGATTGCGTACACCGAAAGCTTGAGCATCCCGTCCACGGGGCTCGTCCGTATCCAGATCCCCCACCTCAGGCTGAGGCAGACTACGATCTTCGACACATCTACCTCGACCTCCGAAGTGCGTATATGCGCTTCTTCTTTAGAATGTATTATAACCGCTGACCGATTCACAGCCGCTCAGTTTTCCCCGGAGTACAGTCCGTGGGATGACGGGAACTACAGCGACCAGGAGAAGCTACGCGTACGCATGGCCCTCGCACAGCATATCAAGGATGACTACTTCCCCCAGCTCATTGCTCACGGGGTGCACATCCTCGCCAGTGTCCCTATCTACCACGCCGCGGGCGGATTCAACCGCCTCACTGACATGAAATATCGGACGTTCGCGACCGAGACGATCGTTTCAGGAGGGTTCAACCAGGAAGAGTCGATCACGCGCTCAGAGCAGATCCTCTTCGTTCTGGGCATGGTGGGCGGCAACCCCCTTCCTGCGGACCCCTTCCGTTCCTTCAAGCCCTCCGCGTCATGGCTTGTCTACGGCCATTTCTCGTACGGCACACTCGCCATCTCCAGAAGCGCGTTCCACGACAGGCTGCTGGCCCTCCTTGCTCGCGTCAACGCACTCACCACTCTCGAGCCCGTCACACAGAAGGACGAGGGCAACGTCCATAAAGACGGCGCCCAGAGGGATGGCGTTCAGGCGGAGAAAGGTCGAAGGGAGACCGCCCGGACGGATGGCGCCCAAAGGGATAAAGCGAAGACTACCGAGGACGTCGTTCAGCGGTGGATAGATCATCCCGAGCGGCAGCAGCACACCTGCAAGTGGACGCCCATCGTTGCGGACGAGGCCATGAACTTGGACAGCTTTGAGTGGCGGTCATCCCATGAGCGGAGCGTCAGGGAGGAAGGGTCCTTGTCTTCAATGAAGAGAGAATATCGCATACACTGTGGGTACAGTCCCTTTTCATTCGTCCCTCCCTCCGTTGCTGATCCGCGTGGCTTTTGTGCTAGGTACAACAAACAACAAGCTTGAGCTTCCGAACATCTCGACCCTCTCGAACGGCTCTCTGGAGATCAGAATGTCGGGTACGCTCGGGCTGGAGATCACCAACACTCGCTCGGCGCAAGCTTGGAGGTGTGCACATCCCTGTTGCTCTCGATATCGAGCGAATGCTAGTAGTGCTCACGAGTCCCTAGCACCGAGTCCTTTGCGAGCTGGAGTGCCGCTATCATCATCAAGACATCCACTCGCGGGAACGTCGAGGTTGAGATTGAGGGGCTTGATGACATCTACCAGTCTCCGCCCTCGACGACCAGCTGGCGCGCGGGGAGCAACACTCTGCCAGACGCCCACGCCACCCTCCGCAAGCACCTCCTCAAGAAGGAAGACTTCGACTCGGTGCTGCAGGAGTTGAGAGAGCTCCAGGGAGATTGGAAGTACTACTACCCGGCATCGAGCCCGTTCACTCTCTGCACTCCGACGTCTAATCCTCACGGGGACCTCCTCTTCGAGCTGCGGCGCTCCCAGGTGCGGTCCGGGATGAAGCGGCCCGTTAGGCGTATCGCCCCCGCGGTCGCTCCAGCACCTGAAAACCCGGTAGCCTCCCCAGATGCTCCTCAAGCAGCAGGTAAGACGTCCATACCGAATGCCCTATATTCTCTCTAACCTATCCCTAGATTGACGATCCAATGGACCCATGGTTCCATTCGGAGCCGTGAAGTAGCTCGCCGCCCTTCCCAACTCTCCACGTCAACAACTTATAGATTCGATCCACCCTTATCGCCACTCGCTCAGACCCAGCGACGGAGGCCGGGGCGCACTGGCATAGCAGATCTGCCAGGCCGCTTCTGAGACTCGTCATCCCCTCATCTTGTTCCGAATATTCTAGATCACTCCGCTGTTGTACGAATACTTTCGCAGCTGCTGATCAGTGATCGTATCCCACCCTAGAAAACCCAGAAACCAATCTTGTATGCGCCTAAGTTCCGTGTGCCGCGTCGTTCCCCTAGTACCAATATCCAGTATGCAATTGTGAATTGTCTAGTATATCTATGTACCATCAAAGTGTCTTTATGCGTGCCTTCTCTTTCTCTTGGAAGACCCGCTTCGCGTGTACATCTATAACAGATAGATTTGGTCAGCAATTCGCACCAAATCCGAGAAACAAGACTCACCTCTTCGCTTCACCCACGCCTCAACAGAGATTCCTGCGAAGACGACGCCAGCGCCGAGCCATTGACCAGGCGTGAGCTTGTGGTTGTAAACGATGACGGACAGCAGCATCGTGAACAGCTTCCGCGTCAGCGTGATCGTGCTACAACGCACCGCAGTTAAGCCTCATGAATGACTATAAGCTTCGAAACACGAAGACGTACACGAGCGTGAGCGACCCGAAGTGCTGCAGCGTCTCGAAGATGAACAGCTGTCCCAGTGCACCCGTCAGCGCAAACTGCGCCAGCGGCACGACGACATCCGGGTGCGTCCGAATGAACGCCAGCGCCGCCTCCAGCTCCGTGCCCGACGCCGCGGGGTGCAGCACAGGGATCCGTGGCAGCGGCAGGACGGAGATGACGGACGTGAGCGCAGTGCAGAACACGTTGATCCAGAACATCATCTGCTGGCCCGACACCTTGTACCGCGCGAAGATCTCGTCCTGCGTGGAGTTCGTCGCCCCGTCGATCAGCAGGTTGATGAGCAGGTACGAGATCCCGATGAGCTGTGTGTACGCGGAGAGCTCGCCGTTGGCGCCGCCGTGCTTCGAGGACTTGCCCTTGCTCGGCTTCTCGTTGCCGAAGCCCATGAACATCGTGATCCCGAGCGTGACCATCGCGACGACGAGGTACTTGTGCCGCGCGAACTTGCGGCGGTAGAGCAGGACGTTCATGATCATCACTGGCACGAGCTTGCATGACTTTCCGAGCACCATCGCGGGGTACGTGATGTACGAGAGCGCGGCGAAGCCGAACGGCGCAGCAGAGGTGATGAAGATGGCGCACTGGAAGTAGCGGAGGAGGAGCGAGCGGGTATCGAACCGGGTATCGGGCTTGTTGTGATGGGTATGGCTGTGGCCGTTCGCCTTCGCGTGCCCATTTGCAGCAGCGGTTCCGTTTGCCTTGCCGTTCGCGACGCCGTTGGAGACGGGCTTCGGGGGGTCATGAAGTCCAAGGGTTTGGTGGAGAGTCTGGTTGGGCTTTCGGCGGAGGAGTATATAGAACAGGGCGGCGAGGGCACTGAGGAAACTTTGGCATGTTCCTAGAACAAGGGGGGAATTGAACTTCTCAGAGGAAGTGCCGTCTATATGCTGGAAGGGAACGGATACTGAAGGGCGTGTGAGCTGGCGTATTCGTAGCAAAGCTTCGTGTGCTGAACGTACATCGTTCTTGGGCAATTGCCCATAGCTGTGGACGCTTCAGAGATAGGGATGACTAAATGCAATGGCTACTCACGAGAAACATAGAGTAAACCCCGCCAACGCACAGTCCTAGCCTGCACACATTCACCTAGATCAGCGGGCCGTCTTCCCCTGAAGACGTTGTGGGTCCTAGCACCTTAGGTATGACATGGTGGTTTCTTCTGGGTATACAAGGGGTGAGGTGTAGTGGAAAGATAGGGAATAAGTTAGAGCAAAGAGCGAAAGATGGGGCGAGAGAGGCCTAAGTTAAAGTAGGGCAGGGCAGCGAACGGGACGAGAAGCGACTTGGTCGGAGAATACGTGGAGCCTTCCCAATAGCCGCCCACTCCCTCCAACATCATGGCCCCGGCCCGCACAGCGGACCGGCGGGCTCTCTGGCTCCGTCTCGCACAAGCTTGACCTTTACCGGCGTGTCCGTTCCTCTTGCACAATATTTCCTAGTCTCTAGATAGCATCAAGGCTTTATCGACTGTACACTCAATCCAAACCGTGCATTGCATTTGAATCAAACATGACGGGCGTAACACGGCCGCGAACACTCCCACATCATCCTCCGGGTCCGCCGACAGTGGCACCGTCGCCGCTGTAATGGCTCCGGTGCAAGACTCACGATCCTGTCATGACGAGGTATGCCGCGCGCTCTGCAAGGATGTAAGTTGGACCTTGCGTGTGTGCCGACGGGATAAATGGCTGTAGATCAAAGCAAATAAGCATCCCTCAAAGTTCCTGCACTACGACTCCTCCACTCACAAAGGCAGACGCATCCACTACTCGCAATCCTACTGTCCCCCTGACCCTAAGATGGGAGTCGAGTGCGCCCTCTACGCCATTCCCCATCGCTACCGTGCCAACTGGATGGTCGATGGTATCCGAGTTGCTGCGAATGTATGCATCGAGCGCTTCCTCTGTCGTCGCGTTCGCAAACGCCCCAAACTCGCTGATGATGTAGTCAGACCAGGTAGGCGCGGTGACAAAAGCCCGAGCAGCCTTGACAGCGTCCCGCATGATGGCGAGGTCGACCGGCGACCCTAGCAGGTTGGGGTTGATAATGGGAGCGTCGAATGGGTTCGTGCTGTTCAAGGTAACATTTCCTCCTGGGGATGCTGTCAAAACATTGCTGTGCGACGTAGCAGCGACGAGCACTTACGAGCTGTCGGCGAGATGACCACCGTGATGATTGAAAAGAAGTGACCTTCAGTAGGGAGCGCGACAGTCTTCGATATAAAGTTATTCTAGACATACTTCGTTTGTGAGTCATTGAGAAAACCTACGGGAACGTTGGAACTCACAATCGCGAGCAGTTCGAAGTGCGCAGAGGTAAGACCCGGACTCGGGTCGCTTATCCCGAAGGACTGGAAGAAGTCGGTAGCTTGGGGTATCCGCAGCCATCCAAATTGGCTTGATCCGCCCAGAACCAATGGGCCCGTCCCATTGATCTGCCAGAGGGCGAGAGCTTCAGCAGCGAGGGTATTGTTACGATGGAGGTTGTCGAGGGTGTTGTTCGAGTTCGCGAGCCAGCTATTGCCGAGGAATGCATGGTCCTGGCGAGAAGTACAGTTATTATAATTTATTTGGATCCAAGAATAAAGAGCCAGGGGCAATATACATGCAAGTTCTTGCCGACCGCAGGAAGATCAACAATAGGCTTGATACCCATGGGCTTCAGGTCCGTCACATCACCGATGCCAGAAAGCATCACTAGAAGCCAAGTAAACTAAGCGGCACGACAGGGGAATAAGGAGCATAGCACCTACGAATGTGCGGCGTCTTCAGGGAGCCAGCAGATAATATTACTTCCTTTGTTGCCTTAAGGGAGTAGAGTGGTCCTGTCTAGAGGTTACTTATGGCTCAAGGCGACTCATGATCATCGCCGGTTACCATCAGCAGTCTGAGCAAACTGAACACCGCGAAATACGGGTTTCCCGTCTTCTATGCCAATGGGAAAAACCTTCGTTATGTGAGTATTGACCATAATATCGAGGTTCTTGCGGCCGAAGGCTTGGGCAAGGTAGGATGTAGCGGAGGTCACGCGGCGTCCGTCGTGAATCTACGGGCATGTTAGGGTGGTGATATAATCCTACCCAATAACATATTACATACCGTGCTCTGTACCCAACCTGTATTGAAGGATACTGAGCATATTCATCGTGTACTGAATGACGAAGGAACCTACCAAAACCGATTGTGTCTCCGGAGTTGTAGTCCAAATTAAATGGAAATTGCCCGGCCAGCTCTTGAGTGGTATTCATGAACCGAGGACTTATGTCGAGGGGAAAGCCTTCTACGCTGATCGGAAGAATTCCTGGCCCCAAGTGTCAGAACTTCTCGACCAATGTAGTGGAGATACTAAGAATGTAGGTGTAATTACCATTCTTGTGAAATGTAGGATCGAATTGTCCGATGGGGTTGTGCCGGTCTGCCGGTGCCGTCATCCTGTCCACCTTGAAGATAAACGGAAGTAACTTCTCCCAAGACCAACCGTCGTCTCCAGTCACGTTCGCCCAACGAGCGTAGTCGTCTACTGTCCCTCGACAAAACGCCATTTGATCTAAGCCCCCGATTAGTCATAGAGAAACGGAGATGATCCGCACAACCTTACTTATAGCTGTCGAACCACCAAGGACGAAGCCTCTTGGGTACACGATGGGTCGATTGTCCAGACCGACTTGAGCTGTCGTTGTGAAGTTCCAATCCTGTAATAGCGGAGGTGAGTGCGCGTCGGATCTACGTGGCAAGTTCAATTCTGGGTACATACGAATTCGGATCGAGGCAAAGCGGACGCCCGTCCAGGGACAGAAATATTCAGATTTTCAAAGTCGCTATGCGTGATTGTGTTAGCGTCAGGCTGTTCCCCGAAGGCCCAGCTTATCAAAATAATAACACACCTTCCTCCCGCCTCTACGAGTAGAACTCGGACGCGAGGATCCTCAGATAAGCGTGAGGCCATGACCGCGCCACCTGCGCCCGCTATTCCGTAGAACGTCTGGATTAGCACATCGTTCGGTGGGCTGCAAGAATCGGGCGTACCTCCGACTATAATGTAGTCGTATGTGCTGTTGAGCACTTGCTGTGTCGGTCCCTGGTAAAGTGCACCCAGCACTGAGGCGACGTTGATGATCGTCAAAGCCAACACAGCCCCACGAATCATCTCGACAAGGCGTACTCGACTAGAAGTGGGAGGGAGAGGCTCTGGGAACCTTCAGTGTCCGCCCGAGCATTAAATATTTGAGGGCCACCACGCTGGCGCACGACCTTGCGCTGATGGCTCCCGCCCACTGAGGACATCAGGTGGCCTGCCGCCCTGCGATCAAGCCCCGCAAGCGTCCGGACTTCTGTCAATGCGGGCTCCGTGGAAGGGTGACGGGCATGTTCGGCAGATACGAGAACAAACTGGGCACATGACGCACCCATCCCGAACAATTCGGTAGACACCTTTCCCGGGGTAACGGTACGAGGCGGCTTTACTGGTTGTTCTAGCTTGACTTGGCTCCAAGGTACCGCTGAGACTGGAGGGAAGAAGGCTCTCACCTTGTGTTATCAAGTCTCTTAAGGCACCACACCACTAAAGGACGAGGTTACGACATCCAGAACCTACAAGACGATCGCACTAAGTGTTGCGTAACTTTTCAAGATGGTGCCGGGCCAAACCAGTCTGGCTAGAAACAAGTCGATAGCGTTGGAGAAAGCCTCCGTAAAACGTAGTGCCTTCAGACGAATCATCTCTAAGTAAGAGGAACTTGCGGCTTCGATAAGCATCTGGTGTAACTAGCACGTACTTCGGAGACGTCGCGCTAAAACCGTAGACAACTGAGTGAGGTGCAGAACCGGCACCAACCCGTGCTGAGAGCTTGGAACACAGAGATGGACGGCAATGATCAGGTCTGGGAGGAAACTGGTGAGCAGTCTGTTTCGTCCTATTCGAACGAGATGACTACTCAGCCTGACGCATAGAGATGAGTAAATCACAATCATGTGTTTTGACGAAACGTTCTGCAGCCGACCTGAAGACAAGGTAGAACATGGAAGAACATGGGGATGACCTGAGATATGCGCCTCACTCACGTTCGAACCCCGCCACTGTTCCATAACCTATAACTCCTTGTTCCCAGTTCGTGTTAGTACACCGGAGTAGAGAACATTTGCGACACCAGAGCACCAGAACAAGGGCTGACTTCATCCAAAGCATGAGTGACAGTAGTGCCGACATAAACAGGAGGCATTCGTGTAGCATGACATTACCGGATCAGATATAAAATACCGACAACCGTCCAACAACACACGACGCAGACACTGGGTAGGATATGTGCATGGGGAGGGCTGACTATGTCTGCATCGCGTCGTCATCATCCTCATCCACTAGGGCGCGTTTCGTACGCTCGCCCTCCCTAGACGTAGTGTACGTGTCAGCACCATGATTACGCTCAACTCGATCACTAGGGAAACGCGTTGAGTCACCTTTGGACTTGGTCCTCATCGTCCTCATCCGAGCGCTTCCTCCGGACGGAGAAGAGACGTTGCTGCGGGTGTGACGCGATGGCCGCCTTGGCCTTGTAGATTGACTCATACTCCTGCAAACGCCAACGCCGCATGTCAGCATCCTGCAGGACCTAGGTCGCGCGTGCAGCGTGGCGCGTTCCGGGGTGAGAGCTGACCTTGATCTGTGTCATGAAGCCGCCGTTGGGCGAGATGCAGTACCGCCGGTTCTGGACCAGGTGCAGGGCATCCTCCCAGGACAGGTTGTAAAACTGCATGACGTACATCACGACAAACGATGGGGACAGGCTGATTCCGCCTGACGGGGACACCGGATAGAGTTTAGCTTTTATTTCCAGATGATTCCAGGATGGCGGGAGAGGGGTGATGGCGAGGACGAGAAGGGGGTAGGGGCCCCAAAGGGGAACAATGAAGCGTGGACGCACCATTGCAATGTACGAGCACACAACCACCCTTTGCGATCGCGTCGTCGATGAACTGCTTCGCTCTACGCCACACGGGTGCGTGGTGAGTCATGAACGTAAGGCAATGGCGGAGGTTCCGTGGTGGTTGAGCACTCACTGGGGGAACAAGCGGATGAGGTTCTGCTCCTCGCTGTCTTGAACATCTAACACCATATACTGGAAGTGCTCCGGGAACCGTGGCCGTACAGAGAAGGCTTCCTTCGCGTCACGTATGCAAACACTGGGTGTACATTGACGCGAAATGTCAGTTTGTCGTTCTGTCTTGTGCGGCGCCACGGACGAGCGGAGGCTGATTCCGAACGTACATATGCGTAATACCGAGCGACTTGAGGGTATCCAGAGACTTCGACGCTTGGAGAGGCCCGAGGAACAGATGCGGCAGGATCTCCTGGCATTGCCGCCTCATCTCATACCTATGAACAAAGGCGAACCGCAGTTCAGCGACACAACGCGTTCATGCATGACCTGTGCAGCACGTACGTCCACTCTATATCGCTTGGGCCCTGGATGAGCTCTCGGAGCTGATCTTGATTGTACTGTGCCGTGGCCATATCGGAAGACAAGAGACCGGCCGAAGCAGGGAGGGGAGGATTAAGGGGGACAGTGGGAGAGATGTAAGGTAGTGCAAAGGCGGCTAAGGGCCCCGAGCGGCGGGGTCACGGCGTTGTTCAAACGGACGCAATGGGCGCTTGCTTCCCGATCACGTCTCTCCGAGACTCCATCTCCATCCCTGCGTGCCCTCGACCCGCATTCAAGCACATCGACCATGGACGATCTCGACGACATTCCGTACGCCTCCTCTCGCCCTCCTCCACGCAGCGCACAGTGCTAAAGGGACATAGTGTGCTTGTAGAGGCCGCCCCCACCAGCCCCGAGGACGCCCCGGAAGGCCTTTCGATCCCAAACCCCTGCCTGAGCCTCGGGAACGCGACTGGCTCCGGCCAAGACCCTCACACGGTGCCTCTCACCATCATATGCGGCTTCCTCGGTGCTGGAAAGTCCACGCTCATTCGGTACGTCCCGTCTTCTTCATTTTCACCGTAACTAGGCTTCGGGGCCGAGGCGTGCTTCGGGATCATGGTCGGAGGCCGGAGGCTCCGAGGCTGAAGAAAATACGCGGTGAAGAACGAAAAAAAACACAATTGCTGATCTTGGTTCTTCTGGCGCAGGCGAATCCTGACGGAGAGACATGGGTACCGGATAGCGGTCATCATGAATGAGTTTGGGGACACTGCCGTAAGGACAGCTCCCTTTGCTCATTCACGGCAGGACATGCTGAGCGTGGGTTCCGTATGTTCTGTTTTGCCCACAGGATATCGAAGGTGCGTCTCCTTTGGGACCCGGCGCGGTCACCGTGACTCGGCTCTGATTATTTGCCTCTCCAGCGAAAACGATCAACGTCTCCTCCCCTGATGACCCTGGGCAACAATCCGAAGAGTTCCTGGAGTTAGCAAACGGGTGCCTCTGTTGCAGCATCAAGGACACGGGCATCGCCGCGATCGAGAAGCTCATGAAGCGCAAAGGCGCTTTCGACCACATCTTGCTCGAGACAACCGGCCTCGCAGACCCTGGTACGTATGCAGTCAGAATTCACTTCTGTGCACCTGCCATAACGCCGCTTTCCTAGGACCCATAGCGTCTATGTTCTGGCAGAACGAAGAGTTCTCCCAAGGCTTGGGCCGAGAAATCCACCTGGACGGTGTCGTGTGCGTCGTAGACGCTGTCTTCGGTCGACAGGTGCGTGCATACATGCCGCACAATGTGGTATGGAAGTTAAGTCTTCTCTGCTTTCAAACCAGCAAATGGAAGAAGACCACGCCGCCGATGGCATCGGGGAGAGCTTACGGTACCCATTTCTCCTAACCTGATTTCAAAGTTTAAACACTAAACTGGGTCAACGTGTTTGCGGCGAAACGCCAGGCAGATCGCAGGGGCAGATGTTATTCTCCTGAATAAAATCGACCTCGTACCATCTTCAGAGGCAGACGCAACGGAGGAGGTCATCCGTGGCGTGAATCCGGCGGCCTCAATCCATAGGACGATACGTGGAGAGATAGACCTCAAGCATATCATGGGCGTCGACGCCTACGCTTCTCGCCAGATTCTGGACGTGTCTGGGTTGGTGAAATCGCTACCACGGGAACACGAGCATGACCACGACCACGACCACGATCACCACGATCACCACCACGCCAAGCCACCGACACACTACGAGCTTCGCGGGATCTCGAGCCTTCAAATAGACTGTCCAAAACTGTCTTCGGAGCAGATGGACCTTTTGGACGAGTGGATCCGCAATCTCCTCTGGGAAAAGCAGCTACTAGGACGGCCTGCCGGAGAACACAGTGGGATCGAGGTCCTCCGCTGTAAGGGACTATTCGTCACCACGGCTGGAGAACTCCATGTCTTGCAAGGCGTGAGGAGCATGTACGAAATCGCGAAGGTCGAGGACGAGGAGCTGGGGCTGCCAGACACTGGGAAACTAGTCTTTATTGGTAAAGGACTCCACGAGCCTGTCCGAGCCAGTTTACAACAGCAATTGAAGATTGTATGAATACACTGCTGTCGCCTGCTCTTCCTCGGTGATGTTGTTTCATGTGCAGGATATTCTGTCTATATCCGGGCCTGAGCTATTGAACGCCGCCCGGGACCGGGAGCGCTCTATCCAGGCGACTTTCTGTCCGTCAGATCCATTCTCTGGGACAGGTTCCGTTCAACAGAGGTCGGCTCATTGCTTGGTAGATCGGTATACCCAATTCAAGACGTACTTACCGAGAACATCCGCTTCATGAGCTCGGTAAGTCCGATGTCGAGGTTCGTAACCCCACCATATAGCATAATTCTTTCTATTGCTGCTGCAGGCTGTGCGGAAGTGAAAAGGGCTGTCAGCATCGCACACTGTACCCGGACACCATTCCGAGACACGTAAACCGACACGTACTCCGCAACCACTGTGGTGGTGTTTTGCGCGAGCCACCCTGAGTCCGGCACGGAGTGCGTAACCCCTCGGGCACGCCCAACAAAGCGTCGTCTCGCCCGAAGGGTCAGCTCCATTGCACATCCACCTCAAGCCCGAGCTCGCGCGCGATGGCCAGGAGGCGCTCCTTGAGTCGGACAACGTCCTCTGCCGTCGGCCGCTTCGGATTTGCCTTGGCCCCGGATGCAGATCCGGAGACCCCGCTGCTCATCTGCGCCATGAGGTCCTCGAGGCCCTCCATGTCCCTTTTCGCCCTGAGTTCCTCGTTCAGCGCAGCAGGGTCCGTCACGTCGTCCTCGTCTTCGCCCATGGCCGCGTCTATGCGCGCCTGTTCGAGGTGCTCGCGCGCGTGGGCGAGCGCTTCCAGGTCGGGGGGCGCGATGTCGGAGAGGCGGACGTTTGAGAGCGCGCTCGCGATGCCGCGCACTTCCTCCGCAAGCGTGCCGCGCTGAGCTGCCATGGGCGGGTGAGAGAGGAACGCGAGGAGGGCGGCGGCAAGCCCGCGCAGGATACCAAGATTGCGGCCGAGTGGTGCGCCGACGGACGCGAAGCCCGCATCGAAGCCTTCCTGTAATGCGCCCTCTTTCCCGGCTGTGATTCCCTCGCGATACCCCGCCTGCGTGTGGCAAGGTGGGTGTGAGGCGCGTCGAAGGCACGGGGAGGACGGGGATCGGAGTGTGGGGGTGGGAAGGGGTATTCGGGCGGACGTACGTTGGTGAAGTCGTTCGAGATCTTGTCCCATTCGGAGTTTTGGATGGCTTTGGGGTCGTCGCTCCAGAAGTCTTCGTCGTCCATCTGGGGTGTGTAGTTGTATGCAGGCGCGAGTGAAGAGATGAGAGCCAGGATGGGGTGGAGAACAGAGAAGAGTCCAGCTTGTCAGAGAGCATGCGCAGGTGGAGGAGCGACTGGAAATCTGGGACAGATCTGAAATCGCCTCGATCGGATGGGCGCTTCCTCCACGCCACCACACACCAGTGTTGCCATCTGCACGGGGGTGAACTCTTCCTCGATCCTCCGGTGACCTCACCTCAGTGCAGTTTGCGTTGCAGCTGTTATTGCTGCAAATGACACGGCTCTTTCTGGATCGCTCCTTTCTTACACTTCGGCACCTAATCTCCGCTGCTGACCGTACGGTCCGTACTTACAGACATATGATGACATTTCCACCTGGGCCAGTTTAAGGTCTGGACCTCCTGGCAGGTAATACATTCCGGCGTTATGAGGCCTCTTATCCCGTCTCCACTATGTGCCGACAGCCCGCAACGCTTCTCTCTATCATGTGTGGGAAGGAGCTCGTTCTTTAGAGCGCTATAAACTGGTGGACGGGTATGAATTGAGGACCATTGTTCGCAGCCTCTACTACAATGTCCACCATAACATTCACATTCATCGGATGGTTCTCGTTCTTAGTACTGCAGGAGCACAGCTTCATACAAGGTAGACACGGAGACTTGTTCCGAGAACAGTACGGGGTCCTGGGATGCAAGTCGTTGCTGTGCATGCGCAGTGGACGACAACAGCCGGATTACGATGACGCGGGCCGATCCCGCGACAATGGTAGTCCACACATCCTCCCGATTGCCATCTATACGCCTAGATGAACCCGATGAGTTGTGTTTAGGTCTACGCAGATTTCTCGAGACCTAAGAACGCCTCATGACAGGTTGCACAAGGTTTCGGCTTCAGAAAAGGCCCAAGCGGAGAGAGTATGCTACCGATGTGCTAGATGTGGTGCACGGAGCTCCGGAGAAGTAAGTGAGCTCAGCAGGGGCAGGATAAGCCGTGCTTTGGGCGGAAGCCAAGGAGGAGTGGGAAGGAGGAGGCGGTTACTTATGCAAGGAGAGGTGACAACGTGGGATCGAGATCGAGACTCCTGCGGACACATCTAATCATCGGGATGACTAAGCGGGGCCAGTGGGCTGATAGGCCAAAATGGGGCGAGACGGAAAGCAATATAACGAGGCCACGCTTCGATTTGCATGGCCCTCTCCCAACGGCTCTTTCTCTTTTTATTTCCCCCTCTTCTTCCCCTTTCTCCCTTCCCTTGGCCTGTCCTCGGCGTCCCTGTCGTCGACCATGGCTACCACCGACACAATCATCCTCGCCCTGGGGATTGTCCTCGCTGCCGTCTACCTCTTCCGTGACCAGCTCTTTGCCGCCTCCAAGCCTAAGCCCGGCGTCCCTGTCTCGTCCTCCAAAGCAAATGTAGGCGGAGGAAACCCGCGGGACTTCATCGCCAAGATGAAGGAAGGCGTAAGCACCCATTCTATTCTCTCCAACTTGTCACCCCGCGCTGACAGCTGTGCAACGTGTCCGCAGAAAAAGCGCATCGTCATCTTCTATGGTTCACAAACCGGCACCGCCGAGGAGTACGCCATCCGTCTCGCCAAGGAGGCAAAGCAGAAGTTCGGTTTGGCTTCTCTCGTCTGTGATCCCGAAGAGTACGACTTCGAGAACCTCGATCAGGTCCCCGAGGACTCTTGCGTTTTCTTC
Source organism: Ganoderma sinense ZZ0214-1 (assembly GCA_002760635.1). Classification (NCBI taxonomy): domain Eukaryota; kingdom Fungi; phylum Basidiomycota; class Agaricomycetes; order Polyporales; family Polyporaceae; genus Ganoderma; species Ganoderma sinense. Next base: position 911,458 of record AYKW01000069.1, read on the forward strand.
GTCATGGCCACCTATGGTGAAGGCGAGCCCACCGACAACGCCGTCACTCTCTGCCAGAACCTCTCCGATGATAGCTTTGAGTTCTCCAACGGCGAACATAAGCTTTCCGATCTCAAGTATGTCGTCTTCGGTCTCGGCAACAAGACATATGAGCACTACAACCTCATCTCTCGCAACGTCGACGCCGATCTCACCAAGATGGGTGCTGTTCGTATTGGTCAACGTGGTGAGGGTGATGACGACAAGAGCATGGAGGAGGACTATCTCGAGTGGAAGGACGGCATGTGGGAAGAGTTTTCTCGTGTCATGGGCGTCGAGGAGGGCTCAGGTGGCGACTCGCCGGACTTCGTGGTCACTGAAGTTGCCGATCATCCCCCGGAGAAGGTCTACCTCGGTGTGTGTTCACCTCGAGTAATGGAATTCTGATCGAGTGCTTATTAGACGTCCAGGTGAACTTTCGGCCCGTGCTCTCACCCGGTCCAAGGGCATCCATGACGCAAAGAACCCGTACCCGGCACCTATCACTGTCGCTCGCGAACTCTTCGCTGATGGCGCTGACCGCAACTGCATTCACGTCGAGCTCAATACTGAGAACTCCGGCATCACCTACCAGCATGGCGACCACGTCGGTGTCTGGCCCTCCAACTCCGAGGTCGAAGTTGAACGTCTTCTCTGCACTCTCGGTCTCCACGACAAGAAGGACGCCGTCATCCAGATCGAATCCCTCGACCCCGCGCTTGCCAAGGTTCCTTTCCCTGTCCCTACCACATATGTTACCGTCCTCCGTCACTATATCGACATCAGCGCCGTCGCAGGTCGTCAGATCCTTGGTGTATTGTCCAAGTTTGCCCCTACTCCCGAGGCTGAGGCTTTCATGAAGAACTTGAATTCTAACAAGGAAGAGTACAACAACGTCGTCACCCACGGCTGTCTCAAGCTCGCCGAGGTTCTCCAGCTCGCCGCCCAGAACGATATCAGCGTATTGCCGACTCCCGAGAACACGGCGGCCTGGAAGATTCCCTTCGACATTATTGTCTCCTCGATCCCCCGTCTCCAGCCCCGGTACTATTCCATCTCGTCCAGTCCCAAGCTCCACCCTCACTCTATTCACGTCACTTGCGTCGTCCTTAAGTACGAGTCGGTCAAGAACGAGCGTGTCGACATCCGCTGGGTCTTCGGTACCGGTTCCAACTTCCTGCTCAACCTCAAATACGCGGCGAATGGCGAGACAGTCCCTCTCGTTGAGACCAAGGAGGAGCCGGCCCGTGTCCTTGCTCCCCACTACGCTATTGAGGGTCCCCGTGGCGCATACAAACAGGAGACTGTGTTCAAGGTCCCCATCCACGTCCGGCGCTCTACTTTCCGTCTTCCGACCAACCCGAAGAGCCCAGTCATCATGATTGGTCCTGGCACTGTAAGCATTACGTTCTTCAAACGTCTCCGTGACCTCGTGCTTACACGCCGTCCCACCATAGGGTGTCGCTCCGTTCCGCGGCTTCGTCCAGGAGCGTGTCGCGATGGCACGGCGCACAATTGAAAAGAACGGACCCGAGGGCCTCGCTGACTGGGGCAGCATCCGGCTGTACTTCGGCTCGCGGACGTCAATACAGGACTTCCTGTATAAGGACGAGTGGGCGGAGTACGGGCAGGAGTTGCACGGCAAGTTCACGCTCCGGTGCGCGTTCTCGCGCGAGGTGTACAAGCCGGACGGGAGCAAGATCTACGTGCAGGACCTCCTGTGGGAGGACCGCGAGACGGTCGCGGACGCTATCCTCAACGGCAAGGGCTACGTGTACATCTGCGGTGACGCAAGGAGCATGAGCAAGGCTGTCGAGGAGACACTATGCAGGATCCTGGGCGAGGCGAAGGGCGGTAGTGCTGAAGTCGAGGGCGTCGCGGAGCTTAAGCTCCTAAAGGAGAGAAGCCGGTTCTTGACGGATGTCTGGAGCTAAGCGGACCGATCGAGCTGGTGGACATTCATTTTACAGACTCGTTCATACTTAGAGTAGAGGGGTAGGATAGATGTACGCCATCCACCTTCGTTTGCCGTGCGGGTTTCCCGTTTGTTACATATGATTCCCCTTCTCTATCATATCATCCGCCATCGACTCGGACATCTGGCACTGCCAAACTGTCCTGTATATCATAGATCATACCGTATGTAACAACAAATGGCCAAAGACAGCATCCCCACGAGTACTTCGTTTCGGGGTGTCGTGCGGTGTCGTGTGGGCAATTGCGGAGATCTTCGGACATACCGACCGCGAAGGCACGGAACACCCTTCGGAGCGGGGGAACGGGAACGGCTTCAAGTTTCTGCTCGGCGATGACGCCCACATCGGCATCGCTTGCACGACCATCTCCACCAGCCTGAGCTACGCGCCACGACAGGCCACGACCGACTGCCTCCTGTTCGCCCACGTCCTCCTCACGGCGCCGTCTCGGCCGTGATGTACCGTGGCGCTCTCCGGATACCCTCCACTTCACTCAAAACCTCTGCCTCGTACTCTACTGCGGCTCGCAGCTCGCTATGCTATCTTAGACCCTCTACTAGTTCTAGACCACGACACTTTTCTACCCCAGCTCACCCTTCGGAAGATAAGAAAATATCATCTACATCTCCAGACGAGAAGCCATTGTTGCCTGAGGCCGATGAGGATGCCGCTCACTCCACCGCGGAACCTATCACATTATCCTCCTCACCTCCTTCGTTCGACTCGTCGACATCTTCGAACCCAGCCGACCCAGTCAGAAACACGAGCGCGGACCAATTCAACTCCTTCAAGGAGCGAATGCAGGAGCTAACAACTGACACGCTGAAGCAGATGCGTGTACGTGGGGACGAGTTCACGACGAGGGTTGCGAAGACGTTCTCGAAGCTCGGTGCAGAGCTCAACCGCGTGACGGGATACGAGGAGATCGAGATACTGAAGCGTAAGGTCGTCGAGCAAGGTGCGTACGCCCTCCCTCATCATACTTGCCTACTGCCGTCTCACATAGCCATCGGTATTCTATGCCACGCTCGCCCATGCTACCAGAGGGCCGAATACTCGCAGAGCGCGAGGCGGCTCGCGCCGCCAAGGAAGCCTACGAGAATGCCGTGCTCCAACGTTCCAAGTCACAGCGCGAGGTGAACGACCTGCTGCAGCGCAAGTCGCAATGGACGGACGAGGATGTGCTCCGCTTCACGACGCTCGTGCGTGAGGACCACACGCGCGAGCACGAGGAGGCGCGCGCGAAGAACGCGGCGCACGCGGCCGAGGATGCGGTCGAGCGCGAGTTCGGGGAGCTCATGCGCGTCATCCTCAGCCGCTACCACGAGGAGCAGGCGTGGTCGGACAAGATCCGCAGTGCGGCGACGTACGGGCAGCTCGCGGCCCTCGCGCTGAACCTCGCCGTGTTCGTGCTCGCGATCGTGCTCGTCGAGCCGTGGAAGCGGCGCAGGCTCGCGCAGACGTTCGAGCGGAAGGTCGAGGAGATGGGTGCAAGGACGGAGCTTGCGTTCGAGGAGAGGACGAGTGAGTTGAAGGGGAGGCTGGACGAGCAGGCGAAGGCGCTCGCGACCCTGCTAGAGACCGTGCACCTCGCGAACCAGGTTGACGTGAGCGAGATCTTGGCCATCGAGCGGTCGCTAGGTCAAGGGCGAGGGGCGGGGGGTGAAGAAGAGGAGGGTGGAGCAAGGACACCACCGCCATACCCACATGAGGAGCGAATACCTGGGGTGTTGCCGAAGCCACGGACAGATGGAGAGCTGGTGTTCGTCGTGACGGCGAGCGCGGCGGCTGCTGGCCTGCTTGGGTGGCTGGCCCGTAGTTGGTCACGATGACTGTTATGCTGCTAACCGGGTTATGCAATAGATATCGATCAGGTTGCAGCTACGCATGGCGTGAAGCACGCAGATCACAAACTTTCCTATGTCAGAAGGGGTGCGATTCTTCATGCGGCTTCCTACTCGCGCTTCCTTCGGGTCGTCCTGGGTTAGTGGGGCGATTACGTTGGATGGGAAGGGTTCCCCATGCAATGTGGTGCCTCGGCCTGGAAGTTGGGATGAGGACTCGAAATGTTGTATGCATGATTTGATTTCGTTACTCTTGCCCCACCCGTCCTGTTGACTGCGGCCTTGTTCTCCCACAGAGACGCGACAAGCTTAGACCAAAAGGCCTGTGGGCCTTCACAGCGTGTGTGTTTTCCAACGGCCGCTAAAACCACGCTAAAGCCTCTGGGACGCAACTGTCCTACAAGCGCCATTTAACGCCACATTTCGAAGGTCCCGATGTCAGTGGCTTCTTCCGTTGGTACGTACCGCGACCGACACCTCCGAGCCCCCGCAAGGTCATTGTACGTTCAGATGGTCGTGATTTCCTGCTTCGTGGCAGTCTCGCAAGGTCATTGTACGTTCAGATGGTCGTGATTTCCTGCTTCGTAGGATCGCTAGATTCCACAAGGGTCTCCATAGCGTCGAACTAAGCAGAAAATGACCCTGTAAGGACATTTCAGTGCGCTCACCACGGGGCCCCGGATGGTCGCCTGCCCTCGTGCCTGGTCGGTCCTCCCACCCCTGCCTCAGTTCCCCGCCTCAATTCATTCGTCATTGCTGCTGCGTACGGACGGAGCTGCGGGTGTTACATATCTGCTTAGAAAGTCACCATTACTCGTGGCTTTGGGTGCTCGTTGGGTGCACGGCGGATGTCTTAAGATTCTCAGCCGAGGGCGATCCTTGGCGGCCTGCAGGCGGGCGCATAGCTTCGGAGCTTGGACACCTGGTTCACTCTCTTGCCGTAATGGATATATTTTTTCTCATACTCAACGTGCAAGCCCCAGACTAGCAGACGCACTGTGCCAACAATCTAAACATTCGTCTAGCAGGTTTAAAACGCGGGGCCAGGTCCCACCCGCCGAGCGCCGTGAACGGTATATCCTCCGGTCTGGAGTTCGCGTTTACTGTACTTAGCTCGGCGCAGTGAAGACAGCGATTTCGTCGGGGGAAAACGCGGTAAGTGAGTTGATGTTTGCCGTAACATGTCGCGTCGGCTAATCAATACATTCTCTATTAGCCGCGGCAACGGAGGAAGCCCGAGGTATAAATCCTCTCCGAAACCGTTGTGGCGCTTTGGCTGGTCAACGAATCGAGCAAATCCAATCAACACCTTGCGATGTCACCACAACATGTGTGCGTCTGACGGCAGTTTGGAATGGACTCTGTGGTCACAAGCGGCACAGTTGTTCGGCGACCTTGCTAGCGTTTCCAGAAGCTTTGGGTAGCGAGGGACCGTGGTTGCGGGATTGGCGTCGCAGGTATAGTTCCCGCGCGCTGAATAGCCCGAGAGACGTATGGAGCCTGTCACAGCGTGGCCCCGTGTCGGCTTTTCGTCCTTGCCTCCCAGGCTTCATGCTTCGCGAAATTCAGACCACCATAGTCGTGGCGCTCTCTGAAGGGACAAAGTTTTGTTATGTCACCAACTCGGATCTCTCCATCTATTACTGATTCCGAACCATCCTGCAGGATAGGGCTTCGCCTTCTTATACCACGTCCCAATCGCACTCTTCTGTTCGGCGTCCTTGGCTATTCGGAGACCGTGACTGTGTTGAGGGAATTCCGATGACGGAGTGACGAAAATAAGTGGGTGGTAACAGGTGCGCCTCGCTCTGCTTCTTCTCGGGGTCGGACAAATCTGGACGGTAATGAGACTTGGACCGAGATGCGCGTATGCTGAACTCTATCACTCCAATTCGACAATTAGAATATAAACACGGCTCTGTGACGTGCGGATTCTGTTGGCTCGCAAGCAACCAACGAGAGCCCCCGGTCATGGCAGACAATCCCCCTCAGCCGCCCGTCTCGAGTGAGACGCTCCTTCGGTCAGTCCGCCTCCTTCTGTACCCGGCGCGACATCGTGTCTGACGAAGGCCATCTTATAAGCATCGGTCCCATCGTGCGTATCCCCTGGCTGTCCTTCCCACTCGGTGTGAGAGCGAGAAACCTGACAGTTTCCGTTCAGCTCATAGGCGCGTTGCTCTCGTGGATGCTGTTCGGCATCTCCATCGTCCAACTCTGTGCGTTTTCCCTCCGTGTCCACCGCCCTCGATATCTCCCAAGCAACGTGCCTCACCCATGTGCTGACCGAATATTTCCACTTCAGACATTTACCATGTATCATTTCCTCGCGACCGCTTCGCAATCTGGGGGTCGGTATATACCATTTTCGCGCTGGACATCTTCCAAAGCATTGTCGTTGCCTGCGAAGCATGGCAAACATTATGCGCTGGCTGGGGACGCTCGGTCAACCTCCAATTTCCTGGCTGGACGTTCACCGCGCTGCCTATTGTTTCTAGCATCAGTAGGTGTCCCGACTTTGCCACGAGAATCGTTTCGGTCGTTGATTGTGCCTTGCCGCTGCTACGAAGTCTCCGTCTGGGTGCAAACGTTCTACGCCTGGCGGATATACCGGCTCGGCAAGTGGCGAGTGATTCCCGTCATCATCATCATCGTAAGCCGGTCTTCGCGGGTTGGGGTGACGGTTGGGATTGCAACGCTGACACTCGGTAGACTGCGCTTGCGCAGGCCGGCGGCGCATGCGCAATTGCCATTTCGGTAAGCATCTCTTCTAGAACCCGCCGCTAACTGTGGCAACGCTGCTGACGAGACGCTGCGCAGTTCATCTGGCTGAAAGATATTCAGCGCTTGCATGACACGAATATGTTCGCTCGGACAATCGTATGTTCCCGTAGTAGTTTTCTCCCGGACCGCTAATTGGAGAGTTACACAGGTGTGGTTAGGAGGCAGCGCCTTCACTGACTTGGTCAGTCCTCATCTGGATCACGCGGCCGGCTACAAGCTAACGTCTGCTATTTAGACGATCATGTTTTCCATGTGCTACTTGGTAAAGTAGACAGTCAGCAATGTCGCTGGCTGGTGGCTGACATGTCCCCCCACCGCAGCTGTTCAATGTTAAGAGGAAAACGACGGCGTTCGCGCGCAGCGAGCTCCTGGTCAGACGTCTCATCCGGCTGACAGTCGAAACCGGGTGTGCATGTGCTATTTCTGCCGTCCTCGAACTCGGCTTCTTCCTCGGTCTGCCGGATACGAATATCCACCTCATCGTGTAAGCTGGCGGTCTTCTCAGGGACATCTAAAAATATCTGTGCTCACTATCTCCATCCCAACAGCGCCCTAATCCTAAGCAAAGGTAGGCACTATCATGTGGCCTGAGCCACCTGACATTGACCACTCTTCACTGAAGTTTACTCGAACACTCTCATGACGTCGCTCAACTCCCGTGCCAGCATCTCTGGGAATAGGTCCCAAAAGGGGAGCACCATGACCACCATTGGGTTCAGGAACGTGGGAGCGCTTCCGGAAACGGAAGACGAGTCCGCCTCGCGAGGCGTCCCTATCCACATTTCGCAGGCGACGGACTCTAGTACGGCTGCGTCGGGCTCTCCTGGAACACCAGACGATAAATTTGCAAGTGTGCGTAGTTTGCCCATGTTGAGATCGCGCGGTAAATGACTGTAGTTGCAGAGCTGGGATGTCGAGATGAACGGAATGCGTTCCTCGGCGAAGGGCAGTGACAAGCCTGCATCTGGCGACACGAGCTGGTAGACTGCGCTTTAGGATCCTTACCTAAGTATAAAGTGGCTATTTTCTTAGGATTTACCTTCTGGTCCACACGGTTTGACATTCCAAGTGGACGTCGTAATGTTTGCCCAGGCCTGTTAGTACTAGTATACATATGTACAATATCAGCCACCAGTACTATGGGTTGGACTCGACATTCATCTAGGTGCAGAGGTTATCTGTCCCCGGTGCACATGTACTTCAGGCCAATCTTGTCCTCGCCGACATTGTATTAGTTGAACAATTCAAGTGTATGACGACTGTGCCTACCTCATCCGAATGCACACTATGTAGTACTGGGATGCGGATGAGCACTGGCAGTGAGTCGGAGTCGGTCGCTGGCGTGCCAACTTGATGGTTGTGACACCTGAGGGATGTTCAACAGACCCAGATAAGGGTTGTCAGGTCCGACACAAGTTGGCTGCCATGACACGGTACCTGGCACAGAAGTTGACCCTGTGGTTGTCGAGTGGTTCAAGTTGCATTTCACGGGCGCTTGAGGGATGTTTGTTCCTGTTTGGACTCGTTGTCTCCCCCAATCGCAACGACGATGATCGACAGTGATCGACTCGGACATGCACGTAGCCCTCACACTCAACCTCCCCTTCTCCCACCTCGCTCTTGCGATGTTCGTCAACGTCGAGGAGCGTCGCAGTGGTCACATGTGACTAGCTTCAAGTTTCTGCCGTAATCAATGCCGAGATGCTGCGCCGGGCTGCCACTTCAATATCGTTTTCGCACGCGATGCAGGGTCATCGTGGCTTCGTTACGTACCTTACCGGCTTCTTTCGCCATGCTCATCCGAGATTTACGGCGGGAACGCGCTCGGTGGCATGGTCGGGCTGCCCCACCGCAGGGCTCCTCACTTCAACGGGACAGGCTACCTGCCTCTAACTCTTCCCTGCGTTGTGGCTCTTTGTCATCTCCATACCCGCCCAGGCTCACACAGATCATCGTTCCAGGGCAACTGTACGTCAGGGAGCGACACTGCGCACACACATCCGCGCAATTGGCGAAGATCCTGCTCGCTCCTGTAACCTGCGTCACGACCGAAATCATGCCGTGTTGCCGCAACTCGTCCTCAATTATAATTAGCCCCTGGGGAGGTTCGCGAAATCAAAGGCACGCCCCCGTTAGTGTGTGGCTTTCTGGCTATACATATAGGTACCAAGGGCCCCTGCTTTTAGCACAAGCCTCGCACAGGCAACTTGACCCACCCCTCTGCCACATTTGGTCGCTGAGAGCTGAGCCTCGAGCCCGCTGCTGTCTAGCAAAATGCTTGCCTCACGTCTTCTCGTTCTTTGTGCTTATTGTGCGGCCCAAGCACTCGGCGTAATTTTCGAGAGTCCGCCATCGGAGATCCTCGACAAGAACTATGACATCATCATCATCGGAGGTGAGTTGTCTTCTTGTGCTGGTACTCGACGCGGTTGCTGACATCGAGTAATGAAATGTAGCGGGAGCCGGGGGTGCGGTCATGGCCAACCGGCTCAGTGAGGATCCTGGAACAAGGGTTCTGCTCATTGAGGCGGGCGGAAGGTCAGCGCGTCGCCTCCACGACGATTTCATTCTTCCTGCTGACAAATATTGCAGCGATTTCATGAACCTAAACATATCAGCCCCTGGGTTGTCCAGCACTCTTTCCAGGTCCAGATTCGTGTGTAGTTCGCACTATTCCCTTGTCTTGTCGGTTCTGAGTAATTATGATTTAAGGATTGGAATTTTACGACAACCGCTCAAGCAGGTCTCAACAATCGCTCTGTGCCGTATCCACGAGGCTTCGTCCTTGGCGGCTCCACAGCTATCAGTAAGGCTTCAGAATACTTCTCTTTCGGTTATTGACAGAGTCTTGCAGATCTGATGATATATAACCGGGGAACGATCGATGACTTCAATCGTTTTGCTGACGTATCGGGAGACGAGGGATGGTCGTGGGCAAGGTTGCTCCCGTTTATCTTTAAGGTGCGCTTGCTTCGTTCAATGTCATCCAGCAATGTACTGAGGCACCATAGGTCGACAAAATGACTGCTCCTACAGACGGCCACAATACGACTGGCCAATTCAATCCTGCGCTTCATAGCACTCACGGTAAAATCAAGTCTATCTATCATGCCTGCAAGGTATCCATCCTTATAGTTGCCTCTAGGTATCGTGGATATTAGTGTCCCGGGGATGTCGCTCGCCATCGACACACGCGGGCTTGCTGCGTCGGCGGAGCTGTCGCAGCAGTTCCCGTTCAACCTCGACTATAACTCAGGCGATACAATCGGTCTTAGTGCGTCCTCCTTTTCACCCTTTACTCGAAAGCTCTTCTCAAGCTCGAAGCGTCAGGCTGGACGCAATCCACCGTATGTTGAGCAGAACTCAGGTGTCGTCATCGTTCTGACGGAGGCAATAGATACATCATGGTCGACGAGTGACCTCGGCGACTTCCTACCTGGCCGAGGCATTCAACCGGACGAACCTTGATATCTTGGTCAACACTCGCGTGACGAGGATCGTACCAGTCGGAAACGTTGACGGGGCTCCTGATATGCGGGGCGTCCAGTTCGCACAGACTGCCAACGGTGGGCGTGTCCCATAGTTTCCATGTAACACAGAATTTGACAATACCGGCTTGGTCTAGGCACTGTACACACACTCAAGGCTGCAAAGGAGGTGATCCTCTCAGCAGGCTCCATCAAGTCTCCCCATATTTGTAAGTAAGTCTGCTGGCGTTGTTCAAATATCTGTCTCTGACCAACATGATTTTAAGTAATGCTTTCTGGCGTCGGCAACCGTGAACATCTTTCCTCCTTCGGTATCGAGACCATCGTCAATCTGCCTGCGGTCGGGACGAACCTGCAGGACCACGTCTTCCTAGGCAACTCATGGCTGGTCAATGCGAATTTCACCCTCGACGACCTTCATCGAAACACCACATTTGCCGCTGAACAACTGCAAATCTGGGAGGCCAACGGAACGGGTCTAATAGGCCTTCCTCCAACCAACCAATTCGGCTGGTTCCGAGCGAATGCATCGGTATTCAAGGACCTGAAGGCGAAGGATCCAAGCGCTGGACCTACATCTGCTAACTTTGAGCTTATTATCAGTGTACGTGTGCCCTGCACTCCCATGAAACATGACATTTCTCATGCGATGGCGGATGAATAGGACAACTTTGCTTCCAAGCGTGTTGCGCTACCGGCCGAGGGACGCTTCCTCTCCATGGTCACAAACGTGATCTCACCTAGCTCTCGTGAGTAGTCCCTCCCGTCGCAATAGTTAGTACCATTTACCTGCTTGTTTTAATGCCCTCCCACTTGTTGCAGGCGGCACTATCTCCCTGAACTCCACCAACCCTTTCGATGCCCCTCTCGTGAACCCCAACCTCCTCGGCACAGACGTCGATCTCGCGATCATGCGTGCCGCAATCAAGGCAGCTCGTGCGTTCGTTGCTGCCCCCGCCTGGGCGGACTATGTCATCAGCGAGTTCGGCGCGTTCGCGAATGCGACCACCGACGCGGAGCTCGACGCGTACATCCGCGACAACGCGGACACGGTCGATCATCCGATCGGGACTGTGCCGATGCGGGAGGGATCTGGAGGCGCGCTCAATGCGAATTTGATTGTGAAGGGGACCGTGGGGCTGAGAGTCGTCGACGCGTCTGCATTCGTGAGTGTTGCTCTGAGTTTGTGGGCGGTATCGTGCGTGAGGTTCAGTCGCTGACGAGGATGATTTGGTGGCTTGTAGCCCTTCATCCCTTCGGGTCATACACAAGGTCCGACATACATCTTGGCAGAGAGAGCCGCAGAACTTGTCAAGGCGAGCCTTAGCCGAGGACTCGAGAGTGGCAAAGTCTGAAGGGGGTGGATTGCAGAAGAACTTGAAGTGCAATCAAGACTGTATTCTTATTGAACGTTAACGCTGACGCGATGCATTATGGCTGAAAATGTTGCCATAGCTCGCATGCCATCACGTTGACTATTCGATTGCTTCAGAGCGATTTGAGAGCGATACTGTAGTCGTTCTTGGGCCAGGGATGTAATCACCACCGAGGACATCAGTCCCTAGCGACCGGTCCGACACATCCGTGACTCCGAAGATGGCAATCGGTTACCACGACTACACAGCCACCAAAGATTTGGTCTGGCTCCGGCTTCGGGTTTTCTCCTCTCTCAGTTGAGGTATTAACTACCTTCTCCCAGTCACCGCATTCAAAGACCTCAGCCCCCACCTATCGAAGCATGGTATCGATGCTGAACGAATCATGGAATGCGCATTTTCTTCCGACGGGTAGCCGCCACGGAAGCTGGCCCGCTTACATCCCGCCAGCCTGATCCAGAGAGCACCGACTGGCGGCCGCTAGGCGGGATTCTCTTTGGGTCCTAGAAGGTGAGTGCCACTCAAGCCCCCTCCTGACGTCGTGCTTCCAATTGAGAACCCGCAAGACCGAAAACCTTGTGACCTGCCACGAGTTACGACATCTGAGAAGCCCCATGGCGGGCGAGGAAGTGGTCCGAGCCTTGACGGTCAGTATAAAAGGCCCGGGCCACTTGTAGAGGGAATGAGCTACAGCTTTCCTCTCGCACCACGCCGGTATGCTCGGCTTTGGTGAGAGACTCCTCCTTAGCCTGGCGCTCATCGCCGCCCATGCCGTCGCAACTGTGTTCGAAGGACCAACAGACATCCTCAATAACATTTATGATATCATCGTGGTGGGAGGTACGTTTCAACTATTTCATATAACAGTTGAGCACTAACTCGAAATGCCTGCTTGTCCAGGCGGGGCAGGAGGCGCAGTCATGGCATCTCGTTTGTCCGAGGATCCCGGGACACGGGTTCTGCTCATCGAGGCCGGAAGTGGGTTTGTATCAGCTCTATTTCGGAGTTCGTCTGGACAACGTTAATATGGCTTGGGCGCAGCGACTTTCTGAATCTGAATATCTCCATTCCTGCAAGGGCGGAGAGCCTCGTGAGGTCTGCCTTTGTATGTCACGCACCCTACACCCCATCCTGCATGCGCGCGCTGACCCATGCATGCCTTCCGGATGGAGGATTGGAATTTCACCACCACACCTCAGGAAGGGCTCAACAATCGCCAAATCCTCTACCCACGGGGCTTCGTATTGGGTGGATCTACTGCTATCAGTAGGTTGTCTTTCGGTGTTCCACATTCGAAGTATCGTGTGCTTATTGCTCCGGGTAGACATAATGGCGTACTGTCGTGGTACTGTCGATGACTACGATCGCTGGGCGAGAGTGACGGGAGATGAGGGATGGTCTTGGAAGTCACTTTCTCCTTATATTCTTAAGGTGGACCGGATGACAGCGCCAGTCGACCATCACAACACTTCTGGCCAGTTCGATCCTACCCTTCACGACGACGGTATGTATTTTTGGGTACTTTACTCTGAAATGGCTCGCTGATTTTTGTGTTACAGGCTTAGTCCCGATTAGCGTGGAAGGGTTTCCTCTAGGGACTGACTCCCGAGTGATCGAGACGACCCAAGACCTGCCTGATCAGTTTCCGTTTAACCTGGACTACAACTCTGGTGACACCATTGGCTTCGGTACGCGCTTTCGCTCGTGGTTGTTCTCGCCCTACGGCTTACGAAGTGTTCTTCAGGCTGGATACAGAGCACCGTATGTCGGAGTCCACGGACTCAGACTGGAGATGCAATCTAACTAACTCATGTCCCAGATCCAACATGGTCGGCGAGTGAGCGCTGCTACTTCGTACCTCGCAGTGGCCCTTGATCGGACGAACCTTGATGTGGTCGTCAATACCCGTGTCACGAAAGTGTTTCCTGTTGGACGCGAGCAAGGGAAGCCTGTTTTCCGTGGCGTTCAGATGGCTCAAGCTGCTGAAGGTAACCTCTACTCTAGTTTCATATATGGGCGTAATATAACTCCTAAGTCTTCTCTTAGGGCCGTTCTACACCTTGACTGCATCCAAAGAGGTGATTCTCTCGGCGGGATCTACAAACACACCTCACATTTGTGTGTACCTCTGGCATCGGCCACTTCCTCACGAAGCTGACTCAATCACCTGCTTAGTGCTGCTCTCCGGCATTGGTGACTCTCAGTATCTCTCGACATTAGGAATAGAAACCATAGTCGATCTTCCTTCTGTTGGACAAAGTCTCCACGTACGTCCCTCCGATTTCGGAGTGTTATGAAACGCTCAGTGGATCGGCTTCCAATCTAGGATCACCCCTTCCTCGCCAATACTTGGACAGTGAACTCTAATAATACGGTTGACGACCTGAATAGAAACGCAACTCTCGCTGCCGAGGCACTTTCCCTCTGGCAAGCGAATGGGTCGGGGCCGTACAGCTTGGGAGGCTCTACCCAATTCGGATGGCTCCGAATCCCCGAAGCCGAAACCTTCTTCCAGGGGCTCGGTGTGGATGATCCCAACGCGGGTCCCACCTCGGCGCATTTCGAGCATATACCTACGGTGCGTCAAATCGGTGTATTCCGACTTCTCGAACCTGACGTGGAATTGATGCTTGTAGAACGGTTTCATCTCAACGACCGAGGCACTTCCAGCGGAAGGCCACTTCTTCGCCATCAGCGTTGGCGTTGTGTCGCCCACAGCCCGTGCGCCCACCATTATCCTTTGCCCCAGATGTGCATCATTAACCACCTTACGTACAGGCGGAAACATCTCCCTACACTCTGCCGATCCATTCGACGCTCCCCTCATCAACCCGGCTTTACTTGGGAACGCAGTCGACCTCGCGATCATGCGCGAGGGGGTCAAAGCCGCGCGCGCGTTCGTCAAGGCACCCGCTTGGTCCGACTACCTCATCAGTGAGTTCGGGGACTTCGCGAACGCGACCACGGACGCGGCGCTCGACGCGTACATCCGCAACAACGCGGACACGTTCGATCACCCGGTCGGCTCGGTGGCGATGGGGAAGGACGGGAGTGCAGCCCTGACTCCGGACCTGAAGGTACGGGGGACTGTGGGCCTGCGAGTGGTAGATGCGTCGGCCTTTGTGAGTGCTTGAGTTTGGGGGGTGAAGACTCCGGCGGCGAGGGTGGTGATTCTGATGCTGTTCCTGTATGGCAGCCCTTCATTCCCTCAGGGCACACGCAAGGCCCGACGTACATCTTGGCGGAACGCGCGGCGCACCTCGTCCGCGCTGATTTAGGGATATGGGATGGGCTTCTGGGTGGATAGCGTCAATGGACTTGAATCGCCTGAACTGACATATGCGCGCTTATATATATGACTTGCTGTCGAGACGTGGCCCAAAGATGTATTCCTGAAACGGGGGAGCTCCCATTCGCATTCCCAAGAGATGACGTTCGGTACCTGCTCTATTTCGGTGTGTTGAAGTTTATTCGATAGACACGAGGCGATTTTCGCCGAACGCACGCGGCGATCGAAGAGACCCTCATCGAAGAATCGTCTGTCACTTTGACATAAGTTCCCAGCTGTCGGTGAGCGGGCTGAGTGGCGTCAGGGTTCCGTCTGAACGGCCGTCTGAGCTGGTTCGCGGGAGACCGGCGAGTCGCTGAAAGACAAGGGAGCGGCCTGAAGTGAGGACCTTGCGCGGCTGGAAGAGGACAGGGCGAGGAGAGAGTCGGGATCATCGTCTCGATCTGCACGCGGGCCGGAGACAGAGCGACGCGCCGGTTGCAAGCGAGTGACGTCGGGGCTGGAAGCGCAGGCCTCAGGGCCCAGCGCTCTGGCGCGTAGCAAGTTGCCCTCTTTCTGTCCACCGTCTGCACGCCCAGAGTCACTTTCCTCTTCGCCGCCCCCCCCTCCCCTCTTCCTCCCACTCCTATGGCGAGCGGCGCACACTACTCGTCCGAGCCCGATCAGGACGACCTCGGGATAGGCGCCGCCCCGACACCGTCGCCGGGGCCCCGAGGACCGCTATACCGCAGTATGAGCCACAATTCCCAGTGGTCCATCCCCGAGACCCCCTCGCATCACCTACAGGGTACGTCCTACTTCACACAGCGCCCCGCCTCCCCTTCCCCGCGTCGCGTCCATTCCGCGAATCCGAGTGCCGCAGGCAGGAACCACTCTACCAGCTCTGCGTCCAGGCGCAGGGGCGTCCGCAGCACCAGCATCACCAGTTCGCACACCACGACGAGGGGATACAGCGACGATGGCGTCGCCCTGAGCGAGGAGAACGAGGACGAGGCGGGATCGGGGGACGAGCACGGCGACTCGTCGGGTAACGACACCCCTCAGCCTGGCGACGGACGCGCCGCGGACGATGACGATGAAGATGATGAGGACCGCGAGGAGGACCCGATAACGCTCAAGGACCGCCAGTCGCTCATCAACGTCGAGCACCCCTTCGGTCTGCCCATCTGGAAGCCGGCACTGTACAAGAAGCAGCGCTCGGTGACCAAGTACGCCGACCAGGCGCTCCATTCCGTCCCCAGCGCGCAGGCCGAGCGGCACCTCCTCCCAGGCAACATCTTTTGGCTAGTCGCGTTCGGATGGTGGCTCGCGATTACCTGCTTCGTCATTTCTGCACTTCTTTTCGTCGTCCCTAAGGGCGGCCGAGATTACTCGACACTTGTGTTTGGCCTGGGATGGTACATCGCATGGCCGTTTGGGAAGTATGTCGAGGGCGACCTTGGTGTACTCCCGGATGACGAGGAGCAGGCCATTCCTCCAGATTCGGCTCAAAGCGAACACTTCCCTGAGGACGTCCATACTGGAGGTCCCTCACAAGTCCCCTCCTCTGCTTATTCGACGATAACGCCTCGCAATGCGATCATCCAAGAGGCCAGCTCGGAGTCATGGGCCGGCCTGCCTACTGAGACCACGTCCCTCCTTGGACATCAGAACGGCGGTCCATCCAGTGCTCCCACTCGCCCTGCAAAGTCATACGGCGCGACTGTCAAGAACGCATACGGCGTCGATATCACGTCCGAGAGCAAATCGGAGTATTGGTTAGGCAAGGCATGTTTCTGGCTTGCGTTGGTTACCGTCATTGCGCCGCTTCTCCTCTTGGTGTCGCTCGTCTGCTGGTTCATCATCTTCATGATCCCCATGGCCAGGTTGAACTGGGCCCTCATCACCCATCTGTTCGAGCACCCGACATCGATCCGCTTCTGCTCGGCCCCTGTTATTCCCGTTGCGGAGGACGGAGAGGAAGTGCGCGAGGGTGAAGAAGGTCGCGATGTCGAAGCAACCCCGGTAGCTTTCAAGCACCCCCGACTCGCCGCCGGTCAGGCCGCGCCCTCCGGCTCCCCAACCTCCACGGTCCTCCTGTGTACCTATCGCGCTTGGGGCTGGAAGTACTACAAGTACACCGTTGGTGGTGTGAACATCATCTTCGTCAACCTCCTGCCATTCGTGTTGTTGACCATCCTCGACGGTATCGTCCTCCTGCCTCTGGTCGAGGGTTGGGAGCACCAAGGCCAGCATGTTCCTGCATTCCTCACGTTCATCACGGCCCGCACACTCATTTTCGTGATGAGTTTGGCATCCGTCATTCCTCTGTCGTACTTCATTGGCATGGCTGTCGCCTCCATCTCGGCCCAGTCGTCCATCGGAATGGGTGCGGTTATCAATGCCACCTTCGGTTCCATTATCGAAATCATCCTGTACGGCATCGCGCTCACCGAGAGCAAGGGTCACCTCGTCGAGGGCTCCATTGTTGGCAGTTTGCTCGCTGGTGTTCTCCTGATGCCGGGTATGAGTATGGTCAGTGGTGCCGTCAGGAGGAAGGAGATGAAGTTCAACGCCAAGAGCGCCGGCGTCACGAGTATGCTGCTCATAATGGCCTTCATCGGAACCATCGTCCCGACGCTGTTCTATCAGACGTATGGTAGCGTGAGTGGTTTCCCTGAACCCGACGTCTATGGCAGCTTAACGTTCATCTGCAGTTCGAGCTCGTTTGCGACGGATGTCCTTCGCAAGACGTGTCATCTTTAACGAAGCCATGGGTGTGCCAGCACTGCTACTACACCCACCCGGACCCGATGTTCGACCCCTTCTACCAATCCACGGTAAAGCGTTTGATGTTCTTCTGCGCTGTCGTACTCCTCTTCGTAAGTCCTCAAGTTCTCCAATATCACATGCGTATTGACGGGGTCTCTGTAGTCCTACCTTATTGGTCTGTGGTTCTCCTTACGCACGCACGCCAGCCAAATCTGGCAGAACCCTCAACAACTCCTGCACACTGGTGAATTCCCTCCGCCGCCCAATCGTATGTCGATCTACCACCGCCTTCTCCCTGGAGGGCAGAACAAGCCTGGTTTGCACCACAAGCAAAGTGTTCTGTCAACTGCCGAGAGTCATTCCCCGTCGCGGAGCGAGACACCCGTCCCTCGCGTACACGAGCCGCTGCCCACGGACTCTGCACAACCCTTGCTTCAACCCATCGCCCCTGCAGCCCTCGCTCAACCTGCCGGAAACCGTCGCATCTCTTACGCGAACCCGCCCGTCGTCAACGGTCCGAGCTTCACACCTATATTGGAGAGCGTTGACCATGCGATCAAGGACACGGGCATCCAGCCGCTCCAGCTCCCCGGCAGCATCACTCCGGACGACTTCACGCGCGCCGTCGCGGTCGCTACTGTGAGCGCGCTCCGGCACCAGCAGCACCGTTCGCCTGCACGGCTCCGGGGGTCTGGTGCGGAGATGGACGCTGGGCAGGGTGGGCATGGAGGACACGACGCACCGTCATGGAGCCGTGCGACCAGCGCGAGTGTGTTGTTGGCGTGCACAGCATTATATGCTATCATTGCTGGTATGTGCCTTCGCGTCATATTCATGGGGGGATATGGTGGGCTGACGCGATTTTGGACTCACAGAGATCCTTGTCGACGTTGTCGATGTTATTCTGGAAGGCTCCGGGATCGATGAGAAGTTCCTTGGAGTCACCTTATTCGCGCTCGTCCCTAACACGACGGAGTTCATGAATGCCATCTCGTTCGCGATGAATGGCAATATTGCGCTCAGGTACGAGGTTGTCACGGTCCATTTTGTATTTATTGCCGACGTCCTTCGCCTTCAGTATGGAGATCGGCTCCGCGTACGCGCTCCAAGTCTGTCTGCTCCAGATCCCGGCCATGGTCGCGTTCTCCGCCTGGTACGCTCCGGAGAAGATGGGCTCTGTCGCCGAGACGTTCACGTAAGTTGCCTCATATGTCGACCGACGTTCTGGTGCTAAGTTTGGTTGCAGCCTGATCTTCCCTCGCTGGGACATCATCGCGATCATCCTGTCGGTCTTCTTGATGACGTACACTTACATCGAAGCGAAGAGCAACTACCACCGCGGCAGCATCCTCATCCTATCCTATCTGGTACTCATCTCCGGCTTCTACTACGCCCCGAACCGCTCCGATGAAGACGAGGCGATTGGTCGCTACTTCAAGCCGCTCGCTCAATCGTTCGGATCGTATCTGGGCCTCCACTAAGCTCATGATCTGCAACTGGTAGACCGTTTCTGCATATTTATTACATCATTTTGGCACCCTGATGCCACTCGCAAGGTGATATATACTTTGTCTTTGGCCATGACCTCTCTCTTCGTTCATCATCCCCTCTCACCTCTTTCTAATCTTTTTTTCCAACCGTCGACTTATCTTGGCCTTTTGATCCTCTCTCCACCTGATGTCTGTCTGTTTGTCTTTCCTCCTCATCGCTAGTTTAGTTTAGTACATTTACATCCTCAACCCCGCAACTTGCCAAGGGACAATCCTCACGTCTTCTCAACGATTCCCTCACAGTATCTCGTAGCTCCGTTCTCGCACAATGTATCCCGGATTTACACTTCTGCCGTTGGTTTAACGTCCATGCGCCTTGAGCCAAGCAAGTCCAGCGAACCAAGAGTAGTCGGTGTGGCTGTGTGATGCCAAGTACGCGAGATGCTTCGCTTTATTTACAAATTGGGTGCTTACATCGAACCATTTTTCGACCTTCGTGACCATAATCATGGTGGTGAATATCGTACGTTTGCCCAGTCTCTCCACCTTCGACGGTACGGAGCGCTATATACTCAACCGCCATGTCCTGGCTGTGAGTTCCTTCACAATCTTGGTTCCTCTCCCGGCCGCCTGAGTGTGTGCGTCTTCCATGGCTCGCCCAACTGGTGGATGTCCGCCCGCGTTCGACGCGACGGCGGTCAGCACCGCGCTTTCGAGCTGGGCGTGGTGGAAGGGCTTGTGGGACACGGAGGCGGCCCTGGCGTACTTGACGTGGTACGCGTACGTGGTCGTCGCGTGGCTCCTGCTTCCCGGGGAGTGGATCGAGGGGACGGTCATGCGCGATGGCCGGAGGAAGAAGTACAAGATTAACGGTGCGTGCCCTTGGCAGTGGACCTTGTATTGAGAGGATTCAGACGTTTATTATTCCTGCTGTATGTAGCGTTTCCCACTGCATTGCTGGCACTGGGTATCGCGGTGGGGATTGTCTACCAAAAGGGACCCGAACCGTTGACGTTTGTCTACACACATTGGGTGGGGCTGCTCACGGCGTCGACGATCATGTCTCTCGTGCAAGCGTTCGTGTGCTACGTCGCGTCTTTTCGCGAGGGGGCGTTGCTTGCGCTCGGCGGGAACACGGGGTCCCATATCTACGACGTGCGCTCGCGTCAGCTTTTGCAAACGGGATTGTCTTGTTTAAATGTTTGATATTGCAGTTTTTCATCGGCCGCGAGCTGAACCCGTCGATAGGCTCGTTCGATCTCAAGTCGTTTAATGAGATTCGCCCTGGACTGATCTTCTGGATCGTACTCAACATCGGAGTCGTATGTGAGCAAGCAGTCCGTCGGGGCGGACTGGCTAATATCACAGACTCGATGTGGCTTGTCCTCGTGTTCCAAAGCTGGTACACACTTGACTGCGTTTATAACGAGGTAGGTTTGTGACCCTAGTCTTCCGTCCAACCTAGGCTGACGTGCTACATTCCCCTCCAGCCAGCGCTCCTTACGACGATGGACATTACGACGGATGGCTTCGGCTTCATGCTCGCGTGTGCGATCACTTGGGTGCCGTTCACTTACACGGTCCAAGCGCGTTACCTTGTGTTCAACCAGGTCGAGCTTGGGCCCGTCTACACCGCACTCATTATCGGCGTGAATCTACTGGGGTACTACATCTTTCGCACAGCGAATGGGGAGAAGAATGACTTCAGGAATGGGAAGAACCCGAAAAGTAAGCGTCGTCTCTACTCTTTGACAGGACGAGAGCTGATGCGCTGCAGATCTTCAATACATGACCACCGAGAGTGGTAGTAAGCTGCTGACATCGGGCTGGTGGGGGAGGAGCAGACACCCCAACTATTTGTACTTTTTTCCGGTTCTTGCGGAACACCGAGGCGTTATTGACGTCCCTGCTAGGGGTTACTTGCTTATGGCTCTCGCGTGGTCGCTTCCAACGGGGTTCAATACGCCCGTAACGTACTTCTACGTGACTTGGTTTGCGTTTCTGCTGGTTCATCGCGAACGGCGAGACAGCGAGGCCTGCGAAAAGAAGTGCGTCTGTAGAGTTTCTCGGTTTGGATTGATTCAGATACTCACTTCAATTTCAAGGTATGGAAAGGATTGGGTTAAATACAAACAGCTCGTACCGTGGCGTATCGTTCCGTACATATATTAAGAGCGCACCGCGATCGCCGCCTCCAATTCGATTCACCCGTATACAATGACATGCGCACGTCTTCATGGAAGCCATTGTAAGGGCATTCGAGTACATTGTCCAATTCCTGTCCGCAGAATCTTCGGGATACAATTACATTATCTACATATTCACCGCACCCGTGAGCTCTTCAACCCATGTCAAATCGAGGCGTTGCGTTTGAGATTGGACTACCTCTTGTCATCAAACTTTCAAGTAATCGACACTCTCGCTGTCGTCGTCCTCCATTTCCCAGTCTTGTGAGTCCAAACTACTGTCACCTCCATAGTCCCAGATACTGTTGGCCATATCAAGATCAATGGTCGCTCCGAGCGAGCCTGCCGCTCGCGCGAACTTGATGGTGCGGTCGTCGACGACGCAGACAGTGGACAGAGGGCGACGAGAGTCCAACATGATGCTTCGAAGATGTGCGTCTTGAAGGTCGAGGAGGAACCGAGAGACCAAAACCGAAGCCATCCTAACAGCCGTGATAGTGTGCACATTAGATCGACCGGACTCATGGAAACTGGTGACATACGGGTCACGGAAAATGCCGATGATGCTACTTCCACCTAGGTCCTCAATCTACTCTAGTTCAGCAACGCAAGACAGTGATAGCTGGAAAAGTGTACTTACATCGAGGATGGAGAACACGAGGTGAAGGGTGTCCAAGACCGTGAGGGCCCTAGTTATTCACAACATGGGAAGTCCTGAGGATGCCATCGAACTCCGATTCAAGTTCTGTGACTCACACGAAATAGATCAACCCTGTGTATGGCGTGGTCATAGTCAGCCGCTTGGGGCGTGCACGTCCAGGGAGGGTGGATGCGCACCATTATACAACATCACGCTCGACAGCGTCTTTCCACCGACTCTCAATAAGCCCGAAAAATTGCCTCTGAGGGGAGAGGTCCAGTACGTGACCATAAGGAGGAGCACGTCCCCGGCCAAACTGAACACCCGCTCGACGACGACCACTGGTTGGCCATATATGTGAGCTCCACGCAATGCCCAAGGGGATGATGCCTACATCTGCGGAAGACATGCCGAAGGTTAGCATTAGGAAGAGACTGAGTCGACGTATGGACAAATCACGGTACCTTGTATACAAATTAATGGATGTGAGATCCGCTTCCAAGCATCCAATGATGGGGATAACCTCGCCTGTTGCGCTGAATGTGTACGGAACCTATGACAATCTTTAGCAAGGGTCGATCATGCAATGGAGAGACCGCTCTCACAATGATGCACACCACCGGGACGGAAAAAATGAAGAACGTCACAGTGGTGAGGAGCGCGTGGCGGGTGAGGGCAAACACACGGAGTACGGCGAGAACTTCAAGCTTCCTCAGCTCCCGAGGTGATGAGCAGGAGGTGAGAACATGATATACGGACCTAGAAGGGGTAGGGAGGTCAAAAAGCTCAAGGCGAAGGTCGTCCAGACAAGTTGCGTGCAGCTGGTGGGGCTCTATCAGGTCGTATGGCATCACGGGTCTCGTATTCTAGCTCACCTCTATCGCCCCCGCCTTATCAATCAGACCCAGACCCTCATAAAAGGAAGAAAGCGAAATTGGCTTACCTCTTCCGAAAGTTGGGAGAATTGAACGAGAAATAGAACGTTTTCCACCAAGGTCACATATCTTGTTGTGGCGTAAAGGGTGGTCGCGCCGATGGATGCGCCTGTCCAGAACAACGAAGCTTCCCAATGTAGACCCAGTAGCCAATCAAAGACAAGAAACGCTAGGCAAAATATGTCTGACATCTCTTTCCAGGACTGACGAATGAGTGATGACCCACCAACGGCCGCGACATTGCAATAGTTGCTATTTAGACTACGGGGATAGAATACATAAGCCTTTATTCGACTGTACGAACTAGTATCCGCACTTACAGACTGTTGAATGTATCGACTACGCCCGCGTAATCGGGATCTTCCTGAGACGCCATAGCCCGCCTCGCGGGGTATGTGGAGTTGGAGAGGCAAGAGGGGGCCAATCCCCCGAGTCCCTGCTCTTATCCTCCAGGCGGGCTTCCACGACCACCAGTATCAAAAAGAAGCGTTGATTATCGGTCAGCTCTCACTTCTGAGGGCATATGGTTGTTGTGGAGGGCAAATCCGTAATAGACCTACGCCGTCGTGGATCGTACCCACGATGTCAAGGTCGGGATCCGCGTTGGAGCCCATCAATCTTCCGAAACCCGCTATATAAGTATCCTTGTGGAGTGCAAGGGAATGCCTTGGTATCTCCATGGAGACCACTTCACCAGATATCCATCCTCGCTGGTGCGGAGCGTGAGAGGCAGAACGGAATCCCGCCGTACTGTGATGGTTGTAAGCAGTAAATCTACCACTGCGTGTTCCGCCCATTCTTGCTTACCGAGACTGTTGCGAACAGCCACCCCTTCACTACCCCGAACACGGAGACGACTTGTACCTTCGGAAATCAGTTACTAACCAGCGCGAGCCTTGCTCTGTCATCGTCCACCGGGTTTTGCCGGGCGCAAAATCCTCTGTCAGCACATTCTCTGCCCATTCTGCGAGAGAAATATCGTTTCTGTTTGGACGACCGAGCTGGAGATAAAGGAGAGTGTCTGATGGAGAAAAGGCCAACCAATCCCACTTCACACTCGAAAACATGGTTGAACCCATCGTGCTGTACGAGATCCCTGGAACCCCTTCTGCAACGGCACCAACTGGTTCTTGGAACCCAAACTGCTGGAAGACCAGGTAAGCCACCTTATTGCCACTGAGCTTCGAGTCAAACTCACCTCCGCCAAGGTACACGTTGAACATCAAGGCGCTTCCGTACAGGACCGTCTGGGTCGAGTACCCAGACATCGAGACCCTCTACAAGAAGGTCGGCGCGGAAGCGGTCGAGAAGAAGGCCGACGGCTCGCCCTACTACACTCTCCCCGCCATCTACGACCCTAACACGAAGAAGTTCGTCGCCGAGTCGGCCGCGATCGCACGCTACCTAGACAAGGCGTACCCCGAGTCGCACACGATCATCCCCCAGGACACGGATGCGCTACACGCAGCGTTTGCGGTCGCGTACCTCAAGGTACTGTACGGAGGCGACCACCTGCGCTCGCTGACGATGAGCGCGTCGCAGGCGGCCCTCCGGCCGCCTAGCGCTGAGTACTTCCTCAAGACGCGGGAGGCGATGTATGGGAGCTTCGACGAGTTTGCGCCCAAGGGGAGCGAGAAGCGCGGGAAGCACTGGGAGGGGCTGAGGGAGATCTACAGGACGCTCGCGGGGTGGCTGGAGGCGGACGGGAGGAAGGACAGGCTGTTCTTCATGGGAGAGCGGATTTCGTTCGCGGACGTGAGCGTCGCAGGATTCTTGTGGTGGATTCGGAGGATGTTTGGAGAGGAGAGCGATGAGTGGAAGGAGATCACTGGGTGGGACGAGGGGCGGTGGAAGAGGTTCATGGACGCGTTCGCCGAGTATGAGGCAGTGGATGTTGGTTCTGACGTCGAGCTATAGTTGGCTCGCAAGGGGCTGAAGGAGTTGTTGGTTGTTTTACCAAAGTCTGGGCCGCCTTGACCCATACATGAGATCTTCGGATAAGAACGCGCATGCGATCCCATACCTTGCATATCTGTCTATTGCGCTCGTGAGACCCTGAAAGGACAATGAAGGCGAAGGATGGCCGTATGCCCCGAGACGGGGTGGACGGACGTCATATGGGTGTTGGGGGCAACTTGTTCAGCAACAGCCTGAGAGGCGAATGTCTCTGGAAGCTCTCACCAGAAATGGCCCTCGGCCGCCACGCTGGCGCGCCCAGCAAAGAAGCGTGATTCGGCTCGTGACATAACGCGTCGGTCGCTGTGACGCGTCGTGTCAGTGTCGTGTCGCGTTATGAGCACAACTCGCGGCGACACGACTCTCGTCTTGCCACTCGCCCACCATGTCCGCCTCCCCGACGTCTTCCCCTGAACCTGCCACACTAGACGAACCCATTCATATGGATGCAGAACCTCCACAGCAAGACGACCAGGAGCAGGAAGCACAGACCTCAACAGACCATCCAAAACCAAAGAAGGCCAAGGCATCGTCCTCCGAACTTCTGGTACGAGAACCTGGCAAGTCATTACTGCCATATTCTCGAGTACAGAAGATCTTGAAGGCAGACAAGGTATGCGCCCTGACATCTGTTCAGAAAAAATGTTGTGAGTTATGTACGCGTAGGATCTTATCATGGTTCAACGAGAAGCCGTCTTCCTGATTTCGAGGGCAACGGAAGAATTCGTGGCCCAAATAGCAGAAGCCTCGCAAGCTGTGGCGTCAAGAGAAGGAAGGGCAACAGTACAGGCTAAGGATCTCAGTGCGTGTATTCCTTGCGTTTTCACATCCTTGGTGAAAAGACGAGTTATTGTTCAGTGTCGTGCATACGGCGAGCTGAGGAGTATGTTTTCCTCGAAGGTACGTACTGCTACAGTCTCCCCAGAGCTTCCTCCATCGTTTCCATTTTGTAGAAGCAATACCGTTCCTAGAGCCCAAACCGGCGTCCATCAAACCGGGCAAAGCAAAGGACTCCAAGACGACGAAGTCAGGTAGTGGAAACCAACAGAACCCACAGAAGCCCCAACCTCAGCCCACCATGCTCGACCATTTCGTTCAGTCGAGGAAGAATGACACACAAGATTCTCAGGGCGAGGTCTTTGAGAATGAAGACGGGACGTTATCAGGTGGAGGACCTTCCGAGTTACCGTCCTGACGCGAACGACGTGATTAAGATGTAAGATAGTGAGTACTACCGTCATACACCGCTGCTTTGGTCCCGCGGAATGATTTGTAGTCGCCGCAGGAACTTAGACGTCCTTTCAACTCTGCCTGTCAGCATTCATGACTGTCCCGATGCTATGCGTTATCCCCCTAGCCCCCAGGGTCTAGCTCCAAATGTTTCGGCCTCAATCCCTGCGTGCCGCCATATCAAGAACGGTGGCCCGTCCAGATCCTTCGTACCCTCGTAACAGCATCTGAATTCACTGCGACTCGTGCGCATCAACGCCACTATATCTGCGAGATGCTCGACATTGTCTGCTCTGCCGATGACGGCTTGGCGCACAGTGCTTGAATACATTTATTCGCTCGCGAAGGGTAACTTGTTACTAACAACATTACTTCACAGTCGAGCCTGCTCGTCGATGTCGACTGCACTGTACTTCTCGAACGCAGCCAACAGCTTCCCGCACCGGCCTCCGTCCCACGAGGCCATCTCCTTCCACTCCTCGCTGTCCTCATCGAGGCACGCCTTGAACCACACAAAGAAGCCCGCAACGACTATGTCTGCGTACGTCACGCTTGCACCGTCTCCTAGCACGAAGATTCTCTCTTTACCCCCAGCCGCGCCTTCGTACCACGCCGCGATCTTACCCGTCGCCTTCTTCAACTTAGCCCATAACTGCTCCCGAGCCTCGCTGCCCGGTGGGGCGAGCTCCTCCAGCTTTCCACCCAAGCGCGCCTCCCTCGTCTGGCGGAAGTACGCCTTACTGCCCTCCCGAAGCACGTCGAACGCAGCGGGTATGATGACGGGGGCGTAGCCCGTGCCGAGCGCGCCCCAGAACGCGTCCTCGAACGCGGCGATGAACACGTCGAGCTCGGCGGGGATGAGCCTGGGCGCGGCGTTGGGGTACGTCGCCTCGAGGTAGCGCACGATCTTGGCCGAGTCGGCGAGCGCGGTCTGCGTGTTCGGGTCGAAGATCGCGGGGAGGGTGTAGAGCGGCGACCCGTCGCCCTTCTTGGCGGTCGGGCCTGCGCCGATCTTCTGACAGAGCGCGGCGATGTCGGGGTACTCGACCCAGACGGTCGTGTACGGGATGCCCTTGATGTTCAAGGTATATCTATGGATGGGAGGCGAGTTCGATCAACGAGACGTGCAGCGTTGATGTTGACATTTTAGGATCACCCCCACCTCGTTTTCCAGGTGTGTCGCGACCAGGCTACACCTTTCGCGGTGCTGCGAATGTCGTAGAAGATGATCGATGATGGGCTGCGACACACGGGGTACATATCAAGGTAATATACCTCCCATTACGGTAAAGAATACTGTGAAAATAGTCTTTATATCTTTACAATCCTTTGTCATGGCTATCGTAAAGCCCTTTGTAGACCAACCTTAAAGAGTGGCGCATCCTGTGATAGGACTGTAATCCACTACAATGAGGTTATACGGTCATTGCAGCAAAGGATTGTGAAGTTATTCAAGCTATCTTTACCGTATTCTTTACTGTATTTCAGGCAAAATATCCTGATTTGCACCCAGTGACATCTTGTTCGGCGATGTGAACACCAATTAACGTTGAAGCTGGGTAGTACTACAGTAGTGATGGGAACTTTGCAACCCTCTACCCCCTGGGAATTGGGAATTGAATGCACATGCCCCACGACCATGGCCAAGTGATGCACGCCCAAATAAGAGTTCCTGGATGGCGGAGAAAACCCAGGGATAACACGTGGACACAAACTAAATTGTTAAGGCAGACGGACACGAGACGGAGCTGAGGCTTCGATTGCGCTCGGCGAAGCTTGAACGTAACGCTAACCTCGACGCCCCCAGGCCCAGATGCATCGAGGGCATAGACAGAAGCCGAGGTCCTCACAAGGTAATTCGTCATTTGCATCGAAGGGAAAATGACTGTACCACCCGTGCAGATAGATGTGGAAGTGCCAATATTTCCTAAACCAAGTTGCAAGTGCGAAGGCCCGGAGGGTGCATTTGAGGCGTGGTTATGGAGCGTCTTCCACATGCCAACGGCATTTGGGCGCTTGATATCGCATGGACTTCTAAGTACTACTCTCCTCTCCTCCGTCTCGATGGGCTTCAATCAACATCAATTCGACCTTTTGGGTGGTAGTTCGTTATGGAATCGGACGGTGCGTACCTTTCTTCTTTAAAAATTCCCAGAAGTGTCTTCTTCGGGATGTGATGCGGCGTTGATGACTATCTTGAGGATGCATATGCCCAGTACTAAGTATTGCGGCGAGCGTCTCCAAGCAACGACTCTCATTCTCGATATGGCCGTTGCTACCTGCGCAGCTCTTGCCAAACTGCACTGGCAGTTCGAGGACAAGTGTCTTGCTATGGGTTACAGG
Organism: Ganoderma sinense ZZ0214-1; assembly: GCA_002760635.1. NCBI lineage: Eukaryota > Fungi > Basidiomycota > Agaricomycetes > Polyporales > Polyporaceae > Ganoderma > Ganoderma sinense. The sequence goes on from AYKW01000069.1 coordinate 939,761, forward strand.
CCAAGAATCGTCTCGTAGAATCCAGCCGCTGGGTTTAGCCAGCGCCCTCCTTTGTCCCGCACTAAAGCCGGTCGGACACGGCAGCCATAGGACACCTCCGTTACGTAGGCTCTGTAACTCTGCCCCGTGGTGTGTGCCAGTGCGCATGCGACCGAGACGCGGCGCCACCACCTGCCATGACCACCGCGCCATCATTCATCCAACACTCATCCAAACCCCACTTGACCTGCCCGTCCGAGACTGCCGGAGGGCGGGAGAGATGGCCACGACCTGCTCGCTCCAATTGGCTCACCATTGGCCCCCCCACCTGAGCGGTGTGGACGCGGTGTGGGTCTTTGAGCTTTGCCTTATGCGGGCAGCTACGCCACCTTGGCTCGGCGCGTGCCTGCATTAGATATACTTACGCGCTCCGCTCTGCTCAGCTGCATCGCATTGGGCGACGTATCATTATATATCATTGGGTGTCGTGTGGGGCCCGCAGCTCGTTTGAATATATTGAAGTAATGAAGGGTGCGGGGAAGGTGTAAGACAATCTGAGTGCTTCGTCCTGCGGCTCCTGCCATCGCCTGCTCCTCATTTCCCCCTCGTTTCCCCCTCCGAGCCCTCCCTCTCTCTGTAGCTGACCGTTCTGAATCCCGCATTTTCAGAGCTTCGAGGTTTAGCCGCTAGACTTTGCGGGGGTACGACGCGCGGCAACCGATACTCCATGGGCTCTGGTCATGGCAAGCTACGTTGACATCGTGCTGACGAAGGAGGAGTACGAGCTGTACGTCGGTTCACTCATTGCTATAGTCTTTTCTTGCGAGCCTTCTCTGGTGTTTGCGTCTGCAGATGTACTAACGTCACTGAATCATTTGGGACCTGGATACGAGCAGGAGGACTACTTTCGTGAGTGTCTAAGCACTTAGCCACTCGAGGGTCTGTGCATCTACTTACCCCCGATATTTAGTACGTGGGATTGGCCAGCTACACTGTGCTACTCTACGACCATCTGCTCACGCTCGGAGATGAAGTCAAGTACATATGGAGGAAGAAGAAGCGGGGTCCACGTGCGTATTCCTTGGTGGTTACAATCCTCTCTTGGAGTAGGCTGACTCTAGACGGTAATAGTGATCTGGTTGTTCTTCCTCGTATGTGCACACACCGTGTCTTGCGGGTGATTTGTTTCTCACCGGAGATGAGTGTAGAATCGATATATGACGCCGCTGGCTTTCGTCGGGAACTTGTATGGTTCGTCTTGCAGTCGCGTTTCCGGTCTCACATGCGGTGTCCTCATATTCCTTCAGCTTATTTCTCCGGAACCTTCACCCACGAGAGGTAAGCTCATCCACCCCGCTTGGGACAGTCTTCGTTAATATGCACCTAGATGTATGCACTTCGTACGCTACGAGGGTGCCACGACCATGATCGGCATCAACATCGCGTCGCTCATGATGCTCCTCCGAGTATACGCCATGTACTCCAAGCGGCGGCTCGTGGTTGCCCTTGTCACCATTGTGTTCTGTCTCGAATTCGGCACGAATGCGTGGCTCCTATCACATGGGATCGGTGCGTGGTTCCGCCTTCCACAATTTCTGCGTAGCGGGGTTGATCTTACAATGTGGCCTGATTCAGCTGTAAATCATAGTCCGAGGGTCAGAGGTACGGTATTCAAGTGTCCTCCAGTTTATAATGATCCGACTGAACTTCCGCCGATGAAGCTTGTTCAATGATTTTCGACTCGAGCAAAGTGTCAGTGTCAGGCATACTACACCGTTTCGTTCTTGGATCTAACGGAGGGTCGCATCGTACAGTCCGAGGATTGCTACCTCCTCCACCGCATGGAGCGTGCTCATATACGACACCCTCGTACTCGGCCTCACCTTGTTCTGCACTTACAACAGCATCCGCAATCAGACAGTGGCAAATACGATGAAGGTGTTGCTCAAGGAAGGTCTGTTATACTACAGGTGCGCGTCTGCTACCACTCTCCTCCGGATCTGAGGACGGGTCCTAATGTGGAATTTTAGCGTCATCTTCTGTGTCACCCTGGTCTTGACGTTGATGGTCGCGTTCGCACCGCCCGGTATCCAAAATGTTTGCGCACAGTACGTCTCGTTGCGACGCGCCTCCGTCGGAGCCACATTCTCATTGATGGTTTATGGTGTCTTACCTATTGATAGGATGGAATACCTGTAAGTCTAGCATCTTAACCACCGATATCGCCATGACCCATTGTCACCCCCCCTGCCTTCACAGCCTGACCGTCACGATGATGTCTCGTATAACCCTCCACCTCAAGCGCTCCGCGCACAAGCAGGAGCTCTTGGGTTACCGCTATGAGCTTTCGACGAACATGACCTCAGCCTGGCGCGCCGGCTCCCAGATCCAGTTCTTAGAGGCAAGGCGCGAGAATCTCACGGGCACCCACAGCCCGTTTAGCATTTCCGTCCAGGAGCAGACCGTTATGCACGACGACCAGGGCGAGGTTATCCAGACATTCCGCAAGACACTGCCCCGGATACTCTCGCACCCGCGGAGCCCACCACGGAGTCCGCACTTGAAGCCCGACGCAGGCGGGCGCGAGGAGTGGCTCGAGTTCGCAGCGCTGCGGGGCCACGAGGATAGAGGTCGGTCGAAGGACTCCGAGGAGGTGCAGGTCAGGAAGTTCCCTTGGGAAGGGCATTGATGTGTACTTAAACGCGTCTGGGGTTGCTCCGGGGCTGGTAAATGGGGGCTCTTTCTCTTTGGGTTGCGGAGCGGCATTGATTGTAGTATGCATGATACCCACCTTGTACCTGTATCGTGTTGTCTCTATATTCTACGACGACAGCCGTGTCAAAATAGACAGTGTGTAGGCGAACTTTTCCTGTTCGGGCAGCTTTGCGAAGGGTCTCACGTCGGTCTACTTATGCAAGATGGGACGCGCCGGCGGCTTCAAGTTGCGGCGCCGCATTCTTATAAAACGGACTTGAGTAGTCCAATATCATTTGAGTGCAAGCGTTACTACGGGCTCCTTAAGCCTCCTATCTATCCCGAAAGCCGTCGGAATACAAAGTAGGTAACCACCGTGGGCCTTGATCAAAGCAATGCTCTCCCACAGTCCCCCGAAGTTGTGTCGTCCGAGTCTATGACGTCATCAACGCGTTTTGGGCCTTTCGTGACGCATCGCGTGTCGGATACAGTCACAACTGTCCTGACCGTGACGCGTGACGCGTGGCCCGCTCGGGCAGCGATCTGTCTGTCTAGACTCCCCCGCTCCTCCGCCGGTCCCTGCTACCTGCGAACGTCCTGAATGGGTCGCACCCGACCGCGCACACACCCCGTTCCCATCCATGATCCACCACCTCCTCTTTGGACGACAGTCGACGGTCGAAATAAGTGTTTCATTCTGACGGCACCTTCCGTCGTCTCAGGTCGTCTCCTTGACACAACTCCCGGAGGGCAGTCGTGGCGCAGGACTCTGGAGCCTTTGGGCTTAGCGGCATCTGGCTTGTCAATCCGATCGACCGCTGGCTTGGCTCTCCATATCCGGCATTCAACGCCAGCTAGTCAATCGGTAAATATATCGTGGATGTCATACTTGGGTGGATAATCACTCATCTCTCCTACCAGTAATTATAAGCTTCCGTCACAGTACGACCACACCAAAGCAAGTCGACGACCACGGAATATGTGCATTATAAATGCTTCCGACTCGATGGCCTGTATTTGTCCCCCTTTCTGTCGCGTCCATGCCCACCTCTCACTAGATCTTACTACTTAGTTGATACAGGGTGCTTTGTCCGACTGTTGAGAGCGGCGGCGGAAAGGACGACAACCGGGTCGTCGCATGAGAGAGCTGGTCTTTAGCCAGGCTCAGGCTCAGACTGTCCGTGGTGAGCATGTTTTTTCGTCCGACTTGGGCAGTTGCCGTACAAGCCATGTGTCAAAATCATGCTTCATCCTCGGAGACCATACTTACCCTTTTGCATCATCCGTTCAATGTTGCCCGTTAACCCGTGCCTGCGATCACTGAACGGCTTCATGCTGGTCTCAACCCTACTTTACCTATAACGTATCGATCAGCGCATGGTCGACATCCGCCTTTCTTGTCGCTCCTCCGCCGCCGACGGCCTAATTGGGCATGCGCAGCAGTCTTACATTCCTTTCGAACTCAAAATTTCTCCTATATGTTGTCGCCTCGAAATCGAAACGGCACATCCCTTTGCAAGGATCTTGAACAACTGACTGTTCTAGGACGCAAGCTGCCAACTCCATCCACCAGTTGAAGGTCGTCGAACAGTGATCGAATCCTATTGTAGTCGCTCGTGGCTGTCACGGTGGTCGTTCTTAATTAGTTCAGGGGAGGCAGCCCATGTCGAGACGTGGTCGCTATCGACTTTCATGCCACTCTCCGTACTCAATCGCCATGCTTCACTATGCCATATATTGTCCAGGCACTCTACACCGAACCTTCGGATAGACCAGTCGATCGTCGCCACCGACTCCTTGAACCGGCGGTCCTCCGGACAGAAACGCTTGCGTTCTTTGGGGGATTACTCCATATTCTGTCTGGTGCATGCTGACCATACGCCATAGCACCGCCCCTATGGAACTTAACGTTGCGGGGACAGCGGTGAAAAGAATATAACTGAGATGGTTCCGGTTTCCAGAGAACTTGAACGCTGAGCACCTCGACGCTCATCTCTTCATCCTGCGGTGCGTTTTATTATCACTTTCGCGCGGCCCCTTGGCCTCAGGCTGACTCGGACTGTCCATGGTGCTTTTCTAGCGTCCTGAGCGCACTCCGTGCACTCGCGACTCTATACGCGCCGGCTATGAAGGAGGCGGCTGAGAGCATCATCCAGGAAGTGGCCGAGCTGTACGTTGGTTTGTTTTTTCGGCTATCTGGCTTTCAGATTTCTCGTGCGCTTCCCTTCGTGCTCTGCGGTTGCACTAACACCTTTCATCTGGGGCTACGCGTGGCAGGAGGATCACAGCCGTAAGTTATCCCTAATCGCATGAGGATCTATGCCATCCGCTGACGCGCACCGTGATATCCTCGCATATTGGCGTCATTGTGCAGTATGTGGGCTTAGCCAGCTACACCGTCCTGGTATACGATCACCTTCTCACACTGGACGATGAGATCAAATACATATGGAAGAAGAAGAAAGGAAGCCCTCGTGCGTAACCTCCCGTGGTGGTTAACTCTGACCTGACCGATCATGTTCACAGTCATCTGGCTATTCTTTCTGGTATGTACACACAGCCTGACTTGCCCTTCATTTCAAAGTCCCTCACCTCGTACGGATGTAGAATCGGTATATGACTCCATTAGCCTTTATCGGCAACCTATGCGGTTCGTCGCTCCCCTCCTCCCCTCGCCCGGGAACCCTATCAACAATACCTCTCTGCTTTCTCAGCATATCTATCTGGCACCTTTACCTATGAAAAGTGCGGCCTCTTTCCGCCCATTGTTCGCGCACAGCATGCTCATATGCACTTGACTAGGTGCACCCATTATGTGCGCTACGAAGGGGCGACGACCATGATCGGCATCAATATCGCGTCGCTCATGATGCTTCTCCGGATCTACGCCATGTACGAGACGCAGAAGTTCATCGTCGCGTTTGTCGCGATCATTTTCTGTCTCGAGTTTGGCACGAATGCGTGGCTGCTCTCCCATGGAATTGGTGCGTGTGCCTTTCGCTCACCGTAGGCGTTTCGCAACGTGACTTCGCTGACATTGTGTTCACGTCCAGCTGTCCACCATAGCCCACAGGTCAAAGGTACGGCGACGCACGAGGCAATATCATTTGCTGGTTCCGCGCTGACTCGTGTGGATCGTATAGCATGTTCAATGATTTTTGACTCGAGCCGACTGTGAGTACTGATATGGATCCTTGACGTCTCCGCTTTCGTCTAACTGACGAACGCTTTATGCAGCCCGGGCGTAGCTGCTTCGGCTACCGCTTGGACTGTGCTCGTATACGACACCATCGTGCTCCTCTTAACCATATTTAAGACGTACAGCTCCTTACGTTATAAGACTGTGGCTGGTACGATGAGGACTCTGCTCAAGGAGGGCGTGGCATACTATAGGTGCGCACTCGTACCCGTATCGACCCTGAGTTCGGGCTACTAATATAGACCTGCAGCGTTATTTTTTCCGTCACTCTCGTGTTGACGTTAATGATCGCGTTCGCACCGCCGGGGATCCAGAATCTTTGCGCGCAGTACGTCACCGTGCGTTTCCCAATTTTCGACAGAGACTGACAACGCGCCTCCTCTCCATAGGATGGAATACCTGTACGTATACCCTCCAGTTAGCTATACCTCCTGGCTTCTAACCGTCATCCCCCGCAGCCTCACGGTGACGATGATGTCTCGCATAACGCTCCATCTCAAGCGCGCTGCGCACCTGCAGGAGATCCGCGAGTCCACGCTCCGGGCCTCCACGATGACCACAGCGCAATGGCGCCCCGGTTCGGACGTGCACTTCGCGCGACTCGGGCCCGCCGGTTACACCGGGTGCACCACGCAGAACATGCCGTACACACCCTTGAATATTACCGTCTCGGAGCAGACGGTGACGCACAACGACAACGGGGAGGAGGGCTGCCTGTCGCACAAATCGATGTCCGGCCCGCCGCTGTCGTACGTCGGGACCAGCTCTCCTATGGGCTCGAAGTCGGACGGGCGCGAGGAGTGGCACGAGTTTTCGCAGCTGAGATCGAAGGGGGAGAAGGATCTACCGTTGGTGCCGGACAGGACGGTGGACCTCGACAAATGTTGATGAATGGACGGACTCCGGGCTTTCGGTTCGGTTAACTGGTCTTTTGGAGATTGCTTATTTATTTCTGGGTTTAGGGATTGCAGATTGTATTGTAAACGGGTTGTACATATACCTTATCATCACTCCGCACAACGAGACACGGTCCTCTCACTATTGGGAAGGATGCCAGTACTTGTACATTCGAACTGGGGTGCCACACCGGCGTAAGAACGGATTCCGCATGATGACGAACGTGAACCTCTTATGGTCCTCTGCGTACACTTGTGATTATTACCATCCCTGGACACGCCGCTGCCACTTAACCACATTCTGGCTACGCGCGGTGCCTGTGGCAGAAGCAAGATTGCGAGCTGATGTCGATGTGGAGTCGAGAGTTGGCGCGTTTAACGGCGCATAAACGTTCTCTCGGGGGCCGAGTTGCCGGACATGGTCCGTCCGGGCCGGGGACCGATCGGGGAAAAGGTGACGTTCTTCAGTGTAAGCAGCTTACGTTCGACCGCAGGCCTTCCCTCACCCTCGCTGCTCCCATCGGATGCTCTAACATCTTTCCTTCCATCGCTGCATCATCCCGTCGTCAACGCTGAGAATCGGTGGTCAGCATGCGCGTCGTCGGCACCTTCCATCCCTCGTCCTCTGTATCGCGCTCGCTCAAATGTACTCTGACGCCGGACCCGCGCGTGGAGTTCCTGGTCCTCGCGAAGACGGACAAGCTCGAGGTGTTCTCGCTTCGGCCGGAGGGACTCAAGCGAGAATGTGGAATGGACATGTGGGGGAGAATCGTGGGTTTGCAGGACGTCCCAACCAAGGTACGCCCGCATGGTATGTTCGCGCTCGCATACTCCTCAGATATGTCGGGGTCCGGTAGGAAGAAGGGCGGTCGCATATCCTGGTCATGACCGACCACCCAGATCCGAAGCTCATACTTCTTTCGTATGATGTCGTGGATGGGGTTGGGTCTCTTACCCCAGCAGGCTACATTGCCCTCGCGGATAGGGCAGCTCGGCCAGCAGAGTTTGTAACGGACTTCAGAGTGGATCCCTCGGGCGAGGTCATCGCCGCGAGCTGTTATACAGGCAAGCTCAAGATTGTCACTTTGAAGGATGGAACACTGGACAATACGTTCGATGTTTCGTGCGTATCACCCATCCTCCTCCTGAGAGCGACGTGTTGACCTCGGCCCATCCACCACGCAGCCTCCCTGAGCTCAATTTACTCGCTTTCACCTTCCTCTATACCGAGGAGGAAGGCCGTCACACTCTTGCGCTCCTCCATCTCAACCATCGCCAACAGATTCAGCTCCTTTGTCGGGATGTCGACCTAGGCGAATTCGAACTCTCTCCTGCGCACTCACACCTGCTGCTCACTGCGACACTCTCGGACAAGACATTTCCCTCCCTTGAATCACCCCTTTTGCTGGTCCCCATCCCCAGTCACACATCGGGCGAAGAGGACGTTGAAGGGGATGATGATGCGCCCGGTCACCGTGGTGGCGTCCTCATTCTAGGTGGTCGCAAGATCTTGTTCTACGAGCACTCAACCCAAGAACAGCAAGATACACGCAAAGAGAAGCAGCGACGGTTGGATAAGCGCCTCGCGAGCGAGGACGCGGCACAGGAGGCGGCGGCTAAGGAGAAGGAGAAGCAGCGCGAGTCGAGGCGGATCAAGCCTCGCGCAACGGTGAAGTGGCCTTGGGCGGCGGTCACAGCGTGAGTAGCTGATTGATGTGCATGCGCTGAGTGCTGAGGTGACACTCATGTCCGTGCGTCTGCAGGTGGACTGCTGTGGACGAGGGGCGGAGACGAGTGATTTTGGGAGACGCATTCGGCCGTCTCGCGATGGTTGCGTTTGATGAGGGCAAGATGTGTCTGAACCTGATTCCTATTGGCGAGGTGCGTTTCCATTGCTCGCGCGACGAGGAAGGTATTCTCGCTGAAACCGACGAGCAGGCATCACCACCTACGTGCCTGTCCTATCTATCTTCTCAAGTACTCTACCTTGGTTCTCACCACGGAGACTCACAATTGCTGCGCATACATCCTACCCCAGTTGCAAACGCGACTGTAGACACCCTACCAATACCAGCTGGTGTATCGTCGGTACCGCCATCATCGCTTACGGGCTCCGACAAGGGCAAAGGCAAGGCCACTGCCGGAGATCTGGAAGGCAGCTTGGCGCGGGATGGCAGAGTTGTGAACACTAAGGGCACGTATCTTGAGGTGCTAGATAACTTCGACAACATCGCTCCCATCATGGACGCTATCCTAGCAGATATCGACGGAAGTGGCCAGGTATGTTCTTTCCCATTAGTATGAGCGTATATGTACAGTCTGGCTAAAGTATTTTGCGCATATAGCCGCAAGTCATCACTTGTTCCGGCGCGCTGACACGGGGCTCGTTACGGATAATCCGAACTGAGGCAGACTTCCAGGAGCAGGCAAGGTTGAATGGCCTAATTGGTGTCACCGACATCTGGCCGGTCAAGAAACACTCCGCGGAACCGTATGTCGAATCGCAATGTTAATGTTTTCTTTGTGCACTCCTCACGATTTTTACCTGCTCTTAGGACCCATATACATCTCGTGGTCTCAACGTTGGAAGATACACACGTCTTCGCCTTCGAGGGCAAGGATGCTGTCACGCACCTTGACCCGTCCGCCGCAGGCTTCGCTACCAACGTACCGACACTGGCGCTAGGGAACATCCCGCGCAGAGAGATTTCTGCGAGCGGGGCATCAGCATACGTGCCCTCGTCACTGATCGTGCAGATTACGGCGGGAGGAATCCAGCTTGTCGAGTACGACCCTGCGTTGCTCGGGTTCACGAAAGTCGGCGCCGGGTGGTACCCGAAGACGCTAGGAGGGGAGTATGCCGAGCGGGAGATTGTTGCAGCGGCGATGAGCCCAAGTCAGTTTGCTGTTGGCCTGAGTGGGAGTCGTGGCGGCGGCGGTGGCCGTCTGGCACTCTTGAATTTGGGCCCGAAGGACATCCTGCAATTGTTACAGTCAGTGATAGTATTATCGCAGGGTATTTCCTATGTGTGACTGATGTGTACGTTGTACAGGACGCGCGACTTCCCGGACGAAATTTGTGCGATCTCCTGCCAGCCGTATGACCCGTCCAAGAACTACGCGACCGCCCTTGCCGTCTCCTTCTGGGGCTCGAACAAGGTTGCAGTCCTCGCGCTTGATTCAAAGCCCACGCTGCAGGTTGTATGCGATGTCGTCCTGCCCACCCTGCCGCGCTCGGTCCTCCTGCACAACTTCGGCACAGGAACGCGCCCGCGAGACCCAGAATTTCACCCGTACCTCCTCGTGGGGCTTGCGGACGGCACGCTTGTGACGTACGCCCTGAAGGACGGGACACTCCATGATCGGAAACAGAGCTCGTTGGGGAATGCGCCGGCAAGCTTGTCGGTGTGCACGATTGATGGAAGGACGGTCGTTCTCGCAAGCGGGACGCGCTCGAGTGTTCTGTTCTGGGACCGGCAGCGTGTGCGGCCGTCGCCCGTGTCGGTCAAGGTTAGCCGACCCTGCTGGTCTCTCGACATGTTACGTTACGGAGCGGCTTACGAGGTTTCCGCGTGTGTAGGATATGATCAGGGGTGTGACTCTGCACACGGCGGCATTCCCGTCGTGTCTGGCAATTGCAACGTCTTCAGCCCTGCTGATCGGGAACATACGTGGTCTGGACAAGATGCAAATACGATCGGTGCGTGTCCATCGACGGTTTCCCAACCCGCGCCCGTCGGGCTGTAACTTACTGATGCATATCCTAGACACCGCTCGGCCTGGATGCTCCGCGGAGGCTCGTGTATCACGCTGGACAGGGCGTGTTTGGGGTGGCATGCACACGCACTGCTCTGAATAGGATCGGCGACTACGAGCAGTCAACGGGCTGCTTCAAACTCCTGGACGCGCATTCCTTCAAACGTAAGTTTTACGAGTGTCGCTCGTAGGCTGTCAATGTTCTTACGATCAGCCAGAGCTGCACAACTTCTTGTGTGACACTGGCGAGGAGCCATCCTCCGTACTTTCGTTGCCGACACATGGTGCGGGGTCGTCCCCGGCGCTCGTCCTCGGGACGGTTTACATTCGTCCAGAGGAGAGGGAACCTTCTCAAGGCCGCATCCTGTTGTTCTCTGTCTTGCAAACAGAGGGCGAACGGGGCGCGAGTGTGCGTTCTCTACACACTCTCGCGTCGCAAGAAGTCGGAGGGTGCGTGTATGCGCTTGCGCACCTCTCTGAAAACTACATCATCGCTGCTGTCAACTCCTCGGTGCGCTTGCTCGTGGTTGTGAAACCGACTGTTGATAACCAAGTGGCAATACAATACAGGTTGTGCTTTTCAGGGCCACCGATAACATCGCGGGGGAGCTGACACCTTTGAGACTAGAGAAGGTCACAGAGTGGAACCACAGCCATTTCGTCACGAACTTGGTCGTCGATGGCGAACACATCCTCGTGGGCGACGCGATTAGCTCCGTGTCTGTCCTAAAGTGGAACGACGATCTTGAGAGGCTAGAGAGCGTTGCGAGAGACTACGGTCCTCTGTGGCCGACCGCGATCGAGGGCACAGGTAATGGCATTATCGGCGCGAACGTACGTGCTACACATGTTTCTCCCTATTAATCTCCGTTACTAATTTGTTTCCGTTTAGTCCGATTGCAACCTTTTCTCGTTCTCGTTGCAGAGGACGCCCCAACGCACATATGTTGAAAAAGATGGTATTTACCATCTGAACGATGTCGTGAACAAACTCCTGCGAGGTTCGTTGCGGGGCATTCTCGGCAACCTGTTACGTACTGAAACCCTCCTTGCGCAGGCGCACTGTCATCCACAGATGTCGCTGAGGACCAAGTTGTTAAGCCTAGCCATGTCTTCTTCACATCCAGCGGCCGGATAGGCACAATCATGGACATGACTGACGCCACGTCGCTGCACATGACTGCTCTGCAACGCAACATGGCTAAGACGCTCACCGGCCCAGGCGGCGACAACCATTCCCAGTACGTGTCATTATCTCCCTATTTTTACGTTTCGTGAGCGTAAATCTTGACACGCAACCTGTCAGGCTGAGGGCCCCGGCCGGTCCGCGTGGACACACGGACGCGGAGTCATCCTACGGCTTTTTGGACGGCGATTTCTTGGAGCAGTTCCTGACCTATCCGCAGCCAGAGCAGTTCATGGAAGGAGAGGTCGAAGCGGAGCGGATCACGCTGTCCGTCGACACCGTCAAGGATGTGCTGGCCCAGATGCAAAGTCTACATTGAGGCGAGACGGGCCTTAGATCAAAAGTTCTTGTGTAGCACGATGTACGGTGTGTCAATAGTTGTATCATTACGTTTCAGGTTCTTGCTTTCTGTAATAGAATTTCGCTCGACCATGCTCAACTCGATTGCAGCGGAGACCCGTACAAGGAGGTCTTTCGAGCAATATGTATGTCTTAATTATATGGCATATGTATATCCCAGAAGAGTCTCCGGAATGAGGCCTTCATTGAGAGCATGTCGAACAAACAAATACAACAATTCTATCCACCGATAGTATAGTACAAATCAAGATCATACAATATTGAGGGCCGACTCGACGATGCCTCCCCTCAGTCATGCAGCCGTTGATACCTCTGCTGCTGAGTGGATACGCTACTACGTCTGCTTCCGCTAACATTCAAGTTGACTGGGCGAAGCTCATGCCACTCAAACCGCCGTGAATGGGTCGCCCCTCGGGCTGGTAGTGATGGATCGACGAAGTCGGAGGTCTTGGAAATGTCAATGACATCTCCGTGGTCGTCGTGTACGATTGATACTTGTTGAACCGTGATGTCCAAGCCGTTCGTCCCACGTGTAGACAAGGGGATAGAGGGATCGTGTTGACCTGTGGACAGGGACAAGGCGTGGCGGTTACCGCCGTGCATCTGCTTCTTCAGGTGGAGCGTGATGCGGGACATCATCGCCACAGTCAAGCTGCGCGTGGGTGTTTGAAGATGTTAGTGATTGTGTTTATGTTGGTAAATAGTCGGTGACGGATAAATGAGGAGGTCGAGGGACTCACAGATACTCTGTTCTGGAATGCAAGAGGTTACATCATGAATAGGATAGCGGCAGCCGATAAAACTCACTGTGCAGCAACGTTCTTGAGCCCGTCCGGAGCCGAAATAATCATCAGAGTCAGGATGAGGGTGATGCTGAATATGACACTGGACGAAAACTTCAGTACAAGACCGTACACACGCTGGACCGTCAATGCGAAGCCTCACCTGAAATAGAGAAGACCTTCTTTCACCAAAATGCGCATCACCCTCCCAGCCGATGCATCTTTCGCATGCTGATATGTCCGCAGGAGTGTGAGGGCGAGTACCGCCGTCTCATACAACAAGGGAAGCCATGCCGATGCCGCAGCGAAGACACCGTGCCTGTGAATGGGTCCCTGTGAACATGTAGTAACACTTCTAGAAAGTCCGGACGTACACTTTAGACTGGTCGAATATCATAGTACAAGCTAACCGCCAATATCAGGACAGACGACCTGCCAGCTTTACCCTGATGCGCTCACCGTGAATTCTAACGGTGTGCTTGACAGCTGAACAAGGGTATAGAGCTCAGGATCTTAATTCGCAAATGCACGACGGGACGTACCGATGCCATAAGTAAGCAAGGAGGCGTTGACCGCGAACTCCGCGAGGAGAAGGGTGGCAAGGGCGAAGACGACAGATTTCCGACCCTCGTAGATTGCATATATTCGGAGAAACATCATCACGGCTGTCACGTTAATGCCAATGAGGGTCATGGATCCTTCAAACCGTACGAAATGGCGGCATCTATGAAATAGTTAGTGAATAACGCCTGCTGGAGTTGAGCCTGGACCATACACGGACGTCTAACATGCTTCGATCAGGATAACTACCGGAAATAGTGGACGGCAATACTTACGTCTGGGGTGAAGTAATCTGAGAAGTAGGCTACAAGGATCGATAGGTGAGAATTGATTGGCAATCGACACATGGAAGGTCGCACCAATCAAGTTTACGCAAAAACCTAACGGTGTGAGATACCGATTCTAGATAGGTGTCCCTCATGAGCGAAATAAACCCCATTGATGCCCGGGAACAGCGCACAATGAAGAACAGATATATAACTAGGGAGTTCGATGTCAGCGGGAGGGCATTCTAAAACTAGCGGTACGCACGCGGCCCCTTCTTCTTCTTCCAAACAAATTCCACCTAATGCACAAAATCAGGGATCCTGACATAACCGTCTACGTAAAGAGGGGGCATACCTCCTCCGAGAATGTCAACAGATGGTCCCAGATGAGGATAGTGAAACTTGCCAGACCCACATACTGCAAAATAGCGAGGGATATAACCACCAATCAACAAACCGATAGACAATTGAACCCACGCAAGTGGTATAGCTGGAACGGCAGACCGGTAAGCAACACACAAAAGACGGCGGATGTCATGCGACACGTACAGCTCAGACATTTCAGAGATAGACGGTGAAGCATTTTGGTTCACGTTCATGACTGCATACCAAACTCAAACCAGCTGGAGCGGAGAAGGAAACGTTTGAAACGGGCAATCCTAAGCTCGCGCAGGAAGCACCCGGGGCTCGGAGTGGGAGGAAAAAGGCTTCAGCAGACCACCGGCGACTTTCATATATAATCCCCATGGGCCGCAACAGAATAGTAAGTTGCCCCGCACGACACCCGCCCGCTGCCAAACGCAAACGCCGCACCGGCGCCGCTGCGATCCCGATCGCAGCCCGGAAGCCTTTAGACAAGCTTGCTTCACAGGCTAGCAGTGCGCCAACAGCCGCGTGGTTGGAAAAGCGCCTCAAAACGGGAATTGCTATGCGCTTGCTCCTCTCAACGCTCGTATCTGCGCGGCTCATGTCCCGTGTCGCGAATGGACAATGGAAGCCCTTGCTATCTGGCCTGTCAGGAGACCTGTTCAGACGTAAGTTGTCGTTAGAAAGGCGGTAACACAACTAGCGGCCACCATCATGATCTGAACTTTGCCACAAAACGTTCAGCCTGCGCTTGGTCGCCATCCGAGAACTTTGTGGATAAAGTCACCATGGTTTATGAGTCTAAGACCCTTGTTAAGAAAGGCCAAGCCTTGGTGACGACATACCTGATCAGAAACGATCCGAATTACCGGATCAAATATAAGGAGCGTTATGGGAGAATGCAATGGGGCCTCGCCCCTCGGCAGGGAATGTGATTCGTCCCCTGGACCGAGAACAATCTTCGGCAGCGTTCTCGGGCAATTCCTGAGCAATTCAGCAATTCCTGTCCCACTAAACCATGATCAGTCAGATGTTCAGACGACCCAGCAATCAACCCCTCGCACCCATATTTCGAGCGTGTTGGTTTACTGCTGGCAAAGTCATGAACACCTTCCCGAGTAGGATCATCACTCAGACAACCGACTACGACTGGGCGGAGACCTGGAAGTAACAGCAGCTGGACGAGTATTCATGTCCTCTCCGGGATGGCAACGGAAATATTCTGTCGAAATGTCAAATCAGGTTCCTCACTGCTTCCGTTCTGTCCCGAGAGGCTCCAAAGCCAATTCCGCTTCACCAAATTCCAACGAACGGTGAGTGGGAATACTCAGGAGTGTCTCTGTGTGATCTCGACCGTTGCAACTTGCGGCCTTGTCGTTCAAAAAAATCTTCAGTGCACAGCACTTTGGTAGCGCAACCCTCGGCAGCGCACCGGATATCTATAACCGAATTGTGTATCGAACTCGGCCCGGATAATCTATGTCGCACCTGATCGCAAGTGAGCTCGAATGCTCTCTACCAGCCGCTCGGCTTCGTCCTGGTACAGCTCGCCCCGTACCTCGAATTCTCGCTGATGCATCTCCTTCTCCGTCAGCGGCTTTGTCACTCGGTCGCGATGTTCAGGCGTGTCCGCCAGTTCGACTGACGGGTTCACACCCGAACTCTCGTCGAAACCAGGCCGAGGAGCGGGAATGATGTGGTAGTGGACCTGTGTACACAAGAAGCTGATTAGATGCTGTTGAATCTCTATCTGTCATGAACAGAACATGGTGCCACTCCGAACAGCCGTATGACATCGGCCTGTCTCTTGGTGGTGGAAACAAGGGCCAGGCTCGAAGCAGATGGACGAGGACAAGAACAACGCGTCAACGTACATGCGGGACAACTTGTGCGTACTCTTGGTTGCACACCACATTCAAGGCGGTATTCTGCAAGGCTGGGTTGGTCAAGCATTTGTCCATGTGCGACAGATGTGCGACTCAAATTAGAAATCTGCATGGCCACGCCGGTAGAGGGGACAAAAGTGACTTGATGCAACGAACCTGCAGTAATGGCGCGCGCCACCTTCGTCACCACCAAGCCGCAGGCCGCAGCAAACTCGCCCGGCAGCTCCGAAACACGCGAGATATGGGTCTTCGGAATCACAAGCGTGTGTCCACGACGCAGTGGTGCAATGTCTGCGGGTGGACGGAGGTGGACGGCGCATGTGTGCAGGCGCGAGGGCGGTTAGGTCGAAGACGCGGTTTACGACATCAGCAATGGCTCGGCGGTTCTTGGAGAAGGTGGGATGGACCTAGGATGGCGACCACCATGTCGTCTTCGTAGACCTTGTACGCGGGGCCCTGACCGTGTATAATTTTGCAGAAAGAGCAGCTGCGTGGATCTGTTCTCCATGGGTCCGGAATGGGGTTGCGTTTCTCGTGCGCCTCGAGGACATACGATGTCATGGTTGTTACGATTCGTTACGGCCTGTCGGGTCAGGTCCAGGGTGGAGGCGAGATGATATGATCGATGGAGCGTCGGAGGGGTCGCAAGTGGGGCGGAAGGAGCTCGAGTGCCCTGAGTTAGGTGAGGCGACTTCGAAGATTGTCTTGCCAGATTCGGAGGCCGGGACGACCTGGAGGACTCTGCGAGGTGGAGAGGAACGGGACGTAACGGTAGCAACTTGCTATACCTGAAACGTCGACGGTGATGGTCGTCGGCTAAACCGTCGTGGCACCCGCAGCGGCCGCGCTGGGCAGGGCGGGCTAGGGCGGGCTGTGGGCGCGTCGCCGGTCTCATCGTCACCGGGACCCTGGGTACAGTACACGGTACATACCGGCCAGTCCACGGCTGTCCCTCCCCTCCGCCCTCTGCCCACCGGACCCGCCGCTAGCCTGTTCTATAATCAATATCAGACTAGACTCGACTTGTCCCCCGACATGCCGTCCCTGAGCCTCGCTCCGCTTCGCCGACAGACCCACAACCGCTCGCACCCTTTTTTAGCGGATCGGAATCAAACCCCATCGTCTTTTTCTGGTCCCTCCTCTCCTGAGCTCGGTCCGCCTCGACAAACGCTCCAGAACACGTCCCTCTCGGCTCCCCCACAAAATTCGTCAAGCTGTTGCGCGATATCTTCAGCAAGCCCCGGGGCGGCATGTCCAGAGGCCACCGCGACGCCACCTTCGGCATCCTCAAGGCCTCGATGCGGGACAACTACACTGAGCATGGCGTTGACGAGGTATGCCCCAATATCGCCCCTCTGATACCCGATCGCGAGCTTATGTGTTTGTCCAATGTTTGCCCAGTATTACAAGAAAGTTGGCGCGACATATCGCAACCCGCACTTCCCGGGCGTGAAGAGCTGCTTGTATCTGTGGCTCAACAGGTACGCTCGTCATTGCGTCATGAAGATTCACGATCGCTCAACCCGTCACCGGTCCTCAGATGGTGGAAGATGAGGCAGCCCCACATCGAAGGGAAGAAATTCATGGTGTTCGATATGGCTTGTGGTTCGTCTCTTCTTCGCTGCATGCTCCTTCGATTCTGTGGCTTACATCTCCATACAGGCAGGTAAATACTGTAATGTCCTTCGGTCGACTTCCTTGTCTCATCTCCTCTCGCAGCGGAGAAGCCACGACTGCCGTGATGGAGTGGTGGCAAGACGGTCGCGTCGAGTACAACGCTCGGCAAGGAAAGCGTAAGGCGGACGGTTCCGATTCAGACGAAGAGGATGCAAGACAACCCGTCTCCGCCGGTCTCGTGCGTCGACCCCCTGCGATAGGCCCTAACATGCCGGTACCATGCATTCTTGCAGCAGATCCAGTACGTCTCGATGTCTAATCTGACCGCCCCTCGCCGAGTCTCACCTCACCGTGCTAGTATACCGAACAAGCTTTCCACACCCGAACGCATCTCTACGCGTATCCCCTTTCCTTCAGAGACATCGCCGAAGGCAACCTCCCCGGGATCGCTTCCAAGCCCGTCGGCGCGCCGAAGTCCAACTGTTCGTCAACAACCCCGTCGCCCTCGAGCTCGTTGCATGGGCACTCGTCCCCACACTCCCAGTCGATGAAGAGTATTGCCAGTAGCGATGACGTTCCTGAGGACCCTATCATTGAGATGGTGATATGTTCTTTTGCGCTGCACCTGATCGAGAAGCCGTCCGAGCTATTCGCGTTGTTATGGGAGCTGAGGTAAGTGGGCATTGAACCATCTCCGAGACGCTGGGGTCTGCGGTATCTGACAGAAGGTTATGTTCTAGCACGAAAGTGCGGTGGCTTATCATCATCGCACCGCACAAACGCCCTGAGGTATGTGAACTATCTGGCAGGTGCGATATCCGACGTCAGGCGTGGCTAAATGGCTGTACTCAGATCAAGGATGGGTGGGGATGGTGTAAGTGGGATGTGGAGACTTGGTCAGAATGTCGAATGTCAGATTCGTTTGGGGAGCTTCTGGAAGAAAGGTACGCATCTCTCCTCGTCAGTCAGGCCTGATCTGAGCTCATCACCGGATTGCCGCTCTGTGCTGCAGAGTTCACTGCCGTGTATATCGTAGTCTCAACGTTTGAAGCGTTGTTGCAGCACCAGCCATCGGACTATCGACTATTCGTTTATCCCAACTCACGTTTGTAATGTGTTCATACTATGCGCGCGTAGAATGCGAGCCACTTAATTGTTAGCAGTAAATGTGCATTGTACTTTACATATGTAACTCCCACCTATAAACTTGGAATGATTAGTGAGTGCGGTAGATCTTGCGCTCGTGGTCCATGACTGACCGTAATCTTCCAGGCATCGCAAGACTTGAAACGAGTATCATACCTCAGACCCCGGCCTACTGTTCAGCCAGATATTCTTTCGACAGCCGATGAGAACCCAAGGCCCAACTCTATTGCCCCACTTTGCCCTGTGGGACGCGGGTCCGGCCGCCCTCTGATCGCCCTCGAGCGCCGCCGAAACGCTAGAGGCGCGTCTTCCAGGGACGAAGTACGGCATCGAAACCTCCTCGTCAGTAAGCGTCCCGCTCTTCCGTTACGCGACCAGGCACTCAACCTAGAGCCCCGACTTCTGTGCACAGTCGTCCGATCTCGGTCCGCATATTCGTCCTCGCGAACAGGGACGACGTCTGACGACGTGCACACAGAAGACACGCTGAAGCAGGAGGGCCATGGCGCGCGGGCCCGCAGCGGCCTCCGAGTCGTCCAATCGGCGCGTGCGACGCTCGTAATTCGCGACGACCATATGTCTTTTACCTTCACGCGGCCACACGCCAGCCGCCCGCTCACCGACGCTGGAATTTTTAGACACTTGAAACATCGTCTCGCGCCGTCACGCCAGACAACAAGGCCGACGTAAGTACTAGTGGCAATGGTGCATGTAGGCAAAACTTTTTTGTGGTCCAGCCCGTCCGATTCTGACACCCTTGGGCGTCTCTCAAAGGCCAAGTCGCGACCGGCTGTCCGTTCGTCTCCCATTCGCCTGACGCCTTCGTTCGATGTGTTCACTATTTGCCGACGTCGCGGAGGAGCTGCACTTTCCAGGTGGCAAAGAAAATTTGAAGGGTCATGGTCATGGAACGCGAGAAATCTTTGGAGAGCCTGGCGATCTTGTCTCTTGTGTCTCCTCGGTCTTTGTCTCTTCGCCGACTGCTCCAAGCCTAGACTCGGGTCCAAGGGCATCGTTGAACGCCCTTGTGGCTTGCTCGACACGATGCTCTGATCGGAAGGGCAATAATCATCGTGATCGGAATAGTTGGCCGGGGGGTGAGTCTTGGTTTAATGGGATATTTTCTTCATACCGCTTATTGTTCAAAACCGTCGGGCAAGTGGCCACCCTGGAGCCAGGCTGTTCCCCCCCTCCCATCGCCGGAGTGGACGGGACAGATTTACAACACACAGCCTTTGGGCGGTACTAACTCCGTGTGGTAATAGCTGCGTCGAATGGTGCTCCACACAACTTCAACCGTGGTGGGTTGGCAGTGGGTCCTTGCAACTCGTTATCCTTCTGGTTCGCCTCTCTCAGGCGTTTGCTACTTCTCTTCATAGGAATCATACATTTTGCGAAGCGCACATATTTAGATCGGATGCGAACCCGGGGCGAGTTCAATACGTTCAGAAGCTGGTCGAGTTCACCGGCGGTCGCCCGCTCAGCCAGTTTTCGTCATACCCGCCCCGAATGTATCGCTGCTTAGCGACATGACGAAATACCGAGGTTAGGCTATGTGGTCCGTATAACAGTCGTGGATGGCGAGTGATGTCCCGTGCAACTTGAAGTGGCAGTTGCCCGTGCATTTCCTATGGAGAAGGCTGGCGTATAGAATTCCTGCGAAGGCAACGTGTTGCCCTCCGGTGGATGAACTCCGGCCTGGGGACCGAGCTTCGTTCAGAGCTCACAGAAAGCAAATACAGATGAACTCGGGATACCCTTGTCGATGTATAAAGGACCCAACGATCCCTCTCAACCCCAGTGCGCAGCGTTCAGTTGCCCTTCACCCTCTGTCTGTTGGCCAACTATCTGCTGACTCCTCACCGACCTTCTTCCAAGTCGATCACGATGCTATCCCTCCAGTGGGTCCTGGCCCTCCTCACGGTCGCTGCTTCTGCCTCCGCCGCCGCCCTGCTTAATGATGTGGTGATCATTACCCCCATCACCGCTCCGGATGCGGGAGACGTGTGGCCAGTTGGGTCGGTACAGACGATCACCTGGGACACTACGACCATTCCTGTCGGCAGCGAGGACGCGACAGGGTTCATCCTGCTGGGCTACCTCGAGGATGGCTCCAGCAATGAGCATCTCGACTTCCGTACGAGATATTTCACTACTGTGCCTGACTTCACGTTTGCTTACGACGGTCTTACTGGCAGAGAACCCCCTTGCTCAGAACATCCCGCTTGAGAACGGTGCGGTAAACGTGACCGTCCCGAACGTCGCGGCCCGCGACGACTACATCGTCGTTTGTATGTTTCCCCCTGCTGTGCACGCTCCGCTCCATTGCTGACGGTGCATTCTGCAGTGTTTGGCGACTCTGGCAACAAGTCGCCCAAGTTTACCATCCACTGAAGGGTCGGAGACCGTTTTTGTCATGATCTGCTCGGGTTTTCGAAGGTTTATGTTCAATAAACCGCTGTAGTAGTTACGTGGTCCACCATGCCCCCCCACGCGGAGCATATTGTGTCTCGCAAAACCCTACGGACATAGTATTCTTTGTGCCCACGACCGTTCGGTCGCCTCTGTGGACCAGTACTAATATAGATACAGTTCAATGGCCGTGGGACTAGGTTGTGCTTCTCAAAGGAGCCCGGAAGTTTTGTTTGTAATTCCAGTCCGGCACTGTCCTAAGCTGGTGTATACTACTAATACACTCGCTACAGCACGACATATAAATACCGACACGGCGAGAAATACGGCTGCTAGTCGAGTCCGGATCTCCCACTTCGCTTTACCGGTACTGCTCTCCCGACGCCCCAACGCGGAGTCCACAATGTCCGAAACGCACAGGCCGGGTTGGGCAAAACCACTCGATCCATCTTTTTATGCACCAGACGACGAAGAGAAAGCATTCATGAAAGCGACGACGAGAATCCAAGACGACGAAGAGCTTAAGACGCATATCATTGCCATACAGACCAAGGCTTTCGAGGTAAACGAGTCCCTTTCCTTCCCCCGGTTTTATCGGACAGTCTCTGACCAACGACCACAGCACTACAAGTACCCATGCATTCGCATGTTCGAGTTCATGAGGTTGCTACTCATGTTCCTCCAGACCGATCGTTGGCTTAAGGCGTACAGCTAACGGACGCATTATTCCCTACTTAGGCTCAAAATAGCCCGACTTCCTGCGTATCCTCAATTCCTTGAGCTAGGAAAGCAACGCGACGGTGCCATTTTTCTGGACATGGGTTGCTGCTGTACGTATCCAGGTTCTTTCAGCCACTCCCGGGTCTTCTTGCCTGCATCTGATTGTGGGACTCTCCTTCTGATCGACCGTTTCAGTTGGCAACGACGTCCGTAAGGCGACCCTTGACGGATGGCCCATCCAGGGTGCAATAGCCTCCGACTTGAGTAAGGGTGAGCCTTTTTTCTCATCGGAAGGCCTTGGGCGACTGAAGTTGCTAACCGGCGCCTCCGAAGACCTCTGGAATCTCGGACACGAGCTCTTCCGCTCCACCCCAGAGTCCTTCCCGGTCCCCTTCCTCAAAGGCGACATCCTCGACACCTCCTTCCTGTCTCCTGCTCCAATCCTCCCTACCTCAACCATCCCACCAGCTCTAGCGGCGGTGCCTCTCAACGAGATGACCTCCCTCAGTCAGCTTCACGGCCGTCTCTCCGCGATTTTCACGGGCGCGTTCTTCCATCTCTTCAAGTTCGACGGTCAGGCGCACGTCGCGCGCCTGCTCGCGGGGCTCCTCTCGCCACTCCCCGGCTCCATGCTTTTCGGGGTGCAAGGCGGGCGAGCGGTCAAGGGCGAGTGGCGCCCTGCCGAGGGCACGCGCATGAACGCCCACTCGCCCGAGAGCTGGCGCGAGCTCTGGGAGGGCGTCTTCGCGGAGGTGGGCGCCCGCGTCGAGGTGAAGGCGCGCCTGCGGAAGGAAATCGGGGGCATGAGCATGTTCGGGACCTACCCCGAGAACACGGAGCACTACCATGTGCTGGAGTGGTCGGTGACGCGGGTGTGAGGGCGCGGTGGCCGGTGGGGAGTTTTGGAACGTGATGGAGGCGAGACGTCTGCCTGAGGGTTGGTTTTTTCTTGCAATGTGACAGATCGCGACGATGCCGAAACGGATGCACAAGTACGCCTTGAAGTTGTTCGCGGGCCCACCTACGACAAGTTACGATAGATGTGATCCCCCCAAGAAATCGGGTTAACATTGTACCGACGGGAATGGCGTCCAATAGGGGAGGTCAGAGTTGGCGATTCTGTGGCCGATTTTCAGTCGTTTCTCGAGCGATTTTGAGCAAAATCGTGGTCCTCCTAGAATCGCGGCAAGTTTGACCGCCCCGCTTTTGAGTCCGATTAATCGTGGGCGCTACAGGCCGCTGCAACGAGCGTTTGGGGTCGCCAGAAGCGGCCAGAGAATCGAGGAGGCAAGAAACGGCGATTCTGGTTGCAGAAGCGACTCCAGAGTCGCTTCTGCAAAAACGCCGTTTCTGGGTCGTTTCTGCCTAAGCGCCCGATTCCCGAATAAATCCGACCTCGATTCTCGCAAGAAGCGGGTCTCAGAATCGTCCTCAGAATCGACGAGAAACGAGTAGAATCGGCAACTCTGACCTCCCCTAATATTTCAACGGAGGTCGAGGACGCGTTGCTACGCGAGCTCCTAGATATCGATCAACAGCGCCAGGAGACTCGGCGTAAGCATCGCCACGGAGCACAGTGCTCACCTAGCATCATCCTAGCACACTCCTAGCACATCTCTGAGTCATCAGTTTCGTCGACAAGATGGAGCTCCACCATCAGCCCTGCTCATGAGTTCTGTTGTCAATGTCAATGAAGCGGTGAGACCGCGCTGTTAAGTAGACCTGTGGGTGGCCTATGGCTTCCAAAGGGGTCAGATATGTATATTGGTTGCATGTCCAACTGTGATGCTTACCGTGGTGTCTGGAGAGTTGGGACCGGGAGGGTGAATGACGAGGTCAGTGGCAGCTAGTCTGGGGACTCGGAGGTGTATAACAACGACGGCCTCAGGTCAAACACCTTTCTGCCATAATCATGTGCACATGTCCTAATGTGATGGACAGAACAGTGAGGTTCGAGGGGTGTGCTCCATACTTCCGTGAAGTTCTGCAGCGTACCAAGGGAGCAGTGAGGTAGAAGCATCTTCGCCGAGCCAAAATGTCTATGGCTATGTTACAGCCTCCTTCCATGAAGCAGACCTGGCTTGGAAGAGGTCAATGGACCTAAAACATCAGGAAGCCGTTTCGTCAACACACCTTCACAGCGTGTCTATGACGTCGAGGACTATCGACTGTGTAATTACGGTAACCGAACAAAATCAAACCTATAAACAACACTCCTTTCCCAGTTCGTATGGCAAACGTACGTACAGTGCATCGCCCAACCGCTGGGGAAGCGTTGTACGTTCGGGAAAGAAACAACACCTTTGGGGGCCCTAAGGCCAATCACCGACTGTACGTCGGGTCCATCACGGTCCAGCCACTTGTGGCCTGCATATCTGGAAAACCAGTTAACACGCCTGCCTTGACACCATACACGTTAACGTTAACAGACAGCGGAGATGACTTTACCTGCGCTGATTGAAGCTTGCAATCTTCAGCTGCCCAAGCAACCACGGCCAAGGCTTCCAAACCAGCGTCCGAGTCCACGTACACACGGCGTGCCACTGCCAGACTGTTGTACGATGGCCGTTTCCTCAGCGTCCCGTGTGAACGCTCAAGCCTCCTGGAGCGGTTACTCTCGGCATTTCTAGCGAGTTCGTCTTGGGACGTCTTACGGATCATCGCTGACTCTGCGCAGCGATCGGCGACGTGTCTTCGAAGGTGACCCTCCAAGTGGAGGCCAAAAGCGTATTCGCCGTACCACCAGCACAGGGCAACAAGTGCTAATGAGACACGTCACCCGGCGCGGCGAGGGACGAGCTCGGAGCCCGCACCCCGTCAAGCGTCACTGCTGTGTCGTCTCAGTTTAGAGCAACATGATGTACATCGAACAAGGGGACCTACCGCCGTCATCTCTGGTCGTGCGCTTCACGGCGAGTCGGTCTGAGACGGTCTGCGCACGCCACCGCGTTGACCAAGCCTATTCAGGTGCCTTTTATGATCCAGCTGGGATGGCTCGGGACTCGGGAGCAGATTTTATGCACAGCTGTGGAGCGTCAGTGGCACTGCAAAGCATCACAAATGCTGAGAAGCGGACACTGTGTAAGTAGTACGTGCCTTGCAATGATCGCCTAAGAGTCGCATTCAGAGTCTAATGTCGGACGCATGTCGGTTAGGGTCGTCTAAGAGCTGCGGCAGTTCTCCCAGGTGCGCCCACTCAGGTTGCTCGGCCAGGATTTCAAGACGATGGGAGCCAATTGTCTCCTATAGAAGGATTGTCGTATAGGTCAGCGGACAAGCAACATAAACGACACGGATCATTAAACGTACTACACGCAATTCCGGGGGGCTTTGTTGGCGCTCGGAGCCTTGTGTGTAACGCAATTTGAGCTTACTCCACCCGCTCTATGCCCCGATGAAGCTTCGACGGGCATGCTCGCTCATGCTCGCCGCCACGTCCGCATGGGGCGTGGTCTCACCGCAGAGTGCTCTTCACATTGGCCCCACTCTTCCGCGGAGAGCGAGAACAATCCACCTCGCCTGCTTGCCGTGCCCCGAAGGTCCTCACACACAGAGTACTCCTGGCACTGCTCAGGCTGTTCGAGACTGCGGGCTATAGCTAGTTGATCAGGGGAGCCGCGGGGCGATGGGAGGAAGCTGAAAGCGAGCTGAAAGCAGGGATTGGCCCAGGCCCCAGATGGTGCCAGTGGCCGTGCACTGCAAAGTCGGCGGACCGTCGGTTCTTTTTGCCGAGCCGAGGCTGGGCGCTGGTGTGGGGTATATATTGGCTCCGCTCCGCCTGTGGTGCCCTCTCCTCAGCGAACCGTCTCATTGCTTTCGTTCACCCAAGCTCTGAGCAGTCCCTCTTGCTGTCGCGTCCTTCGCTCACGCCCACGCTTGCATACGAACCATAGAACATCGTCTACGCCCTCGCTTTACGACACTCCCGCTATGTTCAAGTCGGTCATGCAGCTCTCTCTGTTCTCCTTCTTGCTCTCCCTCCTCGCTTTTGCGTACGCCCTCCCGGTTGCTATCCGCGACGTCTTCGTCCCGCCCGTGACAAGTCCCACCACGGGTACCGTTTGGACTGTCGGCTCCCAGCAGAACGTCACTTGGTGAGCATTCTATTGAATTCACTCTCCCCGCTTCTCGTGGCTTGTGGTGGCTCACACCAATGCGCATACAGGGACACGTCCAACGCCCCCGCCCAAATCACTAACAAGAAGGGTCAGGTCGTTCTGGCTAAGGATG
Organism: Ganoderma sinense ZZ0214-1; assembly: GCA_002760635.1. Lineage (NCBI taxonomy): Eukaryota > Fungi > Basidiomycota > Agaricomycetes > Polyporales > Polyporaceae > Ganoderma > Ganoderma sinense. The sequence goes on from AYKW01000069.1 coordinate 965,817, forward strand.
GTCGCCTCGATATCGGTAAGTACACTCAGTGGTGCGCAAGAGTCCCGGATTCAATTGGTTCGATGTCTTCTAGAAAACCCCCTCGCCTCCGACTTCGACATCCTCCAAGGCTGGGTGACCGTCACCGTTCCCGATGTCACCCCCGATATCGACTACACTATCGTCTGTGAGTGAAGCCCTATTTTTTTAGTGTGGCCACCTGACAGCGTCATCTGACTGTCCCGTCCTTGCAGTGTTCGGAGACTCCGGCAACGACAGCGGGGTTTTCGCCATCATGCCCTCCGTCCAGGCGGTCTGAGCGACTTCGCTTCCCCCGTCACTCCACTTCACGACTTGCACATGCCCTCTTCACGAATGCGTTTCACGCCGCATTACGATACACCTTCTGATAATCATTGGACCTTTCTTCGGACTCTGTAGGAACATTTTCTTTCACATACGCACCACTCTATGCGCGACTTCGCGTGTTCGGTAGATGTAGCGGACATTTTTGCTTTCGTTCGTGTTGAATTACACGTTGGACATTGGACACTAGCACTAAGTTATGGTGGATAGTGTGTAGATAGTGTGGAAGACAAGCTGCATTGTATTACTAGGCCACAAAAGGATGAATGCAATCATCTTTTAGCCCCGTTCCAACCTTTTACGTCGGGCTAGCCACCTGAGGTCCGATTGCATCGCCAAACAAGCGAGGAAATGGAAGGTCGAAGCCGTTCGTACAAGGAAAGTTCAATGAGGATGCATGACACACACTCACCTGCAGATGATTGCGGCGCTCGGGGCCGTTCCATGGACATGCAGCGAAGAGTGAAGATCTAAGAAGCGAAGAGCGAGTGAGCACAAGAGATAAGCAAAAAGATAGCATGGATATCTCAGAGTTATGGAAAGGTCGTCACGCCTGCCTCGAACGTATCGAGGCAGGTTGGGCTCATTAAATCATTCGTTTTTATAGAATCATCGATAGGATGAGTGACAGCGGCAGGTGGGAGGACTCACCAGTTCCTAAAAGAGGATCTGTGGCGGCGTGGCTTCTCTGGGGCGGCGCCATGATAGTGGATTTATGTCAAGCGGAGAGCTCGACGCCGAAGGCCATGGTGATGGTGAAGAGGAAAGTCCGCTTCGGACGTAATTGTGTGCATGGAATCAATTATCTTGCGCGTCCCGTGAGCATGGGAACAGAGTCTAGAAAATGGTAGTTAGCAGGAAGGTCGATAAGAATGTATATAGGATCTAAATGGAGTCTCAGTATGAGGAATTATTGGTCGTCAGTCTCGCCCAAGAGATATCCGACAGCAGTTAGACTTCATGCAAAGATGAAGATAATCATCGACTCGCCCGGAAAAAAGGCAAAAGACGAGAGACAGAATTGGACGTACCATGACGTTTTGCCGACTACCGTGGAGGACAACAGGTCAGGACATCGAGCTTGAACATAGCATCTGGCAAGCACGAAGTGACGATTTTCCAGCATCCAAGGACGATCACGATGGAGGGAAGGAAGAAGAAGCGAAGAACCTTCGCGCGAAAATAAACTGAAAAAATGACGGCGCTAAATGAGACGCGGCCACGTGATAGAACACGGTACGCGACTGTTTCCACGGTTGAAGCCAAGCCGCGTGCCTGATCCGGAGTCCACTTGAACTCGCGGCCGGCGCAAGCAGCTGGTTCGACTCTGTTCGACGTCTGCTGCTTTGCCCGGAGACACCTCAAGACTCACAACGCAAGACCGCCCACGAGAGGCCCAAGCACCAAGCATCATGTCGTCGTCCATGTCAACGCCGTCGGCTAGCAAGCTCGCCCGGCCCGTCCCCTTCACCCCCAAGCGCAAGCTCTCCCTCGCCACAGATTCTGACCTGACCTCCAGCGACTCCCGTCTCCCCCGCTCGACAACGCCCTCCCTCCTCGCCTCCTCGAAGAAGTACAAGGCCCCGCTCTCGACCGAGTCCCGCACGCGCCTCACCAACAGGCCCGCCCCGCTCTTCCCATCTACACCCGCACGCAGCAAGAGCAGCGATGGGACGGGGGCGGTAGCAAGGCCGAAGACACCTGGGTCGCCGCGCAAGGGCACGGACAGCCCGCTGCTGACGCCCCATGTGAGCGAGATGGACGTGAGCAGGGTCGACCCCGAGGAGGCCCTCGTCGACTTCGAGACTGTCACGGAGGTCGGAGACATCTCGGCGGATATGGACGAGGTGGATGCGATGCTGAGGGACGATTACGGGAAGGAGGACAAGGTGTTGGTTTCTATCAGGTGAGTAATTTGATTAAGAAATGTGCTTGAAAGGTTCGGACCAGGCGGAATGCGTCTTACACTTCGGTGTGCAGGATACGACCGTCAGACAACCCGTCGGCATGGGACGTCTCCGCCGGGGCACAACCAAAGACCATCAAACTGCAGCCGCAACATTGCAAGTCCTCTGTGAACCCACCTCAAGACTTCCGTTTCGATGAGATCCTCACCGGGTCCGAGAACAAACCAGTTTACAACGCCGTGGCACGGAGCCACGTTTGCGCTGCCATGGATGGTTTCAACGCTGTCATCTTCGCCTATGGTCAGACCGCTTCCGGGAAGACGTTCACGCTCTCCGGCGACGAGGACCAGCCGGGTATCATCCCTCGCGCGATGAAGGATGTGTTTGCGTACATCAAGCGCACCCCCACCCGCGAGTACCTCCTCCGGTGTTCCTACCTCGAGATATACAACGAGGCGATCCATGATCTCCTCGCACCACCGTCGTCCTCGGTCTCGCAGCCAGTGCAGATCCAGGGCACGGGCGCAAACGTCGTGCTGACACCTTTGCGAGAGGAAGTCGTGACATGCTTGAAGGGTGTGCACGAGGTTCTACAGCGTGGAGAGGGGAACAGGAGGACAGCGAGCACCGATTGGAATGACAGGAGTAGTCGGAGTCACAGTGTCTTCCGGCTGGTGATTGAGAGCAGAGAGAGGGGTGGTGCTGGGGACGCTGAGCCCGCAAGTGGGAGGACAACGCCAGGGTTTAGGCCACCCACACCTGGAGGACCGAGGTTGCAGGCGAGGGGAGGGCGGAGTGTGCAGACGTCCGTTCTGGTGTGTAACGGTTTCGGGACACCGCCTGGAGGCTGCTAACATGCCTTTACAGAGCTTAATTGATCTGGCCGGGTCCGAGAAGGCGACCTCCGACAAGGATAGGACAAGAGAAGGCAAGTACATCAATACTAGGTCAGTATGCGCCCTCTTTCCTCGCCAAGTCGCTCACCTCTTTCTGCGCAGTCTACTCACGCTTGGGTCGGTCATCTCGACGCTCGCGGAGAACTCGGCGAAGAACAAGTCGGACCACGTCCCGTTCCGCAACTCGAAGCTGACGCGCATGCTCCAGCCCTCGCTCTCGGGCAACGCGCGCATCTCCGTTATCTGCACGATCAACCCCGACGGTTCCGCGGTCGCCGAGTCGACGTCGACGCTGCTCTTTGCGCAGCGCATCAAGCGCGTGCAGCTGCACGCGCAGAAGAAGGAGGTCGTCGATACGGACGCGCTGCTCGAGCGCTACCGCAAAGAGATCGAGGAGTTGCGTAAACGGCTCGCCGAGAAGGAGGCGAGCCAGGCGGACGGCGGGCCCGTGCTCAAGCGCAGGCTGAGCGCAAGGGAGCAGCTCGACGAGAGCCTCGCGATGCACAACTTGAATGCGCGCATCAAGCAGCTCACGAAGCTCATCCTGACGAGCCAGACGGTGGATGAGAACAAGGGCGACGAGAGCAGGCCGGCGAGCCCTATGAAGGTCGATTTCGACATGTCGCCATACCAGGTTCGTCTTTTGCCGCGTGGAATGGACTGCTAGACTGAAGCATCTGGTTAGCTTCAACAAGAGCTCCTCGCAGCAAGGCGGGAGCTCGAGACGCAGGCTACGCAAATTCTCTCGCTCGAGGCGGCGCTTGCGACCCGACCGCAGCTTCCTCCAGATGCGCCGGAGGGCGAAAAGGACAAGCTGCTGAACGAGCAGGCAAAGACGATCCGCGAGCTCGAGATCGTCGTGAAGGGCTATGAGGAGAACCTCGGGGAACCCCTCCGAGCGGTCCGCGAGGATGTTGAGAAGGAGTGGTCGCAGAAGCTGGAGGCCGAGGTACGCGTACGCCAGGAGAAGGAGGCGTGGGCGGACGAGCTCGTGAAACAGCTTGACAAAGAACGCAAGGTTTGTTCACCTGCATATCATACAAATTTGACTGCTCGTCCTTACAACCCATCGACCTCAGATGCGCATTAAACTCGAGGAGGAGCGCCATGCACTTGCAGCGTTTGTCAAGAAGTTTGACCAACTCGGCCTCGGAGGGCTCGTCATCCCGCCATCGAAGCTCAACCCTCCTATGCCCACCCCGGGCGGCGCAGCAGCGGTGTTTGCGCAGCGACAGAAGACGAAGGTGTCGCAGCTCAAGGAGCATTCTATGGCGCCCCTCGCGGAAGCGGAGTCGCCGGTCCGGCTAGCGACCGCGCCTATCCAGAAAAGCTTGCTGGAAGAAGAGTGGGATGGGGGCGAAGACGTCGACGTGAGCATCGAGCTCGAGAAGTCGGCACCCAGCATCTCTCCACCGAAGGCTGGTCTCGCTGCTGCCATCGCTGCGAGGAAGGGCTCACAAAGTCCTACTAGGGAAATCCTAGGTGAGAAGGAAAATCTGCCAGTATAGGGCCTTATGCCGTTGCCGGCTATGTTTCGCTTCGTTGCTACGGTATGCTCCCCTTCCACTATCTGTATAAAATAGCGCTGACTATGGCATGTCGTAGATTTTATAGGATATGTTGCATCTAGAGCGCAGTGCGCCCATGTAAACCACGCATACACCTGCATGACTATGTGCATGTCTCAATATTACCGCGGACACTTCTCCCTGCTTTTATCTTCTCTGTCTATGTAACCCCGAAACAGACTGCGGGACCAAACTGTGAAACGTCAAATCCTCGATGCTTCCCACAGGATCACGATTGCGAGGTGCGCGACCATCTCATACAATACACAATTTCCTCTTCTGGCCCCTCGCTCAACCCCAATTTCAACGACTGCTTGCCGCCCTCCCCTAGCCTGAAATCCCACTTCTCATAGAATCGTACTGCGCGTTCGTTCCTCTCGAAGACCTGGACCCACAAGCCTCGTTCGCCGAACTCTTCCTGGATGGCTTTCATCAGCTGGCTCCCGTACCCCCTCCGATCTTCCCCTGCCTTGATGAAGAAGTGGTCGAGTTCGTCCTCGTCTTTATTTGGCCCACCGTCGGGCTTCACGTTCCCATAGCCCAGAAGCTCCCCCGTGTGCGACTCGAGCACGAACGTTTTGCGGGACTTCGGCGGGAACAGTTGTTTCAGTAGACGAGGCTGGATGATGTCGAGGGCGTAGTCTGGGTAGTTGGAGAAGGTGACACCCGGGAGGCTCGTGTCGACGGAGTCGATGAAGAGGGGCGCGAGCTGCTCGACATCAGATTCGGTTGCTTCGCGAACGATTGGGGACATGAGGATCATTTGGTGAGAGGTGTCTGTCTGTCTGTCTATCCATAGGCCGTCAGCACTAAAACATTACATCAAATTATCAGAACTGCAAGGAGGACTCACTTGTGCTTGGGGTTGTCGGTCTGTGGTCTGCCAAGCTGCCACAAGCCAGCTCAAATTTATAGGCCAAGTGGACGCTTGCGCGTCGACTCGGAACGATACATTCAACGCCCGGGTTCTGTCCGAGGACGTGCGCAGTCCGGTGCTGCGCATGCTGCAGCGTAGTCAGTGAGTCGCCTGAAGATTGCACATGCGGACCATTCAAACCTCTTGTCTTTTATCCAGCTGATGTGGAACGCACATGTTGTGGCTGCGGCCAGGACGCCACCGTCAATGAAAATGGCGTAGAGAATTCAAGTTCGATATCCTCGACAGGTCCCAGCAACTCCGAGTGATGAAACCACAAAAGTCATCCGGACACTTTACTGTTCGTACATGACACCATCAAGAGAACCATTTGTTTCACCCATTAGTCTACACGAATCAAAGCTCAACGTCGGTGCCAACGTCAACTGCCGAGTACTTGGTGAACGCGTCCATGAACCGCGCCCAGCGCCCATCGTTCCACTTCAGGACGTCCTGCCACTCCTTGCTATCTTCTCCCAGCACAATCTTGATCCACACCAGGAACCCTGCCACCGTCATATCCGCGTAAGAAATCCTGTCGCCCAAGAAGAACAGCTTCTCCTGCCCTCCGGCGCTCAACCACTGCGCGAAGGTGTCGAGCGCCTGCTCGATACCCTTCCAGTGCCGCTCGCGCTTCTCGCTGCCGACCGGCGCGAACTCCTCCAGCTTCGCGCCAAACCGGGTCTCGCGCGTCGCGCGGAAGTACTTGTCGCTCTTCGCGCGGAGCTGCGCATGCGTTGCAGGCAGCATGATCTGCAGCAGATCAGGCATCAGCGCAGCGCGGAATGCCTCATTGAACGCGGCATGCAGCGCGTCGGCCTCGGGTGGGATGAGCGTCGGCTTGTCGGGATACGTCTTGTCGAGGTACCGAGCAATCACGGCTGAATCGGAGACGGTGGTCTTCGTGTTCGGGTCGTAGATCGCGGGGAGGGTGTACTGAGGCGTGCCATCTGGGGCCTTGTCTGTGGGTGCGGCGCCGATCTTCTTCGAGAGGGGAGCGATATCGGGGTATTCGACCCAGACAGTCGTGTATGGAAGGCCCTTGTAGTTCAGGGAGTACCTGTTGAGGCAAGTTCGTATCTATACGCCACGGGATCACGGCATCTGGAGAAACACTCACCTCGTCTTCCAAGTGTTTGGGGACCACACGCAGCCACGGACATGACTTGGTATGTCGTAGAACAATATGGGCTCCATCGCTCCGAGATGTTGCTGGCGATCGTGGGCTTCGAAGACTGGTACAGCAATGTGCACACACGCATCCTTTTAAACGCAGGGCCACTATTGAAATTATGAACCTTTCAGTTGATAGTGGTGTCAGGTGTGATGAAAACTCGGCCCATTGCAGGCAGTTGGGGCATCTCCGGGCGCACGGTCAGTACAGCTGAAGGCTTCTCTTGAGTCACATCACATAGCTGCCGACTGTACTGCTGACTGAGCAAGCTTGGTAAGTCGGTCACTTCATATGCTTCGCCGAAGGTCTGTACGCGGAGGAAACCGCCATAACTATACGAAGGCAGCGTTTTACTAATAATGCTCCTTCATAGCCGAGCCTGCTCACCGACGTCGACTGCGCTGTACTTTTCCAATGCAGCCAACAGCTTCCCCCAACGGCCTCCGTTCCACGAGGCCATCTCCTTCCACTCCTCGCTCTCCTCACCAAGACACACCTTGAACCACACAAAGAAGCCCGCCACGACGACGTCCGCGTACGTCACGCTTGCACCGTCTCCCAGCACGAAGATCCTCTCTTTACCCCCAGCCGCGCCTTCGTACCACGCCGCGATCTTGCCTGTCGCCTTCTTCAAGTGTGCCCAAACCTGCCCACGCGCCTCGCTGCCCGGCGGCGCAAGCTCCTCCAGCTTTCCACCCAACCGCGCCTCCCTCGTCTGGCGGAAGTACGGCTTGCTGCCCTCGCAGAGCACATCGAACGCAGCGGGTATGATGACGGGGGCGTAGCCCGTGCCGAGCGCGCCCCAGAACGCGTCCTGGAACGCGGCGATGAACACGTCGAGCTCGGCGGGGATGAGCCTGGGCGCGGCGTTGGGGTACGTCGCCTCGAGGTAGCGCGCGATCTTGGCCGAGTCGGCGAGCGCGGTCTGCGTGTTCGGGTCGAAGATCGCGGGGAGGGTGTAGAGCGGCGACCCGTCGCCCTTCTTGGCGGTCGGGCCTGCGCCGATCTTCTGACAGAGCGCGGCGATGTCGGGGTACTCGACCCAGACGGTCGTGTACGGGATGCCCTTGATGTTCAGGGTATATCTATGGAAGGGAGGCGAGTTCGGCTGATGAGATTCGGATCCTACGTGCAACTCTGTTGTTCATAATCGTTCGCACCTGGTTTTCCAGGTGTTTGGTGACCAGGCTACGCCTTTCGCGGTGCTGGGGATATCGTAAAATATGATGGGCTGGGACATCTTGTTCGGCGATACAAACGATGTGGGGGTCGGGCGTTAACGCGTTGAGGTTCAAGATGGGTGGTGGTGTAGACTTCGTTAATGTCCTGTCTGAACTGGGAAACGAGAAGCGAAGGCGCGTGGAAGTGCTCGTGCTCCTCAGGCCTTACTTTATACTGGCCACTGGACCAAGTGACGCTCGTCCAAACGGGCTGTTGAATTACGAATGGACTGGCGGCTCCGATGGCGGAATGATTACTAACCCAGCCTGGGACCGTGGACAAAGAGTTATGCCATTGGAGTGCAGTAGCTTCGAATTCGATTGCGCTATCGAACGTTGTCCTCGGGGCGCAGTCCAGGGCGTCGGCGTGTCTGCTAAGGCCATTTAAAATTAGCTGGGTTGGAAGTTGACTGATGACTGGGTAGTCTCCAGAATATTGGGCGGCATTTGACTTAGATGATAGCACTAGAGTCGGAGGGGGCGCATTTGCGATCCGAGTTGACCGTGCCTGTTGATGAAGAGTCGAGCCTGAACACTCAACCCGTTCCATACATGGAAGCGACGACAAACAGAAAAAGGCTGGCATTGAGCAATGGAAGGTCAGCGCACCGAGCCTATGGGTGCAAATGCTCAGCAATCAAATATAACAGGCCTGTGGGGACGCGCGCATTCGTGGGGCAAGAGCATGGGACCGCGGATCAGGGCCATGTTATACCACTAGAACATTCCATGTGAGCAACGATATGGTCAACGGGAGTGGAAAGCTAGCCATCAACGTCAACCTTGAAAACAAGCATCCCCAGAATATCATGGGCGAGAGGCATCGTGAAACTCTTCAGGCATGCGTCGTCCAACGCCAATTTCGCTAGGATACCATCTGATATTACCCCCGAGACCATCCGTGAACATCCATCATTCCTCCTAGTCGCCTCCAGGCGGCACCACACAGCACACACAGCAGAGTCATTAGAAATTAATATACGTAGGGGATGATGCGCCAGGGCACGAGCTTCTTGTACTTGTGCCAGTCCTTGCCATACCTGTAACAGATCGTCAGCATGCCGCAAACCCAACTGTGGTGTCTGTATCAATACGCACTTCTTCTCGCATGCCTCGTCATCACGCCTCTCACGGTGGATGAGGAGGACGGCGAAGTAGATCACATAAAAGTACGTGATAGGCGTGTTAAAACCAGTCGGAAGAGACCAAGCGAGAGCCATGAGAAGGTCGCCCCTATAAATTTGGCGAAATAGTGAGCGGTAGATCTGACGGTGGGGGAGATGGACGCACATGTAGTTCGGGTGGCGAGAACGACCCCACCAGCCAGAGGTGAGAAGCTTGGTCCCACGCTCGGTGGTCATGAATTCGAGGTCTGTTCAAGTCGTCATTTCACGTGATCGTTCTCCCGAGTGCACCTTCACTTACTCTTCGGGTTGCGGCCATTCCGGAAGTCGTTCTTCTCACCATTAGCAGCACGGAAGATATAGTAACCGGCAAGGTTGGCAGCGATGATCAGGGTGGTGTAGATGGGACCAAGCTCGATCTGGTTGAAGACCAAGTACCGGGCCTGGAGGGAGTAGACGAATGGAACCCATGCAAGGTCGCCGACTGCGAGCATGAAGCCAAAGCCATCCGTGATGATGTCCATCGTGGTGAAGATGGCAGGCTAGGACTACGTTGAGAGGGAGACGGGCCACTGTAGACAGTCGAGACATACCTCGTTGTAGAGACCATCAAGCACGTACCAGGACTGGAATGCAAAGACGAGCCACATCGAATCGGTAACCTTGTCAAACCCGCCACGGCGGACGGCCTGTTCGCAAATCATGCCAATGTCGATGAGCACCCAGAGAATGAGGCCAGGACGAAGCTCGTTGAAAGACTTGACGTCAAAAGAACCGATGGATGGGTTCAGCTCGCGACCGATGTAGAACTAGATGAAATAAATGGTCAGCGACGTTGACGTGAACACGAGCAAGGAAGGTATGACGGCGCACATCATAGATGGGGTTGCCACTGTTTCCACCGAGTGCGAGAAGGGCGCCGGAACGGAATGACGCAGCGTAGACAGCAATCCCCTGGACAACCGACATTAAGAGGGACGCGGTGATGAGACCGGTCCAGTGCTCGTAGATGAAGGTAAAAGGTTGGGGACCCTCGCGGTAAATAGTGCCGATGACGAGGCCAAGAGCCAAAAGCATGGTAGAAAATGCTACAGCAACGCGGTTCAGCGATGTCCACGTTTAAAGTAACGAGAGGAGCGGACCATTGATTTTATACTTCTTTTTCTGCCCGTTGCGCATGACCGTCCCCTCGATCCAGTCTCCGGGAAGGATAAACCAAGCGACAACGGTAAACCAGTACCACGTAAGGTAGGCAATGAAGGCCTGGGTGTCCCAGAGGCTCTTCCAAAACTCGATCTTGGAGAGCGAGTCAAGGACGACGGCGGTGTCGATGGATGGGGGACAACCACCGGTGTGTTCGGAGCAGGCGAAGTAGAGGATGTAGGTCATGGTTGGGACACCGAGGGTGATGGCGAACGCGCCAGGAGGGCCGAGGAATTCATAGTGATGGGTGCGCGGATTGAGGTCGGAGACGGCCTTGGATGAGGAGGCCATGGCGGGGTCGTGGACGTGGACGTGGAGGAGGTGTGAGAGCGCGTCTGGGTCACTCGGCGTCAAGGTGGCCTGATCAGGGGTTCTCGAATGATTAGTTTTGGCGGACAAGTCCTAGAAAGGGCAAGGGCGTTACCAGGTCACGGGGACGCGTGACGCGTGACGAGGCGGGGACGTCGGGGGAGAGGCTGCGCTCGTCGTCGTGTGCGACCTGGACACCGACCGGCATGACGGGATGGGCTTTTTCTCTGCCAGGCGGGCTGACGACCTCCACTCTCCCCCCAACGATGACCTCACCGTCGCGCGCGTCATCCGCTCCAGATTCGTGCGTCGATCGCCATCATTCATCCTGCGTTCATGCATCCATTAATTACTCCCGCCACAGTACGGCAAGAACAAGGGCAAGGAGCGCGACCCAGCATCCTCCCCTGCCTCGCCCGCCGCGACCCCTTACACCTCCCCGTCGCTCACCCTCTCCTCCACATCCTTCTCCTCCAAGCCCCCAGACAAGCGCTCCATCGTAGGCTCCATCCGTGGGCCCAGACCGAGCACGAGCACCACCACATCCAGGAATTGGGCTGGCTCCTCCACTGCACACTCCAGGCGGAACGGCAATGCCAGTGACATGGCCAGTCCCCGCACGTCAACGGACATCGTCACGTCAGTGAGCTTCTGGTCAATCCTCGCGCCTCGCGCCTTACGTTTGGCCATCCCTCAGGGTAACACTCGCTCAACGACTAAACGAACTCGCAACGGCCAACTCGGAGGGACTCCTCAGGTGAGCACCATCCTTTTCCGAACCATACCCCTTCGCCTTTGGATATCCAAGCTGTACCTCTTCTTCGCTTCAAATCTCCGCACTCGCTCCACCATCCTCGTCTCTCCCCGACCTCAAGCAACGCGCTTCAACACGAGCCTCTTATTCTCAACGGACGAACGGCGGGTCGTCTGGGAAGAATTAGGCATGAGGATAATATGATTTGGGTGACTACGAGACCTTGCAAAGTCATCGGTGCCGATTCGCAATGCTGCACAATCCGCAGCGTATGTGGCGGGGTGGTGGGAATGGGATCTGGTGGTCTCGCGGACTCGGGGACAAGCTCGATAGGACATTCATAGTTCCTAAATGGGGCTATCCTGTGAAGCTCGCGAAGTCGACGGATATACACGCGAGCCTTCGTTGACCCCCTCAGTGGAGGTGGTCGACGAATGTCCGAACCACTCATCTTGTTCTGCGTTTTCACGCGATATTCGAAGCTTATCAGAACTTTGATCTAGTGACGATGAATATCGCCTTCTCCGTCAAAATCTCTTCGAACGACTTGCTAGTGGCTCGACCATACCCACAGAGGAACCATTGGTACCCATGTCCAGGCCGCCACCCCACACAGCTGACCCACGAAGTGAGCCCACTCTGTCTATCGCTGTGGATGGCATGCTGACATACTGCAGTCTCGACATTTAACGAGCGCCGTTCCTCTTCTAACTTCCATGTAAATCCACCAGTATCGGCTCGTGCTCCCTCTGTCGCTTCCAAGAAATCATTCACGTCCACTGTCACCGGCCTTCTTCGACGCGCGACCAGCCGTCGGATTGTTTCTTTGCCTCCGGACGCTCATGGAAGCGATACGATAAGTGTCTACTCCATCGTTGCGGCGCCCCCAGAACATGCTACGCTCCCTCGGACAATATCAAAGCAGGCCTCCGAGAGTTCTCTGGGCACAGACGCGGCCTCCACCAGGCTATCCCGGACGTTTTCCCGCAGGAAGGTCATCGGCGCCCACACCTTCAGTGCCACAGACCCCGGGCCCTCGCGCTCGCGGACACGCTCCGGCAGCCGCACGGCACCCCCTTCTTCCTACCACGCCTCGCCGACCGCAGGGATCGAGTCGAGTTATACCCACATAAGCATCCACGACATACCCGACGACGACCAGGTCGAGTCCGTGCAGGACATCCGGCACCAGATCGAGGTCGTCGAAGCCGAGGGCCGTCGCCTCCTCGATGCCTTCAACGGCCTTGAGCTCTCCACCCTCACGCGCCAGCGCCGCGTAAAACCGCCCGTTATACCCCCCCTCCCTTCGCACGGTACCCTCTCTGACGGCGGCTGGCCCGCGGGTACACTCAGCGCGCGCCCCGGAAAAGACTTCGACGCGATATCGTTCAAGTCTAGCGGCTCGGGGCGCACCGCGCGCTCGCTCAGGCGTACACCTTCCAATGGCGCGAAGATGCGCGCCGTCCCGTCCGCAACATCCCCGCTCTCAGCTCCACCTGTGCTCACGCACAAGGCGTCGATGTCGTCCGTGTCTTCCCGCGGGAGGAATGGCGGGCCCCCACCCACGCCCCTGTCCGGCGTGCACCTTCTCCACCCTGGCCTCGCAAGCAGCTCTAGCGTGAACCTCGCGCGCAGCACAGGACACCTCCCGCTCGAGACAGTCGAGGAGGGCGAGGGTGGCGACCGGCCCCGCCTTCGGCTCACCACGAGCAGGAGCGGAAGCATGCGAAGGAGCTCGCGCTGGGCGGAGCCTACGATTATGAGTCCTATCTCGTCATCGGCACGCTCGGAGGCCGGCTCGACAGGCTCAGGGGGCAAGCGGGTGGCATCAGTTGCCGCGGCCATCGACGACGAAGAGTTGATGAGCATGGAGCACGAGCTCGCAGACATCCGGCGACGACGCGTGGAGGTGACGGGGCGATACGAGGCGAGGCTGGAATACCTCCGCGCGCGGCTGAAGGGCGCAGAGCTCCGGGAGAAAATCATGAGGAAATAAGGAAGAGAGAGGGGGGGAGGAAGAGTTGGGGGAAGTGCGTGTGCTGCTGGTGCTGTCGCGCGTTCTTGCATATATCATATACACGGAAATCTGCTCACAGCCCTCTTGGCATCGGGCAGGCGAAAAGGTGCTGTCCGCTCGTTCACCGACCACTCACTAAGCTGTGTACCTACGTTCACGAGTTCGCTCACGTCGACATACATACCGATACCGATACCGATATTCGTACACCTGAACTAATGGGCTGTAAACTATCTACGTCGCGTACTCTAGTACCTAGTCTAATCCGCCAGGCGTTTTGGGGAAACCGTGTTGCGTAAAGGCCCCTCTCGCAATCTGTTGCGCGACATGTTTTCATTTCGCTTGCATCTGCACAATTCCTCGCTTAAAGCAGACGTTGGCTGTGTATATGTAGCGTAGTCAATGTCTGCGTGCATGCTCGCACATGTACCTATCAATTCCGACCTGGCGTCGCACACATTGTTGGGTTCTGGTAACAAGGCCTGGCCAGCAAACGAATGAGCATTGGAACAGATTATAACTACTCGGCCCAGGACATGTATGAGAGCTCCTCCTCGTCCGTCCGTCCGTCCTCAACCGGAAGTCTAGACCCTAGTCACGGACCACACCAGGTAGGGGCGAATCACCGCGTTCTCAGGGTACGTCCCGTGGATGGTAATACCGCCGCTGCGCGGCCTCAGTATCGCATCCACCTTGACCTGCGCCCCGGCCTCCGCGAAGATGCCCTCCCACAGCTCCCTCCAGCTCTCTGGGGAGTGGCAGTGCATCCTGGTCCCTTCTGCAGGAGACCATATGTCCTTGGCCTCCAACCCGCCATGCGACCCGAAGATCATCGAGCCGGGGAGCGGCGAGAGGAGCCCGGCGAGGAGACGCGCGACGCGCTCCTGGCCGTCGAAGGTGAACAGGTGGAAGAACGCGCCGACGAAGATGGCGGAGACTCTGCCATGCAGTTGGTTGAGAGACGTCACTTCGCCGAGGGAAAAGCCGTCGGGCGGGAGGGGCGTGGGGGAGGTAGGGAAGGGCGCGACGGTGAGGTTGGCCGGGTCAAGGATGTCGCCTTGCAGGAAAGGGACCGGAAACGTCTCGGGGCTGGTGCGGTAGAGCTCGTGGCCGAGATCCCAGAGGTCTGTAATGACAATAGACCGTGATTAAAGATAGACCGAGGACTGGGAGAAAGTAAGCAAACCCATTCACCTTTGCTCAGGTCGACCGCGACGATTCCCGTCACCGGCCACCCATCGAGGGCAGCCTTGCGGATTTCTGTGCCAACTAGAACGCAGCGACGACGTAAGCTCAATGGACGAGCACCGGCACGGTTGGAATGCGCACAGCAGCAGCCCATGTCGAGTAGTATTGCGCCTTCTCGCTGCTTTCCCAGGGCAATGAACGCATTATATGCTGGCAGGCGCGCCATTCTGAGTCTATTGGAGAACCAACTCTGTCAGCAAACGCATCGCACGCCAATAACAACAGGCACAAAACTGGAACGAAGGCGATACCTCAAGAAATCGAACATACGAAGGCATGGGTAATGATAAAGCTGCGGAGCCTCATCAGACCCCGTCCGCCATTGAGAGAGGGGGGGGTAGACATACCGCGAATGCCTTGGTCTGCACAGCGAGGACATGAGTCTTGAGCTCTTCGTCATCCTGGATTCCTGTGGCGGCTTTCATGAACGCTTTCTCCTCCTCATCTAGGGTATAGAGAGCGGGGTCGAGAGGCTTGTCCCAACCGGGTCGATGTGTTTCGGACATCTTTGAGTGAGTGTAGTGATGGGATGGAGTGGTGAGGTATGTCGGTATTTATACATAGGTCGGCGAGACTCTGAGTGTCGGTATCGTGACTGGCTTTGCCGCGGTTTTAAGGTTTGCGCACGGACTTTCGGCATGCAACCGTCCCATTTTGGGGACCCAATTGTGTGCAGGCATGAATAGGAAGCCAAGATGTGGCTCCCGCCACCTTCCAGCTGATGATGACAGACTGAAACAGTCGTTATCCTGAGATAGTTTCTTGCTTGTGGCTCATACACCTGGCCTCGAGCTTTGGACTGGACCACTCGGGAAAACTACGTTAGACTGGGCACCTCTAGCAAATCACGACAGGTTTACGTTGCAACTCACGGATAGTACAGCATCCTTCCGAGGCATTGAGAACGCCTAACTGCTGGATGGGACAGCAACAAAAATGCGAGATTGAAGCTGGAAGAACGGGACTGGAGCATCATCCGCTTCCGAATGCCATTATCGAATGCGTGCATCCGTATATGCCATGTAAAGCGGGTCGCCTGATTTGACTCGTGGACGGTATAATATGCAGATGGACGGAGTGAGACGGAGAGGACTTCAACCCTACATGATAACACAGCAAGAGTTTTGCTGTGAAAAAGACGGTAAGCTAGTTGTCACGCAAATCATCCTAGAGGACAGTCGTACCTTCTTTGCTGTCTTGTAGAACATCTTGCTCTGCATCGAAAGCTCGTTCGAGCGGTCTACCAAATCATTGATCTTCTCTCCTCGCTGCAGAACCGATTCGATTGTCTTGTGCTATAAATCGCAAGCACAGATTTATCAGTTCACTTTGTGCGATACGGAGGGATGAGCAAATGGTTACCAGAATAATCTTAGTCTCGTCTAGCTCCTGCTGCACCTTCATGATCGCATCCGCCTGTCTTGGATCCTGGTACTTCTGCAAATAGGTGCTGACTTCAGGGAAGGAGATGGCGGCAGGGGTGCTGAAGGACGCTTGTGGAACCTTGGCGATGAAGTCATCGAGGAGCTTTGTGAGGAGAGAGAATGCAGGCCGGACAGGATACTCCTGATCCGCAATCATGACAGCTACATGCGGCACCAACGCTGGCGTTACTACGGCTGGAAGTAGTGGAGGAAGAAGCAGAAGACAGACCTGCAAGCTGCTCTGCTCCGCCGCGGTTATAGGTGTGCGCAGTGTACACGTTTTCCTGTATGCTTTGCCGCTGGCCTTGTGGGGTGCGCTCTGCGACAGTCTTGGTGAAGAAGGACATGAACTCGGCGACAGACCCGCGCTGGTAGAAGGAGAAGGAGGAGAGGTCGGACGCGCTGCTCAGGACTGTTGCGGACTTGTTTGGCGGTGCAAGGACAATAGCCAGCGAATAGACCTTCATGGTTGCGTTCCGTTGAGCGAGCAAAGAATTGCGTATATGTGTTGGGGTGAGGGTGAGGAGAGGAGAAGCGAGAGATATGGAGAGGAGAGAACTGTCGTTGCGAGGCTGAAGGCCCTGGACAGCCCTGGACAGCCCGAATCCGGGCATCAGGCCCGTTGTCCCTCCATGTAGCGCCCATAGCCCCACCCGGCCCGCTAAGAAACTCGAGCGAGACGATTTTGCGCTCGAATGGTCAACTGGTCTCTCCTCAGCTTTACACTCTTCTGCGCATCATCATGAGCCTCTCATCTTTTCTGCTTCCTGGGACCAGCAAAGGCAAGGCGAAGGCGATTGACAAGGGTCTAGATGACCTCTTCCGTTCCAATCCTTCTGTGAGCCCGACGTCCTTTCTCTGTGTTTCTCAAGGCAACATCTAAACAGTGCATATCCAGGTCCCCGCTCGTCCAGGTACCGTTCCAGCCCCCTCGGCGACTAATGCACCAGCTACATCATCAGAGAGGAAGCGAAAGGCGACCGAGGCGACCCCGAATGGCAAGGTGAAACGATCGAAGTTCGAGACTGCAGGCATGTAGTCGCGTTCAGCATCTGTATGTGCCCACGAAATGCTCATTATTTCTTCAGCCACTCCATCTTCATCAAAAAGGTCTGCGAAGGCTGTCACGAAAGCAGCCCACGCCGTAACCGAAAGTGACAGTGAGGAAGAGGAGGATGAAGATGAAGACAGCGATGGGATTGAGAACGAGAATGAAAGCGAGGACGCGGACGAGGATGACGCAGAGGGGGAAGAGGTAAAAGAAGCATCCAGTGAGTCCGATGACGAAGGGGATCCATCCAAACTCGTGCACGAGTCGCTTCACAAGGGCGTACAACCCAAGGGACAGTCGCGGCACGGCAAGCCGAAGTTCATACCCTCAGAAGAGACCCCGGAGCAGCGCGACGCTCGCACCATATTCGTCGGGAACGTGGCAGTGGAAGTCACGAAGTCTAGAGTACGACCCTCTTCCTTCAGCTTTGTACCGCACACGACTGACGGGATGATCTGCGTGCATGTAGCCCTCTCAAAAACAGTTCAAACGGCACATCCTCTCCTTCGTCCCCTCCGCCAAAATCGAGTCCGTCCGCTACCGCTCCGTCGCCTTCAAGAAGCCCACCGCAGAGCTCCCCGACGACTCCCGTAAAACATCTCACTCTCACTCTGACCCCAAGAAGCCTAGCAAGGGCCGTGAGCACGACCGAGACCGTGCGGCCACATGGCGCGCGAACGAAGGCGAGGACGACGAGGCGGCCGCGGCGCCGCAGAAGCAGTACCTGACTCCGAAGGAGAAGAAGCGGCTCGCATTCATCAAGCACGAGATCCACGAGCACGTCGACGCGGTGAACGCGTACGTCGTCTTCGCGCACCCGCCATCGGCGGAGGCCCTGGCGAAGCGGCCGGCCAACTTGCCCCCGCCTGCGCCAGTGATGGACCCGTATGACGCAGCTAGCTCGTGTGCGGAGAAGGGCGATGGAAGCGCGTTTATGGGGCGGACGTTGAGAGTGGATGTCGTAAAGAAGGGCGCGCGGCCGAGAGAGGACGGATGCGGGGAGGGCGAGCATGCGGCGGCGGAGAAGGCGATGGCTGGAGACCCGAAGGCAATGCTGTTCGTGGGGAACTTGGAGTTCACCAGCAAGGAAGAGGACCTGAGGGCGTTTTTTGAGAGCGTGGTCACGGAAGAGAGAGGAAAGCCTGGACAGAAGGCAGGCTCGGGCAGCGATGACGAGGAGGATGAAGAGAGCGATGGCGAAGGGGGAGAAGAGGACAAGCCGCGAGCGTGGGTGAAGCGCGTGCGCATCATCCGCGACAAGGACACACAACTCGGGAAGGGCTTCGCCTACGTTCAGTTCGCGGTGAGTATGCTCCCTTCGTCCGTGCTCTACCAAACTCTGATCGCATGTATGCCTGCAGGATCGCGAATGCATCGACGAGATCCTCGCGTTTGAGCAGACCAAGCTCAAGTTCGCAAAACGCAAACTCCGCGTCCAACGCTGCAAGACCCTCCCTGGCGGTCCCAAGCTGCGTGTAGCCAAAGTACCTCGCACCCCTTCGTCGTCCGCCTCCGGCCCCCACGGCAAGCCTTCTCGCACAGGCACTTCACCTTCGCGACCAGAGCGCGCGCCCCGCCTTGTGCCGACACGCGCACCGAAAGGCAACTCCGAGCTGGGCGCGAAGCTTGCACATCTGCCTAAAGAGGAGCGTAAGAAGGCGAAAGCTGCTGACGCGGACCGTGTCGCGCGACGGCTGGCAAAGAAGCGCGCGAAATCGCTGGCGGAGAAAGGCGTGAAGTCGAAGGGAGACAGGGAAAGGGTACGGAAGCGGACGAGTGAGCGGAAGGAGGGTGGACGTGGCGCCCAGGGGAAGAAAGACAAGCCGAAGAAGAGGGTACGGAGCGGGAACGCGATGATGAAGATGAACACAAAGAAGTAGCTGTCCCACTGTTGCAGCGGGCGACGGCCTTGTTGTGGAGCGGCCTCCAAGATGTTACTTCTCTAATCGCTAACGTTGATTATCGTGGGCGGGACATTATCCATTAGGTGCGCTAGTGATACAACAAGTGAGGTATACAAAACGAGATATACGGTAAGAGGTACGACCGTGCGATAGATAGCAAACCGACTGCGAACGATGATGACCAGATGACACGAAAGCCCCAAAGCTCGACTACTTTTTCTTGGGCTTTTTGCTGCTCCCTGTTGCTGCTTTCTTGTCCTCCTTGTCATCGGCCTGTTAAAAGCGCGACACTCAGCCATTGTGGATTCACAACACGGCGAAGATGTACACACCTTCCGCTTCGTACCCTTGCCCTTGCTCTTCTCCGTAGGCTTTTCCTTCTCTTTCTTTGGAGACGTCTTGGGCTTTGCAGTGAAGAAGCCATCAAGCCGACCCTGCTGTTTAGCATTGAGAAACTTGGCCAGCTTCTCTGCTCCCTTCCTGACGCGCTCCTCGCTGTCGTATAAAAGTCAATACTTGATATGGCAGTATATGTTATGAAAAAACGTACTTAAAGCCCTTATCCTTGACGAGGAAGTCGACGAGGCCCTCAATGTCGGGGCTCTTCCACTCGAGCTCAAGCTGGTCCGCAGGGGTAACGTCTGGCTTCTGGAACACCTCTTTTGCGGCCTCCCATGGCCACTCCTCCGGAACATGGACACCGCCCTTCTTCTTCTTGCCCTCTTCAGCAGCTTCTTCCTTCTCCGCCATCCTGAGGCACAGCATGTCAGTTCGGCGATACACAGCAAAACAACCACCCGCTCACTTCTCTCTCAAGTGCTTCACGACCTTCCCGAGCGACCCGTACTCCCTAATGAGCTTCAGCGCGCTTTTCGGCCCGACGCCCTTGATCGGCTCAAGGTAGTCGCATCCCAGAAGGATACACAGGTCGATGAATTGCGACATGTCCATTTCGAGCCCCTCCAACGCCTTTTCTAGGTTGATCTCGGATATGGGAGTCTTGCGCGCCTCGGAGAAGGTGAGGTGGCGGTAGAGGATGGGTGCGCTGAAGGTGAGCGTATCCATGTCCTCGGAACCTGCTGCGTATACTTTGCCGCCGCGAGCGAGCTCGGCACATTGTGCTTCAGCCTCAGATGGTGCCTGCGTAGGATCGAGACATTTGAGATGGCGAACGAGGAGGGAGGAGGGAAGAGAGGGAATGGAGACGTACCACGACGAATGGAATGCCCATGAGGCCGAGAAGCTTCCTGCACTCTTCATTGTGTTCCCGAGTTACTTTGACAGTGCGTCGGGAGAAGCGGTCCATATC
Organism: Ganoderma sinense ZZ0214-1; assembly: GCA_002760635.1. Classification (NCBI taxonomy): domain Eukaryota; kingdom Fungi; phylum Basidiomycota; class Agaricomycetes; order Polyporales; family Polyporaceae; genus Ganoderma; species Ganoderma sinense. Next base: position 986,186 of record AYKW01000069.1, read on the forward strand.
TTCCGTGGTGCCTTTATACAAGAGTTGGTTGTTCTGTTTGTGACGCGATAGGGGAGGGGTAAGCTTACCAGTCTCCTTGGCTTCTTCCCCTTCCTCCTTAGCTTCTTCCCTTCTCTCCAAACGCTTAGAGAGCTACACAAAAGTTGAGTAAGGGCGTGTCTATTGTGCAGAATATCCACTTACTACGCCAGCCTTCAGCTCTGGGGGCTTGCCGTCAAATACATACGCAGGCTTGATGCCATTCTCAACCATACGTATCGTACGGTAGAAGAAACCCATAAGGTGACTTGCGAATGATATAAACGCCTTCGGACTGCATTATACGTCACTATACGACACACCTTGTAGTCTCTCCAGCTTCGTTTGTCAACAATTCTCCGTCCTTTTGGCGGACAGCGATGAGGAACTGGTATATTGACATTGACGCGTCGATGGCGACTTTGCGTCCAAAAAGTGTCTTAATTTCATGTTCCTGTGTGCAACACGCATGAATACGTTGCGTTGTAATGAACAGGACAGCGTAATCTACCTGGATGGCCTTGGGCGCGTGCTCGACCAGGAGGGCAGTGAGGCCCTTGATACCCATGGTAGCCTAAGTGTCTTGGAGGCGTATTGTGATTTGAAAGGAATCCGTAGGGTGATGAGCCTGGCTAGAGACGGACAGATGTAACGAGCTGACGCTGGTGAGGAAAGACGGTGAAGCCAGTGGTCAGCGACCCAGCGGGAGGAAGCACCACCAGCGTCAGACGCGTCGCTTCCGACCACTGTGACCGGTTTCGTGACGGAACGCGAGAGTCACACAGGGGGTGACACCTTGGTGAAGAGACGCCCATAATCTCGTTTTCTGCCTCAGTGCCTGCTGCATCTTGGCTGCATCCGCCCCAATACACCCAATACATACCCGACAGGATATATGCGCCCAGGCTCAGCCCCGTCCCCTAGCCCCCTTTTTTCCGACAGCGAATCCTCTCATAGCAACTATGAACGACCGAGAAAACGGCGACGGACTTCCAGTGCGTTCACCAGTTGTGGTCGTGCCGCCAAATCCCAGTTTAATCAATGTCCACCAGGCTATTACCCGACTTTTCGGCAGATGGCCCTCGAGGAGATCGACCTCGAGATAGCTATTCGTCGGCGTATAGCAGAGACTATTCAGTCTCGTATGAACTGGGCGTTACTCCTGCAGGAATCGGTGCCAAGCACTGTCGGACAAGGTGCGTTGCTTTCACCTACCCCACTGAGCTTGCTAAGCTCTCTACAGGGTATGAAAACTTCCGCGCTGCATCTCTGGATGCACTCGATGCGATTGAAGCTCCTTGCAATCTCGTCTTCAACCGCGAGAATCCCCTCGTACCCATCCCAGCACCTCGTCCCCCAAATGATGAACCTCCTCCAATCCCATCCTCACCGGAGCCGCCCCAGATGCTCAGAGTCGGCTCTCGCACGTCCCGTGCCCGTGCTTTCGCTCGTGCTCCTCTTGCTCCTCCCAGACGCCTTCTCTTCCTTCGCAACACAGCTACTACCCCACCTGAGATCGCTAAACTCGCATGTCCGAGGTGTTCCCGCTTTGACTTCTCAAATCTTCAAGGATTACTCAATCACTGTCGGATACGGCACCAGCTCGAATATGGAAGTCATGACGAGTGTGTCCAGAGCTGCGCCGTCCTCGTGCCGGAAGAAGAGCGGGTGCTAGTTGTCCAGAATGGAGTCGAAGTGGCAGGGATCTCTCTCCCAAGCCTTCGCAGACTGTTCGAAATTGCTGTGGGCGCAGGCAACACCGTCAGACTCCCTCCTCCGTCCAGCAAGTCGGCTACACCGGCACCAACTGCTCCGAAGACGGAGATCAAGGACGAACTCAACGCACCAGTCCCGCCTGTGGCTGATATGCGTACCGACTCTTCAGTATCATCAACCTCACAGCCTATGGCTCATGTGACGAAAACACTGGGGTACCACGTCGATACACCGGCTCTTGCACAGTTCCTCGGCCGTGTCCCGAAGCAACGACGCATCAACGTTCGCGCGAACGAGGACGATGTGGTCGACATCGAAGATACCTCAGGCGAATCTGGGTTGCAGCTCGGGAACATGTGGCGTAAACCCTATACTCACAGAAATGCGGCCAGGAAGGATTTGGACGAGGTCATTCCTCTAGCCGAGTTGCACACGAATGGTGTAATCGAGAAAACGGACTATGAGGCCCAGGATCCTCGACCCGATGCCCCTTCGAAGGAAAAGTCCTCTGGTCTCCAGATGCTTGCTGGAACACGGTTTCATATCGCTGCTCGTATCCAGGTATCAGACTTCAGTCTCTACATTCCGTCCAGTGAGTCTTCCTCCTTGACGCGCAATAGCCGCTCTAATCAAGTAGCACCTTCTGTAGATCGTCGGCCGCCAGACCGTCCCAACCATTCCTACCGTTGGCGAATTGCTGTCACATCTCCATCATATGTATGTCGCACACCCACATGGTGCTCCTCGTTCGTTGTTTCTGTCTGACATGTACCATCTCTCGAACAGTCTCTCCCGGTCTCTTCGGTACTTAGAAAACTCACCGTGAGTTCGGCGACAGACCCACCCCCGTCAGCGCTCTCTGAACCAATCACACTGTCCGAGCCTCCGTTCGTTATCACGGGTACTACAGATCAACCCTTCCTCGCACGCTTGGCGTTCACCTGGGCAGGCCCCATGAATACTGAAACAAACATCGAACATTGGGTGGAAGTGCGTGGGCTTCGTTCCCGTTAGTTGCCCGCTTGAATCGGGATTTATGAGCGTCCTCTTCTCGTACAGCTCGATCCGATGCAGTATACAACCGCGCAGCTCGGGGACGAACAGGTTTTTGACGTTGAGCTCGATCGGCACACAGAACTCCTGCCTGTACGTGACGACGTGCGAGCGGTTTCGTGGGAGGGTGTGCAGTCGACAGAACATGCCCCCGCAAAACCTGATGTTGAAGACGAGCAGGAGCGGGAGCGAGACGAAGAACCCAGTGAGCGAATTTTACTTGACATGTTGGGTTCACTTTGGATGGGCTGTCTGATTATGCTTCTTTGGTAGGATGGGTAGGAGAGTTGAGGTCCCTACTGCCGCAATTCCCCATGACAATGCGAGGTGCGTATCATGGAATGTTCTGCAGCAAAGTCCATAATTAAAGGGGTTCGGATCACCCACATCGTAGACACAAGGGGCCGAGTCTTCGCCGAGAGCGACAATGTGCCATACACGCTTGTGGCCACCCCGGCTCAGTTCCGCAATCTCAATTATGGTCGGCGCAAGGCGATTGAGGTCAGTGACTCTTTATTTACCTACTCGTTAGATTGCCGCTATCGCGTTGCTAGTTCCTGTCGCACTTAGTCCTTGATAGCTGATGTAAGAGATTCTTCTTTGCTACTTAGATGGCGCGGGCAAGAGCGCTGCGCGAGGCATATGACCAACACGTATCTCAACTGTCTCAAGAGCCAGCGCATCCATCATTCGAAGCAGCACCACCGGCTGACCGAGAGACAGCACCACAAGCCATTCCCGCCGACACAGTTACTCTCACCCAGTTGTCGACTGTTGACGTGCTTCGCTGGCTCGAGGATGAGGGTCTCATTCCACGCAGCAACACGACCATCTCCCAAGTTGAAGTTCGGAAGCGAAGCCGGGGATCAAGAAAGCGGCTGAGCGGGCCGCCCGCCTACTGTCGTGCATGCGGGTTAGAACGCGCATGGCACCCGACGCTTCTCGAGGAACGTTCCGTTGCTGGCAACACACCAGGCACGACGACTGAGACTCAGCCGAGCACGAGTGTGTCTGGACGACATCACAAGGACCTGAACCTCGCGTCGCTGGTGTGCACGACGTTTGAAGAGGCAAAGGCGTCAAGGTCGCCTGTGGTCAATGTCGACGTGCTTTTCGGTCGCAGCGATTGCATTGGGTCTGTATCTGCACCCAGCTCTGGAAGTGCCGATTCTGCTGCTGTTGCTCCACGTCAACATCATGCAGGCAGATTGGTTATGCGAGAAGGCTGGGAGGGGATGCCCTATTTCTTACACCCTGCGATCTTCGCGCGAGGTGCTGTTCACGAAGAAGACGAAGATGGAGGAGAAGATCTTTCAGCGTCCCCCCCTTTTGCACATCTATTCCCAGGATCCCCGTCACAAAGCGTGAGGATGGTCAACGCTGCACTGGTCCAGGTCGCGGACCCGAGACTTGTAACCGCGATTCGCCACATAACGGGCCTTCCCTCCTCACGATGTAACCCTTTTCAGGCTTGGACTGTGGCCGACGCTCAACCGTCGTTTCACGACGACATCGCGATCGTCAGTAGCCAAGATACATCTTATGCAGGCCCTCACACCACCCCCGACCATGCGGGACCACCGTCGCCTTCTTCCTCTCAACTTCCACCGTCGTTAGTCTCGTTACCAAGGCGCTCTTCATTAACGATCACGTCATCAAGTTCCTCTTGGCGCCTCCGGACGACCGCTTCGCGCCCCGCCTCCGACTCCATCCCACCGCCTCCCGTGCCTGGCATTGACGATCATCCACGCGACGCCGTCAACGCGCTCCTCGCGCCCTCTGCGTTGCTCGGGATAGCGATGCGCTCCTTCGTCCGTCGGGTCGTCGACCGTGGCGTCGAGGCGTTGCATCATGATGAGTCTGCTTTTCGCGACGCGCGACAGAAACATTTTCAGCCACACGGCCGTGGACGCCGCAACATCGACGCCACGGAGGGCGTGCGACGCGTGCTCACGCCCGCGCATGTGCTTCGCGGGCTCATGCGTCATGCGGGGGCGGGGCTTGCCGACAGCGCGGCGTTCCTTGTCTGCGCGACGTTGGGCGAGAGTTCGAGACGCTGCGACTCAACTGCGACGGGCCCGGCGGATGCGGTAGGCGGAGGAGCTGTGGTCCTGGATGAAGACGAAGATGGGTCGCGGTGAACCACGGGCGCCGTCGGAAGATAAGGAGCTTCAAGAACACTTGGATGTAATCACCGAAGGCTCGCCGCGGGGGTTGGGGCGTAGGCGGAGGGCAAGGGGGACCGAGCGGGTGGAAGCGACGATGCGCTGGGCTTACGAAGAAACGTCCATGTGGCTTCGCGGAGGATTGGGTGTGCCGGGAGGTCGCGCTGCCGGTGGAAACTCGTCTTCTGCAAGGGGCGGCCCGCCCGTTTGCATGAATGCATACCAGAAGGGGAAAGCAGTCGAGCCGCAATTGGTGTTGGATAATCTTTGCTCCTGGAATATGGCGAGTTCTCCGTGATCGCGGAGCCGCAAGCCGTGTCAGGCCAATCTCAAAACTTCGTACGAGACGGATTTAGGTCGGGTAAGTGTGTCTCTTTGTTGTCTTCATGGGTCAGCCGGTCGAACTAGTACACATCTAGTACCCGACGTTGACAGGGATTTGCAGGATATTTGACGTTGTTGCATGGTCATCTGTGGGGACGAACAGGGGTGCATGCGGGGGCCAACCTATCAATGAACCAGGGGAAGAGAAATCAAGCGTGCATCGCATCGCACCCAAGGAAGGTTTGATTAGGCGCGCATCGTTACCTGGGTGCATATGGCGGGGAGAAGCGGTGCCGAAAGGGGAAAAATGGGTCGGGTGAGCCATCTCCCGTTGTACGACCTCCATCCGCGGCTTGCCGTTACAGCCGTAGGCATGCACCCACAAGGTCCGTCGTCGCAGCACCGCCTGATGCATCTTCAGCGTTGTTGGGCCTAGATGCGGCCGGTCTTGATGGGAAACGGCCCCGATATTGCGAGACTGCCCAAACTTTGGAAACAAATTGCAGCGCCGAGAAGCATGTGCAACCCAGACTTTCTTCCCCCGCGCAGCTTCCTCCGGAGCCTTGGAGACTCCTTGCTTCCCCTTGGCCTCATACTTGTCGCCAACTTCACACTCGTTTATATCCCCGCTCTCGCCCTTCCTGCGGCCCTTTTCCCTCCCTCCTCATCATCAGTACCGCTCGTCTGCCACTTCCTGGCTTACCACTTCCCCCCCTCCCTCGGCCACTAGGGTTCTGGAAACGCGTCGTCGTTCGTCGGTCTTACGCGAGCAAGATGCCGCTCAATATCAACAAGAACACCACGTTCGGAGCGGCCTTCGCTGGTTTCGCAGCCTCTTGCGTGTACGTCCTTTGTTCGTCTGACTGTTCCTGTTCTGCTTCCCCAATAAATCAATCACACAACGCTCCATGTACCCCTTCACATCGATAATCCCGTTTCTCTTTCGTTCCGCCGTGGCGGAGGAGTGCTAATACTCTGTCTGTCCTCGTTGAAATAGATGTTTGGGCATCCAGAGCATGCAGACCTATTCGTACTTCAAGCGGTTCCCACTGGACAAGCCTCTCTACAAGCTCCTGGTACGTCGGCCAATCCATCACTATTTTTCCGTACGTGCCCAATCCCTAATTCAACTTGATAGGTCTTTGGGCTACTGTATGTATCTACTCTGTCGTAGAGCATTAGAGACATTGACGATCTGTCCGCCCGGAATGGACATCGACAGGTTGATCGAGTATACAGATCAAGCGCTCATCGCTCATGCAGTATACACCTACCTCGTAAGGTCCGTTCAGGCTTCGTGTCTTTTTCTTGTGGGCAATGCATTGAAATGTTCATTCTGTAGCAATTGGGGCTCCCTTCCGGTCCTGGCTAAGCCACCATTGTGGTCGCTGATTGTGAGTGGGGCAATTGCACTTTCCCAACACATTTGACGCTTATGAAGACTTTAGCTGCAAATAACGCTCGGGGTGAGTGAGGATCGACATCGAAATTGGCTGTCAACGTATTGATGGGGATGGTCGTCGTGTAGGTGGCAACGGGGACGATCGTCAAGCTGTGAGTCGTTCGGATATAGAAACGTGGTCGTGGTCGCTGACTTGACATTCATGCAGGTGCTTCGTCTCACGCGTGTGGCGGTGTAAGTTTGAAGGAGTGCTCTCTCAAAATCATACTGAGTAAATGTTTATAGTCAGCAAACGAAACATCTTTGTAACGGCGTTCATTGTGCGTACCTTGCCTACTGCTCTTCCAGAGATGTTTTGACACTCGCATCAGGTGCTCCTCACTCTCGGAGAGGTCGGAATGGCGACTTGTAAGTCGTTCGCATGCGACAGTATCTTTACCGTTTTGACCCCTGTTTACGATGTTCAGTGTACACCATACGAGGGTGTGTACCGTCTTATCGTGTGGTCTGGAGCATCTTCTCATTCGCCTGGGTAGTTTCCGCCTGAAGAGTCTCCAAGACCTCGGAACCATGAAGCCGGTCGGCATGCTCTCTTTGGGCATAGGTGTAGCGACGGATGTCGTAATCGCCTTCTCCCTCTGCTTCTTCCTCCGCAACCTTCGGACAGGGCATCGCCAGTACGTTCGAGCACCCTGATTGCATTGATGGGCAAAATCTGACATGGAGTATACCTGGGCTTCAGAGACGACTCCATGGTCAACTCCTTGATCCTGTACGCCCTTAGTACAGGCGCAGTCACAGCGTACGCCTCAGCTCTCTATCACTTGCGCAATATTGATCCAGGATTTTGTACTTTATAGTGCAATCAGTTTGACGACATTGATTTTGGTGAGTCGTTCGTATCCCGTCTTGTAGATAATTTATGCGCTACATGCTGCGACATGCGGGACCTACATTCTTATTCCCCATCTTTCTGGCCATCCTTCGCCCCGGCTTGGTCCCCACGCTGCAATGCTGATGAAGTTCACAGTACAACTTTATGCCAGATAACTTTATCTTCATGGCGTGCTATTTCGTTCTTAGCAAGAGTAAGCTAGTGGTTGTCTCATGCACGTGTCTCAGAGTTTCTGATTCTTCATGCAGTGTACGCTATCTCCTTCCTCGCCGCGTGAGTAAATTTGGAGGCGTTCAACGCATGGCATCCGACTAACCGTACCCATCAGGCTGAACACGCGACGGGTAAGCCGAGGGCGGGGTACAGATGCGCAAGATACAGCAACCGTCCCCACCTTCCTTATGGTTGGGAAGTTTACCCAGCGGACCATCCAAATAGACCCTGAGTACGCTGCGTCACCTGTCTCACCAGGTAGCAGGACGATGGACGGCAAAAGCCCACTGTCCCCAGTACGCCCTCCTGTCAAACGTTTCCTGTTGCACAGGTGTTTAACGGCTGTACTTGACTACCTTCACAGTCCACACCCGGATATTCGACGCCTGGTAATGTGCACTACGCGGAGGCATGGTAATTGGGGAGCCCGCCGCTTTCGACCTTGCTGGGCTCGGATCATGTATTATTAGACTGTGCGTCTTCTTTTCCCCTCCTCATGCTCGACAAGGTGCTGAAATGCCTATCTTGCCCTGCGATTCATCCGCGGTGCAGATTACCTTATCGCCCACATTTCCGTTACAGTCTACCAGCTGTGGGGCGCGCTAAAACTCGTGTTGTAGTTTAACGTCACCTCCCCTCCGCGTGTGCAGGGCATCCGGGATTGGGAGTTTCCCCTTTATTCTGGCCATCCTCTCCCACTTCCGTTCCAGTTCACCGTCGTTGTCCTTTGGTTGTGTCAACTCCATGTATTGCCATCGATCCGTGGTCGCTTACCTCTTCTTTGTCGTCGTTTGCGGTTTTTGAGCACTCGTCCCCCACCTGTTGTCACATACACTGCACAGTATCCCGGTACTCTCAGCGCACCCACGCTCCTTAGCCTACCTCGTCTGCTCGTCGGCAGAAACAAATGGAATCCTGGAATCTCCACCTCGTTCCTCGTCGTTTATTCCGTCCCTCATGGAAGAAGACATTGTTACTCTCTACAAAGATGATGCGCCTTGTGGCACTCGGATGTTGTAACGGCTTTCAAATGCTGGCGAAGGGCGCGCCTCTGGTTTGGTGTGCGCATAAGTATGTTCCGCTCCAAGCTTCATGTCAGATACTGACGCCTTGAACGTCCGTCTTAGGTCATCCTTCCGCCCTGTCGGGGGTCGCGAGCTATTGTGCCCACGTATGTGGCACCCCATGGTCGATCAAGGGCGAGGCAAGAAGAGCACCGGTTCGACATACACACCCCTTTGAACGGAAGATGGTTGGTTCCATATACAAACTGAAAAATGGGCTGTACGAACGGAACGAGAAATCCCCGTGGCTCAGTTTTCTGCAGGCGGCTTCGTATCTCCACTATTTCCAGAGACCAAGTACTCGTTCTGGAATCTGATGTGGGTAGTGTACCCTCTCATTGCAATCAATACTCTTTGACAATTCAAATTCAAAACACGAGCATGAGTACTGTATCGATAGTATTTTCGCGCTTCATGGTTCAGACAGCCGAGACAGCCTTGGGCTAATTTTGGAGAGGATCAGCACATCGCCACGCAGTTACTGCATGCAGTGCACTTCCTGGATGCTGCGCCCAGCGGCCTTCAGCTGCCTTCACTCAAATAAATCGACCTCCACCGTGCTCCACGCAACATCCATTTGCATTGCTTCGAGGGCCGCGAGCGTTAATCTGGGCTTGCGTTGCGCCTACGGACAAAGGCACATCTGTTCATTTGACTTTGACTGACCGCGGGAGAGGCGGGGCAGACCAATCAGGAGCCCCACCGCCAGGTGTGCACCGCTCTTGGCGGGTGTAGTTGCGTTCTAGACGACACCGAGTCTTGATTTTGGGCAGATGATCGCTTGTGTCAACTGCCACGGTCTAACCCCTTTTAACGCGTCGCGCTCCAGCGGGTCTATGAATCTGATTCTTTCTAGTTTCCTCCCCCCACACCTCCTTCCTTCGCTTGTACCTCATCCCTACTTCAGCTGGCAACGATGATTGACGAGAAGGCTCCCCCCTACCCCCACGGCAGCCCCTCTCAGCCCCAGATGGCGTACAACCCACAAGGTCCACCGCCCCAGATGGGACAACCTCCGCAGCCGTATCCGGGCACCGTACCTCAGGGGCCTCCGCCGCCGCAATTCCAGCAGCCCTACAACCCGAACATGGCCCAAGGAGGCCCTCAGGGACCTATTGGTCCCCAGTCGGGGTACCCTCCCGCAGGACCCGCACCTGCGCTGAACCCCGGTATGCAATACCAGCAGCAACGTGAGTCTGCCTACTATTCTGAGTCATTGTGTGGTCACGATACTCGGTCGCCGGAGTGTGCTAACATGAACGCTTTGAACTTAGTGTTCGCGATGTGCGCACAGGGCAACCACGATGTGACGACGAAGTACGGCATGGCCGGTATCATCACCGCCATCGTCTGTTTCCCCTGCGGCCTTCTCGCTCTTCTGTACGTATTCTGTTCGTCCTTCCATCTGGTTTCGCAAGTACTGACACCTGTGTACTTGCCTCGTGTTCGTCTCGAATAGGTGCGACCAGGAGAAGCGTTGCGTGCGCTGTGGCTCCCGCGTTGCTTAAGGTGGTGGGTTCCGTCGGATGGATCGTCGACAATCGTTGATCCAGAACGTCTTCCCTACCTGATGACGACGTGGCCGTCGCTGTCCATGGACTTGACTCCTCTTCCCTATTTGTTTTTCTACTGCATCAGACCTTCATCATACTATGCCCGTGGTCGCTTTGCGACCTGTAATCATTGTATATCCCCGTTACTTTTCACTCGGAAGACGACATTCACAACTGCACTGCCTTGTTACGCATAGCCTCATTGCTGCTGGGATCAAACAGTATCGCTTGCGAAGGGCTGCATAGCGCGCAGTGTGCATCGCATCGTACACGCTGTCAGAGGAGATCACCTCAGGTGAGTGGAAAAGCCGCTTCTACGTACGATCGGATATTCGTAGTACATACTCGACTTCTGTAAACCGATCACGTCGGTTTGTCCATTCCGATGTCGGCAGGCAGTGTCAGACAGCATGGGGCCATCGTTTAGGCAACGCCCGGGAGTCGTCGCGCCAGATGTCGAGTGGGGCGAAGGTTCACGCCGACTTCCTTGATATCTTGCACCAGTTTCCTGACATCAATCGGCCACTGGGGTCTTAGTGCAGTGGCGGCTATGCGCGTGCTTTACGCAGGGTTTATGCTGTGAGGAGGCAAAGAGTGACCGGTACCGCTCCAGGTTGGCTCCAGGTGTGCGAACAAGGATGCAATAGATCTTCATTCATCGTTTTGTCAGTGTTTTGTCGCCCGTACTGTCCGACCAGGTACGTTCCATCAATTCGTCTTCTGAAATCAAATCTGCGGTGAAATTTAGAGCCTCGAAAAGACTATGAGCTTCTAAACGTACGAAGCAGTTCCGACCCCTGTCCATCAACGCGCGCATCCTCCACCGCCGCATTCCTTATCAATGGAAGTATACGTACTTACACAACATAAATGGTGGGTAGCGCTTGAGGTGAAAGAGTGAGGTCTATATTCTTCTACGTTTGCCAGGTAGCCATCCTGCTGTTTGAGGTCGTCTCTCGTCGTATTCGGATCTGGAGGCGACGAACGTGTGGGCAAACAAGTTGAGCACAGCCACGCTCTGCCAATACGGTGCAGCGAGGGTAAAGCGATGATGCACGACGGTTCCAACAACTCACCGGGCCTCAAGTCCTGCTTGCACTTATCATAAATCAAACGTAATGATCTCGTTTCTTGCATCTATTTCACACGCTGTATATGTTTCCAGACCCGTATTTTGACAGGTCATCTACTGTATAAAGTCGTTCACTGGCAGTGACATCTTACAATCTTTCAACAACACTGCACTGTGGTTTCAGTGGCACCAGACAGCGTTTTTAGGTAGTGGATGGATTTGGCGGCTAGTAGGGCGGATCCTGGCGGATCGCTTGAGTCGGAGACAGGGGCGCTGCAACGGGAATTCCAAATAGCCAACAGGCTGTTTCGCGCCGGCGCGGCAGTATAGCATCCAGCTCCAGGAGGGCCCACGGGCGGGAAGGGAGAGCGCTATCCGATCTAGATGCTTTCAGCGATGCGAGTCTGAGACATGCATCCGCCCGTGCCCAGGTATATAGGCGCAAGAAGAATGGTAGTTGTGGCTCCCCATCTTGCTTACCTCTTTCTTTCGTCCGATCCCTTCGCCCTCAAGTAGCGACTTAATTCCTTTCCTTTGCCACTTCGTCCGCGCCAATCTTCTTTCAAGTACTTGATCTTCATCTCCCTATCCAATACCACCGCCCTCCCCGAGGATGAACGGCGCTCAGATGAACGCAGGTCAGCAGTACCAAGCTAACCGTAAGTTGCTCCTAAATCTTGGGTGTGTATGGTCCACTTACCCCGGTTCGTGTGGCGTAGTCATGAACATGTGTGCCGCTGGCAACCACGACCCCAGCAAAAAGTACGGCATATGCGGTATCCTCACTGCTATCTTCTGCTTCCCCTGCGGTCTCATCTGCCTTTTGTACGTATCAGCGTTCTCAATCTCTCCACCTCGTTAAGCGATGTTCCACTTACCCGTCGTGGATCCAGCACCGATGTTGAAAAGCGCTGCGTACGGTGTGGCGCGAAGTGCTAAACGGCGGTCATTCCTCCCCCACGATCATCGTATGCGCGGCGACAGCGGTCGATATGCTGTCTGTTAAGATATTATGTGTTGTCTGTTGAGTGATTAGGTCCATCTTTGTACATATCACGTCACGCCCCTTCCTTAATCCACATTTCGCATTCTGGTGGCTGTTCCTCGTTCGCATGAGTGCATAAACCCGGAGAGCGAGAATAATATTAAGTGGCTAATTGGTTGAGACGTTGTCACCGGGCTCGTAAGTCACTATGTCAATGTTGCACATCTTCTTCAACATATATCTGTCAATATGCCGTTTATCATTCTTCATGAGTGGATGTAAGAAATGGAGATACACCACCTGTTTGTTAATGCACCAGCGAGTGCATCAAGAGCCGTCGAATCGAATCCCCCGCTAATACCTTACTGCATCCATGAATGTACACCTTGTGCATTCATGAGACGCAGGGGTGTTGGTGGCATGTAGAAGATCGCCGTGTACCATGGAGATGATAGCTTCCATCCCCCCATTACTCCCATTTCACCGCTATGATAGGCAGATCGATGCTGAGAAGCACTTGAATACGGACCGGATAGAACCCTAGGTATATCGAGGGGTATGCATGCAGTTGTCCACCCATCCTTCGTCGCAGATCGCAGCCAGCCGACTCGGAGACACAGCACAGGAAGTAGAAGTAGCCAAGGGTTTTAGCCGCAGGCGCGTAGACCCTGTGATGTCGAAGCTCGAAGCCCAGCGTTCGACGTCATTCACCGACCCGCATACAGGCGAGTCATTGAACGACGCCCTCCTCTCCGCGGAAGTATGTCGGCTCCTACAGGCGCGACCTCTACATCCGCACTAACTCCGCAAGCGAAACATACGAGGGTGAAGCCGCAGCACTGCGCATCGAAGAGGAAGAGAAGCATCCTGCCAGAACAGGGAACTACACGCACCAGGCCCTGCCATTAATCTCGCCGACACCGCACGAGCAATCCACGGAGCGGCTGCGGTGCTTCGACCAGCACTGGCAGCATTCTAGGCACCTGCGAAGGGGGCATGTCCTGCACCAGAAGGGGCAATTGTCGGGCTTCGTCGAACGCGTGGCCTTCATACGCCGGTAGGACATTGGTAGGACCCTCACGCCGCCCTGCGCGATGATCCTGGCTGACCCGACAAATACATGGCCGAAGCGAAGCCACTGTCTGCAGGTTTCCGTTCCTCGACCACCGGCAGGCAAGTTGTTCAACCTAATGGCTCCATCTGCTTCAATGCGCGGTCGGAGGCGATCACGAGTTCCCGAACTCTGTATACAACAAGTCGAGCCCGGAGGGCGGGGAGATACTATGTCAGCTTCGGTGATAAAGGAGCCCACAGGACGTGATGAGGACGAGTTCACTGTTCCTGAATACGCATTCGTGCTGCCAGGTGTCCCCTTGAACGTCGGCTAATGGCGTAAAGCCCGCTCTCGAGTGTTTTAGCCTTGCCACGCTGTAGAAGCGCGGCTGTGTATGCTCGTGGCCAAGAAGTTTCGCGGAGCTCTGGACCGCTGAATGACAATTTTCGTGCGCTTCCGCAGGCCAGGCATAGAAACTAGGTTCCCCTACGAGGGCCTGACGGAATCGCGGGCGGCCAGCACACCCTCCCGGCGGAGCGAGGTGGACAGGGATGCACTGGGGATGCACACTCACCTCACGACAATAGCCGCTGACGCTTGCGAACCCTCGTGCCGCGACCGCGTGTTGACGATGTCAGAGAGACATCATTACGGCACCGAGGCGTGCGGGCTGCCTCGCGGAAGGAGATATGAACTGGGGGACGTTCCGCAGCTTCATTCGAGCCATTACAGCGTGAGTAGCCTCTCTTTCTCCATGAGGAACGTCGACTGAGAGGGAATGCGGCACATAGACTCGACGGAGATTCCGCGCAGAAGCCAGGAGAAATTTGAGAGCCGGGGTGCTGGCGCGAGGGTACAGTCATCGGTTGTTGTTCGATGATGATTCTGGGGCGAGACCCGAACTAACGTCGCGTCTTCGACCGGGGGATTGTATGGCGAAACGCTTGAAACGCTCACAAGGCCACCGGCTGGAAAGCGAGGACAGGAAGCCTCGCCTGGCCTTCTCAAGGAGAGGCACGCGCGACGGAGTCGCCCAATCACCACGGACGGCGGGCGGGACATGGAGCACGACAGAGCACGATTGAGACTGCGTCCCTACGCGTGCCCGTCGTGTGATTCATGTTAGAGGCGGCTGTCAGCTTCGCGTTCCCATGGGATGCGGCGGACGCGCCCCTTCGGCAGCCCCAGGCGCGAGTCTCCGGGGAGGAGGCGAGGGCGTTGGAACTGGACGATCGGTGGTGGCGTTAGGGTTGCGAGGAGAGCGCAGGGATGTACGAGAGGATCCTGTGCGAACAGGGTTCATGATTGCGGAGGAGCTCATGACGGAGGTTGGGAGGAGCACTGAGAGTGAGCAGGCTGCAGCAGAGGACGTCGTCGACGGCGGTGGGGAGGCGGATCGGGGAGGGAGATCTGGCCGCCTCGTGGAGGACTCGTCCGAGTCGCGTGATTGGCGGACGATTTGCGAAGCGCTGGGTGCCGGAGCGCTGTGCGTGCAACTCCACACTTGTCCTGGTCCATAAAACTCGTCATCCTCTTCTCCCCCCCAAGTCCGTCCGGTGTTCATTGCACGCTTCTTCTGGCCTCGCCCACCAGGAACGACGTAGAACGCCGACCAGGGTCTCACCAGGCGATCCCGCCCATTTGCACGGTCCAGGGCCACTCTCTCGGCTGGGCACTCCGAGGCGCCGCTCGGCATCCGCTGAGATTTGAGGGGCATATGTTAAGCACCGAAGCAATCTCTTGGGTCCCCGTTATCAAACTCCACTCTCCTTCTTGGCCTCAATCCACGACTTCCTCAAGACCACGACCGTTCACGACTTCCTCTCCGACTTGGATTACCGTCTCTTCCGCTCACCAGCGTCCGGAGGCGGACCGGAGACGTTAACAATCCACTCGAGACACAACTTTACGCGCCACGAACGCAATGAGGTTCGATCCGGTGAGTGTAGGTCCACATATCCTCTTCGCCATCATTCAAACGACGCCACAGTTCCAAGTTTCCATCCCCCATATCGCCTATGCGGCGTTGGGCGGGTTTGTAGTATTGGTGAGTCTTTTTTCATCTGATGTAGAGTATATTCTCATTCGCCTTGCAGTTTGGCATGTTTTCGCTTTTCATTCGTGAAAAGGTGCGCCCCTCCCCCCGTATCCGCACCAACTTTCTTTCTTTGTCCTCAACCGTGTCCATTTAGCTTTACGTCGGAGAAGCGATCTGGGCATTCCTCTTCGGCGTCGTAATAGGTGAGCGAGCTTCAATCCATAGGCCAACGTACAAACCCGAACCCTCTCTTTCAGGGCCGTATGGTGCGAACATCTTTGATCCCCGAGGGTGGGGTGGAGGAGAGCGCGAGACTATCAATACCATCACTCTCGAAGTTACCCGAGTCATTCTCGCCATCGGTGTTTTCGCAATCGGCGTCGAGCTGCCCAAGGCCTACATGCAAAGACATTGGAAGAGCTTACTCTTTCTGCTGGGCCCCGTCATGACATGGGTACGTCGGGTTTCTTTCCGTATGAAACATTCCCTGACTGTGCTCGTTATATAGGGTTGGTTCATATCTGGCGCCCTCATATATGCCCTCATTCCGAGCCTAAACTTCCTTTCTTCCCTCGCTGTCGCTGCCTGCCTCACCCCAACGGACCCCATTTTGGCCGCGGCAGTTGTTGGTGGAAAATACGCGGATAAACATGTTCCTGCACACTTGCGGCACCTTCTCGCAGCGGAATCCGGTTGTAACGACGGTGCCGCATTCCCCTTCCTCTTCCTCGCACTTTACCTCATCGTCGACCCGTCGACGGGACGTGCCGTTTCCGACTGGATCCTCCTTCTGTGGCTTTGTACGTCATGGCCTGTCCTCCGTCGCTTAATAACTTACAGTCTGCTGATCCATCGGCATTGTGCCGTACACGTTCACAGATCAGGTGGTTCTAGGCATCGTTTTTGGCGCCTTGTTGGGTTTCGGCTTCCGGCATCTCATGCGGTTTTGTGAGTCCAAGGAGCTCATCGACAGGCAGTCGTACGTCGCCCAGTATGTGTCGCTTGCGATGCTCACTATTGGTGCTACGACCCTCCTCGGTTCTGACGACCTCCTTGCGGCGTTCTCGTGTGGCGCCGCGTTCGCCTGGGACGGTTTCTTCAACAAGCAGACAGAGCAGTCCGTGTTCTCGTCCGTGATCGATCTGTTGTTCAACATCGCCGCGTTCGTCTTCGTGGGCGCCTGGATGCCTTTCAACAACTTCACAGACGCATCACTAGGCCTGTCCCTGTGGCGACTTTTCGTTGTTGGCATTCTCGTTCTGATTTTGCGCAGACTGCCTGTCATCATCGCACTCTACAAGTTCATCCCAGACATCAAGACATTCAGGGAAGCGGTTTTCAGCGGCCACTTCGGTCCCATGGGTATTGGTACGTTTCCGGATTGAACGTTCTAGAGAATGCACGAATACTGATGCCCGTCGCACGTATTATTAGGTGCCGTCTTTATTTCCACGCTCGCCGCCGAGCAGCTGCCCACACCCGAGAACCCTCCAGTCGGCCAGCAGCAGCTGCTTGCTGCCTCTATCCAGCCAATCGTCGCGTTCATGGTACTGTGCTCCATCGCCGTCCATGGCCTCTCCATTCCCTTCTTCACCTTCGGACGCCGAGTGCACTCGGTCTCTCGCACCTGGTCCAGGCATGACACCATGGGCTCGACGCGCAGGCGCCCCCTCCTACCCGAATGGGCGACGCAGATCCGCCACGTGCAACCGGGCGAAGACATCGTCATCAATCGCGACCAGCGGACGTTGACTATGACCCCGGTGGACGGGTCCTCTACGCAGGAAGACAAGCCCGTGGACGAGGAGCCTCAGACCCCGCATGAGAAGGTCACGCCTCCGGGCAGCGAGGAACCCCCGGATGGGTCCGCCGTTGTATCCGAGTGGAGAGAAGGTCCGCACCGAGTTATCGAACGGCGCGAAGGCCTAGGAGCAGAGGTAAGTTTCGGATTTGGGTTGTTACACATCCGTGCGCGATTTATGTGATACGTGCGCGCCGTGGGTTTACCGACCGCTGATCATTACGTTCTCCTCACGCACTTAGGTCGAAGTGGAGGTTCAGCGGAACGCCTACGGTCCATCAGAGACGCAGACGCAGACGTTCCGTGTCGCGGAGGCGGTGTCCCGGCACGTCGTCGAGGATATCCGGTCCAAGCTGCGGCTCGCGCCGCATGAGCTGGCGCACATGTTCCATGCGGCGGAGGAAGGTGTGAAGCATGAGGTCAAGGACATCGAAGAGTGGACCAGGACAGTGCTTCATGCCTCAAGCCCTCAGATCTCTCCGACCACCAGCCAGCGCGATGGAGTGGGCGGAGGGCAGTCGCGAGGCGCGAGCGATGGGTCCCCCGAAGATGAGGGCTGGGTGTCTGATCAAAGCGCCGGCGAGCCGTCAGGGAGCGAAGCACACGACAAAGAGAAGTCGCGCAAATCCAAGCTCCCGAAGACCAAAGCCCCTAAGAGCAAGAGCAAGCGCACTTTCATGCGTCGTGGGATCCTCGGGCACCGACCACACACCCTCCAACGCTCTCAGAGCGAAGACTTCAACCAGCGCCGGCATGCCCAATTCGCCACACCTGACGACGAGCGTACGCCGTCCGGTGCACAAACACCCTCGGAGGAGACTCGCGGGCGAAGCTCCGCGATGCGCTCGCCGCGCCTCCCACGCACGCCCGTCTCTGGTGCGACGACACCAGTGGGCCCGAACCCGCACCTCCGCCTCGCACACCGACGCATCGATTCAATCCGTTCGGAGCTGCCCAGCCGCGAGATGTCGCCGGCGCGCTCGGTGCGCTTCGTGGATGATGGAAGAGGAGGCGCCTCGACGCCCCGCATCGTCTCGCCCACGTCGCCAACAGCTGCAAATGGGGACGGGGACGGGGAAAAGGCGGAGGATGACGACGACTCGCCGAAGAGTACCGTCCGGTTCAGCCTGCCTGGCCCGGAGGTGAAGCAGACGCCGCTCCGGGCGGCGGGGAACGGGAACGGGGAGGTGCAGTGATTACGTTGTGTTCCTATAGATCTGCGCTGGTTACGATTTGGATGCCCCTCAGGGAGGTGTGCAAGATGCGCTGCTGCTGTCCGTTTTGTCCTTGTTTTCGCGTTGACGATTGCTATCCGTGTCTGTATCTAGATGGTCGATGCCGAGCTGTGCGGCTGCATCGCGGACGGTGGTTTCGGTTGGTTATGTGTAGACTTACACCATTACCCTGTTATAATGGTCTCTCCCATGAATCGCCTCTACTTAAAGGCTCACCTGCGAGTGCTTTCTGTATTATCTAGCAGTCTCCTTCGGTTTTCTGACTGTGTGTATCGATCCTTCGTTACCCTTCTGACAAGCCCAGCCTATCTCGATCTCGATCTGCCTGTATCCGTTTGTCGCGCGTACTAGAGTGGTCAGTCTCGACACATACTAGATCATGTCATCTGCCGGTACCTATTACGACTCTATTACCATTCGGACCTGATTCCGTGGCGTGTTCATAGTTCAATATCCACCATATTCATTCACATCCCACCCGAGCCAAAGTTCGAACTCCTTCTAGTCCCACAAGAATGACCCAGTCCAAAACAACTTCCCCGTCTCCAAATCCCGACCTCGTTATCTGATATCTACTCCTCCTTCGCCTTCTTGGCTCCGGTCGCGTGCCTAGGTCCAAGTTCAGGGTACCTGAGATCCACCCTCAACAGCGCTCTCAAAACGGCCAAGAGGGTGGCGAAGACCTTCCCAAGAATCCACGCCGCGCCCCAACGCTCAAACACGTCGAAATAATGCGCTAGCCGTACTGCGGCCTCGTCAGGGGGGCGCTCGAGCGACACGATCTCGAACGGAAGCTTGGCCGAGGGTCCAGCGAGGGCCGCAGCGGCGCGAAGGCCGGAGGTGAAGCCGTCTTCATGGAAGCCGTACTTTGTCCACGCGCCGGCGAAGGAGATCCCGCGGGTGTTTTGGATGGTCGGGAGGAAGGCTTGGGCCCGGATCGCCTACACGCAGAAGTTATATTGGGTGAATGAGTACGAGAATAGCGCGAATGCGAGGCCCGGGCGGGGAAGAGAGGGTGGGTTCAATATTACCTCTTCGCTCAGGATTGGGTGATCGTACTTGTACCGCCCGTAGGTGAGCTCGGGTTTGGGCTCGAACGGCGGGTTGAGCGTTACGAGGATCGGGTCGCCGTATCTGTCTGGAAGGTCCTGGAGCAGGCCCATCCAGTCTGGCAGAACGTTAGTTCCACAGGCAGGGGTCTAAGTCATAGAGAGACAGACGTACAGGTCCTGGAGCGCAAGTGCGGTGAAGATCAGCGAATAGCATTTCCGAGCTGAGAGTTTGCGACGTACAGGGAAACTCGGTTGATGTTTGGGAGATACTTCCCGGCGCGGTCGATCGCGGACTCACTCAGGTAATTCCAACTTGACCAGGCGGATGCGGCCTTCGGCATGAGCTAAATGTAGCCCGGTATCGAGAGTTTCACGTCAGAGGAACTAGGTTATATTCTTGGGTGCGCCTAACCTGGACATCGCTATGCAGAACTGCTTCGTTCTTATTCCACTTGAATGCTCTGAGTATAGGGGCTTCCTCAGAAGTCATTCCATCTCCGGCCTCGAGGATGTCCACGGTAGTGTCCGTATGGCATGCAAATATAACGTGGTCGAAGGACAGCTTCTCTCCGGACGCAGTGGTGAGCTCTAGCTGTTTGGTCTCAGTGAGAAACTTCAGGGCATGGATGGGAGTAGAGAGGTGCAGTTGAGAAGGGGCTAGCTGGGAGAGGATTTTCTGGACGTATGTCCGACTAAGATGGGAGCTCGTCACCGTGACTACGAAGCAATTATTTCAAAAGAGTCACCTTCCCCCACGAAGGGTCAGCCATTTTGGTCTTCCCTCAACTTGAAGAAGATGATGGTTGTGCATGAATCGGATCTGGTTGGGTAACATTAGACGATTGTCGGATTAGTGTTTTGTGAAGGGGTTGACGAACCAGTGTCTTTGCAGGGAAGTCGAGAGAGCATTTGTCCGGAGGGGTACTCCAGATAGCAGCAGTCATTGGCTGGAACGAACGTGGTCAGTCGGCACAAAACGAGGCTTTTCCCGCTAAGCAATAACGCATACAATGAGGTAGTTGTCTCGGAAAGAGTCCGAGTACCCATGCCGTTCGAGGTAAGTCCCAATGGAAATTCTTTCGACATCGGCAGACTTGCTCTCAAGTTCGATGAGGAATCGTTGAGCGTTCGCGTTGAAGCGGAGCACGTCGTACAGGAGATGCCACACGTCCAGGTCGAGGAGACGTTTTGGCTGACAAAACACGGTGAGGAGGTTGTTCCCTGCCCACTCGAATGCACCCAAGTCGCGCGAGACCGAGAATGTCATCTCTGTCTTGATAATACGCTCTGCTAGGTCTGGAAAGATGCTGAGGAAGTTGAGGAAATTTGGGTAGGTGTTGGGGTTGAAGACAATCTACAGTGGCGATCAATTCTGTTGTCTGACAGGAGATGGCATGGAAACTCACGAAACCACTGTATGCGTCATGTTAGAAAAAGTTCAATTGAGCGAAAAGCCAAGTGGAAGGTCCTCACGTATCGACGTCAGAGGGCTGTTTCCCTGGCCGTTCCAAGGTGACAGTGTTCGCATGGCCGCCTGGGCGGGAATCTGCCTCGAAAAGGTGAACTTGGTGTTCTGTATATTCGTTGAGGAGCTGGATGTTGACAAGTAGCCGTGAGCATGCGACATAAATGCGCTGTGATTATCGACCTACCCATGTTGCACCAAGACCGGACACGCCGGAACCAACGACGGCTACTTTCATCGTCTTGTCCAAACGCGACGTGCAGGCGCTTATGGATTGCCGAACGCTGGTGGCTTCAAAACAGGCAAAGGTGACGCTGTGGAGCACCAGTGTTTCGTAAGATGCTGAGTCGCAGATGCCACGTATAGCGACGTCCAGAGAGGAAGCCAGAAGGCTGAGACCACAAGGCACACACAACCATATGTATACGTAATACGAAGGTGGCGGGTTGGCATGTTACCATGATGGAGACGACTTCCACGCCTTCGGCGAATATGGTAACATCTGGTAACATTCGGAACCGCCCGGACCCATCTTGAACGCAAAACCAGCTCAACTCGTTCTTACTGGATTTTGGATTTCGCGCGCACCTGTTCGAGTCATCATACAAAACTGTTGTGTGTACATTGCAGGCTTATAGAAACGTCCACCAACCAACTGAGTCTTCCGTTCACCCGCGGCGCTCTGAGAGCAACTCAAAGCCTTTACTCGGCTTCAGGCTGGTAGGAAGCGATCTTCTCCCGAAGCTCACTAACCCTCGGCCTGAAACGGACAGCGAACTGCTCCGAATGCGCCAGACCACCGTCCTTGATGGCCATGGTGTTGATGGGATGGGCAGGGTCTTCGGACATGTCGAACGCCCATAAAGTGAGTGCGATTGTGATGAAAAGCGACCGGTCAGCAAGATGTTGCCCCGGGCAGATTCTGCACGAGAACGTTCAGCGTGGTGAATCAAACTGATGGAAGGTAATGCCCGACCTGCGCCCGAAGCCCCAGTTGAAGAATCGCAAGTCCGTCCTCATCTGGCCTTTGTCGTCCAGCCAGCGTCCTGGATTGAACGTGTCACCATCCGGGAAGACGTCCGGGTCGCGTGCAATTGCCCTGTGGAACAGCTTAGTTTGGAATTTCTCGACGGGTATGCCGGTTTTCGCGCACCAGTGGCAACCCACTACTTCTGTTCCGGCAGGTATCACGTAGTCTCCCTATGCGTCCCTGAGCTTCAAATAGGTAACATAATGACCTGGAGCACCTACCCAGAATACGTCTTCCGTCGCCGCATGAGATATGCCTGCAGGGGCCACCGGCCGCCACCTGAACAGCTCTTCGATGTAAGCCCATACCTCCGGGAGCCTGTCCTGGTCAGTAAAAGTAGGCACTGTCCACCGCGTGAGTGAATATTTCGCAAAGGCAGGTCCAAGAGTGCCACGTACGACGATCCTGGCCGATAACGGCGTCAAGCTGGGCTTGCACCCTCCGCTGGGTGTCGGGATACTTGGCCGCCGCCATCACGAAGAAGCCTAACACACCGCTCGTCTGGGCGCCACGGCGTCAGATACAGATACATGGCCGTGAAATAGTTTCATTACGGCTTACTGTGTCCGACCCGGCTCCGAACATCGAACCGGCAAGGTATGCCAACTCATCATCCGAAAGTCCGGACTCCTCCTGGTGCTCGAGGAGATATGTCGTGAAACACGGTTGTACCTCGTTCTTTGCCTAGGACCGCAATCTGAGAGTCAGTCCATCCGAATGGAAGCACAATGCACGGGCATCAACGCACCAGCCGCTGCTTGACTGCCTCGACCTGCCCGCGATACAGGTTGAGCTCCTCTTGATGCCACATCTCCAATTTCGACGTCATGCCAGGCACATATCTCAGCCATGGATACGACTCGATGAGGTACGCTCCTGGGCGGAGAGCGTCGCCAAGCCGCGCCGTGCCCTTGTTGATCTGTTGAACTTCCGGGTCAGAGTACGAGGTCGGGGTTGTCTTTCCGTACGTTACGGACATGATGACACTCGCGGCAAACCTGCAAGTCAGATATGTAGATGCATTAGTTATACCGGTCCGCCAAGGAACAAAACGCGATGACTCTACACGCCTTTTCGCGTGAGTCAAGTGTTTCTCCGGTGCCTCCAGGATGTCAAGAACGTAGTTTTGCGCGTGCTTCATCTGCATGGGCACGTATGCGATGGAGGCCTGAGGCTGGAGGATAGCGTGCAGAGATCTTCTCAACGAGAACAGGAGATAAGTGCGTGCGCAATCAATAACAAGGTATTGAGGGAAGGTATTGAGGGTACAAGCGATACGTAAACGTACCCCCGTAGCCTTCGGAGACGATCGCCAGCCCTAGTTGCGAGAATGCGCATCCCTTTAGACAGAATTTCGCCAGCTACGATGTAGCGCGGACGGTCGGCCAGTTTGTGGGATTGTTTGACCATAATATCATTCGCTGCCTACCTGAAAATGAGCATGTATCACCCAGACGATGAGAAGCACGCACTAACCCGGTGGCCTGTGATAACGCAAACATATTTGGAGCCATATCGCAGAGTATAGACCGGGCCATAACTCTTTCCTAGCTCGCTATAATGATAGGCCGCACTGGATCATACGGAGAGAATTAGCCAACAACTACATAGGCTTGATGAATCTCGACGTACTGGGACCGAGGTAATACGTGGCCGAAAAGCCAATGACCTGGAGGACCTGGCGGTAGCCTCTCGCCAGCCCTTTTGATGCGTAACGTTCGAATAAAGAAGGACGTAATCGCAAAAGTTACAGCGACGACAAGGGAGTCTAATAAGACCCGTTGATAGGGAAGTTCCTGCGGTATGAGCATGGTCGAGTGACAAGAAGACTCACGGGCGTCGTGGTCTGGGGAAGGTGGCGGTCTTATATGGGGCTGTTTGTTCCGCGCTTCGCCTTTATCGAGGGAAAAGTGACCCAACCGACCAAATGGGGCGCCTAATACAGCGTCGCCTGTACTAACATTAGTCAAGGGAGGACCACGGCGATTCAGAAGCACCAAAGTCAGCGAGGGTTGGTCGGAAGCTGGGGCGCCCCTAAACCCCCGATGGCACCTTCTCCGAGTTCTCGTCATGCCACTCCAAAGCCGCCGACCTGAGGCGGCGAGGGCAAGAACACAAGATAAATAGGGGTTTCACAAGCTTCATGTTCCCGTGCATACCGCAGAAAATCGTGGATCACCAGCTGACCACGAGGGAAAAGAGAATAGCCAGCAATGGGCGTGAAGGATTCTCACCCGACAAGTGAGGCCTAGTGAGGGGTCTCGTCTTCCGAGAAGACTGGCAACGTGGTAAAGGAGTAAGCCTACTTTTGCGACTGACCGCTGCATCGTTGGTCGCGACGAACTTGCTGTTGCTTACAATACATTGACTTGCTGTAGTCGACCGCGATGACGTTATCAAGGGCCATCCTAACTTCTCCGCCACGGGTAGCCGTTTTCCTCCCCACGTCCTTCGGCGTAGACTGTAGAGAACGTAGGACGTAGAGAACGCAGACAATCCACTGGGCACAGAGTGTCGTCTTGAAACGATGGGTATCCGTCATGTTAGGATTACTCGAAAAATTTTGTGACGACACATACTCACCTTCATCCCAATCCTTCCTGGCTCCAAATATCTACAGTAAGATCCTCTAACCTGCCACAAAATTTCGAGACGTTCTTGGAAGGATTGGCGAAATCGTGACCTTCGTGACAGGCACATGGAGCTTTGGTTGCGGACTTAGGTGAGACCGGTGACCGTGACCCGTCGGAGGTGGTCGCGCTTCGGGATGAATAAGGCTTTATCATAAGCACAGAGGCGGGAGCCATAGAATTAAGACTGGTGTGTGGTCGATAGCACGTCATGGGGGAGCTTCAGGGTGAGATAGGAAGCCAGCGCAAACGCGTCGCGACGCGACCCACGTGACTGACGCGTCAACAAAATCGCGTCAATAGAGCCAAACAAATCATTAAGCGCAGGAAGCGCTCTAGCCACTACGACCCTTCACACCCCCCTTCTTCACGCATTGTCCTCGTCGTCTTGGACAGCGTCTACCACGCGTCATCCGCTCCCTCCACTCCCAATCTCCTGACCACAACGCGCGATGAGTCTCCCTACGCCTCCTGGCACCTCTCATAGAGACGAGAAGGAGAACCGTGCACCCCGCTTCACCCATGTCTCGTGGTCAGACACTACAGAGCTTTATTCTATCTCTGGCAGCCCTCCACGCACCACTTCTGCCAGGTCCAGTGCCTTGAAGCCTCGTCCATCTCGGTCTATCCTCAAAAAGACCTCACACCCCATCCTCCCTCCCATCCACGAAGACGCCGTCCACAAGGAATCCACACCAGAACCTGAAGACCCCCTCGTCGATCTCCACTACCTTGACAACCCTATCGCTCGTATTATTGCGCTTGACGCGTCATTATGCGACCTCATCCAGGCGTACACCAGCCTTATGGCTCGTCTCAAGAACTGCGTCACCGGTAACACCGACGCGGACGCGTCATGGCCACTCTTCCAGCCCATCAGGAAAAACCGGAAATCCTTCGTAGAGGCCTTGGTACGTGATCTCCAGCAAGTCTTCGTCGATCCTTTGGAAGGTGTCGCGTCTACGAGCGCGTTCGAGCCCCTTTCCTCGCCACTGCGGGAGCCCCCCTCGACGACAAGTCTCCCATCCCCACGCGACAGTCCCAAGAAAACAAGGAAACGCGGAATGTCCGAGGAGCAGGTCAAGCGTGCACGCGATCTTTGCGGATTGTGTCACGCAGTTATGAGGTTACTCAGTGTCATCTTCACTGTTCCGTCTCTCTATAACCTTTTCGATGGTAAGCGGTGGTGGTTATGGCTCCATCTCCTACGTACTTACATATGCATATTTCAGAGGAGGAACTTGGCTATATTTTCACCCAAGTCCTAGCAATCCCTCTTGCCAAAGAGCTCCCAACACCAAATGCGCGAAAGACGTGTGCGTTGGCAATCTGGTTGATCCAAATTCAGCGTCTACCGGCGGAGGTGCTCGAGCCGGCCAAAGACCGAATCGCGTATGCGCTCCGTCGCGGTATCGATGGCGAACTCGGCAAAGAGGGCAAGAAAGGCTCGGTCAGCGATGGCCTCAAGGTAATTGTCTTGCCAGTTTCGCGACTATATGCGCTCATTTGAAGTGGCAGGCTATTCACGATCTGGCGCTCTACCAGCCAGCCATCTTCGTGCCCGCGTTTGTCCCGGTTCTTGGTGGCATCATCAGCAACCTCCTTGCACCAACCCTTGCCATGCGTGGCCAGGCATGCCACGCTCTCGGTGGTTTGGCGCATGCCGCCGCCGCTCTTCCGCCTAGCGAGGCGCATACACGCATGTCGACGACTGTGGCGGCTTGCCTGATGAAATCGGACGTCAGCCCTACAACGCCGTCAAAGTCGAAGGTGGATGCTAGTCCGTCAAAAGACTCGTTGCTCGTCCGCACACTTCGCACGACCCTACAGGCCCCTGATCCGAGGCACTCTGCGCAGGGCCCTGTGTGGGCATTCAGCGTCATCGCTCACCTTATCGTTCTCCTCGGGCCCACGGTGTACCTCCACCCGGAACTCACGCGAACCATTACTGCGTTGTTCTCCCTCGGCATGCGTCACCCTAAGAGCTCTGTCCGTGCCCTCGGATGCCTTGCCTGGCGTACCATGACCTGGGCGTTCTTCCGCGCCCCGCATGTCAAGGTCACATTCGATACAGAAACCGACGGCGAGGACGAGTCGGCGACCGAGGACGACGTGATCTCAGAGCGCAAGAAGCACGACGAGATGCTCTGCAGCAACTTTAAGGTTCTTCCGTCGATCGTCGACATGGGCGCTGGGCTGTCGACCGTCGGCGCGCTGCTCGGTCAGGATGTGATGGACGACACGCTCGTGCTGGCCGCCCTTCGCGTGCTCCGCACCATGAGCACGAAGGGCGGTGCGACATGCAAGGACGCACTGGACCTTACGCGGCACCTGCTCAGCGCGGCAGCGCTCTCGGGCGGGAGTGGGCGTGCCGAGGAGATCGAGTGGAACCCCCGAGGCCTCCTTGCGCCGAGCTTCTTCTCTGCGAACCCTGGACTCCTCACTGCGGAGTGGAACCAGCTGTCGGCGGCGGTGAAGCCGCTGATCGAGGAGTGCCCCAAGATTGAGGACGTGCGAACGTTGACTTTGGACGAGATTTCGGCGGAGGGGATGTGGGTCGAGTTCTTGGCCATTTGGAAGGACGGATTGACGGTGCTGCGCTTGTCGTGGGGCAGCGAGGAGGTCCCGGTGCGTTGTTTCCCGACGACCGGGTGGTGGACCACAGCTAAGCTCTTTGCAGGGCGAGATTCGGGAGATCTGGTTCAACTTGCTGAAGTGCCACGCGGCGCCACTGCTCGGTACGCGTAGTTCATCGTGCGATGAGGTGGCTCGCTCATCTATCCTCCCGCAGATTCCGAAGATCAGGTCGGATTGGCTGATCTCGCGACGAGCGCGCGTGATGTTCTCCTGGAGATCCTTGACAATCCGAGCTTGGACTTCACGATGCCCAAGGAGGAACTTGGTGACAAGGTGCCCAGCTCTCCAGTGAAGCGACGCGGTGTGCAAGACAATGTGAAGGGCACCGACCACCCGCTGCCTGAATCGCGGTGGAATTACGCAGTCAAACTATTCCTCGTGCGGGACCTGTTCACCATTACGCGCGCCGTCTTCCCGTCAGATATCTTCGCCGAGCTCGCGGAAGCCGTTCTTCGATACCTCAACGCCAATGAGAAGTACCTGGTTGGTGACGTCCAGTGCTCTGACGAAGTGCGTGAGCAGTGGGCATGCTTGTGCGCTGAGGCCGCCTTTGCCTGCGACACGAATGTTGTACACTCGTTCTGGAACAACTCGCTGCGCAAGGCTCGTCGCCACTCCAATTGGGACGCGGACGTCCGAGTGTCGGTCTGGCAGGCCTTCCTCGATCGCTGGAACGCGGGCGACTCGTCTGGGTCGCGCAGCTGGGAGTGTGCAGTCGTTCTCCTTTCGGCGCCGTTCGTCGAGCCCAGCTGCTGGGACATGGCCACCGAGGACATCGACACGTGGGACCTGTTCCTCCGCACTGCGATCGACGCCGCCCTCGACCACGGGATCGACGCGACGACACTCGTCGACCAGATCGCCGGGGTCATCGCGACGAACCATAGCCCATCGACGCCGTCCGCTGTACGCGTTGCGGACTTGCTGCTATCGAACGTCGAGATCGGGGATGCGCGCCAGGTCCCGACCGAGGTCCTCGAGTTCGCGAACGACACGCTCAACTCTGCGTACCCGCCTGCGCCGCGGCACAAGGTGATGTGCATGTGGTTCGTGCGTTCGCTCACGCGGGTCATCGACGCGTGCCCGCAGGAGCTCTGCTTCTCGATGCTGGAGCTGCTTCTCGACGGCCTGTGTGCGTGGATCGGGGACGAGTTCCAGGTGTGCACCGAGGAGGAGTACGCGGCTGATGTATGTGATTTGTTACCCTTCGTCCATCTTCACAGCTGATGTGTGACGGTTATTTGCGCAGATTCTTCCGTTGTACCAGACGGTGCTCGTGAGCATGCAGTCCTTGACGCCCAGCTCAAAGGTCCTGGATACTCTCGGCCCTGTGCTAGCTGCCCCGTTCTGTGGACGAAAGGATAAGCATACCGGGGCTGTGGATGCGTTCTCGGAGTTCTGGCAAGCTACTTACGCGGACTTCCCCGAGCCGCCCAGCGGGTACCCCGAGTCGATCACAATGTGCTTGGAAGCCGTCGCGCAAGCGAAGATTGAGGAGGAAGAGGACGCGATGAAGGTCGAGGACATGACTGTCGTTCATGAAGACGTTCAGAGCCCGACACTTGCAGTTTCTCCCGAGCTCGCAACCGAGCACATGGTTGCCGAAGGTGAAGAGGCCGTCGAAAGTGATGAGGAGGGATCGGTTGTCATTCCTTCTCCAAACTCGCTTGCTCGGAGGCCGGCGTCTGCGATTTTCTCGCGCGGGTCGTCCCCTGTTACACCTCTCGTCCTAGTTCCAACCACCCCAACGAGCGTTCCTCGCCACCTTGCCTCGCCTCATCGCCCGCACAAGTCTGCCGTCAAGGACCAGCTTAGCGCAAATCCTCTAGATGCCTCGCCTGCTGTCGATGCATCCCCAAGCCGTGTTCGGACGACTCCGAAGCGGTCTCCGAAGAAGAACAAGGAGAATCAGTCCCCTATGCCCGCAATTGCGTCCATCGCAGAACGCTTAGCTGCGCGCTCTCCCTTGCTTCTGGAGACTATCCTTGGCAAGCGTTCGCGTTCTGACGATGTGGAGGATATGGCCGGCATGGACGGAAAGTTGTCGAAGAGAAGCCGCCTGGAGGCATCTCCCCTTACCCCTTCTGCGCTTTCCAACATGCAGGTCTACACCGTGACGCAAGATACCTCCCATACCCTTCAGCACGCCCCCTTCCCTGCTAAGTCAGCTGCAAAATTCGGGTTTTCGAAGACTTGCGTACCGAACGAAGCCGACGAGGCGTCAGACGATACGGAGTCTGAGACGTCACCAGTGGATACCACTCCTACCCCACTTTCCCGTAAGCGCAAGGGCGTGTTCATGGACGCCGTCGAGGTTCCTTCTGTGGGCCAAGTGCACGCTCGTCGCCGGCCGAGCCTGGAGTCTCTCAAAGACGCATCGGAAGCAGACACAGAAGCCGAGTCCGAGCCTGAGCCTGAGCCGGTTGAGGTCCCCAAACCGACCGTCAGGCGTACGCGGTCTGCGACCAAGCTACTCGGAAAGGAGGCAGATTTCCAAAGGCTCGAGACTCCGAAGAGGCGTAGGATGAGTCGTGCCGCCCAACTGCGGGAAGAAGCGGCAGCGATGTCTTCTCCGCTCCAGGCCCTTTGTGATGCTCCACCGTTCGGTAGTGGTAAGTATCCTATATCTCTTGCTGCGCCGGGGCTCGCCGCTCACCATTTCGTAGACGACTCCATCATGGTCGCGTCACCAGCCACCGCCGTCTTCGATCTTCCGCCTTCTGATGACGATCCGCCCGTGGGGCAGGTGACGCCCCACCGAATCGTCTCACCATCCCTTCGCCGCGTCAAGCGGATGGAGTTCGACTCGAGCTCCGACCCTCCTAGCGACGACTCCAACATGTCGAATTCGCCTTCGACCGATCGCGTTATGCGCAAGGCTGCCTGGCTCAGAAAGAGCAGGCACTTCAGCTCGCCGAAGCCCTCGCCGAGAAATCTCCGTTCCCGCTCGCGCGTCGCGTCCTCTTCTTCCGTGCTTGGCAGCGATCTCTGATTCTCCACATTTGAGATTGATTCGTTGACGTAGGCCAAGATGCATTTTGTTTTCCGCCACAAAGTTCATGCTGTCTCCCCTATTCCTTCGTGTCAGGGTATCTTCGCTCTGGTCCCTCTCATGTCTCCTGCAACCATTGGAATTCGCTGTCGATAGTCTTGTCAAATGAACCTTTACTGCAATGTCCGCAATGTATACTAGGCATACCTCAGGCTCCCCATACCTATGCTTCCCATGCCACGCAATCCATGTTCTTGTCGAAGTCCGCCATATTCCAATCCGATGTTAATGACACCGTTCGGTAGAGTCTCCAGTGGTCCCACGAGAGCAATTACTGCCTTACGTACATGGAGAGTCGCGATCGCGGGGAGGAGAGGCGTCATGTTTCAAGTGTGTATCCGAGTCGATCATGACGACTGGGCGCTAGGCTGCGCTACGAAGGCTGGAGGCGGAGCACAGCCACTAACACCCTCAGCCTTCATCAGAACCTGCTCGGGAGTCGGAGGTGCTCCACTTCGCCGTCGGCGTTGAATGCACCAAGCAGCCCATCCGCCATAGCGCCCCTCTCTAAGGTCAGCAGTTGAAGAATCTGTATGCGTTTCGACCCTCTAAAAAGTGGCGTGTCGACAGGTGATGGACAGAGCTTCCCGATTCTGGGTGCTCCGGCTCAGATGAAGGCTCTCGTGGCCCGCATCCCGCCAGCCGACGGAACCTCTGTCAAGCAAACGACACATCGCGTATGAGCATGCAGAGATGCCGTTCTGCGCCCGGCAGTACTTCTACGCTACCCTATAAGCGCCAAGGTCCAGAAGCCACAAACGCATGCCACTATTCGTCTAGCCGACGGTGAGGTGGCATTATAAGAGCACCCTTCGACCGTTAATGGCTTCTCCGTCTCCCTGGTCTGTCCTTAGGCTCCACGTTCCCCTCCCCATCTTGTCTCGTCCCACTGCCCCGGCCGTCGCTCGTTGACCCATCCCTTCCTTTAACGACCTCCCCCCATACCAAGCATAGTCATGTTCGCCTCCACCAAGTTCGCCGCTGTTCTCTCCGTCCTTGCCGTTGCGATCGCGGTTTCCGCCGCCCCAGCAAAGGTCTTCAACTCGAACAAAGCCGGCAATGTCGACATTGTATTCCGTCCCGACATCACCTCGCCCACTGTCGGCGCGATCTGGAACACGGGCACCATCCAGACTATCACCTGGGACACGTCAGACATCCCGACGGAGGCCCTAAACCAGACCGGTCTCGTCCTCCTCGGGCACATTGAAGATGGCGATAGCAACGAGCATCTCGACGTTCGTACGTGTCTTTGGTCTCCTCCGCACTCTCGCATTTGTGGTCCATAGAAGGGTGCTTGACTAACGACGGAAACTTGCAGAACACCCTCTTGCGTCGGGCTTCCCCATTACCGACGGGTCCGTTGACGTTATGGTCCCACAGGTGGACACTCGCGACGACTATGTCATCGTTCGTACGTACCATCTTCTTTCTAACGCCGCGCACTGGGTTCTGATATACCTGTCCGTTGCTTCGCAGTCTTCGGCGACTCGGGCAACACTTCTCCCAAGTTCACGATCACGGCGTCAACCGCTTGAGTGCCGAATCGATCACTTTAGTCCCTGCTTCTCAACAGGCGACATCTTCGCGCCATGGACATTTGGGACCCACCATACATGTCGAGACTGTACGTTTAGACAGTTTACATAGATTTTGCTACTACTAGTACCCCTACTACCACACCACATGGACTATCTTGCTACACTCGTTTAGCGTTGCAAAGCTAGTTGTTTTGATCGACGTGCGAAAAGTTAGAAGAATGGTCTGAGTCCGCGTGAGCGTACGCTGCTGGAAATAATGTCGAATAATCAGTTCATAAAAGGTCCAAGAGCTCCCTTGAATAAGTTGAATACCCTGCCCAGATCTGAAAGCTGTGCATAACTATAAACCCATGACGTTCATCTTCGTTTTACTAGATCCTAGTGTCAGAACTTCGAACAGTACCTTTGCATAATGATTGCGACTTGGAGCTACTACCTTCGGAGTAATCTAAACCAGCGAACCCTCAGGGAGAAACATGTCAGCAATTACGCTTTGGGGTCCGGGCAGGGTATTCAACTTATTCAAGGATGTTCTTGGACCTTTGTATGCGGTTAAAAACAAAGGGCATAGACACTAAAATGACAAGAGTGGGATTCGAACCCACGCCCTTTCGGACCAGATGCTTACATAAGCCTGATTCTGGCGCCTTAGACCGCTCGGCCATCTTGCCCATGGTAATTTAAGGGTAGATAAATATCCATATCGTTTCTCAGGGTGTCTCTATTTATAGTGCAGTGCGGCAGGGCGCGGGGCGTTATGACTTCACACAGACTATGAGCGCCAATCTGAGCGCGTGGAAGGCATCCATGTCTTGGTTCCGGTATAAATATCCCCTACCCGCTCGCCGGTGCTTCTCTCCTTGCCTATTCCCTCTCCCCGAGTACTCTCCCTCTCGCATTCTCTTCCAGCCCTATTCAATCGCTAATGGACGCTCCGAAGCCCGCTATGACTACCTCTGCTCAGCCCCAGGCTGTCCAGATGAGTGCGTGCCCACGGTCATCATCGTCGCGTAATAGAGCTCATGGAGCGCAATGACATAGGCGTCATGAACCCGCCCGCTCGCCAGAGCAACCAGATTCACTCCGAGGAATGCCAGCGCAAGCGTGGCCTCGCTGAGCGTCTCCGTGGAGGTGGTGCCGGAAGGGTATGTGCTTGTAATCGCCCCCCATCCTGATGTCATCCTCACCGGCGGCGTTCAGGACTGCTTCTTGGGATTGATCGAGTGCTTCATATGCTTCGGTACGTTTCAATTCATCCCCTCTGTTCGCGTGTGCTCCAGCATCTGACCGTCGTTCTTGCCCTGCAGAGTGCTGCAAAGTGAGTCGTTTTGAGGGGCTAGACCCACTCACCGTTCTCATTTCCCCCTTACCATTCAGGATTGCTGCGAGTGTTGCGCGGACATCATCTGTGAGTCCCTTCCCCGCTCTGCCGCCCTTCCTCCGACAGCTGACATCGTGCCATTACTCAAGGCTGTCCGTGTGAGATGTGCTGCTGAGCGCGCAACCGCTCCACCTCAGCGGCGAGTTGTGGGACACACGATGACGTTCGAAGACCTATTGTACTGTAGATCCACGTCTGTTGGAGCCGTGAATGGGACCGTGCAGTGTACACGCGACGCGCGAATGTGGACATTATGCACCCCGGCTTGACCACGATGCACCCATGTGCGAGCTCGAGACCCACGTTCGCCCCGGCGCTCGGAGTCGTACCGAGAAGCAGCAGGAGCGCATCATCCGATATCTCCCCTGTGCTGCCGCTGCGATGTCGATTTCCGACGCCGACGAACACTGCATTCCGGCGGTGCAAGCTGCCCAGACAGGGTTCTATATTTAGAGTTTTACGTCCATTGCCGCCGCGACATGAAGGGTCTCGCACGATCCATTTCGCGTTGGGGACGGGGGTGCCCACCGGAACTTCCAACCACAAACACAACGTCAGATGTCTCGAATATTGGATTGAGTCTGGGACTTGACGGCGGCGTACGGAGGGACATGAGTGCGCAAATATGCAACGTGCAAAAACACGAGTTCGGTCGTGGCGAGCAGATGTCGCGCAAGCGAAGTCAGACCGGTCAGAAGGTACTTATATGCCACTGTTTTGTTCCTTCAACGGAAAGGGAACGTCAGTACCCCGAACCAATATGGAGCCAATACACCGGAGCGTACAGAAACCCGCTCACCGGGCGAAACGAGCTCTTCTGAATCGGCTGCGTCATATATATTTCATTGACGCTTCCCACTGTTCCCAGCTGCGGAGATGTCTTCGAAGTTCGCTAGGATACGGCGCGCGCGTTGAATGAACGGCGGAAAAGATCCCCAAACGCTTGGCGCGTGTTGTATGAGGGAAAAGGTTTCCTAGTTGAATAGGGGCTGAGGGTGCACGTTAGCTCTATGAGCCGAGACTCGCGATACGGCCGCGACAGTATCTTCGTGTGGTCGCGGTAAGCGGCGATGTACACCAGTGGTCCTCGGGTGCTGATCGGGGACGGCGGGTTGGGTTGCAGGGCTCAAACTTGACGGTGTGCCGGGGTTTGTATCCTGCATTGCGAAGTCCGGGGAGAGATGGAAACCGTTGACCGGGGGTACAGTAATAGTGTTCCTGCCAAACTTACGACCGATACGACGTATAGGAAGCCGGGTGGTGCTTACTTTCGGGGGGAGTTCCATTATACTCTGCAGCAGCTCCACGGCTTGAGTCCATCGAATCGCCTTCGCAGTGCTGGGGAAGAACTTGCAGTGAATCTTCTTCGGAGCGCGGCCCGGCAGAGGGTGACCTGGAGGTCACAGATATTACGATGGTGAGGAGGGGGTGCGGAGCGCCTTGGACCGTTCTTATGGACTAGTGGCACTACTAGTGGGATAACAGACGACTTGGCCACGGACGTTCGGGAAGGCATGAGGGAACAAGTGCGATAAGACTAGTTGAGAGCGATTACACTATATCAAGGACATGGTTCAAGCCATCAGCGCAGGGTAATGAGATTAGGATCATACTCACTTTTCTTCCATTCTGCACAGTATCTTAGATACAGAATACACGCTGGCTTTCCTAGAGGATTTCATAAATCTAAGTAGATGCGCGCTCTTTTTTACAAAACAGTAAGCACTTGATAATTGCAGAGGGCTGGAGAGAAGATCTCGCACGTTAACACTTCGCCGCTACAGACAAACCGATCAGCCAATGAGCAAGATGCAGCACCAGAAATCAGTACCAAACATAAGAACGTGCGGGAGCTGCATACATGTTCACAGTGAGCTCAAGAAAGCGTCCCATATACCTGCGACTAAAGCAACTGACCATGTTAGATGATCCGCATGTATGAACGCGCATGCTTGGTTAGCCCGCTTGGCAAGGGATCCCGGCGAATGTTGTCCTATAGTCCGCACAGTCCTGGAGGGGAATAGTACGGGAGGTTATCCGGTGAACTCTGGTGAGGCGTGATTGGATGTAAAATACCAACTGACTGCTCTCGAGAAGATTTAGGTGAGGTGCTGCCTGAGAGTCATATGCAGAGTGAGGAGTGTGTTAAGATTCCGGGCGCAGGGCGGAAACTCGCGTTTGACCTGAGAGGCGGAGGGGCGAAGATGGCGGTTTCTCGTAGGCAAACGCGTACGGTACAGGGTGTATCTACGCAACTTATATACGAGCTGTTATCCGATGGTGGCGCAGGGACGAGCGGAACTGATCACATAAGCCATGTGCAACAACAGAGTGGAGGTCGGGAAACCAGCATTCTGAAATGTGTAGGCTGTTAACATCAGCATGAATGCACGTGAGATGAGTATCAAGACCAACCCTGATGGTCTTCAGATAGGTTTATCGGACGAGACTCGTGAAGTCGGATGAAGGGAATAGCATACCCTTGTCGCACGAGAGGTTCCACAACACTGCTGACTTCTATCCAATGACATGAGAGCAAGCCATTATTCAACTCAAATGCACTTGCCTGGAGCCCACGTTGTCAAAATCAACTCCCGTATAGACTTGAAGAGTTGAGCGGTGATGAAGGAGTCACGATGGGATGGGTACCGCAGTGACTCGCCCATCATTGACCGAAAAATTCGAGGTTAAACGGCCCATGAAGTGCTCTGTATGGGAGAGGGCTCTAGGGACATGGTGGAAGGAGGCAAAGGAGGAATCGGATGACGGGGTCAATAGGACGAGTTGACGGAGTCGATCCTCTTCTCGATTGCGAAGTGAACGGTCACATGATCGCATGCGCGACACCCGATCACAATCAAATTCGATGTCCTTCATTGAAGGAGTCCTTGCCAACGTCCCCCGTGGCGGAGTCACCTTTTATACGGTGACTTATAGTCACCTGCTTTTCAACGAGTACAAGAGGCCTCACCACTTATCCACGGCCATCGCGGCCAGGCTGCATGTAAGTAGCAACTCACCCAACATTGACAGTACTGACATGTAAGTGCGATGGTAAACAAGGCTAATAACAGACTAACAGGTGATCGATGTCAGTATGTACTCTATCTTGAATAGGATTGATGGCCTTGTTCTCACCCCTGGTACCTAGATGTCACTCTGTCGAGCACTGCCATTATATTGTGATGCAGTACTAGTGGTGTATAAAAAGGTCCCCCGCCGCCACCTCCACCTTCTTCCGCCCTCTGGATCTTGCACACACGCTGTGTCCTTCTCGCCTCGTTTTTCGTTCCCGACAAGCACCTTCAAGTCCCTAGCTTTGCTCTGCTTTCCTCCCTCTATCTTACCCTCCCATGAGCAACCTGGCCACATCCATGATGAACGAGAAGGCTCAGCCTCAGGCTCCCGCACCAGCCTACTCCGGCCCTCCTCCTCCCAACGGTGCCAACCCTGCCCAGCCCCAGTCGCCATATGTTCCGCCGATACAGACCCAGGGAATCCCTCCTCAACAGTACCCAGCCCAACAGCCCCCGCAAGGACAGTACTACCCGCAGCAGTACCCTGCTGGACAATACCCAGAAATGCAGCCGCAATTCTATCCGACCGCCGGGGTCTATGCACAAGGTTCCATCGGACCCCAGTCTGGTTTCCAGACTGCGCCCGCGCAGACGGTGTATGTGATGGGTCCGGGAGCGCAGTATCAGCAGCAACGTACGTCCGTGGGCTTCTCGTCCTTTGCTTGCTCGGCTGAATTAATGTCGGTTCCCTCAGTATATGCGATGTGTGCGAACGGCAACCATGATGTAATGACGAAGTATGGCATGGTGGGCATTCTCACCGCCATCTTTTGCTTCCCGATCGGTCTCCTTGCCCTCCTGTACGTGTCCCACATGCGCACCAGGTGCTGTCCATCCCTAGTTCTTGCTAACTGTTGTGTTTTTGATTGATAGAGTGGACAAGGAGCGCCGATGCGTCCGCTGTGGAGCTCTTGTCAACGTATAGAAGATAGCTGCTTTTTTCGTATCCCGTATTAGTGTCTACTCAGCATGGCCTTTGACATTCCAACGACTCGCTTTTGTTCTGAAACCTGTTTATCTAGTATGCCTACCTCAGTTTCGTCCTCACATAGTCTCATACTCGGTATCTTGTACAACAGTGCATGTATCATTTTCTCTCTTCGGGCCAATTATAACTGTCTACCTCACGGATCCATCTATCACGAATCTAGCACACCGCACCCGAACCCACGCTTCCAAAACCATACGATGATGTGCGACATGCACGAATCGTTACGAAAGCTGCGCGAGCACCGTCCTCGGTCAAATGAAACTCAATTGCCGCACTTGCTTGCGTCTCGATTGCGCCTCTTACAACTATCGTGCGGATGCTGCAACCGGAAGCGTGTTGGGAAGGGGAGAGAACAATCACTGGTTTCAAAGGGATGCGTTGATGTTCAGGTGAAGTACTTATGGGATGACTTGAGCTGGCAGCGTGTTATCATGGTCCACTGGAAGAACGCAAGCTGTTTCAGTATATCCCAACACCTAGGTGGAGATGAGAAATTAAGCATATGGGATTCAGTATAGAGTGTTGTTCGATCGATGAAGACGGACAGTGAATCGGTGTATTTTAGATCGACTAGGATAACAGTCAGAGAAGAGATAACACTTGGGTCGTCGCGTCTCACAAGTCGCACGAACAAGGTCATCCTTCCCTTGTGAGACCGAGTACTTGCCACTCGCCCATCTCAGCGACCACATCTCGGAACCTAACCAAATGATCCCGCATCCAATCGTCAGCACCTCGCGTCGTCCGTACACCATCAAGCACAATCGCGACTCACCTCTGCTGCTCACGCTGCTCCACCATACGCAGAGCCTGGGGCGTCAACCCAAAAGGACCACAGGTCTTGTCCCGCTTCAAAAACCGCTTCCCCTGCGCCTGTCCCCACGCCCGTTCCTGGCGCCGCACGGCCGCAAAGTCCGGGATCTCGTCCATGACGGCTTCCCACCGGTCCGCATTGAGCATCCTTGTCTCCCCATCTTCCTCTTCCTCATCGGATTCAAGCTCGTCTTCTGAACAAGCTGGGTCGATACAGAGCAGCCCCGGGAAGAGCCCGGACAGGAAGCCGGCGACCATCGGCACGTCCGTAATCGCCACTTGGCCAACCTGGAGCGTCTCCAGCTGGTGCTGGGAGTGGCCGCCGCAGAGGCTCGGCGGGATGTTCCTCATCTCGCGCGCGAGAGCGACGGGAGCGGGATCGAGAGGCAGACCGAGGAGTCGGAGGGAAGGGCACTTGTGCACGAACGGCACGAGGGCGGACAGAGACACGGTGCTGCATGGTTCGCCTAGACCATGGCGCACCCCGAGGCGGAGCCCGGTTATCTTCGGCCAGGCGTCCGCACACCTGAGCACAAAGCGGTCGTCGAGCGCAATCGGGCACCCGTGCAGGTCCACTGTGATGAGTTCCTTGACTTTGAGAAGCGGCCGCAGCGTATCCGGAGTCAGAATTTCTTGTGGGGGATCCGCTTCGGCACAAGGGAGGACTAGCTTGAGGTACCGGAGGTCTTGATGACGAGTGGCGAACTCGGTGAAGACCTTCTCGACCAACGAGCGGCTGGCGGGAGAAGATACTTCGAGACCGACAGCCTGAAGGATAGGCGAGTTGATACTGTGCAGCAGGTTATAAGCCGCGTCCATGCTGTCAGTGTTTAGATTGAGCATCCCGAGCGTCTCGAACGATAGGACTCGCAGCGGGAGTCCGGCCCATTCTTCGTCTCCAATGATGTAGTCGATGACCATTACTCGCAGGTTGGAGAGCAGGGAGAGAGCACGTAGGATAGGGATGTCGACTGATGGTTTCTTAAGCACGAAGAGGATAAGATAGGGGAGGTTGGATAGTGTGTTCGCGAGTTCATGCCTGAGCTCCTTGGACCGCATTGAACAATCGAGGGTAAGCTGCGTGAGGTTTGGGCAGACGCGACCCAACTTCTGGAATAATTGCATGGTATCCTGTTTAATGGCGGTCTTGGTAGCTTTATCACGGGTGGGTTGAATGGAGTAACTGAGCTTCTCTAACTTGGGGGAGAGGAGGACGCGTACCGGGCCAACGGTGTACTTGGTGAGGGTGAGAGACAACTCTTTGATATGGGGAAGGAGGTGAACAGAAGGGCGGAAGGATTCCAAGGTAGATAGCACTTCTGGATGTGTCCTGATCTGCTTCGCGCGAGAGAACTGTGCGGTCAGGTCGTTCGACAGACATTTTACTCGCCACGCATACGGGATGAAGCGAACGTAATCGGCGGGAACTGGTGGGCGCACAAATTTCTAGAGGGAGTGAAGCACAATCGGTCCGCATGAAGAGCCAGTCTGTGAGAAATGCTCACAAGTAGATGCTTCTCCGGTCTCCGAGTGCTGTGAGGCAGCTCCTCCAAGGACCACAAGTCTCCGGGCATCGTACACACAAGCGGGGCCATGCTGGGAATCTGTTCCCACAAACGATCCAGTGCAAGTGCAGAAAAGGCTTTGCATGCCGTCGCGAGCGATAATAAACCACGGCGATCGTCCAAACGGCCACGATTGCAGCATGTCTCTCCGACGGGATTGAGGAATGAGACGATGTTGGCGAGGATGTCGGGGGGTAGTGACTGGAAGTAACTTTTGGTAGTCATTGAGGAAAAAGCAGCGTAGTCGTGTCGACGGTTTCCGGAAAGACTGGACTGGATCCCGAGCGCTGAGCACTGGGCGAAAGACATGGACTCGAGCACGCGTCCCCGTCCACGCGTCTCAGGACGGTCACGTGTCTCGTGGCCAAGATATCGATGCCGGCCAAGAACCGACAAACACTGGCAGCCCGGGGTGACTTCAATGGCCACTCTTTCCAGTTTCAGTTTCGAATGCTAAGATTTAGTTTGAACCCTGCTGAACTCGCGTTGAAGGCATGTCTAGATAGTACGTTAACGTTGCTATTGCTTCTTCCGCATTAGTGTAATAAGCATGTACATTGCAATATATAACCACCCAGATCCCCGTCGACACCCAAGGATCCCTTCGGAGACCACTCTAACGCTTGTTGCGGATCGAAAATGTCGACGCTGTGTGTTGAGGAAGAAAATCTAGCATCGGCGTCGGGCGAAGCCTGGTCCGAACCATGCTCTATAGCAATCAGAACAGTCCCGGAGAGCTGCCCTCGACCCAAGAACTTGAGAGCACAACAACGTGAAAACGCAATCTGATTGCCCCCGGTAGTACGGTTAAGCAACCGTGGGACCACGTCTCTCCGCCAAACGGCGCGCATTCCGCTCATGCTTCCGGGTTCGCACCATCGCTGGCAGGATCTTGTTGACCACGCTCTGCCAGGCGTGCCCGCACTCTGACTCTTCGATGATCTCCCGCGTCTCCTCCTCCGAGAAGACGGCGTTGTCGAGGCCCAGCACCTCCGCATGCCGCCAGGTCCCACGTATGTACTTCAATTTCGGGAAGAAGCACGACAGAACGCCCGCGACCGCAGCAGGGTTGTGGATGCGCGAGCGGCCCAGTATGAGCTCCTCCAAGGGACTCTGGAGCATGTACAGCGCTGGAATTTTCAGCTTGAAGGACTTCGGGATGTCCAGCACTTCCTTTGGCATCATCGATAGACTGTACGTGGTGCAGATTTAGTTAGCGAATGTCCTATGTGGATCAGGAAACGAAAAAGAACACGTACTCCACATTGACAGTGGGGCCATGCAAGAGCCACGACCCGTACGTTCCATTGAGGTCAACAGGTCCTGCCATGTAGACGGTGGCGTCGATCGTGAGTCCCAGTGTCTTGAGGTGGGGGCAACCGAGCACGAGCGGGATGAGGCCGTTCAGGGTGATCTTCGACGTCTTCGCGGTCAGTGACGGGCCCAGGATCAGCACAGTCAAATTCGGCCACACGGCGACCACCTTCTTCAGCGTGCGGTTGTCGATGTCGAAGTCGCACCGGATGCCGAGCTGGAAACATCTGAGCTCCTTGAGCTTGAAGAACGGGCGGAGGTGGGCCTCCGTCAACACGTGGGGCCCAGGGGACTGGGGGTCGATGAAGCAGTTCAAGGAGATGGCCGTGAAGCTACGAACGTGTTCGTGCTCCAAGATGTCGTCCAAGAGGTTGGTGACGAGGTTGAACGGGACCAGAGCCTCTAGGATGTAGAGCGTGATGATACGGAGGCGTGCATTTGCGGGTCGCGTGAGGTGTATAAAAAGGGTGAGGAGGAATAGGTCGTGCGAGTGGAACAGATGGAGCTCTCCGAGGGCTGGGAAACATGCATTGCCTGGCTTGAAGAGTAATACGAGGTCGTTAGCAGCGATGTCCTCGTCAAGCTTGGCTGCCAACTCGGTCAGGAAGGGCAGCGTTGCGAGGTGCTGGACAGCATTCAAGTTGATTGGCAAATGGCTAAGCCGGAGAACACGCAGATTCTGGGAAGTGGCGGCCACGACGCTGGACAGCAAGGAGGAAATGGTGAGTCCGAACGGCTGATCGTTAGCGTTTAGATTCAGAGAGGAGAGGTTAGGGGCAAGAGCATGTAGCCTTGCCAGTGTCTCCTTCCAGTGGCCCTCAACGACCTTGGGGGCCGTGTGATTCACGTAAGGGCACTGAGTGTAGACCTCTTGGATGTTGGGACCGTAGACGACGGAGAATGAACGATAAAAGTCGGCATAGTGTCGCAGTTCTGGGGAGCAGCAAAGGACACGGAGGTTCGGAAGGACCCATCCGTATGGACGGGACTCGAAAGCGTCTAATATGTTGGGCGAGAATGAAAGGGCTCGTGTGCTCGGGGGGAGATGCAAGCAGGCACTCGGTAGGAGGATGCGTTTTACGCGGGGAGCGTAATGGTTAAATCGAAGGAGATCTACATCTTCCAGTGGTCGATTCGCAATTAACGCCTAGTAGAGTGGCTGAGCGTAGCAACGCACAGAACAGATAAGTGCACGCACCAGTTCAATCGGACCTGCAGGACCTCCGACCGAGCTAGGCCTCCAGAACTCCCTCGGAAGCGAGTAAACAAGAATTCCAAAACCGGGGATGGTGTCCCAGAGTGCATCTGCGGCGTGTTCGTGTAGAGCCCGAGATGTCCTTGTAAGGGAGAGGACGGTACGCAGCCCAATGAACTGATCGCCGGGCGTCTTCATACCCATGAGGATACGACATATTCTGCGGAGTGCCTCCGAGGGTAGGCCTTGGAAGTTTGGAACCTCTGGGGACTGTTGCATCGTACCGTATACGAGAAATATGGGGGCAAGCCACGTTGAGACCAAGAATTTGGGAAAGCGAGGTGGAGAGGAGGCTTAGGAAACCTGCTCCGACAGGCAAGCGTTTATGAACAATTGGAACAAAGCATTACCTAGCTAGGGTAAACGACAGTCTCGAGTTTCACAAGCGGAAACTTCAAAGTCAGCGCAATATGGCCGGTACGTGAGGACCACCATACAGAGAGTTGCATTGAGTCTGCGGGAGGCTAGATGATATATATAGTTTCAAACGTCAGACGACAGCAGACTTTGTTAGTGGCACACGGACGCACCAGATCTTACATAGACTGTCCAACGCGAACTCGGATAGACCATACTGTTGGCACTACTAATCTCATGGACGTGGTTGAACGTTGAACGGAAGTAAGTATGGGTTTTGCGTTCATGCCATCGCCCTAATCACGTTGCGCAGGGTACCGCTCCGGGGGATGAAGCTATGAGGCTTCAAAGCAGTCACCAGTAAGTACTGTCGGCACCCACCGTTACTTATTCAAATTCTGTTCCATTCTCTGCTCGGTGCCTCCTTGCCCAAGGGAAACGCCGGATATTTCGGCGAAGGCACGATCGGTAAGTAATCCAGCCGGCAGGTTGGTGATCGTAAGTCGCAGCCTTCAGCGAGCTTCAGCGGCACGGTAGAGGCATTTTTGCCGCGGGTTGCCGAGCTCGAGAGAGGAACAACGGGTCGTCGGGTCGTCACCCTTTGTGGTGCAAGAAGAATAGGGTAACGGGACCACAACGCGTAGTGTGCATGCCAACGTCTCTCAGGAGGTCGAGGTGCTTTTGGT
Organism: Ganoderma sinense ZZ0214-1; assembly: GCA_002760635.1. Lineage (NCBI taxonomy): Eukaryota > Fungi > Basidiomycota > Agaricomycetes > Polyporales > Polyporaceae > Ganoderma > Ganoderma sinense. Next base: position 1,029,620 of record AYKW01000069.1, read on the forward strand.
GAAGGAGGGGATGAAGGAGATCGGTGAGTACTTGGGGAGTGGGTGCGGCTGACTGGGACGGATCCGGACCGGGCTGACGGGATGTGCCGTGCCCTGGACCGACTGCATCGCACTCAAACGACAAACACTCCTCTCTGTCCTGGCCGTCTCATGCAGTCTTGGTGAGCATCCTTGTCGCCGGTCCTTCACCGTGCCTCACGGTGCTGTCTTATCAATCACCGTCCTTCCAGACGACTGCAATTGCCCCCGCCTCTCGTCCCCATTTGCCGCTAGAACGCCCCAGTCTTCCCATACGGGAATCCGAATTACTCAACCTTCCCGGCTATTGCGCGATATTGACTCGACTGTCGATGGATAAAGATGTCAGCTATCAATCCTCGCGCATCTGGTTTCTGGGCTTCTTCCCGCATGAGCTACATCTCCGTCTCGGACTCGTATGACGATGACGCCGGCTCTGACCTCGATCTCGAGGGCATGGGCTTCGATGCCACTGAGGGTGATGGCAGGACTCCTCTAGACAGGACCATCGACCGCATAGGCATGGGTGAGTACCGCCTGTTCTTCCAGCTCAAGGAAAACCCAGTGTCTCATGGACATGGCCCGTTCAGGGAGCTACCAATGGACGCTCCTCTGTCTATGTGGGTTCGGTATGTGTCTATGTTCCCCGCACCTTAGCTGTATGTTGATACGTTGCCCTAGGCTGGTTGGCGGACAACGTACGTGGGCTCGGTTGCTGGGAACGGCGTATTTGACCAGTTGAGCAGATGTGGATCCAAGCAGTAGCCATCATCCTCCCTCGAGTACAACAACACTTCTCAGGTATGTTTTCCATTACCTATTCCCTATTCGAGTTTCGTGTCCCAAAATCCATGCCCTCTCCATCATACCCAACGAAACGCTATACGCTCGTCCCCTCCTGCCCAACAGTCCTTCGCCCCCCCCCCCCTTTCCTGGCTTGTCGCTTTCATCTCGTTCGTTTTTATGCTTATTCTCATTGCGTTGCCCTCAGTGCAGGATAGATTTATCGGTCTCCTATCATCCTCCATGTTCGGAGGAATGATGTTTGGTGCTGTCGGTTGGGGTACTTGTGAGTGAACGCTTCCTCACTCGTAACCTTTGCGCTGACATTGTAATTTGTGTCTAGGCAGCGACCTCATGGGCCGGACAACGGCATTCAATGCCACGCTCTTTTTAACGTCTTTGTTTGGCATCCTCGCTTCCGTTGCCAACACGTTTGTGTGGTTGTGTATCGCCCTCTTCCTCCTCGGCAGCGCCGTTGGGGTATGTCAGTCCATGGCTGAGTTGTCTCCGTCGGTTCTCATACGATATTCCACCAGGGCTCGATGCCTACCGATGGAACGCTTCTTTTGGAGCATATGCCCAACGGGAAGCAGTACCTGGTAACCGCCCTCTCTGTCTTCTTCTCCTTCGGCGCGGTCTTGTCGGCGATTATTGGTCTTCTTGTCATTCCTGGACACTCATGTCCGCCTTCCCCGGCCCCTTGCGACACTGGTTCTGAGAACATGGGCTGGAAGTACCTTCTCATCAGCCTAGGACTCATCGTGAGTGGCATTGTCAATATAGTGGTTACCCTACAAACTAACCAACCCTTGTGAGCAGACCTTATCCATGTTCCTGGCCCGCATGGTCTTCTTTCGACTGCACGAGTCTCCTAGATATCTCGTGCACGCAGGGCGTCCACTAGAAGCGATAGAGTCTCTGCAAATGATCTCCAAGTTCAACGGCTCGGAGCTCTTCCTAGACCCAGAGGACGTAGACGACACCGTCCCCGTGTCGGGGTCGACCACCCAGACCAGCCTACCCAGTACTCGCGAGGACGAGGAGGCGCAAAAGTCCCCGACCCCGCCTGAGCAGAGCAACGAAGCGCTCCGCTCCGCACCACCAGACGCTGCCCACTACAGCGCTGTTGGCGAGCCGGACGTGTCTCTTGGGACACACCAATTCGGCACTCCCCTCAATGTGACGAACTCAACCTTCCGCTCCGGCGAAAACCGTCCGCCATCCACCACTCCTGCTACCACTAACGCTGACGAGGCGACGGAACCCCTCGTGGTGCCGAGACCGCGATCAGGTCGGGCACCATCGAGTACGCGTGGACGGTCACGTAGAATGTCGACAGCGTCGGAGTACCTCGAGAGCAAGGGCGGGCCGGTATTTAGGGCACTCCCACGGTGGATGCGTCGCTCTGCATTGGCATGGATAGACCGCGTCGCGATGGTTCTGTCGCCGGAATGGATGCGGACGACGTTGCTGGTGTGGGCGGCGTGGTGCGGGATGTCGTTGGGTAAGTCTCTGTTCATTGTCGAACTTCTGATGCCGTGTTGACGTGCGTGTTTGCAGCATACACGATGTTCAACGTGTACTTGCCGAAGTTGCTCGAGACGCGCTCGCCGTCGAGCGATCCCGATGGGGCACCGAAGTCCCTTGAGGATAGTCTTTGGGACGTGGTCATCTATTCTCTCGGGGGATGTCCGGGGGCTATTGTAAGTGTCTGAGGCAACGGAGGGCGTCGTCGAGAGCTCACTGACACAAATTCCTATCATCTAGCTTGGTGCCTGGCTTATAGAGTCCCCGCTGGGGCGCCGTTGGTCCCTCGCGGGAAGCACCTTCCTTACCGCGCTCTTCTGCTGGATGTTCGCGATCGTCGAACATCCGTGGCTGGTACGTGCGAGCACAGTTGGGATCAGCCTTAGTGCTACAGTACGTGCCATCTTTATCTACAAGCGCATATTATGCTGATCACTGTCTTCAAAGGCGATGTATGCCGTGCTGTACGGATGGACCCCGGAAATCTTCGGGACGAAGGTTCGCGGGACCGCGTGCGGCATCGCTTCCGCCCTATCTCGAGTGTGCGTCGTCGATTCTCTTCTTTCTTCCTGCGGGGGCACTAAGGGTCAAATTGCAGGGGTGGTATGATCGCGCCTATCCTCGGTGGATCGCTGCTCGTCATCGACCACACCGTTCCCGTCTACACGAGCATTGTCATCTTCGTCATCTCAGGCGTATGCGTGCTCCTCATCAAAGAGCGCGAGGTCCGGCGCGGTGGTCCACGCATCATCGCCCATTGAGGCCTCCTCCATGTATCATAGGTTCCAGATTACAGCACACCAGAACCAGGCGGTCTGGTTTCTTGTATTGATATTGCATCTGCGAGATGGATTTGCTATATATGCTGCAAGACGAGGATAAGGATAATCCTCCAATATACCCCAAACCTCACATGGAGTGTTTAGACGTCACTACATTGCAGGCAATTACTCGTGAATTAAGAATGATGCGAACACTATTTTCCAATAAGTAGCAAGCGACTCTGCGTCGAGCTTCAACATTAGACAATAATCTAGGGCACTGCTAAATACGCTGTGCCGGGGCGCAAGCAACAACACATACGAGATATGTACGTACGTTTCTAGCTCACTAATTCACACTCCAAAGAGGGGATCTATGTCCTGATCCATCCCATCAGAGTCCGAAAAGTCATATTCGCCAAGGTCCTCCTCCCGCGAGGGGAACGCCATCGCCATTATTCCTTTCTTCATCTTCGGCTTGTTAGGCAGCACGTTCTCCAGGTACCACCTCTGTTCCTGGCCTCGGATGAGCGAGAACTCCTGGATCGTCCGCTGCACCGTCGTCCACGCCATCGCCTCGCGCCAGCACGCGTCCATGCGCGCCGCGACGTCCTTGTCCTCCTCGAACGCATCACCCTCGCGCACGCGCCGCGCCGCCTCGCGCTCCTGGTCCGCGTCGTGCAGGTCGAGCCAGCAGCTGTCGAACGTCTGCAGGTCCGGGAACAGGTTCGAGAGCTGCCCTGCGAGCGCGACGTCCGCGCCGTCGTCCGCCGCGCCGACGCGCGAGAACCCGATGGAGAGGTGCTCGAGCGCGCACGCGCGCGCACCGACGAACGGCGGGCGGAAGAGGCCCGGCTGGAGGAGCGGCAAGCTCAGGTCCGTGTCGAACTCTACGCCGAGGCTGCGGAGCTCGAGGCACTGGTGTGCGAGCTCGAGCAGGCCGTCGAACGTCGCGCACGGCCGGTAGGTGAGGAGGCTTGCCTGTGCTAGCGCCTGCGGACGCGCGTGCCAGGGGCGCTCGACGCCGAGGTTGAGCGCGACGAGGTGCGGGAGGCACTCGGCGACCTCGATGAGGAAGGTGTCGTCCACGTTCCACGGGCAGAGGATGTCGAGGTGGAGGACGCGGATGTTGCGCAGGCAGAGGATGGTGTCGATCGTATTGAGCGTGATCGGGTCGGGGGGCGCGTCGGAGCCGTCGCTGCGCACGACGTCCATCGAGATGGAGATGTTCTTGAGCGAGGCCTTGCGCCGTGTCCGTTGCCAGCGGCCCCGGACCGCAAGGAAAAATGGGATGAGGTTCTTGCGCGGGACGGGCTTTATGATTTTCACGTTGAGGGTGGTGACGTGCGGGGATGAGATGTAGGAGAGGACCTTCATGGGGACGTCGGGTGTGTTCGAGATGATGGCGATGTCACGGAGGGCCGGGAAGACGGCGGACCTCGGCTTGATGTCGAGGAGAAGGAAGTCGCTTGGGAACCAAGAGACGCGGTCAGTGGAGAACGTCAGGACCTCGAGATTGGGGAGCAAAGCAAGGTGAATGAGAGCCGGGATCGAGATGGGTAGAGTCGTAGATCCGCAGCGGAAACTTGTGAGGTGCTTGAAGCTCATAGCTGTGTCTAGGACCGCCTTCACCAATGGCTTGCTGTCCTCGTCCACTGCAACACTGAAGTCACGCAGATCTGGGCAGATAGCTTGAACTTTCTTGAGCATGGACATGACGATCTCCTCGACATCGTGATCGCCTTGAGGGATCAGAGAGTAGAGCTGCAGGTCTGATGGTGGCCGCTTCAGAAGTGCCAGTGGAAACGTCCTCAACGCGAAACTGCGGAGCTGTGGCCTACAGAGGCGGTGAAGGACGCGTAGAATGGTGAAGGAGCAGGGGCCGTGCCAATATTCGAGCTTCAGGAGGTTCGGGAGAATGAGCCACCTGTGGGCGTGCGCGAAGGTGGCTAGCTCTTGTAGCGCCTTTGGCCCGATGAAATACCGGACGACCTTGTCAGAGAGGTGGGCGCAGCTGGCCAGAGCCCTAATTCGCCTCGAGTAGGCATGGAAGCGAGCGAAATCTGAATCCTGGAGGGGCCGGGTGAAAGCCTAATAGAACCGCATCACAGTCAACAGGGTGCGATATTTATGGGCAGAAGTACCCACGAATCTGGTGTAGTTCCCTGCGCGCGTCTGCGCATAGCAGTTTTCGGGCATGGTGTGAAAGAGAAGAGCAACATTCGGTACAGTGCGCCAGAGTACATCCACGGCAGGTCCATGTAGCCACCGAGAGGTCCGGGCGAGGACGGCAACAGTCCTTGTTCCAAGTCCGAGTAAGGGCCCGGGAGCGTCTGCCTCAGGATCGACGTTGGTCTCATCCGACAATAGCGCCTCGCACACGGACCGATGTAGTTCGGGAGGAATGCGATAGAACGTGGATCCCATCATCGGCGAGGTCGCGGTGGAGATGGTTCTTGAAGACGCAATATTGGATCAGCGCTGTCGATAATGAACCATTGCCAAGCGACGGGAAGCCACAAATCTACACTTACTATACACTGGGAGAAGTATAAGAAACCTTGCGGGGTGTGCTATCGGCAGGCTCAGCAGCGCACCAACGCGGATACGCGAGAGGAGCAAGACTTGGATACCAACGTAGCCACGCGCGCTCTGGAATGAAGACGCGTTCCAGCTGCATGTGACCGTGCACAAATGTTTATGTCCCGTCTTTATCCGAACATTCCGCACGCATTCGAATGATTCGATAAACCAAAAACCAAACTACACCAAGCCGTACATAACATAAGTTACGACGATGCATGCACACACACTACATCACTTTGTACGAAGCCCTCATTCGTCGTCAAACACCTGCACCGTCCGTATGCTCTTCCCATTCGCGAGCCCCCACTTCCGCTCCTGCTTTCGCACCTTCGCGAGCGCAGGCACCAGCTGCCACCCCACCCTATTCCACCGATCGCGATAGACCGCCTCCGCGAGGAGCTCCTCGCGCTCCGCCTCCGTGAAGTCCACCCCGTCCTCCCACGCGCTCTCCTCGAACGGCCAGTCGCAGTCGATGTCCACCTTCGGAAACACGTCCGACAGGAACAGTGCCGCCGGCAGCACCTGCGTCTCCTCGATCTTGGAGTGGCCGACGTGCAGGTTCCGCAGCGCGCGGTGCGGCCGCCCGAAGCTCGGCCGCACGCCCTTGTGCGCATACCCGGGCACCGGGCGCAGCGCGAGCCCGAGCGACGAGAGGTTCGGGCAGAGCTGCGCGAAGGAGATGAGGCCGACGAGCGTGACGAGCGGTTGCGCGTCGTCGTCGGCGCGACGGCAGAAGGTGCCCGGGCCGAGTTGGAGGTTGCGAATCTTGCGCCACGACATGGCCATGGAGCGGAGCACCTCGTTGGTGAGCGCGAACCGGGTCGGGACGCTGAGCTCGAGCTCGACGAGGTTTGTCAACTTGTAGAAAGGCACGAAATCGTCTTCGTCAAGCACCGTGTCCTTTTCCGGTAGGCCGTGCACCGTGACGTTGACCGAACGGAGGCGTCTGTGTCCCGGTCGGTTGGCAATGGTCGAGAGAAGCTCTTTGACTTCTTGGATGCGGACGTCAAAGGAGTTGATACTAACTCGGATGACGGTGACAGCAGGAGAGGAAATGGACCGCAGCACAATGTTGGGGATGGCAGCATTCTTTTGGTGGTCCACGGAGACGGTACGGAGCTTGTGGAAGTAATTCTTGCTCGACGTATCAGCAAAGAGTTCAAGAGACTCGGCGTCACAGCGATCATCAATTTTGAAGCCAATATCAGTAAGGTTGGGGAGGGTGGCCAATTGCAAAACCGCTTGGGGAGTGAGAGGTATCACCGTCACTTGGATTGAGGCGAGTTGTCGGAAACCAGGGAGAGCATTGGAGAGGGCGGAAGCCATGGTGGTGAACCAAGGAGTGAAATTCGCATTGAAGAACAGCAGATCTGGGGAGCTCTCTTGCAGCTTGGAAAGCATGCTTTCGTAGGAACTAAAATCTGTGTGCTTCTTCATTACTGTGCATTTATCCGCAATATTGCGCAGATTCCTGTTAAAGAAAACAGGGAGGGAATCGTAGTATGTCGCAGGATCTTCAACCGTGGGTGATAGGTGCAGGACACCTAGGTTGGGGAACGGGGCCTGACCTGTGGCAGATCGGAAGTAGGTGGAGAAGGCAGCCAGGACAGAAGTGTGGCAAAGGATGCTCCATACGCGCGAGGGGAAGGTCGTTAGGAAATATGAATTGCTGATGATGCGCTTGACACGGGGGGCATAGTGGCGGAAACGCAAGAGATCTGCATCGACCAAGGGGCGGACAATTGACTAGGAGATGATGAGAGAAGAAGAGGAAATACCGGAGAGTAGTGGAAACGCACCAAATGCTGTTCCGTTTTGATTTTGCTCCACTGATGAGGGCGAGGGGATTTGTCTTCTATGGTCCAGGCGTCAGACGGAAGAGTAAAGACCAAACAGCCGTATCCTGGGAGGGTATCCCAAAGTACGTTGAGAGCATGCTCGTGGAGAATGCGAGATGTTCTTGTAAGAGCGAGGATAGCAGTAAGGCCAACGTAAGACTGCTTGTAGGGCCAGCCTTGTCCGATCTGTTCTGGTGGATCGCGGAAGAGTAGATCGCAGATGATGCGTAGGACTTCAGGAGGCAGTTCGTTGAGGCCTGCGACGGCAGACATGGCACCGTGCGCCCAAGAGCGAAGCACGAGGCTAACAAATCCCAATCCCACCAGCAATTTAAGAGCTCAGCGCTCAGCGCTCAGTTCCGGGCCGCAGTTATCCGGTGCTTCTATCCATCACGTGCGTCGCGTCAAGCTCGATAGTGACTTGAAGATCAAGTCGGGTGAATGTTGACGCGTTGACGTTGTATACGTTGAATGTTTGAACGGTGACATCAACGACGTCGACTAAAGTCTAAGACCCACCAGAGCAATCCTACTCACCGTCCTCCCTTCACGCAACAAGGTCATTTATCGACTGTCCTGGGAGACAAACCTACCTGGGAAGCACACCACCAATGATAAATTGATCAGACACGTAACACCAGTGAGATCCAGGATGCCTTTTCCTACTTAAAGTACGGTGTATGTACATATATAACGGCAGCAGTAGGCAGCACGGTGTCCATGAGTGTCCACGATACGTATGCGTACGGTATATCCTGTGTACGGTGAGTGCGGTGTGGTGGATGCGGTGGATGCAGTGTGTGTGTGCTTGCGTATGCAATAGAAATAGCCCAAAGTCTAGCAAAAACCTAAAGAAAATCGAAAATCTATCACAGGATGCACAGCGAGGATAGCACGGAGAGCGCGACGAGCAGCACGGACGACCAGACGCCGTTGGGTACACGAAGCGACGCCGCGGCAGCGTTTGCGGGTGCTGACGACGAGGCCGCTGGCGCAACGGAGCTGGTCACGGTGACAATCGTGGTGGGAGGGGAAGACGTCGAAGGGTTCGACGTGACAGACGAAGCGGCGCCGTTCGCGACGCTCGACTGGACTGCGGTCGCGGTCGAGGTCGAAGTCGAGCTTCCTGACGTGGAGCTACCGGTCTCGGTGATAAGGTTACTAGCGGTAGGTGCCGCATCACCCTTAGCTGAGAACACAACCGCTGATCAGTCTCGGTGTATAGCAGTCAGCTGTGGCGCACAAAACTCACACTCAAAGTTGCCCGACTGCTCCGCGTCGTCGACCGCCTGCTGGAAGATCTGGGAAGCGTTCGCCGGCACAAGGGAGACGAAGCCGATGCGCGGGGGGTCGACGGAGGGGTGCGTGAGGTTGCCGTAGTAGAAGATGACCATGTTGCTCTTCAAGAAGGGATCGCCGAGATTCCAGCTGAATAGCGCGCCGACGCTCGGAGCGTCGGTGGAGACGACGTTGTTCGCGATACAGTTCGTGACGTCCCCCTTCTTGTGCTGCGACGTAAAGTCGCGCGGGTCGACAGGGAACATCTTGCCACCGATCTGGTAGGCGAGCGTGTGTGGCTGGTCGCACGGGAGGAGGGGCGACGCGTTGCTGTTCGCCGCGTACGCGGTGGAGACCTTGGACAGGACGTTGTTCACGACGTCCTGCGGCCCGCGAATGAGCGAGTTGCCCGTGTCGATAAGAGCAGACACCTCCGACTTGTTGAGGCCGGCGCCGGCTTGAGTGGAGTCGGCGAGCTTCTGACCATCGAGGAAGACTCCGTCGATAGGAACCTCCCAGCGCCTGCAAAACTCGTTGTCAGAAAAGGGCGTTGATAGGACCGCAATAAGACATACAAGGGGTACTTCTCATTCGATGCAAAGGAAGGGGGAGAGACACCGCCTTCCTGCGTGTCGTAGAGACGCACAGGCACCCAAGTAATGTTAGACTCGTCGATCTCATCCGGAAGTTGTCCAATGGTGATCTGACCCTCGCCGGAAACGTCAATTGTATCACGCTGGAGGGTAATCTGGGGACGGAACGTTGGTCTACTTATGTTTTGCCGCTAAGGCTAGAGACATACCGCGAACAAGGGGTCGTCGATCATATCCGCCTCGATCAAGCGCGACACGATCGGTCCATATGTGCCGATCTGGGAGATGAACGTGTCGGTATTGGGAGGGTTGTTGAACTAGACCGGACCCAAGGTATCAGCGCGGAGCCCCTCTCAATGTAGAATCGGACTTACCACCTTGTTAACTGCAGCCGCTTGGACGAAGCTAATCCAAGTATGAGATCTCGCGAGAAAGAGGGGACAACACAGACAGAGACAACTTACCTCTGACCGGGGAAACCAAGACCGAGTATGCCGGCACCACCGTTCGAGACGGCAGAATTGTCGGTGTCGTTGATCGCGCCTAGCGGCTGGTTTTGCATGGTCAATGCGGCAAGTGTTACAGTATCGGTCCCGACCGGGCCGCTGGCGTGCGTGCCACTCGTTGAATCGCCATATTTCAGCGAAACGGTGGTCCCCAACGCCTTGAAGGTGTTGGCATCATAGGGCTGGGCAGTGGAGCGTTGGCACGCCGAGGTCTGGCAATCTTGAGACATAACCCATAGATCGCTCGATCCAGTATCTGTGATCGAACACACGTCAGAGGTGTGTTGCCCTCGCCAAGACGTGCATATACGGGAGAAATAACGACTGACCAAGATTGACGGCAGTGGTAGAGTTGCCTATTGTCACAGCAACAGTGTAGAAGCTGGGGTGACTGTCGGTTCGCGTATTGACACATAACAGTTGGATTCAGACTCACAGGTCTGCACTGTCACCGAGACCGACTTCGCCGCCGACAACGTCTCCATTCTTGGTTTGTCTCTTGACCTCTCTGCGCCGTTGACGTCCGAAAGGAAGCACGATTCCGCCCTTCTTCGGTCTTGTGGAGGTGAAAGTTTTGCTGCTCTTGAGGAGAGGGGCAGGAACCGAAGCCGGGAGAGGGACGGCGAGAGCAAGGTCAAGGAGGGAGAGAACGAGGAGAGCGAGAGAGAGCGAGGAGCACCGGCTAGACGAGGACATCATGAGGAAAACAGCGGGCGACCTGCGCAGAGAAGGGGAAAGAATGAAGGTATACCGGAGAGCGAGAAAAGGCGGATCCCAGACCGAGCGGCCCTCCTGCGACCAGAGTGCGACAAGGAGAACACAAGAGCGAGCCGAGACCACAACGCATGGTATATAACTGCGCGCGATCCAGCAGCTCTCGGAAGAACGAGAAGGCGGTACGCGTCTCTGGTAACCAGCCAACGAATTGACGGATGAACATCAGGCGCCTAGTCCATATCCCTCATCCCATTGGTCCGCACAACCACGCGCCTCCCCAGTCCGTGCTTCCTATCCAGCTAAGTACAGGCACGCTCTTCCCCGTCCATCGAGCCAAGACTGGCCAAGGTTCTTATCCGCTTCAGAACGTACGGGAACGAAGTTGCAAGACAACAACTTACTCGTGAAGCATGTGCGTTACCATTCGCGAGACAAGATAGTTCGCGTCAACTGCCCATGGCGAACGTACACAGCCAACACAATCTCATAGTGTGCATGGGCCAATCAAACAAGAACAGGTACGACATGATGCCTAGCACGGTGAGAACGATATGCGCTACATCCGTCCTCCTTTGACTTCAAGGATAACTTTGGAGCGCCCTGTCGTTGTGAAAATGCGCCATTGACCCTATTTCACGACACAGAGCTTTGGGGTGGGAGACTACCGGTGCGTAGACTCCTTCGCAAACAAGAGGCCCGAGGAAAGACGTGTGATAGTGGATGAGAAAGGAGGACACGAGGTTGACCAACTAACCATAATTCCACACGACGGTGGGTGCAATTGTCGACCGGCGGAGTGGGATTGGAAGAGAACGACGACGGATTGGCGGCATGTCGGAAGCGAGCGCGGGGAAACCGCGATTCGATAACGGCATTTGGCCCTGACGGACGAGCATAACATCAATTAGACAATGATAATTGTACACACCGAGCCAAACGACCCCGCAATGCCCGAGCCTCCGGTTGTCGATCCTCCGATCCGCGCCGACCTTCACATACTGTACATATCTCAATGCAACGCCTCCGCCGTGAGCTCAAGTATCTCCTTCCTGCTCTTGCGGATATTCGCAACGTCTTTGGCGATGGGCTGCCATGTCGGCCCATACCGGGGCTCGGCGGCGACGGCCTTCTTGACCACCTCCTCTTGTTGCTCCTGCGAATCCAAATCTACCCGTCAGCAACATATCGTCAACTTCCCGGTCGAAGACCGAGCACGAACCTTCGTTCCGTGCTGGCGCTCGAATTTGAGCCACCACGCCCAAATATCGCCCCAGGTATCGGCTGGCTGCTCGCTCGCCGCGACCGCACGATCGAACCAGCGCCGTGCCTGCTCGATCTTGCGCTCGGCCCAGAACAAACGGGCCACGCTGCAGAGCACCCAAGGATCGTTCCCAGCCTTCCGGAGCGCATCAGCCGAGCGTGCCTTCCGTGTGGGCCGCGGCTCCGTCCAAATCGCCATGGACCACAACAAGCCAGAGGCGGGGCATTCTTGCAATCCTAGATGGCAGAATGATCGTCAGTCTCGGCGGTCCCTTGACCGATGCAAACTGTTGGACGCACCTCGGGCAAGCACGGTCTTAGCCTGAGCGGCGCCTCCGCTGCGTTCCTCCACACCTACAGCTTCCGCCCATAGAACATCATTCCCGGGGTTGGCCAGCCGGGCCTTGTCCAACAGAGCCCGCGCCTTGATGCTCTTGTTGTCAGCCTCCTCCAGACGGCTCGCCAGGATCCACAGGTTGACGTCCTTGGGACACGCCTTAATCCCCGCCGCATATGATGCACGTGCCGCAGCGACGTCCTTCCGCTGCTGATGGATCTGTCCTTGGATCATGTACAGCTTCGCAAACTTGGGATACTTCTTGATCGCCGTCGCGAGTGTCTCCAGGGCGTTCGACAGCTGCCCTTGCTGCCGTTCGAACACAGCGGACTTCATCCAAATCTGCGCGCGCCCACTGTCAGTACTGCATCCGCCATTAACCAATACTTAGGAACTGCTCACCCGCTCAGTGTCAGCGACCGTCCGCGCGCGCACAAGTAGCTCTTTTGCGACGCCCAGTTCGCCGTTCTCCGCCTCGAGCTTAACCGCAGCGAGCCAGATCTGTTCGCTCTCGGAGTTCGCCACGAACGCACGCTCGAGGACCTCGCGAGCAGCGGGGACGTCTCCAGCCAGCCACTTCTCCTTCGCCCACATGAGCCAGAGGACCTCCGCTTGCGGACAATGGTGCACGGCGCGCTCCAGGATGTCATTGAGCGATTGCCTAGACCAGATGGCGTAATTAGCACTCGGTGCATTTGATACAAGCGGGAACAGGGGCTCGTACCTTGTACCGTGCGCCTTCTCCAAATCGGCTGCCTTCCGCCACAAACCCTTTTTGTCGGGGAAGACACGAAGGGCGTACGCAAGGATGGCCCGGGAGACTCCGATTGTGCCTTTGGCCTCCGCCACCTCTGCGTCGCCAGTCCAAGTGTCCAGCCGATCCTCCTCCTCGACGTCCATCGCGACGGTGGCCTTGATGATCGCCTCGCACGTCCGGATAGCGCCCTCGTTCTCGCATCGCTCCGCCTCCTTGAGCCACTGCTCGCGCGTGAGTAGCACCTGGTGCCGGCGGAGCTCACGCACACCGGCTTCGATAGTCTTGTCGACTGTTGCAAGCTCCTTGTCGCGCTGCTCCTCCGTCTTCTCCGCGGCGTACGCCTCTTGTTCGAGGAGCCGACCGGCAGCAATCCAGATCTCGTGGCTGGTAGGGATTGCTTTCCGAGCCTTGTTGAGGACCGCCTTCGCCTTGTCAGGGCTTTCGAGACGCGCGAGCGCAAGCCAGAGCTCGACTGATTGTGGGATGACCTCGACAGCACGAGACAATAGGATTCGAGCATCCTGTGCGGATGACTCAAGGTTTACGGTCTCCTTCCATAGGCGAACCGAGTTGGGGATATGTTCAAGGGCTGGTCGGGTCGCGTAAGTGACCGACATGCACGAAAAGAGACTTCGTCGTACCTTTCCGGAGGACGCGCTTCTTCGCCTTTACGTCGTGTTCCAGATCCGAAGCCGCCATCCATATTTTGACACTCTGACCGACGTGCTGCACTGCGCTTGCCAAGATAACCTTCGCATCGTCGTTATTCTGCAAGAGCTGAATCAACTATCCGCTCCGACACTGCAGCAAACTTGGAGACACTCACATGCAAACGCGCCGCCTCAAGCCAGATGTCTTCGCTCTTCTGACACTGATCACAGCCCGCCTTGATGAGCTTCCGTGCGGCCACCATCCGGCCCGCATGCTCCTCCAATCGAGCGGCGGCAATCCAACCAGGAGCGTGCTTGGGATTTGACTTAACGAGAGAGTCGAAGAGCATGCGTGCGCGCTTGATGTCACCAATCTCCGCATCGGTTTTGAGCACGACGCTATCGAGGGAGGTGAGGTAACCTTTGGGGTCAATGGATGTTTGCAAGCCAGAAGTAGCAGTGCCGGATACCTGTACAACCCCGTTGGTATGCGTTCAGTCAACAGGAATAGCAAGGCTAGAACTCACCTGGTCAAGCTTGAGAGAGAGAATCTTGTCTCGCGCTTGGCTCATCTCCGCAAAGTTCGTCAGAGTGCCGTTGTCAGCAGGCGTCTCGAAACCACCAGTCTGAACGTATAGCAGGTCGGTGAACGTGGGGGGCTTTCATTAAAGGGGTGAGACGCACAGATTGCTGGTGAGAATCCAGCGAGGTCTCATACTCAGTCCTTGCTCTGTCGCCGACAATGACGCTGTCGGATACAACGAATGACCTCTCGTCCTTTTTACGCTTTTTCCTCGTAAGATTGCCCACCTCAGGAATACCCTCCCATTCTTCGTCCGTGACCTGAGCTAGCCTGCGCTTAAGGTCCGCGAATTGCTGCTGAATCTTGGGACGCTCTGCACGGTGCTTAGCTAGCTCCTCGTTCTCGCGTGCTTCCCTATAAGGACGAAGATGAGGAACAGCACCTCGTTAAGATTGAGGTGGACAGATGAGTGGCGAGCGACGAACCTGCGAACCCGTCTCCGTGCGTCCATGTTCTGGTCCACCATCTCGTATATCTTGTCCGCCTCCTCATCGTCCGCCTCGTATGTCGTTCCTGCGAAAAGGCCATATTCGTTGTCTGGGTCCTGGAATTGGTCCGGGTCGACTTCTGGCTCTTCGCCTCGTCGTGCTTGAGCCTCGCTGAAGCAGGGTCAGTTTGCGAAATGGAAATTACGAAATGGAGAACTCACGCGATGACCTCAGCAGATGGACCTTCACGAGCGGGACCAATGTCCGAACGGGTCGTGAAACCAGAGGCACTAGATGAAGAACAGGATGAGTTACCGTTGCGGAAGGGCTCGGACAAGTTCAACTTACCCACGACCAAGACCGGCGACATAGGAAGCCGGTGCTGGCATAGACAGGAAAGCCAGCTTGTTAGGCTTGTTATTCGCCGCCATGGTGCACGAACAGATAGAGATGAAGGGTAAGTACAAACGGACAGAGGAGGAGTGGGTAAGGTGTAGATGGCGTAAGCGCTCTGACCCTCGCCTGAGCGTGAGCGTTATGTAAGCACCAACGCACCTGGGGACGGGCGCCAACTGCGTAAGTAGACGTCACTGGGCCTGGTCCTATGTGGGTAGGGTCGGCCAGGAAATTAAATAAATTAAATAAAATTAAATCGAAGGGAGAAAATTAAATCGAGAGGGAGGGGAGCAACTTCGGAGATGTTTCAATGGGGCACATGGGAAAGCCGTCTCCAGTGTTTGAGCTCGACAGAATGAGCCTCCGAGTGGTGAGGAATTGGTCAGATTTAATTTTTTCGGCCGGCGCTAACGCGCCGGAGGAGGACTAGATAGATTTTTTATTTCATGACCAGCGAGTGGCTGCACGGCTGTGAAAATTTAAGAGGGTGTGGAATTGGTCTTGTAAAAGAGGGCCAGCTCGTTGGAATTCTTCAATGCCCTTTGGTGGTGTGCACCGTGCACCCATCTTTCGGGCGCTTATTCCGAGCTCAGTGGCCTTTCCCCCTCAGTCTGTGCTTCTCTTGGCACATTGAATGGGTCGAAATTGTAGAGCATGTAGCAAGTACATTTTCCACACCATTAACTTCATGTCCTGAAGGCTGATTTCATGCTAATTTCCAATACAGACCACCTCTAATCTGTATTCTGATTCATTGTTAATTGAGGTCCCTTGTCCCCATTTCAGGGCTCCATATGCACACAGAATATAATATACACCACATCTCGAGTCCTCATGTATTTTTAGACACATTCAGTGGGCAAGAGAGCCCAATATTCGAGGAGGAACTGCACCATGCACTGTGGCAGCGCAGGCACTTACCGCATTAGGCAGCCGGAGACTCCCGGGCCGCTAGGTCTTAGTTTCAAAGTCCGCTAGGTCCTAGGAGCCTCCCCACATAGGACGACACCCGTCACTAGAGCGCTAGCGGGTTTAACCTGGGCTTGGGCCGACCCTAGTCCGATCCTATTAGTCTGATCTTGGACAGACTGTGTCTTCTTAATCGCTGCCACCCCGCTGGCCAGAAGATCGAGGGTCCTTATGCGTTCATATACTTATGGGCACCGTGCAGTCGCAGGCTGCTTGTCCTCTATCTTCTCTTCCAGAACCCCTTCCGCCCGTCTCCAATAACTCAGTGCCGGCCGTCTCCTTGGGCGCGTGCGCTTGGCTTCAAGCCCTTCGTTCGTCCAAACTATCGAAATTGCGAGAAGCCATGTCGACCGCGACGATCCAGTCGAGCCCACTAGTGGAGTCTTTTCCACATATCCCGGTTGCAAACACCCTGGGTGCCTGGTTAATCGCGGTTGCTGCAGTTTTTCTGTAAGTCGTTCTTTTCCGTTGTTCGAGTATTGCTTGACATGCCGAGTTTAATGTCTTAACAGCCTGAATGGCCTGTTATTCCACCAAGCATACCGGTACTTCCGCGAATATCTAGGTGATCGGAGATTCCTTAAAGTCTGGGTACGTCGCTCGCAATGTACCCGCTAGTCGCTGCATTGCCAGAAGCTGATGTGTCCGCGCGATTAGGTTGTAATTGTGGTGTACGTTCATTCTTTCGGCCAACCTTGGGCCAACGCACCATAGAATCTCATTGGATTCTAGCATTCTGCAGACGTTCGTCTCGGCCTTGATATTCCACACAACGTACGTCCGTCCCGCACTTTTTTCGCGGTTAGAACTCGGATCCCGACCAACGGACAGATGGGTTTACTGGATCCAATCGTACTGGGACCCAACGAATATCTTCCTTGGAAAAAGTATCTGGTGTGTCAGTTTTTGCTCACAGTCGATGCGCTCAAGCCGATGGCGCTGCCAACAGGTCTATCAATGTATGCTTTTGCATGCCGTTAGCAGGGAGCGAATAGACATGTTAAACCTTCCACTACACCAGGTATTGCCCATCGTCTCGGTAAGTCTCCAGAGGCATTCCACCTCATCATTAGAGGCTTATCCGTCGTCGTTGCAGTCAATAACAGCGATTTCCTCTCAACTGTTAGTAGCCTGACTTGTTCCTCGCGTCTGCCGTTGATATTTTCCCGCTTCCGTAGATTCTTCATTCGGAGATTATGGCTCTGTAAGCAAAGCTCTCCCCCTATCTCCGCATTCCTCCATCGCTCAACTCTATGATGCAGTCGCACCTAGTTTCAAGCCCATAGCGGCAATCGTCGTATGTCTTCTCAACTTTTCAATTGCTCTCGGAGAGTATTGAAGTTCATTTGATAGTTCGTCCTGAATCTTGCAAACTTGGGTGAGTGTTGACGGTGGTGATGTATCAACCCGGAGGCTTCTAATATCACTGGAACATTCACCCGTGTCACCAGGTTGCTTCACTGGTAAGGCCTCTCGGTTCACATGTCATTTCTCCCAGGAATAATTCCTCCACTTCGTCGCATAGCGCTCTCGGTCAGGATGTTTGTCGAGCCGTCTCTAATCTCTCAGGCTAGCAACAAGTTGTCGAGTAATGAAAAGTGGGCTGTACGTGTTTCAGCCTCATCAACCACCTGCTGCTACTACTAGACGTCCTCTCTTGTGCTGACCATGCCTCTCAGTGGTATGCGGCGATCGCAACTGGTGTCCAGATGGCTGGCGACATCATACTCACGGCGGCACTCTTCTACGTCTTTCGGAAGAGTCGCACTGGACTCGGCCAGTACGTGTTGTCCTCTGTCCTTCCGTCCAGCGAAGCGAAGAGATGCGTATCGCTGACTTGATTGTGACCTGATCCAGCACAGACTCGATGCTGGAGGTGATGATAGCATATGTTGTCGGCACAGGTGCCGTCAACGGGTAATTCTGCCACCCCTCTGCCCGTCATATGCTTTTTGATTTCTCATGTCCCCCTGTCGCTGCAGCCTTGGTCACATTGTAACTATCGTGCTCGTAAGTCATCGAGTATTGGGCTTCACTCATGGATACATGTGCCTGAGTGTGCCTGACTCTGACCTACGTCCGGCCAACAGTCGCTCGCGTGCCCGCACAATTGGATCTATGGCCTTTTCGGCTGCATTGACATCAAGCGTGCGTATGATGTTGTGCAAGCTGTAGCTGGTGGCACTGACATAGCGTACCATCCTAGTCTACGCGATTGGATTCCTGGTAGCGTGAGTGGATCATCGTTTCCTGGCGCACATCTTCTTGGCATAGCATTGATAACCTCACTTTCGGTGCAGCCTGGACTCTCGTAAATTCCTCGCTATGACCCGCTGCACAACCGGGGCCAAGGATCCAAATGCTCTCCCTAGCTAGAATATGTCTACTAGTATCCCCCGAACCGGCGTGCAGGTACGTGTCTCCATCTCCTGCAGCGTCTGTCACCGTTACCGCTAGCGAGACAATGCTGAACTTCGGTACGCCTGCAGGTGTCTAGGGAAACCTCAGCCCCAACCGAGATCGAGTTCAAGGTTCTCACACAGGGGGTCATCGAGGACGAAGAGTTGCGCTCCAAGCATAGTCCGGTGGGAGTGTAGTGGGCCGTCCGCCGGGCTCGCCTCCTGCCTCTCCGTGCCCCTCCTCCACGACGCCTTTATGTACGATCATCGGTGTGCACTGCCTATACTACTTTCCGATATCCTGAGTATAAATTTGCGACTAAGTCCGGGGTGAATGATCTTACAGTACTGTACATTAGCTTGTTTGGAGCTATGCATCCTTATACTATATCATTGCGTATCTTTCTAAGAAGGGTGAAGCAGCTACCAGATCTGGAGCACTTGTCCGATCTTCAAAGCTAGATAGGTCCAGTCGTTTTGAATGCACGTCAAGCCAACATAACGAGCGGTAGACAAGTTCGCGGTAACACAAGGCGCTATTATACATCTAGAAGAGGCCTTGAAAAATCGAACTACTTATACACATTACAGGACAAGAGAATCCGGAAAATAACCACACCTTCCACCAACGGTGCCGCCAGACCCGTATTGCACGATTATTACTCCCCTACACATCAAACGGCTCCACAAATGGCCTCCACTCGAACGCCCTCGGAGCGTCCCCCCGCCTTGCCTCCAGGATCCGCCCAGCCTGAACGGCCTGGGGCACGACGACCTTCGACTCGGGGGTGTTCGTCCGTGGAGGAGAGGCCGCGACGATGGCAGCGTACGACTTCCTCGGCGGCGTAGAAAGCAAGGTTATCACGTTGCCCTTGTTGATGACCCCACCGATAGCCAGGCTCATCGCATTTATCTTCATTCCGCCTCGGAGACAATCGTGCTCGTCGTCGGCATCGAATCCAGACTCGCTGCTCGACGTGAGCTCCGAGCCGTCGACTCGGCCAACCTCAACCTCGTACTCCTTGCGACGGCTCTTCGTCCCGGTGGAACCACGGGCGTAAGAGGTGTTGATCGGGGAGGGGACCTTTACTCGCCGGCTTAGGCGCGAGGGCAATCTCTTGGGACGCGTCTCGCTGTCGTCTTGCTCGCACGCGCTGCTCAACGGGAAGGGTTGCGCAGGCGCCACAGGACGACGGACAACGGGGTCCCAGTCGGATGCTACGCTGAAGTCACGTTCGTCGTCGGAGTCACGGAAGTCTCCATCGCGCATGCGAGCTTGGCGGCGAAGGGACTTGCTTCGCCGGAGCAGCTTGCGGACGAAGTTGGGGCTAGCCTCGGGACGGTCGTAGTCCTCCTCGAAGGCGCCGCTGAGCCTGGCGGAACCCAAGACGGCGTCGGTGGAGGCGGCAGTCTGGGGCGGGGAGTCGAAGTCGAGGGAAGAAAGGGAGAGGAAAGACGAATCGGTGCAGTCCTCGTCTGCAGTCAAGGACTCCGGCGAGCTTGAGTAAACGCTGCTTGGGGCCATGTTTGCACTGGGAGCCATTGGCCGCGTCGATACGGGGGCCCAGATGGGGTTGAAAAGCGTGTCGGTCCAGAAGTCGCCTACAATGGACTGTATACATGTGAGTGGCCTCGAGCGCGATGGAACCGGCAAACTGGACGTGGCACTCACGGCTTTGTGCAATTGTGGGGAAGCACAGCCAGCGTAGCCTGGCTGCCAGGTGATGCGTTCCATATGCGTCGTCGTAAATGCGGGTTTCGTGGAGCCGAGAGGCCTTAGCTGCTCCTTGTTGGTCGGGCGAGAGATCACCGGTGAGAAGGTGGTCGACGTCATGATATCGATGGTTGAGACGAAGGAATTAGGCGGTATGAAAGTCGTCGTGAGTGAACTCAGTGGTAAAGGGCAAGTGGGCGACGAGGGGAGATTCCTGAGCGTAATATGTCCGGAAGGGAAGAGTGGCATTCACGGGTTGAGCAGTGCTCGGATTATAACCCAGCGCCTGGGCCAGGAGTGCTCCTTTGTCATTGAAAGAAAGGGCTTTGACAAGCACAGAAACGTGGGACAATCAATTGAACCTTAAATTTCCTTTGAACAGCCTGCGTTTCGATGGGTGGTTTCGATGGGGTCTCGACAGGATGATCAGGGGTCCTTGAAGCATCCCTCGAAGTTGGGATTCCTCGGTCGAGACACTCATACTGCGAGTGGGTCAGAGGGACTATCACAGCTCTAGTAACCATTCATAGTGAGTAATGAATCAAAGCAACAAAACATTCACTACGTCTCTACATTACCATGTCATGTGGTCCACAGTTTACACAGTCCACAAAAGAGGTGTTGGTGTTAATCATACGACGTGGTGAATGTGCGACCAGAGGAACATGCATTGGGCGCAGCACCCTCAATGGGCGCCTATCCGGTCTTTTACGGTCCGACCAAGTCCGTTCAGCAACCGGAACCTGCCAGGCTCGAGTGCGCTGCCATCTTCATCCCATCGACCCTGACCTTCTCTGTCTCCTCTCCCGAACACTCTCGTAGCGGGAGACATGGTCGCGCTCCTGTCTCCCATACTCCATGCCCGCCTCTGAAGACGAAGAACCCCCAGCAGAAGTCGACCCGGCCTACCTTGCGTTTTTCTCCGAGAGTGCCAACGATTTTCGTTCGCACCTCTCTGGAAGAGATGACCATGACCCTCCGCCAGCTTCCTACTTCGCCCCTCGCTCCCATTGGAACAGCGCGGAGAAGGACGCGTTCTTTCGAGGCCTCGCTGTCCACTCTCGTCTTCGCCCTGACCTGATCGCGGAAGAAATCAAGACCAAAACCGTGCCGGACGTCTGTGTCTATCTCGCGATCCTCGAACAGAGGGGGCGGGAGCTTCTGGACGGTACGACATACATCAACGAACCCAACCGCGCCTCCGGTACCAGATGCCCACGCCGAGATCTACCTGCAGCTGTCGAGGTCTCCGAGGAATGGATCGCGTTCGAGGACCGCATGGCCGACGCCATGATTGCTCTTCAGCCAGTCTGGGACCAGCAGCCCGTTATTCAAGCACGGGAGGACGAGGTTCAAAAGCGGAGGAACGCCCTGCGTGCCGCGAAAGGGCCAGCCAACCCGACGTCCAAGGTGCGCGATAGGGAAGGGCAGAAGCTCAGGCGGGAGGAGTTTGATAACTGGCTGGTGGAGAAGACCTCGGTTTGGGAGGGCGAAGACCTCCTGTCGTCGCTGGACCACATCAAGTTGACTACACTGGACAGGATGCTCAGGGATGGCCAGGAGGGACGTGGCGGAGTGGATGAGGCTGTTGGCTACGACTTCGAAGAGGACTCGGCACCGGTGCGGGAGACGGAGGACGTACAGTCGGTAGATGAACAACGCTCCAGCGTCGCGCATACAGTCGGGATAGATGACCAACTCATTGATCCTGTACTTCTTGCAATCTCACAGCCCTCCTCGTCCTTCTCGCCCGCGTTAGGAGAACCAGGCCCTCCTCGTACCTCGGGGTCGTCTGTCCCGAACCCCTCGTCTTCGTTATCCCAACCCACCGTCCCCTCCACTCCTCCAGCTATCTCCCGATCCCTCCCTACTTCACCCCCGCTCTCGTTCCACACCACTCCCGCAACTACAGCTGTACCTTCTGTTGGGTCGAACGAAGGGTCTGTCGGGGATCTTTCGCAGTTGTCCCCAGGCACACGGAGACGGTACCAGAAGAGGCTCTACATGCGCAAAAAGCGTGCTCAGGCAAATGGTGCAGTCGTAGTCGAAGCGGTTGAGCGCCTGAAACCTGGCAGGAAACCCAAGAAAGCTGCGTCCGTCGATAGTCTCCGAGCTCAAGCTACGATCGACGTGCCTTCGTCGCCGAGCACTCCGGGCGAAGCGCTCCATCTCGACGGGCCTTCTTCCTCCCAAGATGGTCATCACGCAGCGCAAAGTGCTCGAAAATCCACTGATAACAAACGTCGGACGGAATTTGCCTCCCAGGGCATCGACGGTCAGCGACTACGGCGTGAAGGCTTTGACCTCTTCCACCTTCAGGGGATTTCGAAGTTGATGCAGTGCGTCATACATTATTTTCCTTTGTGTGATACTAACTTGCGCTCCTCTAGGACATACAACTCGCTTCACGACGTTCCGGAGTCCGTTGGATCCGCCATATCGGGTGCAACTTTGAGCGCGTTGCACGCCCTCGTCGTCAACTTTGTCGCCGAGGTCATGTCGCGTGCAATCGTCTGGCGAGAGCAGGAGCGGGTAGCTAAGTTGCAGACGAAGGCTTGGCGTTTGAGGGAGAACCAGGTTCGTGAACCCATGGAGTTGTGCTACATCCTTGCCACTTAAGGACGACGCTCTTCACGCAGGTCATCTCTAGGCCGAATGTCAAGCAGGCGCTCATGCTCTACGGCGCCGAGTGCCTGGACAAAAACGCTCACTTTGCTCGTCTCACCAAGAAGCTGGGTCTCGACGAGGACGAGGACGAGGTGATTGACGAAGGCTTACCCGACGGCGCTACTAGTCACCAAACGGACAATGAGGAGGAAGCGCTGGAGGAGAATGGCGATGACGCTGACGAGATTCCGTTCGAGCCTCTATCACTTCTTCGGACTGTCTTTCCCCCTCTCTCCAACCCGCTATCAAGAGCACCCAAGGATGCATCTACCGCGGTCGACCCCTCCGTCTACTTGCCCTTGCCTCCTGTTGGCTGTATATACGGCGAGCCGTCATCAGACGAAGACCTCTTGCCAGAGACCCTCGACGAGAAGCTCCTCGTAGACGAGCTGCTCGAAGAGCGACAGCTAGAGAAGTGGGACCGTCATCACGACATCGAAGGGGAGAAAGCGCTCTGGGCGAGGGTCAACACTAAGAATCCGCACCCCAATCTCGCCGCGGACACTGTGGACTCCGATCTCGAGGACCTTGGTGTCCCTGACGAGCCGCCTGAGGCAGTTGCTATTCCCGAACAGCCGCAGAGAAAGCCCAAGCGGAAGGAGGCTGAAGCGTCCGCTTTGCGCAGCAAAGACGTGGAGGGCGGTAACGCAGGCGAGCGAAACAAAGCCACGACTGTGGACGCTCCGATAGACGTCGACGAGCCGGAGGTCAGTGCGCCAAAGCGTCGTCGGGTGGCTGGTAAGGGAGGGTTGTCACAGAAGTCGTTGTTGTACATGGAGCCCGGCGCTAACAGTCGCATCAAGAGTAGCGTGTATGTGCTCGATAGCGATTAGACCCGGAGAGTTTTGGTGCGTGCGTCGTTGTTTTGGTCGTGCGGAGGAAGGTGTCCGTGCAGGCTTCATTGTATCAGATGTTCAAAAGTAGTGTATAGCGTCTTGCACCGAGTCAACAGTACATGATCTTGACGAGGGGTTGCATAGTGTCTGGCTGTCAGATGCAGCCATCTCATAATGTATTATGGCTTTTTTCGAAACATTAGGAATGTATGTTCGAGAGCTCGTAGAGGTCTTCCATGCAGGCCGAAGTGGTGGGGAAGACGAGAAGTCATAATGACAAGGTCGTCTATGAGGTGTTACAGATGAAACGTAGTAAAAGGTTTAGGATCCTACATTATGCCCGGAATTAACTTGTAGGGGGTTCTCCGCGACCATGCCAACCATTCGTCCTTGAACTCTTTCTGCAGGATCTCGTCTTCTGTGCCGACCCGAAGCACCATGACGATCGGGATCCATGCGACCTCGGCCGCCCAGACGACGACGAGCAGCCTCCCGACAAGCGTGCTCATGATCCCGCTCTCGGCCAACCACGACCCGGTGCCGGTCAGGCACAACAGCGTGCCGATGGTGACCATGATGAGTGCGGTGTAGCTCGGGTGGCGGACGATGGAGTACGGCCCGTCGGTGACGAGCTTGTGGTTCTTGCGGATGGAGAGTTCGAAGGTGAAGTGGCGTCCGAGGGCGCGATAGCAGAAGATGCGCATGATGCCTCCGATGAGGCAGAGGAACGTGCCAGCGAAGAAGGTAGATGTGAGCCGCACGCCCGACGCAGCGTCCGTCGAACGCCATGCGAGCATAGGCAAGATAGTCTCGCCAATGGGCGACGGTAGGTACCTCGCGACGATGGTGGCGACTTCGAAGATGATGAAGCTCTGGGTCAACGTCTGTGGAACATCGATTAGCGGACGATGCCGGGCAGGAAAAGCTGTCGACGTACCTTTTCGAGGGCACGCACCCAGGGTGGACGGACCTGCTGAACTATGTACTTTACGCTGGAGTATTTTGACTGTTCTTCTCGCGGAGTACGCGGGTTCGGCGACGTAAAGGTGATGAAGTTGGCATAAGCCGTCAGGAGGAGAAGAGGGATTTTGAAAAGAGCTGACATGACGATAGGCATGGTGTGGTTGGCGAGGACTGAGGAATAGAGGGCCGACGGTGCGGAGAATGCAGCAGTGGAGTGCACAACATATATACTGCTGGAGCGGATGCGCTTCCATCTTCATCTGCGGCCCGTACGCCAACGGGCATGCCTGTAATGGACTCCAATGTCAACACATCGCTACAGGGCACTCACGACATGCACGAATAAGGAGAGGCATGGATCATCCGGGCGCCGCTATCGCAACGGACGGGTGTGCTGAACCCTGCGGTGCTGCACCGTCCGCCGCAGGCGGAGGCATTTCAGTGAGAAGTTCAGTACAAAAGCGTCCTGGGAGCCGGTTTGACGGGAATCAGGCGCGAAATCTGTGTGTATGGGACTCACCGGACCACTCTGAGGTCATGGGAGAGCCCAGCCCCCAGGGCGCCGAGCACGAACAAGGTTCTTCAGGAAATTGCCAGACTCTGTCCGGAGAGGGTGGGTCCGATCATCTGCTCGCACACCTGCAGCTTCGAGGTGAGAATGCTTAGAAACTAGGCACTCAACGAGTATCCGCCGTCGCGGCCGATTGTCGCTTCATGAATTGGCGAGGTCAGGCGGCGCCATAATTTGGGGTTCGGTTGTTGCTGAGGTCTGCACTGGACCCTAAGGTTTCAAGGCATTGGCAATGTCATCTGCCAAACTCCAACTGAACAACGCAGCACTCACAATCTTGGCGAAACTCAGCCCACCCGAAACGGCGACGATTCGTGGCTTCCTCGGGCGCAGCCGGAAGCAGCTAGGTGAGATCCCACATAGACCTGCTCAGGAAGACAGTTTGTCCCGCACTGCAAACCGGACGACTGCGGTAGCGAGAGCGTAATTCTGCGGTAAGTGAGCAAAGCAACCGGCTCGAGCCGTACACAATGTAATGTCGCCCTTCCTTTACGACTGCGGGTTGGAGAGAAGCCTGTGGAATAGACTGTACAGTATAAATTCGTGCCGGCGCCGAGATTCAATGAACGTTATCGCCAGCCCTTTAGCAGGCCAAGGTTCATCGCACCTTACAACTTGCTACCTTATGTACAGGCCCATTACCCCTTGTAAGTCGTATACCTTGAATACATGGAATGTGCTCACCATGGAAAACTACAGACAGTTGGTGGACCAGGGCCAGACATCGATACTGTCCTTCTGGGCTACGCTAGTGCACTGAATCGCTGCCGCGTATCTTACAAGTGTAATCTCAGAGTCATGACTTGACTTAGGAGAAATTCAAGCAGAGGACATGTTGAAAGAAAATAGAAAGCAGGAAGTTGCAGGGTCGTCGACTCGCCTCGAGTGCAATCAGTGGGGACTCGAGCTCGGAGTGGAAGTGAAAGACTTCGGAAGATGCCGCTGTGCCACCGCGAAGCGTGTGAATGTCTTGACTTTTTCAGGTGTTCTCCTTATCGTTCGATTGGCGCCTGATTGCCGGGCCGTCCACTCCAACTATGGCAGGTCGTGTATTGTGGGTGGTTGGCGTCAACTGCATCCCCAACTAGCGTTCGATCCCAACCACCACCTCCATTCTTCCCTCACCTGCAGAGGCTGGGTCCTCAGTCTCTCATAACTCGCCCGGTGTTCTTCGATCCTCATCCGCAACAGCTCTGATATTGTTAGGCTGTAATGTCCTTACGCACAACCTCCAACAGGGGCCATGGCTGGAGTTCACGACCACACACTACTTGAAAACCATTCCATCCCACCTCAGACCTTTCTTAGGTCTCCCATCCTCACTCTTACTGCATCCCTTGACGATTCCACCGGACAAGACATCACTACTCACGACCTTTTGGACGCATATACCACCCTCGCTTTCCGCCTGCGAGCCGTCTGCGCCTCATTGACTGGCGCGGAATCCACTATACCCGCCTTACAAGCCCTGAAAGTTAATTCAGGGCTCCTTTCCTGTCGCCTTCAACGCGATATCCGCCGCGCTCTGGAGGACTCACTTGGGTCATCAACGTCTCAATCCACCCATGAACATCTCTTCACAGCGATGGTACGGCCAACGATACATCCGCACGAAGACCTTGTATGCGCCGCGCGTGACTCTTCCACCTTGTGCCAGCAAGCCATACAAATCGTCTCCCTAATCTTCCGTTTTCCCGCGCTATATTCGCTTTTCACCGGTGAGAAACAATTCTTTCAGTGGATATATGCACTCTAATCTACTCCTAGATACCGTCCTTTCTCAGCTACTCGACGACCTGATCACGGTTTCCCGTTCACCCGACATCCCAAGCTTTGATGGCGACAAGACCTGTGCACTGGCGGCTTGGACTTTTGCTGCCATCCAGTTGCCCGCCACAATTTTGTCGCCCCACCAAGGTGCGATCGTGGCGTGGATGAGTGAGTTAGCAGTGCACATGTCACCAAAGAACAAGCACGCAAAGGTTCGTCTCTTCATCCAATAGCTTGATATCTTTTTTAACGCAGCGTCAGGTCATGCACCATCTCTGGTCTGAGTACCCAGCAGCATGCCTTCCCGACATCGTTGGCACATTGCCAAAGATCTTCTCTCATCTAGTCTCCTCCGATGCCGCCATTCGCGCAGAGGGTGCCACGGCACTGTCAGGCTTCGCCTGCGCCTTGTTGTCCGTCTGGTCATCCGTCCGAAGTAGCTTCAAGGCCGCTGTCCTCCACGAGTTGCGCAAATTCTTGTTCTCGGAAGGAGGGAAGGAAGACCCACCCGGCGCCAAGCTACCGCAGATTATCACCCGTGCGGTAAGAGAAGATACCGCAGGCGCACCTCACAATGGTCCGCGATGGGCGGTCACCGTCATCTGCTGTCTCATCGTCCTCTCCGGCCATGGTATCCTCGCCAGTCACCGGTTATGCAGTTTCGTTCTCAAGAGCGCTGAGGTGGTCATGAATTGCAAGAAGAAGCCGGGGTCCGAACTCCTCGTATGTATTTGGAGATCGCTTATCTGGGCTTTCGCGCACTTCCCAGAAAACGATATCCCTGCGCCAGCGACGCTCGAAGAACAACCTGAACGCCACAGCTCACACAAGACAGCCTTCGACATCGTGAAACAGGAACCCCGAGGAGGAAATGCGATTTGTCTGATCGCTTGCCTTTTGTACGGGCGACCAGGCCGTTCAGGAGGACCTTCTCGCGTTGAATTCGATAAAGCAGTCATCGTCTTGAAGGACGTCGTGTCCAGTCCATTCGACAGCAACTATCGAAATGGTGTTTCTATCCTCGAGAGACTGGTACGCGCAATCGGCGCCGCTAAAGGCACACCCGGCGACGTCTCCATTACTTCCTGGACCCCAGATGACATCCCTATTAAATCCCTGTTCTCTCGACGCATGCTCGATGCCGAGTTATCTGCTTTTTCTTCCTCCATTCAGCATGCCGGTCGTGTATCTCCATCCGTCATTCGACCCCTCCTCGAACACGAGATCCAACAGCACTGGAAGGAACTCCTGGAGATTTGGACTATATGCGCCCGTCGTGAGCTTAGAGGAGCCGAGCTTATCGCCCTTCCCGTATGTATCCAATTTCTGCTTGGCTCCTCAGCACGTAGCTCACCTCATCATGTTGCTCAGGACACACTGGTGCACGTCTGGCAAGCACTCCTCCTGGTGAAGACACACCTGACGCAAGGCCTCGAACACCTCACCACCTCGCCGGATTCCACGCATTGCGTCGTCCTTGCCATTGCCGAGTTTCTGGACTGGAGCCCGTTCACGGATGGAAAAGGCTCGTCTCTTCCTCAGGATGTCATCCAGCGTCGCGCACTTTCGATCTGCCACCAGCTCTGGGACGTCGCCTGCAAAGTCTTTTCGGATTCCTGGCTCTTGACTGCAGCGGGCCTTCTTCTCAGCAACGTCGTGCGACATACATTCGACCTCTCCACGGAGGAGGTGAAGACGGCGTGGAGTGATCTGTGCGCCTCCCTCATTGCGACAAATGCACCTGATTTCATCGCACGTTTGGCATTGGAGGACGAGGATCATCGCAATATGGCTATTCGTCAGAAGCTGTGGTCGCTAACTGCCGAGACTTGGACCGCGAGGGAACCCGCGCCCAGTTGGACGGACTCGGTCGATCTTCTGGTGGTACCCCTTCGGTACGTCCAGATTTCATACCATACCCTGGTGAGACTGATCGAAGACACTAGGAACTGGACGCTTGACAAAGAAACAGACATGACCGTCTGGAGTGCAGTTCTGCAGCATGCGATCTCCCAGGCGCATTTGCTCGCCGAACCATCGTTGGTTGTCTTTGAGGCTATCGCGGAGCGCGGTTTCAAGGATGAGGCTGAGTACGTCCCTGTTACCAAGCATTGGATATTGAATCGACGTATATGCGCAGGTTGTTGGACGCCCCGAAGTTACTTCTCCATATGTTATCACTGTTCACCGTAGACGATGACGCTTGTCGGAAGTCTGTCTTCCTCCAACACGTCGGCACAGTCCTTCGTGGACTCTACGCCAAGGCCTTGGAGAATATGCCCCTTGCTATCCAAGCTCTGGCACACATCAGACGTGTGGTTCAAGATTGCCCTGTCAACGCAATCCTACCCGTGCTTTCATCCCTGGCTGACGGTCTATCCGCCTGGATCGGTGACGAAAACGAAGTGCTTCTCGTAGAAGATCATAACGCCATTGTGAGTAGCCTCATTCGTCCTCCCCTCATATTGCTAAGCACTCATGGTTCCCAGGTTGTTCCGCTCTATTGCGATGCACTTAATGCGCTTCGAAAAATACCCGTGACTTCCGATACCCTGCAAACTTTCGCAACGTTCTTCTGTTCTGCCTTCGTTCGCATCCCTGAGCCGGCCACCGGACCGCTCGCGTTCTGCGAGTTCTGGACTGACATACGACCTTCGTTGACTCATCTCAATGGCGCATACCCAGAGGAGATCAAGGCCGCGCTACGGGCATCGCACGACGTTCTGGGAATCGACGTTCCTTCCTGTCTTTCCCTGGAGACAGATTTGGACGGACACTCCTCAATACTGGTGCGTATCGTCCTTCACTCCAGCATCCGGCATTTGGCGAGTTGTTGACCCCTGTGCGTGCAATAGACCTCTCCTGCCAAGCCTTCCCCCGCTAAGCGATCCATGCAACGACACCCACGAGCGGAACACGAGGAGGACAGCCTGGGACGGCCATGGCAGTCCACGCTGTCTCCATTCCGGGAGAAGGCGTCGCCCGCGGCGAGCGCAAAAACGTCGCCGTTTCCCAACACACCGGGAGCTAAAAGGTCCCTTTCACATACGCTACCGGAAGCCGATTCGCCAGTGACACCTGCGAGGCGCAGGAATAACGACGCCAATCGAAGCTATATGCCAAGCTCCCCGACGGAGGCTTTGCGAGCGCGACGGCTCGCTGCAGGGCCCTCCAGCCGTGTTGCCCACGAGCGAGCTCGAACTGCTTCGGACCGACCTATCAAACGTCGCAAGCTCTCCCCCCTCCACGAGAGTCCAACTGCGCACCTTCGTGGAGGGGCTGCAGGACCGTCAAAACGCGTTCCTTCACCGGCGACCTCCTCGGCTACCAGTCGCAGTGGATGGCGTTTTGATGGCGTCGAAGTTGAGACGTTCAAGGACTTCAAACGGCGCACCACCACTCCACAACCCTCCGAAACGACCGCAGCAAATATGCTCAGTCCAGAAGTGCCATCGCCAACGGTTGCAGTGGGTCCATCTTCTGACGATTATGACGACTATGACGCCTGGGAGGTCCCGATATGCGTCGACGACATGGACATGGTCCCCGACAGTCAACCGTCAGATGGCAAGGACGACGATGACGACGACTCTCTGCTCCCAAGCTTCATGAAGGAACACAAGGCTGTGGGCGGAGACCGTCGCGATGACATTCCAACACCCTCGAGCAAGGCGTCAGGGAAGCGACCGCAGCACACGGCGCGCAGGCAGACTGCACCACCGAGCTTCCGGCGCGATGACTCTCCAGATGCGGAGGACCCGCGCGCTGCGGCTGCGCCTGTGAAGCGAGCCAACACCATCTCTGCGCTCGAGGGTCTTCGGGACGTCTTCGATAATCTGCAGAGAGATGGTTCGCAGCTGGAGATGGAGCAAATAGTTGCGGCGTCTGCGATCACTCATCGCATTACGGGATTACTGGGTGAGTATACGTCGAGAATGCTACCACGTCTGTCGCGGCGGAGGAAATGATGCTCGTGGGCTGCGACGGTGAAGGGGGAAAAGGTGCCGGTTGGCGTTGACGGGTCTGCAGTTGACTTCATTATTGTTATCTTTATTGCATCGCCTTTCATGTCCGAGGAAGCAGTAGTCCTCAAGTTAATCAAGGCAAGGCAGTCAGATTCCGTGGTGTTGTGGATAATGTCGATGTCGTGGTACAGGAATGATGGCTGATTGGCCCATCCGTTTTGTATTCATAGCACAACTTGGAACTACTCGTAGACCTGACAGCCGTATTCGATGTTGCCTTCCCGGCTGAACGTAATGATGTGGTCTGTGATGTGGATGCCTTAGCATAACCTCTCAAATGGTTGCATAGCAAAGTAATGACATACCGCCAAGACGTCGGGTTGTGAAGCCTACTTCGCAGTAGCAGCTGGAAATACACGAATCTCAGCCCGATTGGTCCCGTCCACGCAGCGAATACGGACGTACTAATAGTAGATCCATTTCCGCTTGAAAACCTCAATCTCCTCCCGAGCTGAGGCGTCGTCGGCGCCCATGACGCCGGGGTACTCGGCCTTCAATGCTGTGCAGTCGTGCACGCGCGTCAGAAACCCAAACTGACTGGCAAAGAATGGGAGTGCGATGACATACCCGGAATGATCACGTCTTCGAACCGTGCCTCAAACCGCCTCCGCCATTCGCGGAGCGTGCGCGAGTAGTGCGGTCCGATGTTTGATACAGAGTCGACTACCAGCTTGCCTTGTGATCCCCTTGTGAGGGTGTCAACGAGGAAGGTGAGCGTGGGAAGGAAGCCTCCGGGGAAGACTACACGATGAAAGCCTGAGTACACGAAGATGACCCCAAAGGCTACGTCAACGACGACTCACTCTATCAGCGTAACATACGACCACATCGACGTGAATAACCAAAGCTAGTCGGACCAGGCGTCACGGAGACTTACCCATTTGCGGATGAAATCAACTTCGCGCATATACTGTTCGAACCCTGAGAACATAGAGACCCGTTAACGTGCTGTTTCTCACGGAAGGCGTGGACGGTGGACTGACTCGCTTCGGGAATTGTGATCCCCTGCACGACACCTACGCCCGTCTCCTTGTTCAGTGCCCAGTCGATCTTCGACCAGTACGTCTACAGCACATGTGCTCATCAGCTTGGGTAGGAAGGTGCATATATGCGCCCAGACACACCTCCATGTACTCCTTCCCGACGGCTTCGATCATCTCGACGCTCACGAGGCGGTCAAACGCGCCTTCCCATTCTTGGGGCATATTCCTGTAGTCCATGAGATGCACGCGGATCCGGTCGGAGAGCCCGGCGGCGGCGGCACGCGATCGCACGAGCTCCGCTTGTTGCGTTGAGAGCGTGAGGGTGTCGACGGTCGTCCCGGGGATGGTAGATGTGATGAGCAGGGACATCGATCCCCATCCTGAGCCAATCTCCAACACCTAAGCAGGTGCAGGTACATACGTTAGTGCTCAGTCGGGCGGTGTACGCATGCGCACGACTAACCCTGTGGCTGGGGCGGATGTCAGCCTTGCGTATGATGTGGCGTAGTTTGCGGAATTGCGCCGCTTCGAGGGGGTCGTGTGTATCGGGGTCGCGAGGGTGTTGAACGTTGCCGTGGTGAGAAAAAAGGCCGAGGACATTCAAAGAGAACTCTTTGAACATATCACCATGGTCAGACTCGGCGAGAGTCGCAGGGGTCGAGGCACCAGTGGAAGAAGGTGTTTGGCCGTCCGTTGGCGAGGATTCGACAGAACTAGGCAGCGAGTCGCGAAGATCCGCATCCAGTTCCGGGAAGATCGCGCAGGAATACGTCATGTCTTTTGATAAGAAACCTAAAACCGAAATTAGACACATTCTTTGCATATAGTAACTCTCGTATAGCCCGCAAGTCGCAAGGTGTAACACTCACCCATAAACATAGCATTGCTAATGTCGTAGTGTGCGCTTATGTTTTTCCTTGCGTTTGTTACCGTGTTGAGAATACGCGCCGTGAGACCCAGTTCGGGTAGGTTGCCCACAAGGCGGGTGAACAATGAGTTGTCAATTGCGGAGAGCTGTGCTCGGTTCGCTAGGAAGACCTGCACTCACGTGGTCAGAAGACTGGACGATCATTACACAGAATCCAACGTGTTACGCACCAAGAAGACTTTGACGAGGTCTTCGCAGTCAATCTCTCCATACATATACGCTTCTGAGAAGCCCAGATCCCCCATGGCGCATAGACGAAGCCAGAAATTCGAGTTCCGTACTGTGAGTCGCGCGACTGGGCCGCTTGGGTCGGGGGATTCATGACGATGGTGCGGCCAGAGATGATCCTTCTCTTCCTTCTCGCCGAACGTGTATGTGTGACCAGGTGTGTGGATTATGAGGGTTCCATTGACGATATGACACAACAAACTGTGCAATGTCGTCAGAAGTCTTCTATCCCGAGATGCGCACGACGACGGGCATACCTTGTAGCGGCCTTTTCTGCGAGTGTACAGAGAGGTAGCTTGAGGTAGGAGGAAGAGGTCGCGGTAAGGGAGGCAACCAGGCTAATCATGGAGTGCTTGCCTTTTGTTGGGGTCTGGGGACAACAGGAGCTTCGAACCAAGGCAATAACGTGTCGTTCTTATTCGGATGGAAGCAAGCTGGAAGACGGCGTTGACGTCAAGATAACGAGTGATGGTGCCGCGAGTCTAGAGCAACGGAAAGCAGACTCGCTGGCCTGGCGGAGCTATATATACGGGCAGGAGACCCAGAAAGCGGTGAATATAGAGCCCGGAATGAGAGGAGGAGAGGAAGAAGTGGCGGTTGCCACCAAATCACCTTCCAACGATGGGGAAGAACCAGGGCTTCGGGACGCATCATGTTGGTGAGACCGGTCAGGGCGCACAGGCGCTCCGACGACGACGAAGGCGGGTGTGCATACGTCGTGATGTCGATGGTACGCCGGAGTGACATGCAAGTCACTAGTCGAGCATCGAGCTCTGATGGACTTGGGAATGGGACTCCATGCGCTTCCCACATCTCCAGCTCCGTCACCCGGGCGACGGCGGCTATGACTTATAAGGCGACGCCTTTCACCGCCAGTATCGTGGCCGTGGAAGCCCCCGTCGGTGGGCTCGTCGGGCTCGCTGTGAGTAGCGGTGACGAGCCGTAAGCCGCAGAGCAAGGTGGCGGTGAGAGGTTGTAATCCAAGGTCTCGGTGACGTCGGTCATCAACGGACCGAAGACCCCGTGCCGTAAGCGACCGCCCTCACGTGACAACGAAGAGCACCAAATTTGGCAAGTTGGTCATGCCAAGGGTGGGCTGGGGCCGCGGAGCCGCGCAAAAGCGCCGAAAAGGTGCCAAGGGTGCGCGCGCGCCGAAGGCGCGCTCTCCTCCTCCTCCACGACCAATATCTCTCCCTCTGTCGTGTCCTTCTCTATGGCCACTGAACTGACTTATTTAGCTATTTAACGGTTTCTAATCCGATTTTCCTTCTCGCGGCGGCGCGCGCCGCCGCGTCTCTATCTATAGGTTTTTCTTTATTCAACATTTCAGCATCCCTCCTCCTGCTTTCCCCTCCTCCCATTCCGAGCTTTCGACACACTAAACTAGCGCGATCCAAGAATCAAAGCATGATTCAATATATGGGGTCTTATGTGTTGCTGTCAGGTATGTACCGGACCTCCTTGAAGCTTATCATGCCCCTGCCGCATGTCTGCCGGTGCTTGCAAAATATCTACTTCACTTTTGATTGCTTTTTTACGTTGTTTCTCTGTCATTCAGCTTTGACCCTTCCCTTTTATCAATATATTTCTATAATTTCTGTCCCCTCCAGCGAGAGTCTATTGCCATGTTCGCAATCAGGGTCCATGTGCTCCTGTTTGGGCGCTTATGATCATCTTGCGTCGATGATTCCGACCTCAGTTCTGAGCCAATTCTCTTGATATTGGCCTCATTTTGAAGTGGAGGACTGTACCTTTCAGGCGAGCCCAAAATCGTCTCTCCGGGTGTCCCTTATCCCTCAGAATTTTGATTTCTTTCCCTTGTAGTCTCATCCTCCTGTAGGTCTCATCCCTCCCACTTCTGGACCACCATTTCTATCCTGTGCTCTTGTGCACTGCAATGTATATATTTTTCACCTCTCGAGAGGATCTTTGCGAGGGTCCATAAAGGCCACATCTAGCTTCAAGCCCCCTGGCGAGCCCTCCAGATGGCACGTGCCGCTGGATTGGTCGACCAAATTAAGCGCCTAGCCTCGCCGCGCGCACCAATCAGGACCGATCCTCGGGCGCCTAGGACCAATGTTGGTCCCGCCCTTGGCTCCACGACCTACCCCCAAATTTGCGGCGACGATGGGGATGGACCTCTCCACGACGACAGCACCAAAGCCGCGAAGCTCACCCCACACAGGCCGTTTTGCCTCATCGCCAGACGGCCTCCTTCGTGAGCGGGCTAAGGTCTGAGCATTCCAATCCCTCTCTTCCGAGATCGACTCTAGCCGGGTCCGGTCTGAACAGACTGAGCGTCGCACCAGAAAGCCAGTGCCGCGCCGGGGCTTGTGCACCCTCGAGACACCCTCGGGTGTCCGCAGTGGACCGCACGTACCCTCCCTCTTTACGAGGGTCCCTGAGACGCGCCTCGGCGCAGAGGGACGGATGGCGGACTTTGGGACACGGCGCAGGGATCGGGCGTCCGCTCTACCGTCTTCGCCGGCCTGCGACTCGCTCGTCGGCCAGCGGGATTTTGGAGGGGTGGTGTCCTTCAGTGCACTTCGCGGCTCGCCCATATCGGAGCCTCGCGCTCCTGCGAAACTCGATTCAGACTACTCTGGTGCTGTCGTCGACTCCCCCCCCTCGGAATTTTTTGCCCTTGAATGCTCTTCGCGAGCCCTGTCATCGATCCTTCCCCTTCATTCAAATTCCTTCAAGCAGTTCATCTGGTGCGTCTTTCAGGCTTCATCCTGCTCGTGCCCACTCTACATCCACCTGATCTTCCTATCAGCAGAAGTACCGATGGAGGGTGCGCTGGTGTTTGGGCGGGGTGGAGGGATCTGCGCTGTGGACTAGGTGCAGTTAGTCTGTGTTGTTCTTAAAGCTATCATACTCCAAAGAATACAGCTACGTCTTCTTTCTTTTCATCCCATTTGTTTCACCACGGCGCAAGGGCGCCCACTCGACCACATGTCTATCCGCTACCACCACCATCCTGACGAGAAGCGTCAGCGTTCGTGACTCCGTGAAACCCGATCCGACTCTTGTCATGTCCCAGACTGGCCCGTCTGAGGCCAGCGATTCAACAGGATCGAAAAGCACCGCCCAATCGCTCTCAGCAGAACTCGATAAGTTGACAACCGCCGTCCTCGAGGTCAGCGACAACGTTCAAGCCTGCGCCCAAGAGAGCGATGTGCGACACGCCGCCTACCGAGCCCGCGCCGAGGAGCAGAAACAACGCACGACGAGCTTCCAAGACCAGATCGCCAAGATGGTTGCGATGACGCAGGAGGGGCTGCGGAGAGAAAGGGAGGAGCCGCTCAAAGGTATGGATCCTTCCCTTCATGCGTGCCTGATGATCCATGTTGCAGGGTGTCGCTGTCGCTGTCAGTGTCAGCCCCAGCTGGCAGCAACTGACGGATTGGAGAGCGCTTCGCTGAACCCCTTGTTATTTCCAGTGCCAAACCCGGAGAAGTTTCAACGCAATCTGCAGCGGGCAGCCTTCGGAACGGGAGGGGATTCCGAATCGGCGTCAAGGTCGTCCATGCTGGAGTCATCGCGCGATTCCATGTCGGCGGAGTCTCGGACACATAGTGTGCGGGAGTCCCAGGCCGACTCCGGTTTGCAACCTGGAGACTATCCGACTGGGTCACCGGCCTCCGTACGGGCATCGTGTGGTTCAAGCCCGGTATCCGAGTCTCAGTCCGGTATCCTCTCGGGTACGACACGACTATCTAGCGTTTACAGTTGTCTGTTTACTGATACAGAACCACCATAGACACCAGCTCATGGCAGAAGGTTTAGGAGCTTTCTGTGGTAACAATGGCAGTAGGGAGGCAAAATACTTGCTGACGCGGTCAAGGGTAGCGTTCGAATATAGGATCGGCGGGTATAGTACAGAGTCCTCAATAGCTGGCCAAGGCTTAGACCGTACTGCTGTCGAATCTATGCACTTGACCTCAGTCGACTAGCAGAAATAGCCGCCTTGATCAAGTCTGCCGCCTTCTCAGCAACAGCAATAGTCGGCGCAGCCTACAGTCGTCCATCAGCACCACCGATCTGCACATGATCGCAATATAGGACTCACCGTGTGTCCGCTGACGATAGTCGGGAAGACCGACGCGTCGACCACACGTAAGTTCGGGATTCCGTGCACCCGCAAGAACGGGTCCACGACGCCGCCCTCGTCCTTGGGCGCCATCCGCGCGGTGCATGCAGGGTGGTACAGCGTCTCGGCCTTCCTGCGCACGGCCTCCGCGACCGCTGCCTCGTCAAGCTCGTGGAATGTATGGTCAAGCAGCGCGTCATCCTTGCCCACAGGGTCGAGCATCGACGCCAGGGGTTGGGTGTTAGCGATACGGGCAAGGAGACGAGCGGTGCGCACGAGCACCGCAACATCGTGCTCGGTTGATAGGTATTTCGGGTCGATGACAGGCGGCTCGTGCGGGTCCGCTGACTTGAGGCGGATTGTGCCCGTGCTCGTCGGCCTGTGGCAGGGCGATTCAGGAATGGCGACCCGCTGAAGAAGGCCAAGCCGATGACACACCTGAGGAGGACGCCATGCACGGCGAAATAGTGTTGCGGACCCATGCTGACCATCCCGTGTTTGAGGTAGCCCGTGGGCGTGTAAAAGACCTCAATATCCGGCGCGCCTGGGCCAGACGACGTGTCTTCGTAGTTCCTCTCCGGGTATTCGCTCGGCGGGAAGAGCGCGGGGTCATCGGAACGCACAAATCCGATCGCCTCCGCGACCTGTTCAAGGACTTAGCGCAGCTGCCCCAACAACGCCCGGTGACTGGCTAAGCGTCACTTACGTTTGACGACAAGGGGCCTCGACCTGACATCCGGTACTCGAACAATGCCTTCATGAATGATAGACTGTGTGCAAACGACTCGCCCTTGAGACACGCAAGGCTGGAGTTTGTCTTGTCGCGGAAGTTGAGGTCGATGACGATGTGGTCCATGAGGTGGGATCCCACTCCGGCGAGATCAGCGACGACGGGAATGCCATGGGCAGTGAGATGATCTCCCGGTCCAACGCCAGACAGCATGAGAATCTGAGGGGAGTGTACAGCACCAGATCTACAACTTAGGTTTAAGTGCCTACATCTGTAAACGGCTGGATGGAATACGCACGATACCACGACCTCTTTCTTTGCCTTGACGCGGAACTTTTGGCCTTTCCCATGGGAGAACTCGACGCCAACAGCGCGAGGCATTGGCCCAGATTTGTCAAAAAGGATGCGTGTCACATGCGCATGCGTGATGACCTTCAGGTTCTTCCGTGCGAGCACTTCCGACGTAAGGTATGCACTCTCGGTCGTCACCCGACGGCCATTGGGTGAGATGAAAGTCACTGACATCACGTATATAGTGAGGCATAACAGTGATCCCACGCAGAAAACGGGACGTACTGGCCTGTGGATACGAAGGTCGATTTGAAGGGTCGTAGTATATATTCAGTTGAACTTACTTTGGTGACGCCCATGGTACCTCGATGCGTGTTGACATCGGACGAGCGAGCAAGGCCTACCTTGGCGCACGCGTCGATGAATTTTCTAGTTCCTTTCGAAACATGGCCAAAGTGACCAGCTACAGCGAAAGTCAGTTTCGTGACGAATACAGTTGTCGTGTTGCAGACGCACTTTGAACCGGCCCCGATGTTCCGCGCAGGGAGGAGTCTACCTGAGGGTAATCTGTGCTCGAATGGAACGTTTCGAACTTCTTAATGTAGCTGAAATGCGTATGAGTGCGTGCGGGACATGTGTGCGAGCAGCTTTGTGCTCACTTGTTAAATTCCTTGAATGCCCACTGTTCAGCTCCCGGCTGACCCTTCTGGAGCCGAACCCACTCGTCAAAGTCTTCAGGGGCTCCGATGTGGAAACTGCGGCCATGGTGGTATCAGGCGGAGGTAGTTCGCACGACTGCATAAGAAGACTCACATGAGAGCGTTCATACAAGTGCCTAATGAGCGGTCTGGGGTTGAGCACATGTCTCGTGAGCATCTTAGGGCAAGTACTCACATCCCCCAAGTAGTTTTGCTGGCATTACACGCTCATGAATAGGGACCCAGAAAAAGTATGAAAGCACTCACCCCGCGGCCAGTACCTCACTTGTGAGTCTGCGTCTGTCTGAGGAACGGTGAACAACTCCCAGTCCCATTGGGTGTGGAAAAGTTTCGAGTAGGCGGCAGGGACAATGGCGAAGGTGTTCTCCACGGAACTGACAGTGACACGTTTCCATCAACGACTATGTTAAACAACGAGCTGGAGAAGCACATACCTTTCCCCTGCTTCGAGTAATAAGACACGTATGGAGGGGTCCTCGGACAATCGCGCCGCCAGTACGCAGCCAGCGGTACCTAGCATTGACCTGAGTTCAACACCCTAGGCGGTGCTGAGAAGCCCACTCACCTCCGCCCACAACAACCACATCATACTCATCAAAATCATACTCTTCCTCTCCCCTACGAATGCGTCGAGCTGCCGCGGCGGGATTGCCGAGTAAAGCCGGATATTCGCCTCTCTTTCCAGCGCGGCTATATGCATAGCGAGCAACAAGGACCAAGCTGGTCAGAACAACAGACCAAGAAGCGACCCTGCTGCCCCTCGGGGTGATCGCGGGATGCATACTTGCAGTCGACAAGACGAGAAACGTTGAGTAGTGGCCTCGGTGTGATGCTCAGGGAGGGCGAGGAGAAGGCGGCCTGAAGGTGGTGACTGCTAGCAAAGAGGACGCGGATGGCGGGAGGTGCATTTGTACGATCACGAGGCAAGGTTTCCGACCGAGCAGGAACGTCATGCGGTTATGTCAGAGGTGTTTGGAGATGCGGGGAATCGTCAGTTGGATATATCATATCATGGGAGCAACACGAGGACCTACTATAGGGCTCGTCGAGCTCGCTAGTGTGGGAGCTCCGGAATTCGCTGTCTTGTGGTGAGCGGGATCCGAATAGAAAGCCACAGCACGTGAAATTGTCGGCGTTGACTGCAAGTTCGAATTCAGAGCTGCCACATCACTCTAGATCTAGCCATTTAAGCAGTGACTTGAAGAGGGATGGAACGGTGATCAAGCTCGAAAGACTTGAGAGGATCAGGCAATGTCGCGAACAAGTGGTGTCGGCCCGTCGGGCGCCGCCGTTGTCCCACATTCAGCCACATTACGCAATCCGGACTTGGTCAACCCTGCGGCCAAACCCCAGTCAAACTCCCTACAAACATCTTCGCTTGTTACCATCTCCTGCCAATTCCAGTTTTCGTTTCTACATCTTCCGCGTCCCGTGAACATCTAGTCATGTGGCCGCACGTAACGACGTGGGGTCAGCTGGTGAGAGCAGGAATCCTCGGGTCGCTTGTGACCTATGAGCCATTGGATGGACAAGCACATGGAAACTAGATCTGGTGTCACAAGTGGGCGGCCATAACGAACAAAGTCTTGCAAGAACAGATCTATACATTGACATGAACAGCCACGTTCATGGCATGGTATGAACACCCACGCCGCAACCCCACTCTGTCTAGATGCCTATCTCCGAAGCGCGGATAAGCGCTTCTGCGCTTGCGGAGCGAGGCGTGATTGTACACCTGCAATCTTCAAGATGCCTGCGTAGATTCGGTCGTTAGCACGACCATCTAAGTTCTGACAACCGTGTACGTGTACATACGCAATGAACCCATTCGTGTATTGTGGACGAATATGAATGGGATCTCCGTTTTCATCGTATGGCGGAGCGATGCGGAACGTATGGAGAATTGATGCGATGTATATGAACAGCGTCGCGTCTCCAAAATATCGTCCCGGACATATCCTACGTTACAGCAGGGATTAGCACCTTAAAAACCGTAAACATCAATAAGCATACCGTCTGCCGAATCCAAACGCGATCGAAGTGGGGTCTCGGACATTGGGATTGAGCTTTCCATCTCTTAGGTAACGTTCCGGCCAGAAGCGTTCTGGGGATGGAT
The DNA here is from genome assembly GCA_002760635.1 of Ganoderma sinense ZZ0214-1. Classification (NCBI taxonomy): domain Eukaryota; kingdom Fungi; phylum Basidiomycota; class Agaricomycetes; order Polyporales; family Polyporaceae; genus Ganoderma; species Ganoderma sinense. The sequence goes on from AYKW01000069.1 coordinate 1,070,640, forward strand.
ACATCTCCGGGTCGTTCATAATTGACCTAGCCGCGAAAATGGTTTAGTTGTCGCTCATCAATGTTTGAACCTAGTCTTACCACACATTGACCACGACAATGGTATTCCGAGGGATGAAATAGCCGTCGTATTTGAAATCCTCAGTGGTCATGCGAGGGCAGCCAAGAGGGGCAGAGCTATGCCATCGGAGCAGCTCCTTAACCACAGAGTTGACATAGGGAAGCGCTTCGCGGTCGGCGAGCTCAGGAAGACGATCGGGTCCGACTACGGCGTCCAATTCAGCTTGTGCAGCTCGTTGCACCTCGGGGAAGAGAGACATGGCGACGAAGAAGCCGCACAAGGCTGAATGTTGCTGCCAAAAGCTAAAGTCAACACCGAGTAGAGGATAGATGGAGGTACTGCTGCTACCGTGTCAATGCCACCTGGAGATCCTGGTCAATAGTCTGCATCTTCTACAACGACCAGGTGCTCTTACCTGCATAAGTGACCGCAGCGACATCTTTCGCTATCCCCTCTTCGTCAGCAGCCGAATTTGTTGAAAGTTCTGTGAGGCCCTCGATAATCGCACTCGCAATGCTATGACCAGCCCCATTCTGAGCCTAAAAATGATGAGTATGATGAAAGGGGCAATGATTAGTCTGGAACTTACTATGTTATCTTTTGCCGCCCTCCAAGGGATGTCACGAAGCGCATATGTTGCTTGGCGCGCGGCAGCCAAATGTCGCAGAAACCCCGCACCAGGAAGCCATTGAGGGATACGCGAGAGCTTCGGGAAGACTTCGAACAAGGGAGTATATTCGTGGGCAAGCAGGCCGAAGCCCTCCATGCCCCTTTCAAGAGTAGAGAGATATTTGTCCTTGCTTTTGGCAACATCCAACCCGTACGTGACCTTGATCATGGAGGAGCCAAGCGTGCTGCAGGGCAATTGAGACCGACGTACGAGCGGGACGCGGGGTCCACCAGGCTCTACTCACTAGCGGACATGCTCGCTAAGCTTCTCTGGGCTTATGACAAGTCTTGACAGTAGATTGCGGGCACCTTGTTGGATCGTTGGAAAATAATTATGGATAACGCCGGGATGGAAGTGTTGCCAGAAGAGGCGACGTTGTCGCCTCCACAACGAACCGTAAGGCGTGAAGACCAGCGCCCATTCTAGACCAGTCCTTGTAGCCCATCAGAACCGTCTGGATGATCGCAATGAACGTTGGGTAACATACAGGTTAACCATAGTTGACTCTGGTCTTGAGGAGAATATTACGGAGTGTTTTTCCAGCAATTCAACGGCAATATTGGCATCGTCGACTACTAAAAAACCTCGACCTGCCGCACCAAGGTAGACGAGTTTTCCTGGGCTATTCGTCAACGGCGTGTGCCTGAAACATCCTGAACAGTTTAGGGGACATACCGTAGCGTCGGCTGAGCTCCTTGTAGGTAAGCCATGCTGATCGTCTTGGCATGTCAAGGAGGTTGCCAATAATTGGCATCGAGGGTGGTCCAGGAGGAAGAGGTGATCTTGGGCGCATGGCTGCGATTTTAAGATAAAGAAAAAAGAGGAAGATAATGAAGCAAGCTCCTGGTATAGAAACCGAGGCCAAAGTATGAGTGCTAAGCATGAGCCACTCCATGACCCTCGTCGACAGCTTCGTTGGCGTTGAGTAAATAGTTAGCGTAGATGCTGTAGTTCTAGAACGAGCCCACTTATAACATCCAACGCAGCGCCAACTCTCCTTGGTACCGTCCAACCAAATCCACCTGTATTCGCTCGACCACCCTTACGGCAGTGCTGGCTCAACAGCGAATGATAATAGCTGTTCGGAGTGAACGGTGGGCAGGGTTTGTGTCAGCTTTCACCGACAAGATCGGGCTCAAAAAGACGCAGACGTTGTATATCAGATGGTCTAGAAGAGCGCATGTTACTATGACCTCAGGTTCTGAATAGACGATGAACGGCTCCGCACCCACAGGCTAACTGTGCTTCTTCCGCGAAGACCCTGACTTGGCTTCTCGTCCTCCACGCTTGAGCGCGCTTTCGAATGGTCAGCGCACATTTGTGCCAGCTCCGTTCCGGCGAAACGACGAGTCAAATCGATCAGCGGTAAACTCAGTTGGGCGGTAGCGGTAGTGGAGGCGGTAAACGAAAGGCGGCAGATATAACGAATACGTCTAGTTGCTCACTAGACTAGAAAGAGGCTGAGACGGAACGCCAGTGAAAAGATATGACTGTCGCAGTGTCGTATCGATACAGGCATGAGCAAGGTATATTAACGCCAGTGTCATGCACTCACATAACGATAATACACATCGGATCACCACCAAGTTACGACATCGGCCACTCCGTGAAAACGCCTTGTCCGAACCTGAAGAAACTGATCGTCCCGGCATCCATGACAGCGACTATTACCATCTTCTTTCCTGTTTTGAGCGAAGGGAAGGGATTGGAAGGGCGGACCTCCGCGGCCGCCGGTTGAATCCTCAGGAGACCTGACCACAACCAAGATGGTGTCCTAGACGTCACAGAGGCCGCCGGTGTGGATTGTCGCTTGGGGGTTGTCCGCGCTGCAGTAGATACGGCTACCTTTTGTTGAGCGAAGGACAGTCGCTTCCGCGGTACAGGCGGAGGGAGCTCCGGTAATTGGCCAAAGAGATTAGTAAGTTCCGAGATGCTTGGCATAGGCGTTGTCCGCGCACTACGGTCCGACGTCAGCGTCCTGCATTGGTAACCCGATAAACGGGACATTCATACTTCACTATGACTACTTGGAAGTCTGGTAGAGGGGGAGACGTCTTCTTGAATGGGGTGGAGGGTTTGTACAGGTTGTAGAAAATTTGGTATGGGGAATCCCGTGTGGCCTGTGCTTGCTGGGTGTGGAGAGGAACGTCGTATCCAGCGGGTAAGAAGCGCAGAGAATGAAACAGTGAAGCTAGAGCGTCTTAATGAGAAAAATTCTACCGCTGAGGTACGGAGAGTGTGGAACATACCGTAGTTCATGTCATGGTGTAACCAACGTCCGAATCGTATCGGTCGCCACCAATTCCGGCCCTCCACAAATGTGCTCAAAAGTTTAGAGAGGAAGCTTGACGCCGCCCTGAACAGTAGGCCGAGGATAGACGCGGACGACTGCGCGGAAGATGGAAATGGAGGTGGTAGAGGGTAGTCAGCAGAAGGAGATCTTGCTCTCGTTACGACGTAACCCAGTCGCTTGAGGTACGCATATACCTAGCCATCAAAATAAATATGCGTGGCTTCGCAAGAAGAAGGTCGCCTACTTGGTATTTCTCCAAGGTAAGGTCCTCTGTACCAATCATTTCGGCATAAGCCTGCTGAACGGACATGGGGACACCCTCCAAATTATCGAGAAGCACGGCCTCGGGCAGAGGTACATGTGTCGGGCTCCAACAATACATCGCACCCCTCTCAATCAAGTAGAGTGCCTCTTCCGGTAGCAATTCCAACCGTCGGGCCTTCTTCACGTCTTCGAGTTCAGCACTTGTTCTCGCGACAGAATGTCCCGTAGTCGTGAAATGGATGCCTCTTGCGACGGTGACGTGCGCCCTCTTCAGCTGCGGGTACCAAATGGCATGGCTCACGGACTTGCTACAAGCGTGGCTCAGGTAAACCCGTGTTCTCAAAACAGGAATCACTCACTTCGAGATGGTACGCGTCGCCTTCAATGCCTCAAGCATAGCCGAACGCGAGCGATCGAGGACATGTCGCTGCAGACCAGACCCTCCATGGGCGGTAGGCTCGAAATCCTTCTCTCCGCGTTTCGGGATCACAGGTCGTGCATTAGCGAGCCCGCTGACGCACACAATCAGACAGCGAGTTGCAGCAAGTGTCCACAAGAACTCACGTAATTTTGGTCCAATCTGGTCCTTGGTCTTCATCTCCAGACGATTGCTCCTCCTCTTCTTCTTGCGCTATCGCAGCGTCTTGCTTGGATATCGAGGTCGGCAGTTCGAGGTTATCGTCCATATCAAAATGAAATTTCAAGAAGGTAGAGATGAGTCGTGAGAGGAGCAGATGGCAGAGGCGGATAGCTCGAGGACGGCGGAAGAAGAGGAAGAGAGACCCGAATCCGCGGACCGCGATGATGAGTCTGACGCCGACGCGACTCAGTCACTCACGCAGTGACGCACATGTCCTTCCTCCTGCTACCGCCACCAAGGCCTGCCACCGGTGACAACTCTTTCACCATCTCTGATCCTGCAAGGGTGGAGCGTGAGGTCTCTGGAAGATGTCAATCCAGTCGGCACCAACATTCTCTCAGTCTTTGGTGGTATGTTTCTCACATATCACCTACAGAATGAAAAGTGATATCATACCAGGCTGGTGGCGTCGCAGGGACGGCGGTTGACCTTCTTTTCTTCCCTATCGACACGGTCAAGACACGTCTACAGTCTTCCCAAGGATTCATCCGTGCCGGAGGATTCAGAGGCGTCTACAAAGGAATCGGGAGTGTGGTGGTAGGAAGCGCACCTGGTGGTACGCATACACCTTTCTCTCTTCGGTCATTACTTATGACCCCTGCATCGCGTGTAGCTGCCGTGTTCTTTTGTACATATGACACGCTCAAGAAGACCCTTCCTTTACCGTCTGATTATGCTCCAGTAACCCACATGATCTCGGCTTCGATTGGAGAAATTGTGCGTCCCTCATTGCTCATGAAGTGTTATTGCCTACTGAATAGCACAGTGAAACTAGGCTGCATGTTCCATACGAGTTCCCACCGAAGTCATCAAGACGCGCACTCAGACGTCTACGTATGGTGCGGCAGCATCTTCGTTAGCAGCAGCCCGCCACGTCTTCTCCACTGAGGGTCTCCACGGCTTCTATCGAGGTTTTGGGTCGACCATTATGAGAGAGGTATGTATGACGCCTCTGTGTTTGTGCACGGGTATTGATAGTAGAACAGATCCCTTTCACTTCATTGCAATTTCCCCTCTACGAGCTGCTGAAAGTCCGCCTCGCTAAAGTTCTTCGCAGACCACTGCATTCCTACGAAGCCGCTGTATGCGGAAGCTTTGCTGGAGCGGTGGCGGCCGCGCTCACAACGCCCTTGGACGTGCTCAAGACGCGTGTGATGCTCGATCTACGGGTTTGTGGCTCTGTGGTCTTAATCGCCAAGTTGGCTGACAATTCTCGTCCAGGACCCCGCCAAGCACGCCCATCCTTCATTGGCCGCACGCTTCCGCGACATTTACGTAAAGGAAGGCGTGAAGGCTCTCTTTGCTGGAGTGGTTCCACGGACGTTGTGGATTTCCGCAGGTGGTGCCGTATTCCTTGGTGTGTATGAGCAAGCCGTTCAGTCACTTATGGGCGGACCTGCGCAGCCTATAGAGTAGCATCTTTCCTGTTAATTTGATACACTAATGTATCAAAACATAGATGTAGACCCGACTCTTCTCAACTCTTGACCTTGGTCGCGTGCGTAATGGAATATCAACAGGCATAACATTCGTTTTGGTGCGTACTATCCTACATCGTACTTCGCAGGCTGATACAAGTCACGCGTAACCCTGTCCTTCTGTTTTTGACGATGGACAGCTCCAATACGAACGTGTGATCTCCTTTACAGAGTGTCTTTGACGAAGTCTGCCACCGCGTTCAGCCAAGCACCCCACCTATGCGGCGACGAAACACTCACCTTTGACCTTGTGGCCGGTCGACTGCTTGCTGCTCTGATCGTACTGGCCCTGACCGGTCTGTCCCTGGCCAGTCTGCCCTTGGCCGTACTGCCCCTGCTGGCCGTACTGCGACTGGGTGCCCTGCGACATGCCGAACTCGTCCCCGTACCCGGTGCCACCCATGCCTCCTCCGCCAGAGCGGCCGGACCTATCGCCGCCCGTCCCGCCGAACGTGTCGGATCCGGTGGTGTCGCCGCCGTAACCGGTGCCCTGGCCACTGCTGGTCTGGTACTGCTGCTGCTGGCCCATGCCGGTGTCGCCGTAGCCGCCTCCCATCCCGCTCGTATCGTCGAACTGGCCCTGGCCCTGGCGCTGCTGCTGCTGCTGGCGGCGGCCGGTCTGGTCTCCTAGAGAGCGAACAGTAGAGTCAGCTGGCTGTCACTGGTCGACAACAAGAGGTGCCCGAGCGACATACCACCTTGGCCGAATCCGCCACTGGGCTGGTCCTGGTAGCCAGAACCGCTGTTGTCGTAGCCACCTTGGCCGCTGTAAGACATGTTGGTTGGTTGGAAGAGTAAGGAAGACTGTCAAGGAGTTTGGGGAGAAGATGTTTAGGGTCCAAGCAACGCCAGAGCTTGTCCCTTATACGTGCGGCCGGGTTGGACTCGTTTGGAGTGATCCAATGCAGGAGGGGCGAGCTGACTGATCTTCTCCGCACTGCGCGTCATGGCTATAATAACGACCAGGGACCTGCTGTAGCGCAATGTATGACCCTGTCTGTGGTCTACAAGTGGAGGGAAGCGCAAACCACGCCACATGCGTAGAGAATGACGTCGTTCGGTCGACCTCAACAGTCTGGTGCAAAACAGTTCTACATTTCTAGAAACGATCGTACAAATGGAGACCCGACCCGGACGGAACACTACGGAACACGAGAGCAAGGTGAGGGTAGCAGGACTAGCGTACGATGGGCGAAGTGCGAGCGACGTTGTACATTGTAAATACTGAAGTTCTGATGAGGCTTCCGGTTTAATTCCAACCACCGTTCAACTAAAATGAATACGGGTTGATAAAAAACAATTCCGTCGGGACTCTAAACGGACACACGATCTAGAATGACTTGGCACGGTGAGGTCAATCCAGCTCTTCCATGTGGTTGTAACTCGACGAAGAAGGAGCACCACCGCCATTAACTGTCGAAGGCGATCCGACCGCTGGATCATCCTGGGTTCCTGGAGCGTGGTGTGGGGTGTTCAAGCTGATGGAAGGAGCAGGGGCGATCGCGGTCTGGGCAGGGTTATTCTGAGGGGGTTGCATTGCGGCCGCAGGTAGGGTAGGCGGAGGCGGTGGGGCCGGGGGTTGCGGAGGATTCGTCGACCTACGCATATTCTGGAAATCGCGGAGGAACGCATCAAGCGAGCCAAGGGCGTCGAAGCGGCGACCAGCGAAGACATCCAAGCCAACGTTGTTCGGCGGCGGGCCCCGGGCAACTGGCCTGCTGGTCAAGTTGACAACATGGTCCATGAGAGAAGCTGGGAAATTGTGGAAGGGAACCACATGCGCGCCATGCCGTTCTATCGCGATTTGTTGACGAAGTCGATCGTACTCGGGATCACGGCGTGGAGGACGAAGGTGTGCAGGGATCTCGGGGAAATCCTCGTCTTCAGGGAAAAGCTCAGCTTCAGATGTCGTCACCGGAGGTGCTGAGGGAGGTCGCGTGGGCAGATCGGTCGCCCGCCGGCGATCCTCGATATCCAAGAGCTGATCGCGCATATCCTGGATGTCGCGGTACGCAATGGTCATGTCGAACCTTCCCGTTTCGGGGTCAGTCCCCCAAGCAGGTAGACCGAGCAGCTCCGAAGGCGCAGGGCCTATAGGGCCTGGCTGAGGCAAGAACGTTGCTGGGTCTGTGAATCAATTAGCAAACGGCCGGGGCTGTACGAGTCAGAAATGCTCACATTCGGGCATGACTACCTCAGGTCGGACACGCGGAATGCCAGTTTCCTTAGCCCTCTCCTCCGCCGCCAACCAATCACGCATGCTCTCCACTTGAGGTGCTTGCCAGACACGCGGAGGGTGAGCTGGATCCGTCTCCGGGGTAATAGGCATGACGTCGCGGAGACCCCTTGAAATCCGAAGCGTCAAGGAGTGAGGGTCAATGTCGAATCTGCAAGAGGGACATGTCGTTTTCCGCGCAAGCCAAGGAAGCAAGCAGTGTTTGTGGAAAAGGTGTTTGCCAGCGCAGGGGAATGCCACGCTGGTGTCCGCTTCTGAGGGGAATGGGAGAAGTGCAAAGATCGCAAGGACACGCGATGCTTCTATGGTGCCAGGAGACTTGTCAACCAGGTCGTCCCTGCAGATCGCACAACCGTCCACGTCCTCGCCATCGGTAGACCTCAGTTTCTCGTACCGTAGAACCAACTCGTCCGAAACTACCTCCATGGCCTGGATCAATGTCTCCGCCCGCTCTAAGTCGTTGTCAGCGCCCGCAGTGGAGATACGACTGGCGATTTCTGCGACCCAGTCCGGCGGTGGCCCAAGGTGGGCGTCGATGTCGGGAATAAGCACCCTCTGTTGATTATACTCAACACGAAATCAGACGGGCGCAATACACTACGACTTACCGCTCTGTCCAACAACTCCCGATACGACTGCAAGGTATTGCGAAACATGTTTGGAGGCGGACCAATGTTCGGGAGCATTCCAAGGGCGACGGGAGGGTCCGGGCCTGTGGGGATGTGCAGGGGTTCTGTAGCGATTGCCTGGGCCTGGGCCTCCTCAACCAGACGAGCTATGTCGGGTTCTCCTTCGGACTCATCCAGGCTTTCATCGTCATCCCATTCTGACTCAGACTCGCTTATATAGTCTTCTTCATCTGAGGAGTCGGAGACGCTTTGGAGGGAAGGCAGGCTGCTGTCACTCTCTGCGCCATCATCCTCTGCGTTCACAGTGGTTCTAGCCGACCGCGAGGTTGTCCTTCCAGAGGTGCTTCGCACACCAAGCGAGCCATGAGAGACAGATAACTGAGCGGAGGAGGGGGTACCGGTCGAAGTAGCGTTGGAAGAGTCTGAGGACGACGAGGTGGAGACCGCATTAGGAGGCATAAGAGTCGGTTGGGGGGATGTCACGATAGGCGATGAGTCGTCGGCTTCAAGAGGCGGAGGTTCATCGCCATCCTGGTTGAGCATATCGCCCACGGGTACATTGCTCGCGGAGGATGGTTGCACATCGTCTTCTAGAGGCGGAAGGTCCTCGTAAGCTGCTGGAGGGTGGCTAGGGACCTCGCCGTCGAGTCGCAGGGGTGGTGGTATGAAATCGGGGTTCGAGAGCATGGTAAGCAAGCCGTCCGATTCCCCGTCCCTCCTACTACCCGGTGTGGTGGCGGCCCTCAACCCCGCGAACATTGCAGACGACAGCGACGCCAGGATATCTTGTGACCGATCCATGAAAGGAACAGCACGTATGGTTGACCAGTGAGATGTGTATAAAGCAACGAGAGTGGTGCGTAAGGGAAGAGAGGAGGAGTGGTCGATGTATGTCTCAACCAACGTCGCAGTGGCAAAAGCGTTGCTTGGTTAGACATTAGATATGTAATGAAGCGTGGAGAGAGCTCCTAAGTGCGAATTGATGCCCCGATAAGCAGCATTGAAACTCCGAAAGGTTCCCTCTGGAGATGCGACGCGTCGCGAGGCGTCGTCGAACACGAACCACACGCAGGCGTTGAAGCCACGATGGCCCAGACCGCGGTATTTCTGCAGAAGGCATGTCTCCAACATCGATATATCCGGTCGCGAGACAATTCGAACATCGTCGAGCGTCCAGAGCGTCTGCGCGCGGTCAATATTGGCCTTGCGGCGGCGGTCGCGCGGTTAGAAGAGCTTACTGGACCTATCGCGATTGGAGACGCTACTCCCCCGAACCCTCCAAAGCAGGAAGAGGTGGCCGACGAACTCACCGAAGCCCTCGAAAAGCTACAACTTTCGACTCCTTCGCGTCCTAGTTCACTCGCGCGTATCCCAATAACATTCGTCCACAGCGGCGCGTCGGTTGACTTGCTTAACCATGCTGCCGTCAAATTCGTTCATGGGGACATAGAGCGTGACGTGTATCTGGAGAACATCAAGCTATGGGTCCTTGAAAGTCAAGACAGGGTGAATAAGGGAGGCAGCGAAATTCCTGAAGGCTATTCGCAAGGAGACCTTTACCGTGAGTCTTCAGCATTGTCAGTCCTTCAAGTTCGTCAAGTTAACATGCATTTCAGTGTGCCCCGGCTCGTTAGATGCCATCCAAGGAGCTCTCGGGACTGTCTGTGAAGCCGTTGACACCGTTCTCCGAGACCCGGAACCGGTCTCGGAATCCGTCAGCCAACCCAAGCTTTGTTCCCGAGCTTTCGTTGCTATCCGTCCTCCTGGACATCATTGCGGAGAGGTAAGCAAGCTTGCGAAAGTGCTTATATCGTTCTGTAAGTTGACAGCAGACCAGGATACGCCGTCGGGCTTCTGTTTCGTGAATAACGTCTCCGTTGCTGCTGCACACGGTGCGTTTTACCGGCGCTGGAGTTGGTATGAACTAACCAAACCGCAGCCCACCTTAAGCACGACATCAACCGGGTCGTGATTCTTGACATAGATTTGCACCATGGTAGGCTTCAAATCTCATAGAGTGAACCATGCCGTCGCTGAGAAATTGCAAGGAAACGGAACACAAGCCATCGCCTGGCAGATCAACGAAGAGACTTACCGGAAGGAGCTCGAGACAGAAGCGGGCGTACCTTGTGGAAAGCCAGGATTGCAGGTCTTTTATGGCAGCATCCACGACATCCTGTCCTACCCCTGCGAAGATGGGAAGCCTGGGCTAGTTCAAGCTGCATCAGTATCGATCCATGGGCCACATGGTCAGCACATCGAGAACGTCCATCTGCGACCGTACGTGTCTTCGGAGGACTTCTGGGAGAAGCTGTACACCGGCCCTTACTCGCGTCTCCTGAAGAAGGGAGGCGAGTTCCTCGATAACACCGGTGGAGCGGGAGATGACGTCTTGGTCTTCATCAGGTCTGCCGCCTCTTGCACCCAGCCTTCGCTCGAGAAGACTGACGCTTCTCTTCCTTAGCTGTGGCTTCGACGCATGCGAACATGAATACGCTTCCATGTCGCGCCACCAACGCAAGGTCCCAGTGTCATTCTATCACCGCTTCGCGCGCGACACTGGTGTCTTCGCAGACCGATACGCCAAAGGGCGACTGATCAGTGTCCTCGAAGGAGGCTATAGCGATCGCGCGCTGACGAGCGGTGCCCTGGCCCACCTCACCGGCCTGGTCGATAACGGCCATATGGGTGTCGACGAGAGCTGGTGGAGCTTAGAGAACCTCACTGCTGTGCGTCTTTCTGGTGCCAACCATCTTTGTGCCAACCATGTAACTGAGAACTTCCTGGTTACAGCTCGAGGCCGCGACCAAGAAACGACGCGGCGGCCGGCCGTCGCAAAACACGCCCCCTGCACCCTGGCTGGCGCGTACCATCGAGGTCTTCGCTTCCATTGACTCGTCGCACACCCTCCCTTCACAACCCCGCCCCCCTGTACCTGCCTCGGATAGAACGCTGCGCGACCGCAAACCCGCAAACGGAAACAACAGCGGGCGATCGAGTCCGTCCGTGCCCTCAAGAAACCAGGCAGCTCCCCGGAAGCCCAGCTTGGCGCGAGGGCGGCCCAGCACTACCACCGAACCCACCTCGTCTTCATCTGATGAAAGCGAGCTTTCGGACATCCCGAGCGGAACCACGCCGGAGAAGGTTGCGGTGGGCGAGTCGGCAGTGAAGAAGTTGCCGCGGGTTATCCTCAAACTGGGACCTGCACCTGCGGACTGATTGTGGAGGTTCGCGGTACAGTCAAGGCAGGGTTCGACATTCTATCCACTGATTGTGAGGTACGACCTCAGATCGTTTCTGTTCGCTCTCCCCTGCTTTTAGTCTCGCTGTTGTTGATATCCTGTTATCGTCGCCCTCCTACCCACGAAGGTTATGATGTCATCACGAGTAGAAAGAAGTCGGCATACCCGGTAAATGTAGATGTAGGATGTATGCAGTGATCTCGAGCCACGATCAGCTCCATATGAATCTCCTGTCTAACTCAAGATGTTCTTGTCAGAGTGGCAAACACTCGGAACAGTTCAGGGACAGCTGGCTGATTCGGTCGAACTACTGCGGCCATGCAGTGTGAGATCCAACAAGGATACCTACTCATTCCCATGCATCTATCATAGTACCTCCAACGTACAATCTTCACATGTGGCTCCAATGAAACGTTACCATCCTCCCTCGCCCCCCTCTGCTCCGATACGCCCGGATTACTGCGTGCCACGAAATCCTTGACGACTATGGGGTTTCCCCATGGCTCCGTCCATGCCCGCAACCCTGCGTGCATGCTGGTTGGCCAACCCAAGCTGCCGATCAAACCACGCCCTGTTGCCTGTTGGGAATCAACGCGCAAGGACAATAAGGAAAACACGCACTGGCGTAGTATACAGCCATCTTGCTATGCCGCGTCCCCGGACCCCGGGGCGTCCCAATCAGGACACTAATGTTCCAAACCTCCCGAGCTTCCCATCCGAATGGTTCGGCCAGTAGGATGAGCCCTGTCCGTTAATGCGCAGCATACCTACCAATCTAAGACCTATCCTCCTCGGGCCCGGGGGAGGATAAGCTAGGGATGGGCGGGTTGTCCTTACGACAAGATAACCCCCTCGCACCCGCGATCGCCCGCAACCAGAACCGTACACGCCAGCGCGACATCTTCCGTGCTGTAGCCCTGCGACGTCAGCGTGTAGCGGCCACGAGCAAGCCACGGCATCCTAGCCGCAACGCACGATGGCGGGATCGAGGTCACCGCTCGGTTCGGCCCTCGGCACGCTCGACCCAATTGGCCGCTAGGTTACCGGGAGGGAGCACTGGTGCTGACGTACGCTAGGAAGCCAGCGGGGGTGGAGAGAAGACTGAAGAGCGATGGCTTGCCTCTCTGCGCGCGCGGAACCGTCCGTGGCGGGGAACTACAGCTGAGTCCCAACCGAACGCCAGCGACACCCCCTGCTCGGTCGCTGATTGGATCGATACAGGTGCGCTGGGATGCAATGATGACCATTGGGAGCGCGGGTGCCGTTGAGGAGATAGTGCATAACGACACCGTTCATTATTGGCCGGGGCTATGTGACAGGTACGGCAATGAGAACGTACCCTACTTTGCTGCCCGGACCGCGAGCGCAGGCAGAGCGGCCGTCTTCAAGTTGTACGTGAAGCGGGGACTAAAAGATGATGGATCAGGAACCCGCTGTTCTAACAAGATGGCCGTGCAGCTTACAGTAGGTGCAGGACGCTTTGAACATACACAGTTGGAACATCTCGCAGCTTCGCGCGTGTGCGAATTCCCATCCGTCAGCCAATAACGGGCTCGCGACAGTCTTCTATAACATAGTCCCCGATGGGCATTTTGGAACTACATCCAGGTGATGGGAATGGCGATAGTCGGTATACTCGGCATGCTGCATGGCGCCGCGACCCTTCTACACGCGAGGCTCGGTCAGGGCGAAGTTGGCAGAACGTTCGCGAAGAGAGCGGCGTGGAGTCCCATAGCCCTCCAGGTCGGAGCGCCGTTCCCGGCAACTCAACACTTTTGTGAAAACGCCGGAGGGGCACGATTAGTGCGGGGAAGCCAGTTGCCTTGGAGGACCGAGAAGCTGTCGAGAGGACTAGACGGAAGAGGAAGAGCAGGACTAGGGCTGCTTTGTGCATTGAATCCGTTCGGAGGTCGTCTAGCCTCGATCCGTCGCCTCCAAGGGGGCCGCCAATCCTGACACCCGAGCGTCCCGCCGAGCATGTAAACTCACGGGAGAAGGGAGGCAGTAGGAAGAGACGGGACGGAATGAGGCGCAGGGTATAGGGCTTCGTTCGAAGACGTCTCCGTTTAAGTAGACGCGCTCAATGTCGTGTATTAAACGCGACGCGGCGCGTGTATTCCACGTTCTTCCATACTCTTCAATAGCATTTCCCCGATGTTTCGAGGGACCAGAGATGTCTGTCTATAGAACAGACGTCGAATAGAACTGGTAGTGCGGGGGCTGCGGATGCACCGCGGGGTGTTCTCCCATTCAAATCGGTGCAATTTCTGGGTCACAGGTACCGATGATCAGCCCTTGTTCCGACAAAGATAGCATGTAGCTAGAAGCAGCGTTTACATACCGGCTAGAATGCCGGCCGTGGACGCCACATGAGGCGACATGCTAACTTCCAACGTAACACGTTTGATGTGGGCGAGGGCTCAGTGCATCCCGGCATGTTTCCCTGGCTTGCAGGGAATATGCCATGAGTTCGAAGCTTGCCAAAGTAGGGATAGTAGTTGAATAGCCCAGTACCTGCCGGTAAATTACTTCCGGCGATTTCTCCATGCGTTGACAGGACCCTAGTAACCGCGGTCAGCGGGATGAAGGGTTTTGGACCTGTCGTGATGTAGGTGCCATTGCCGTTGGAAGACATGAACGCGACGTACGCATGACTGCCGATTCACGCACACTGCGGTTCGCAGCGACAGGCATGTTCGTACTGTCTCGCTGGCTGTCTTATCCGACTCTGAGAGTGGTCTGGACGCAAACGGGCTTTGTCCATCGTTGCGAAGTTGCTGCGTACATGAACAACCTCCGCATTCATGGCTTGCCGGGAGGACCGCATTGACACGCTGTTAACGGGCGGAAGCACTAGCATGAGGCACCGATCCTTCATGATGGGACTTACCCCGCAGTGCGAAGCTGAGTCCCCTCCGTCGCAAAGTGCATCGCACTGCACATCTGGTATCTCCGTCTCTTCCGTATCCAGCTATTTACTTCTTGCCCCAGGCCGTTCAGAATACTCGCGCCTGCTGGAACAGCGCGGGAACAAAACGTTCAGGACAGGAACACAGTACGCCAGATGTTATGGGGGAGACGTACCCTGTCTGCGAAATGTCGGCAGCATATGCCCAGCATGGATCCCCAGTTTCCCTCTGAGTCACTGAAGATGCTGTACCGGCCTATTTCCGCACGAAATGAGCGTCCGATGACGGCTCGACTTCTCACACCCTCGCACGCTGCCAGTGGACGTTCCCAGCGTTTTCGACACCATGTGGGGAATTAATTGACAGGTCTCTAGACCGCCGCACCCATCGCTCAGGACCAATCACAATTTCGCCGGCCACGCGTCACTGCGAGTTCATGAAAGAAGCGATGCGCGGGGCCCCGCGTCAGCCTGTTGTGCGTCACGGGACGGTATGTGAGAAGAAGATGAACTATAGGGAATGAAAGGACTTACCGGGACGGGTGACAACCACATGGGCGTCGATCTGTAGCAGTGGTATGGCCTGCTGCATAGCGTCCTACCGATGTCAGCTACTAGGCGGACCCGGCCCCTCCGGCATCCAGCGACACGGTGACGTTTCAAGGAGACAGGGTGTTTGCAGCGGCGCGCGCACTCACCACTCGCCGTTCGGTGCTCTGCGGCGGCGTGTAATACGTATTTCGTATGTAGCAAGAGTCAGGTAGGTATTGACAGAACTGGGTCAATTGAGTTGAAGTGGTGGCAGGGAAGTGCAACTACTTACTCCAGGCGCTTAGAGATGCGAGCCTCGAGGCAGAGTTCCCAGGCCAGGCGCTTGCACCCATGAAACCTGCGCCTCAGCGCCTGCCCAGTGTCGCGGAGATCCTACTGTACCGATAGCTAGGTATACCAATGAAGACTGTCTTGTCGCTAGACATAAGACAAGTATTTCGTTCAGACAAGTCTCGAGCAGGCTTATCGCAAGAGCTCGAGGCCAGTGCAACACGAGAACTCCTTGCCCCTAACTGCTAACGTTGTCATGGTGAGGATGCATGCTCACAGTACAGTACTAGTGCGCCATATTATTGTTCCTACCAAACATAACATGTCTTTACTTGTTTCCCCGACAGGTTGGTGCTCATGAGTCTACCCCTCTTTGGCCTCGAGGGTAAGTACTTATGATCTGCCATGATCGACATCGCACCGGACCAAGAACCAGCCTGATCGATATCGAGAGGCAGGAGAGGCAGTCGCGGAAGCATCGATGTTGTGGGGAACCACCACCACGCCACTCCTTTAGCGTGGATCCGCTAGTCATCCAACAGGATCGGGCCCAAGACCGTGGTGTTTCAGCAGGTCGAGACAACACCGTTGAGGGCAAAAAGGCTCGTCCTAGAGATAAGTAAGTCATTAGAGATGTCGAAATCACCTTGGATACCAAGGTTACTCCACTCCCATAATTCCAGCTCTACTTGTCCCGGTGTACGCTTGGTGTACGCCGAAAGGCTTTACAGCCGTTTGCAGAACGATAGACGTCCTCGAAAAAACCTCGTTCAGGTCGGCTAGCTTGCCGACGCTGATGCCACCTCCAGAAGCTCGGCACAACCCATACCGAGGAGCACAGCAGCGGGAGCGCGCCGCGTTGCGCCATGCGCGCGAGTGAACTGGGTCGGTCCTTCCACCCGCAGAGGTTGACTGATGTGGTGCGCGACACCAAAAATGAGATATTTACACCCGCGCAACCACTTCCACCAAACGCGCAGCGATATAACCATCGCGCGAAACTCCAGTCTTGGGTCGCACCTCATAGGCGTCGAGCCTCGCGCGCGAGCCCCATGAGGCGCTGTGACCTGAAGAACATGGGCCCTGGGCGTCTCGGGGCCTTCCCAGCCTCGGCTACGCAGCCGGCCTGAACGAGTTTTTTCCGAACGCGACTATCGTTCTGCAAACGGCTGTATGTGTTGGGCGTTGGTTGGGCGCTCCAGGGCTCGACTAGCGCGCGCTGGACAGCGCTTGAGCGAGGTTTGCTTTTAAGCCCTTCAAGGCGTTGTGCGACGCTCTCAAAAAACGTTGCAATGGAACCTTGTACATAGACTTCTTTAACATTGCTTCATACTCCACATGAGCCTTAGTGCGCCGTGCAGCGGCTTACATTGCTCATCACGCTTTGTGTGACGTCAGTTGTGATACCCTGTGTGACTCTTGTGATGCGTCACTCGCATCGCGGCCCACGTCGTTCGTCTTGTCGTTCGTCCATCCGCATCCTTAAGCTTCCGTCTGCACCCTCTTCTGTCGGCTCTGTCTCTGCGCCTTGCATCTACTCCCTCTTGTGCTGCGTCTGAATTAGAAATGCTGCATGGAGTCGAGTTGCCAATCCGAGTGCTAGCGCAGCTGAATCAGAATATCCTGACCAGCTGGGCGTATGAATTTACTAAACCCATCTTGACGCCCCATACGGTCCATGCAGAATGCAGTACGTAGCTATAGCTTAAGTGCACCGATACCCTCGTTTCATGTGAAGAAACGTCACCAGTTTATCCTTCCGAAGGCTTACCGCTTCCCTAAATCTGGGGTTTCGAGGGGATACTTATTTAATGGAATCATATGAATGCTGGACTGGAGTGGTGCCTTCGGAATAACGGTATGAGTTCCCGAGGGCGATGAGGTGGTTGGGCGAGAAACTCAGCACTTATCGATGCTGAGATCCAGACCGCGAATGGGTTACTCCAGATGCTTGCTTCATTCTGGGGCCCATATAACAGGGCGCTAGGATTTCAGGTGCGGTGTTCCGACAAGTAGACATATGATGGAATACTTAATGTGTTGTCGATGTGGAAGGAGTCACAGTTGAGGAAACTCCGACGGTGCAGGATCATGCACATGCATCGATCATGATCCGCGCATGTACCTTCTGGGAACGCAGTTGGCGGCAGAGGCCCGGGTCTGACGGGCGGGCCTTCCCGGTCCGTGTAGGCAGGTCAGCGTCCAGCCAATCGCGCACGGTTCATCCTCGTCCACAACCTCACCGACTCTCATAACTTATCTTCATGTAATCCAGGCCTCTCGGATCTAGAAATTCAAGCGAGTCAGCTGTTCTGCAATCAGACTTGCTCACCATGCGCCCGTTCGCTTTCGCAACAAGTTCGCAAATCCAAGGCTCGCCCTCGCGACACTTTTCGGTCCATTCGCTCGGAGTCTTTTCCCATGCACCCCGCGGGGCATCCCAGATGGCCACACCGATGATCTGTCCGTCGCACACACACCTGATTGGTATCAAATGATAAACAGGAGACAGACACTTACATTTCAAGGTGAGTGCCCGAGTTCTCAGCACACCTCGTCAAATCCTCGGACGCAATGCCGTTTCCGGTACCAGTATGCCAATCCCATGTGCGTTTGTAGATCTGTCCTGCTGATTATCAGCACCTGGATACGGTACCTTTGGTGCCTACTACCTACATAGTATTTATCGTGCCTACCATCATTCAAGACCCGGTCAACTCGGAGTTGACTTCGCAGCAGTATGCCGCCGCCCCACGACTTGTAAGTCACCACAAGCGGTACTATGTGGCGGACAGCATAAGTACGACCAATTGTCATAAGCACGTTCATCTTTGCTTACTTGTTAATTTTCTTATGTAGGCAGCAGCAACTGAGCTTGTAACAAGCGTCGCAACACGTGTCTTCCTCGTGAGGAGTTGTCCACACCCGTGCGTCGCGTTGACACAGTGAAAGCGTGTCTAATTTGTGTACTCACAGTTCACGATTACGCCGTGACCATGTTTTACACGCGATGTGCAGCATGGAAAAGGACTATGATCATCAACCGAGGGATAAGTACCAGGATGGAAGGTCTGCTACGACGTTGTGGCGGACTAAAGGCCCCGTGCAACCTCACATACGGAATGCGATGCATTTGGTTCCGTGATTAACAAAGGCGAGTCGGAGACACACATCCTACATCCTCGTAATGTACATCTCTCATTTGATGTCACAGTTTGGCTGATACTTCCAACACTGTGCCGTCCCGGATCACACTGTATGACCAAGATGTCCGTTATCATGTTCGCACATGATATCCGCCAGGCGGTGGACGTATAGCGCAAACCACATGCTTGACCGCAACTTGGCTATCAAGGCTTTTGCGTTTGTCAGTTCGTACATCTTCCTCATTCCTTCGGCGGGTTAGATGGTGAACAGTCTGCAGATAAGCTACTCACAGGGTCAAGATTCCCATCATGATGATCAATATTGCCTCTATGTCCGAGGCCACAACCTATCCTATCCTGCCTGCAGAGTCTTCTGGCTGTGAGTACCATTACATCCGCAATACTACGCGGACTTACGCACCCTTTCCAAGGAGGGCGGAATTTCGGAACAACTCATCAAGAGCACTCGGACCCGATCCCACCGCATCCGGGGCAGTAGTAAGTCTCTCCCTGCGTTGCAAGAGGTCGGTACTTATGCAGCTTTTACACACGCACGGCTTGGCCATCGCTGTCGCGTCAATCCTTTTACACTCGTCCGCGATAATGGCCTCCCTCAAGGTGCCGCCCACTCACCAAGCGGCCAACAAATGCTTCCGAGTGTTTGCCCCTGGCGAACCCTTTTGCACGCGTCGCCACCCATCCGCAGACAATTGTGGCCAGCGTAAGCACGCGTCAGGCCCAGTGATCTTCCTATACCGGCTGGTTATGAACTGCATATTACTCTCTACCCCGCCCCCTGCCCCCCCCGATCGCGCACCGGGAGTTATCCGTGGGCCAGTCCGCTTCTCGGCTTGCAAACGGCCAGTTAGGCTTATGGGCCTACCATGGCCTCCTTCTCAGCCCAATATGCCGCGAACATGGTCGACAACGGCGATCAGGACCGGACGCCCGAGCTTCGAAGTCCGCGATAAGTCTGCCCCGCAAACCGCCGTGTCCGGACTTGTGCTCCTCGGAAAATCAACTGGCACGCCCGGCTCGCCCTTCTGTGGCCGGGTGGAGCGACGTCGAGCAGTTTGTGTTTGTGCCTGCACGGCCGAGCGGGCTCATTGACAGGGAGGTCTTCTAGCTGCTCATCCGCCCTTCCCAGCCTGATATTGTTAGCGTTAGACAGGGTGTCAGGGACCGTCTTCCTTCTGGCAGGCGGTCCGCGGGAAATTGGAAGAAGATGCCGATGCAAGACGACGACGGGAAGCGCGCGCATTTAGGACTGTGCGGTGTGGTGCGGCCGGCTTCGAGGGTCTTGGGCGCGGGCCGTGCTTCCTGTTGCTGCTATACTGGTGACGACCCAGGACCATCTCGGTCACAACACCCCGACGGTGGTGATTGACCTTCACGCTATGCCGGTGCGCTGAGTTAGTGCCCTGCGACGACGGTACAGCCGCGGAATCAAATAGGGCTCCACGGTGGGTCTCCATCACCGGTAAGTTGCCTGACGCTGTGGCTTGACATGTTGTCTGACATATTATCTGACATATAGCTTGGATAGGTTTAGTTGCTGCTACTGCAGCCGCGAACCTCTTAGCACTTTCGCCAGGCGACTTCGGAATGTTGCGACTTGGAGTACGTACGCGAGATCTGCATTTCGGACTATCGGCCTACAAACCTATGTCTAGACTACAGATCAGGCCAACGACATACCGCGTTTTCAATCTGGACTTTGTGAAGACGTCAGCGTTTCGGGCAAACCGGAGAACACCGAGTCGACAAGTTATTCGCGATGCCGATCGGGACGCTGGAGAAGTCCGAAGGTCAGAAGGCCGGACACGACGAGAGTTCGGTGCCGCTCTATGCTCCCCTTCGCGCGCTGAGCTCCATCTCCTTCGGATTCGGGCTTGGACGAGGGATAAGTAATGTCCGGTTAGTGTGTAAGTTGCGGGTTAAGTGCCCCATCCGTGCATGTCGGTGAGCATTCGATACTCAGCGCACGAATGATGCTGAGTGTCATTGATGTCAGATAACGTTGAAAGCACGGCAACACCAGGGACGATGCAGGATCGCAAGCGAGTTTCGTACCCCATTGGCATCAAGGATTAACGTCCCTCCTCCGCCGGCATATGAACTCGTCAACGGATATACTTATTACACAACCTGCCAGACCCCCGCGACGGAAACGGATAGATGGCCCTTCACACCGACGGCAGCTTGACAAGGTCGCCGTTTGGCGGGGCGCATGGCATATGCTTGGAACACTTCCCCGCAACCCAGGTTGTGCCAGCTTGTACGTTAGCATGGTTGCGTGACCACCGCGGGCTGCACAACCTGTCCCAACCGGTCGTCTCGTGGACGTCTGTCCCTCCACTACGATGCCGGCTCGACATCGAAGTCGAAGTCGAAGCCCCAGGCCCCAGGGCCCCACCACCAGTGCTGGCGCATGGCGCATGGACCCTCCAAGTTCTCCGGGCTCCCAAACACCTCGTCGTCCGATCGCGATACACTAGCCGTCCTTCGGGGCCAACTTTGCAATTGTATTGCTGCCGGCGTACCGCCGGGCACGATGCGATCGTGAATTTGAACGCCTGCAGCCGTAGCTGAACCTTCGTGCGCGCCTCGCGTCTTCCCCGCAGACCGGTGTTTGCGCGCGCGCCTTGCGTTCCAAGCCCAAAGTCCCAACTTCAAAATTTCAAACGCCGAGCCAGCCCACATATAATTGCAAGGTGCAGCCAATCGCACAGGTGCGCCTCCTGTGCGGGCGTGCAGATCGTAACGAACGCGCATGCTGGGCAAAGCAGGAAGGGGCTCTCAGGGGACGGAATCAATTCTTTATCAATCACTCTGACGTGTCTCGTGCTGCTGCGACGTCCCCGGAGCAGGGCGATCAGCGTCGTGCAACTCAAGCTGCCTTGCGTACAACGTTCAGGTGGTCTCGCCGGCAAGGATGAGGTAATGACGTCGCTCATACGGAACGCGATGATGTGCTTTCAATATCATCAATATCATCACCGTCGGCGAGGTCTGCGCCTGTAAATATGAATAAGTACCGCCTCTGCGGGGAAGCTGCGCGATGCGGCGGTCGCAATCGCAGTCCTCAAGCTTCACAGCCTCTGTCTCTGACCTCGGAGTCTCTGACCCCTGCCCATGCCGGAAGTCGACGTCCGGTGCAGTTCGTGCATTGTGCGGCGCCGCGCACGCGCGTGCACTTGCCCCCGGTGATATTACAGCGGGAGGAGAGGGGCTGGCCCTAGGCGAAGGCACGCGGTATATATGTACCGCAGACGAACTGCTGCCACCGAGGGGGCAGGGCACCGCATGTACACCCGCTGGCGGCGCGACGTGCGTGCCTATCTTGTGTTGTTATCTCGGATGAGTTCGAGGGATTCGAACTGAATGCTTGGGTCAAACACAGGAGCTTTTACTGCTGTTTTGAAAAGATTGGAGAGATGCCGGTCTCCCGGCGATAACGCAGTTCAAACGATGGAAGAGCTGTTTCATTAACATGGAATTTGAGAAGACGATGTTGCCCGTACCTAACTAGCAATGCGACATTGCCCCGAGCAGGCAATGCGCGGGGAACTGAATGGCGGCTGCTGATGGCGAGCGTTCTTGACCATTGGTCATGCCCGAACCGCCATTCTCGGAGCTGTCACACCCGTACTGCCGGGCGGAGATGTGGTCGATAAGCAGCGTCTCGCAGCGCGGCTTGTCGTATGGTTGTGGTAGGCGTCGGATGCGGGGAAAGGTCTCTGTTCCGGACTCGGGCGGAGGTAGGATGGGGCGGTCTGCTCTTGCCATCCTAGAGGACCATGTCGAGCGTCATCGGAGTGCAGACTCGTGATAAGTCCTAGAAGAGACTTAGCAGACACGCCCGAGAAGGACGCGAGACGCACGATTACTGATGCTCCTTCTCCTGTCCAGGTGCGAACCTGCTAGCACCGTGGTGAAAAGCGGGTTGTGTGAACTGGGAGAGGCGCATACAGCCATTGGTTCCTGGCACTTACAGCGCTCGTCGATGCGATGCCGGCCTGAGAACGCTGAGTGGGCAGCGTGCAGGGGAGGCTCGGATGGGCCGCGTTGATTACTCAACGTTCATAGATAGCGAGTGCAAGATGGCCTGATCGCTTCGGTCGAGAGGTGGAGTGGTCGAGATAATGGTCGGACCATGCAAGGATGCCGAAGCTGCTCCAATGCGAGCATACGACTCCAGTCGGATAAGGTTCGGTGCCTGGGAAGAGGTTGGCCGCAGTGCGCACCCGAGAGCTACCGTCGCGCATGAGAGCACGCGGGTGCGCGAGGGAGGCGGCGACGGTGAGTACAGCGGGGACACGGTCGGCCCCGTGCCAGGACGAATGCGGTATGCAGTCGATGTCTGTCTTCTCATAACACGTAGTCGCGTCGCGTCCATGTCTATCACACTCGCTCGTGGCTCCCACGCGCCGGGGCTTGCCCGCACAAATGTGAACCGGCCTCTGTCAATACATAGAGCTCCCCTCATTTACCATCTTAGAGTGCACGTTAGCGAAGGACAGAAGTGCAGCACAGAAGCGCAATGAGAGAAAGGAAGAAGCGAGGAAGAGAAATCTCGTGGAAGATCCCGTACCGTGGGCGATCGACAGGTCTGGTGGCATGCCATGCAGTAGATCCCCCGCAATCGATCGTCTACTTAACGTCGACGTCCTGGAATCCGCAAGAAATGGGCACCTTTTCGCGATCACTTGCCATCTTACTCGGCCCCCACAGCGATCAATGGCCTCTTGTACCCTTCCATCGCCACGGGGGCTGTCTAGACAGTCTTGACGGGAGTAACGCGAACAGATGAGTTACCATTCCCGATGAGAAAACCATTCATTTAGGCTCACCGGTCCTCATAGTCTGTACTACTGGCGCGAGTTCGACATCGATATATTGCACCTTCATGTCCTCGTGGCTGGGCGGAGTACTTGGACGAAGGTGCGAACCAGTTTCACTGTATTGATGGGCCTTCCGAAACGAAGGTAAGTATTCGTGGAAGGGCCCCGCAGCAGCGTCGAAATGCTGACTGAGCGACGCTGAATCATCGAAGCTTCGGCCTCTCTGGAGGGGCGAATCAGCCCCAGCTCGCAACCGGAACGAGTAGTATGCATACCTAACATGGCCTTTCTGAAAGCCGTCCAACGAGCGCGCGCAAAGTGCCGGCCGAGCCATCTGCCCAGTAGCTTCGCGGAACGGACGTATACATAGAACGCGCGGTCCGATGGCCTGCGAGCGGTTCGGCACCCCGCACTCGAGCATCCGGGGCAGCTCCCCTGCCCTATTTCGAGCGGCGCAGCGACAGGCTCCCTTCACCTTCGAACATTCAGCTAAACATACGCCAGACGAGCTTGTTAGCCTACCGATCTCCCTATGCGGGGTACTCGGCTGCACGCTCGCAGCACCAATCCCGTTGCCCTACTGCGGGGCTCGATCAGGCCTCTGCGGGAGCGAGACGCGAGGCTCAGTCAGCGACGTTGTGGCGCACCACGAAGCCGAACAGAGCACACTGGCACGCCGCCTGCAGGCTGCGCTCCTCCGACGCCTTCCGGTTTCCCCTGCAGGGGCTCGGGAGCGTCCAAGGTAACCTAAATAACGACTCCCACCTCAGACAACGCATCAGCTTCGCTTTCGGGGTGTCAGTATTCCCAGATTGGCGCGACAACGTGTTCGACGCACCAATGACTGACCCCCGCCATCGCGCCTTCACTCTGCGCCCGCAGACAGAAGTTGGAAGACAGAAAGCGCCCAGGATGGGGCCCACTCAATCCATGCAGTGGCATACACCCTTGCAGGAATATACAGTACTGCGAAGGGAACCGCTCTTCTCCGTCTTCTGCTTCTTCGGATGGTGGCCAATGGAAAGCCGTGGCCCCTGCGAAGCGAAGGACAATGAGAACGTCGTGCGCGGCGTTGTGTGTGTAAAGCCGACGGCGGTGCGACGCGGCCGCGGTGCTTGGCACTGAAGAAGTCGAATGGATGGGGAATGCTGCGGCGTCGGCGTTGCGCGCGGCGCTGCACCCTGCATGCGAAGGACGCCCTCGCGAGGGTTATGGCATCCTGCAGGGACCGAAAACGTAACCGGTCGTCGGGTAGGCCATACCGAGCGGGCGCGAGGGCTACAAATCCAAAGGGAATTCAGACGGGTTTGTCAGTGGCCGATGGTCTGCATAGGTACAGTACGTACATACGTACGCCCACAGACATATCACGCGCAGGTGCAACGCCACTCTTACGCTCGATACGAGCCTCGAGGGGCTTATCGTCTTCCCGTCCGAGTGCCGTCGTCTGCGCGTGTTTGACGCCTGTTGACGTCGGAGAGCGTGCAAATCTGAGACTGGGAGCCTGAAGATACAGTGGTGAGCCTAATCGACTATCATCTTTGCGTCCAGATAAAGGTCAGCCACGGAGACTATGGTGAGCCCAGGGTGAGCCGCTGGAGTCGGAGAGCCTCATTGCGGCTATGCAAGAGTCTCTATAGCATCAGGACGAGGTGACAGGCTAATAGCCAGGGCGACCGAGCCTGAGCAACGCGAGAGACTCGCGAGGCCCGGAAGATCGTTTTGACGCATTTAGACCAACGCAACCGAGAGCAGCACGCGGGGCAGGCAAGACTCAGAGGCGCCTGCCCCTCGGCGCCAGCGAGTCGCTGCGAAGACGCGACGGCGAAGAGCGATCAAGATCGGGCGCGGGGCAGACGGCCAGCGCCTCCGCCAGGCTGAACGAGATTTGACGTCGCTTGGCCAATCGCTGGCGGCCAATCTGGCGACGGGTGATGTGATGGCAGCCACGTTTCAGCCGCATGGGCGTTCGCCTCCTTCCTCTTCCGTGCGCGGCTCTACGTTCACTCTGCGCCACTTGCTCAGTTATCCAGCCCAGCTGTCGGCTCGGGGGCGCGTGGCGGGATAGGTGCGACGTACGCGACCCGACCCTTTCACGCTCCCGTAACGAAGGTAAGCGGTTAGTCGACATTGCCAGGGACGGAGTGCGCGTCGCTCATCCCGTTGAACACAGTGCGAAGTCGGTTCCTTGGTTGGCTCGGGGCGGGACCCTCCCCGAACAGTGCGCTCGCCTAACCAAAATCAAGAACAGGCTGGAGGTGTGGTCCCGGTGCAGAACCCTGTGGGCCGCTGTGGCGTCTTGGTGGCGTAGAAGGATGACGTTTACGGTTTGAGGGTTGTGCTCGATCCTGCCGTTTCATATCGAGAACTTGTGCTAACAGATCCAAAGATGACGCGTTGATAGGAACCAGGGAGGGCAACGAATGGAGCGATTCATGTGCGCAGTGACCTTCGATCTGAAGGATGGATGCAAGATATGCTGTTCACTTCCATTCGTTTCTTGTAAGTGTCGGGCAGCTAGTTTATCGGCAAGTAATCCGTGAGAAGGTCGACTGAGCACTCCTATGTGCTCACTCAATGGTTCTCGTCGAGGAAGAAGCTCAACGCTTGAAATCGGAGGAGCGGAGCCGAGTGAGTATATGACATGAACTAATTCGGACATTCCTTGTCTCTGATTTAATTAGTGTAAGGTCTAGAGCTCCAAAAACCGTCAGATACTGACCGCTCTCTGTGCCTGGTCGTCATAAGCAGTACCTGCTGCGAAGAGTCAGTTTGGCAAGGCCTTTGATACAGATTGTTAGCAGCAAGATTGGGAAGATAATGAACTGCCAAAGACCAAGGACTAGCGGAGGGAGGGCAACGGACTATTGTCGCTAAGTTCGACTGGTCTAAAACTAGCCTCTTCAAGGCCAATATAGCGGCATCGAGCTAATGAGGTTCTCCGCAAAAGCAACGAAGTCGCGAAGTAAGGTCTTTGTGGACGTGTTTACGGGCCCGTTGGGGGTAACCCACGGTTTGTCATGACATCACGTCCGGAATCCGGTTCGCCCGCGCGACGAATGTACCCAGACTATGCGAACTACAAGTCAGCACGGGGAGTGCGGCCGACGGTCCACTTTGGACGTTCCCCGCTTTAGGCGATTGGTCAGAAACGCTGGGCACGGGGAAGGCGGGCACGGAAAGGCAGTCCCGCTCACTCCGCGCGCAGCACAAGCGAGATGGTAGAAGAGATGGATAGATTCTGTGGTCTGCGGTGTCGGCAAGGGTCCTTAGCGGCGCGCCCTGGACATTAGCAAAGGCTAAAGGCAAGCGGAAGAACGGATGTCAGTTGAAGCCGCTCAGACGCGCGAGCGAGGCGAGGGCCTTACAACTAAGGGCGTTCTTGTGAGCAGCCTACTTACCGTCAGCAATAATCGAAAATAGGATATGTCCTCACAAGGCTCGTGGAAGACGCGTGTCCGAGGACTCACTGCACCGTGGCCGAACAATCAACTGTGGCGTTTGCGTCCGCGATGAAACATGCCTGCCAAGACCTCCTCCTAAGTCCATGCACATGAAACGAAACGTTGCCTGCTCGACAACGATAAACCCCTGGGGCCTTGGGATTCGCAAGGGCCTTACCTTATATAACTCTTGTGTCGTGTTGTCGACACGTCCATGATCATCTGAGACAAGCCTTCCAGTTGTCGCGCACGAGGGCGGACTCGGAGGGCAACAAAGCGGGCGCCGGACCGGTCGTGCTCATGGTGGACCCCGTGCGCTCGTTTTGGGCAAGCGATATCAGACACCCGACGATCGAGAGGCCCTGCGTCGCGACTCCGCACCGACACTCCGGAGGCTTTTCTCGCACTACGAGCTGTTCGGCTTCCCGATGAACCCACTAGCTCGTCGCCTGCGCCGGCCCTTGATAGAAAAACCATTAATATGACTCAAGTATAGTATAGATACTTCGGAGTATCGTTGAACCCCACTGGCTCGTTGGGGTGGGCCAATCAAGACAGAAAGAGAGAGGGGGTCTGGGCTCTGGCGACGTTAAGACATTGGGGGATATCGACGCCATAGCTCTTGGTGGAGGAGATAATGAACTTAGCGCTGGATACAGGCATTAACACAAGACTTGGAACACTGCACGGCGTTTGCAATTGTCAACGCCGGCGTAACAAGTTCGTTCAACAAGACTGTGCTTGCGGGTTTCAGGTGTTGTCTTATTGTGGTCCTAGTGTTTTGCTTCCGGCGATGAACCAGCTGCTCGGGGGGTGCACGGATGGTTTGTTATGATTCGGGGACCAATGAGATACGGAATGGTCAGTGCACACAAAAGGTCAACAGGGGCCAACTTGCATAGGATACACGTACCTGTACCTTCGAAAAAACGAGCAAATTCGAGTGTATAACTTCATCTGCAAGGGGACAAACTGCTATGTAAGGGGAAAGCACGGCCTTCAGGCGGGATGGAGCAAGCCCCATGTTTCATTCACCTAGCAAACACTTACCCCACATTCATGCGCGTACAGCGTCCTGCCTGCCATGTTCGACGGTGGTCAAGCAGGCCGCACCGCGCGAGGAGGCCCGCCGTCCCGAACGATCGCGCTGTCGATCCGGGGTTGAGACAAGGCTGTTCCGAACAGGATCACCTGGTGCTGCTGCCCCAGACTCGAGAGCGTAAATGCGGGGGAAGGCGGCGGCAGATGGACGGGGAGAGGCGGGGCGCGAGACACTGCCGGAAATCCCGCGGAGTGGCTCCAGTCATCCATGGGCGCGCGCGCCCATCCTGATAATAAGTATCGGAAAAGGAAAAGGCTTACCTGCTCAGAGTCTTCCTACAATTATTTCGTATCGAGTGCTCGCGAACCTGGTATGTGGTGCGCACTGCGGAGCTTGCAGGAGCATGGGCGGAGTATAGCGATTTGCTCGGTGCGGCACGAGGCGGGACGACCAAGGATAGCAGGCGCATGGTTGTCGGACGATACGGCCGTATGTAGCTGCAGATGAATGTGGGTCGCGCGCATCATGAGTACAGAACGCGCGGGGGATCAGCAATGTACAGACCCGGTCGTTGTGGCGAGTACTAGTATGTAATGGTGTACCAACGGGACGCGTAAAGATTATAGAGAGAGAATGCCTAAAGTTTCCTGCGGGAGGATCGTCGGGGGACTTAGCAGGAAGTTCGGGTCGAACATCCGGTGGCCCGCGGGGACGCACTCAGGTACTGTGAGGCGTACGCGACAAATCACAGAGAGGCGGGCAACGGAGGCGTATGCGTCACCGGAAGGGTGTGATTACAGAGGGGTCGGGATTGGATAGGACCTCCGCGATGGGTAAAAGTGACAGGGCGGATTGCATGACGGATTAACGTGCAATCGTGAGATGCGCCCACGGGGCCCGATGCGATACGATATGGTATAGCAGGCGTCCTAGGAGGCGGTAACAGAGACGGGGACGAGCGGGCGTGCATGAACCCGGAGATGAAACGGAGCCCTGGATCTATGCTGCATCAGTGCGAGGCGATGGAGTAAGATACAAGGGGGGATTCGTCACACACCCAGATTGGTTGATTCGGATTGTTAGAAAGCCTTGAGACAGGATGGAACATTGGCTAGGAGATGGAAAGTGGACGGACATCACTTGAGCGTTGAGACTTGGCAGAGAGGAGACGCCTCAGGGCATCGTTATCTGTGCTATGGAGACTGAACAGACGGACGGATATAGAAAATGTGAATGGATCCAGGGAGGGATCAGAGGAAGTAATAGCGTGATTATTACATGGGCGGGCTATTACAGTCAGGGAAAGCTGGATTGGCATGACTTTCAAAGGGTTGCGGACGAGAGAACATTTCAGGCGGGAATGGACCGGATTGACTGGACAGGGATTGGACGAGAGGAGGCGGCTGTCGAGGAGGGTGAAAAGATGATGTGGAAATATGGGGAACAAAGAGAGATGCGAACAACGAAAATCTCAGGAGACGGAAAGATGAACGGTTCAACGTTGAGACGGTGCAAGATGGGGCACAGGACGAGTGGAGGAAGGCGGGCGGGCGGGGAAAGCGGGGAAGGCATCTGATTCGTCGCTCGGGTGGCCGCGGGGAGAGACAAGCGAGGTGCGGTCGCAGCTGATTGGATCTCACTCGCCAGCCGCCCAAAGGGGCAATTGCCGCAGGCGGGGTGGCTGAGCGCCGGGAGAAAATCCGGGGCAGAGCCATTTCCCCGACGTCCTCCCGCGGGGGCCGTTGGGCTGTCACAGGATTGAGGCCCTGAGGGCAGAGGCACTGCGCATCGGGCTGGGACACAAGACCGCGGTGACGGAGAGGGCGGGCAGTCGTGGAGAGAACGTGTTGTGGGTGACAATACGAATGTCGACAAGACAGGCATGGAGATGGCGGAGAATGGGCGTGCTGGGAGACGGACGAGCATGCAGCGGCTGCAGGCAGAGGAGGACGTAATGGCGGAAAGTGGGAGGAATGAGGGGATTGGCCGGGCGAAAGCCTGGACTGATTGGACGAGGGCGCCATTGGCCGGGCAAAAGGATGGGAATCGGATCGGTGTCTATGCGTCCAATGAGACGCGGATGCCGAATCGGGAGGCCAAACCGAGATGCAGATCTGGGTGTTGAAACATGGAGCGGAATTTCACCCGCAAAATAAATAATAAACTAAATGTCCGCGGGTGCCGGGAGGGACTAGTGAGCTATAAACCGGGCCAGGAGATCCCTCCGCCCCTTCCCCGACATCCCTCCCCCGACATCATGGACACCGTCGACATCCCCTTCGACTCCATCTGGTGTCCCGTCTGCTCTCGCCAAATCGTCCCTAAGCGCATACACGTCCCCGTCCAGCCCCATCCTACCCCTGCTCCCCACGCCTCCCCCAATGCCTCTCGTGAGCACCTCTCCCCGCCACATCCTTTGTACTTATCGCTTACTATCATCCACAGAGCCCAAAACAGCACAACACCACGATGCTCCCGCCCGCCTTACCCGCGGCAAGACTGGCACCATCAGGCCCAGGGCGCAAGGCCTTGTCCACGGCACGGGCCGCGTGAAGCCCAACGGTGCGATCAAGCGCTCGCCTACCAAGGACGCTACCCCAGACGCGACATCCAACGCGATCCCCGCTCCCAAACCTGCTCCTTCTGTTCGCCACCGCATGGTCATCGATCAGACACCTGCTCCCCTCTACTGCTCCGACGAGTGTCGCCTCGCCGACCTCCAGTCCTACCACAGTGCCATCGACATCAAGTACAACCCCGACCGCTGTACATCTCCTCGCCTTCCACCCGTCCCACCAAACTCCGTCTCCGATATTCACGGGTCTCAGGACGATAGCGATTGTTCGAGCGGTGCGTCGTACGAGTCGCGTTCGTCTACCTCCTCCCCCATCACCACCTCCGCCACTGCCGAAGCGCCCCCAGCACCTAAGGGTGACTGCGGCGCGGACGCGTACTCGCGCCTCGCTGCCATCTATGGCTTCGACCCCCTCCCTCCCCTCCCCCCTTCGCGCGCAAGTCGACGATCTCGACAGAGGAGCCAGTTCCTCAATTCGAAGGCGGTATTATGATGGCTGCGCGCCGCATTCAGGCCGCTCTGTGTGCTGAGAAGCCCAAGAAGTCCTCTTGGGGCCTGCCGGTACACAGCGAGCCCGAGGACGCCAACAAGCCCATCCCGGGGTGGACTGATGGTTCAAACGCATGGCGCGCGAGTGTTTACGGCTTTGCTCCTCCTCGCGACTTCACTCGTACCGACCCCGATGACGCTGCTATCCGCGCATACGGCTCTTACGTCGCCACCCCCCATCGCTCGCGTGGGGTTCATTCGACTATGGGCGAGAGCAGGCCTGCCGCCGAAGTCAAGACTAGCGCCTCAATGTCTTCCCTTCCTACCCGTGCAGTTGACGCTTCTACCCAGGAGCTCTACCGCCAGTACTCAGCGTCTTTCAACCGGCGTTCCGAGTCCCGGACGTATATCCACACTCGCAGTGCGGGTATGTCCACATCGCCCATTGGCTCTACTCGCTCAAGTCTCGCGCGCGAGGTCTCCCTCCTTAAGCCTGGTGCTGAGGGTCGTCTCTTGGTTCCCGATGTCAAGATGCGTCGCGTCAACTCCAGCGTCTCGAGCGGTGGCGGCAGCTCCAGCACCTCCTGGGGCAGCCAGAGCGCCGTCTTCAGCAATACCTCTGTGGCTAGTAGGAAGCGCAGTCCTCTTAGCCGCCAGAACAGCGACGCGAGCGTTGGCACTATCGAAACTGATAGTGACGAAGATGAGCTCGACGCCGCCCGCGAGGCCGCTTGTTCCCTTCCCACTGTGGGTAAGGTGAGGCCCAATGGCGGTAAGCATTCTACCTTTAACATGTATCTTAACTGTTGCTCATCAGTTCCTCCAGCTCGCACACGGAGCTACTCCTCAGAGACCTTCACCTACCCTATCATGCGCTTCGCTCCTAAGAAAGAGAAGCGCATCGAGCGCAGGCTGGTCGACGGCGTCGAGCGCGACGTCGAAGTCGAAGTCTTGGTCGAGGAGCCCATCAAGCGGCTCTTCCTCTTCGGCGGCGCGCGCGATTAAGCGCAGCGAGGTTATCCATGGACGACGTGCGAGGTATCGTTGTCGTCGTCCCATCCTCCATCTGCATCATCCCTTGCATGTCAATACCGCATCTCACGCATACCCCTCCACTGTCGATACCTGGATACCTCGCACGCAACGCGCATACCCTCGTCGTCTTCTCTGGCCAGCATTCACACTCCCTCGTATTGGACACCGCATCAACACAATCGTTCGCCATGCTGCAACTGACTTATTCGCCCCGTCCATCGCATGCTCTCGATCTTTGGTCTCCCCCAGCATATCCTTATCCCCATCGCCTACCCTACCCTATCCTCACATGCCCGCCCCGATACATTACGCCTTCCTATTCGGCTCTACGCTATGACCCGCATACTCGTCTGCGCATATCCAACCTAATCATGACTTCCGACTGCGCTCAAAATGCACCATATCCCCCGTGTATACTATCTGTACCACCATTGCTTCCTTCGGGTCTTGGCTTATTGTCGTCGGGTCTTCGGGTCTCTCGTCGTCTCGGGCTCTCCTCCTTGGGGTAGGGGAAGGGGCGCGCGTACTACCGCCGCCATCATACCATCGTCTTTGGCCTACGTCAGGTGGGTTGAGGATGTGTATATTGTCGTGTATCGGTATTTCGCTCGCTCATCTCGTGGTCGCTCGTTGCTCTCCGTTGATATCCTCGTCTTTTGCCTTTTCCCTCTCGCCGGGTTCGGAATCTCTCTTGTTGGTATTGGTGTGAATGACGGCTGTACGAACAGTAACCCTCGCGTACCTAATGTCTTGTTCGTTTTCGTTGTGCATGTTGTTCGCTTTGTTCTCCACCAGTTCTTGGTTGTTATCGTGTACCACTATCCTCATCGTCGCCATTATCATGCGCATCTCATCATCGCATACGCATTCATCTCATCCATCCCACAACCTCATCATACGCATCTCGCACGCCCACAATCGCATCGTTATCTCTCGCGTACCCCTTGCCACTACCATATCGCATACCTCACGCATATGATGATACCGTGCAGGACCACATTTTACCCGTCCTCCTCGCCGGAGAGGGGGCTTGTACGAAGTGCAATGTCGATTAGTACGATACAGTATGAATAGTAATGAAGCACAGTTATGTTCATGTGTAAACCTCCTTTCGCGTGCACGATTGGGCTCGGCATTCTGAGGAATGTTCTCCGTTGGTTCAGGGACTCATTGGACTTGGACACGGGAGGTGGCCGGTGACTAGTGATTACCAGCGAGTCAGGGCCCTCTGATTTGAGGGGCGTAGAGCGCTTCGAGTTCAGGCTGCGACTGCCTGCCATGAGCACGCCAGAGAGACTTGGGTCCTTGTAACTTCCGCGCAGCGCGATCGATTGGCAAATTCTGGTCCGCGCGGGGCCCCGCACAGGAACCCCTCAAAGTTCTGCGCCGTCCGCTGCAGCTGTGACCAGAACCGCAACGAGGGGCGACGGGGAAGGTCCCGTGGTATGTCTGTGGCCATATGGCATGGCGCATGAACTCCGAGCGCCACTTTTTCAGCGTGGGCGTCGGCAGTACGCCGAGACTCGAGCTGACTCGAGTCCGATTCGACTCACTCCCCGCGACGTGCACATCACACGTGGAAGGCCTGTTTGGTGGCTAACTTATTGCGGTGTGTGCCCATCCTCATCCTGGCGCGATTGGACTGGACGGGATCTGCGGCGGGGTCGCGCTGCCGCGCATGGTGGAGCCAGCTGCAACTGGGAGTTAACGTGAATGTGATTCCGCGAGAAGACTGGATCCGGTACTCTACTCAGCTGCAGTACGCCGCGAGTTTACCGGATATCCTGCAACGGGCGGTGCACATGCTATAGTATAGGTTGCGCCGCGACGGGCGCAGGGGTTATCCCAGGGGCTGGCAGTCGGACTGGGAGGGGTTTGTGCGGCCGCGGTGGCCCTCCTGCAGCAGCACCAAGAGCTGCTAATGCTACTAAGCGCTGACCAGGACTTCTGGATTATGATATTGAATTCAGCATTCTGAGTTCTGCATTCAAGCTTGGCCGATCGCCGCCCCGGGTCTGCGGTCCTGGTTCTGTTTCTGTTTCCGTTGCAGGGGATCGCGGGGCGGCCGCCGTGTACGGTGTTGGACGAGCGATGCCGTACGCGGCGGGAGGGGAAGATAGAAACAAATTGAACTGAAGAGGGCGACGTTCGGTACCTAGCTGGACGTGCGCGCGAACTCGCGCAAACCCAATTGACCCATGGCCGTGGCCGTGGCCATGGCGGGTGCACGGGTGAGGATCGGAGCGGCGTGGGCAGCTCGGGACCGGCATGGGCTTCGCCTTGGATTTGTGCGATGACGTACGCATCGTAGTGGCCGTGGACTCTTCACAGAATGTCGATCATGGTGCAGTACCTATTTCTGGTCCGCCGCCATCGAAGGTTGAACGTATCGTAAGTATCGTGCTCACCGTATCTTCTGTGTACGATGGCGCTCTGCCATGTCGCCTCGCGTATCTGGGACGGGATCCGGATCTCCAACATTGACGTAGAATGCCGACCGAGAAACATAGATCCATGTCTGTCGGGTCTCGGCGTGCGAGAATCGGTGCCGCGAACTCCCTTGGCCGGCAAGTTGGATAAGTACAAGGTTAACTGTCTGCTGCAGCTATTCGGACGCAGCACCACGCTCACGGAACGGAGTCGAAAGGACGTCGTCGAGTCCGGCCCCGAGCGCCCTCGAACGGATGAGCTTCGTCGACCTGGGACCGCGCTCGAGCTGCAGCCCGCACATTCAGCGAGCCTGCGAGACGTACGTACTACGGTAGAAGCAAGGAACGAGAGGACGGCGAGAGACGGTTCAGGCTATGCGTTTGCAATGCTCGTTCCGGGCGGCGCGTATGCCCTGGCACGGGCGCGGACCGCGGGACACGCCCCGGCGCCGACGCCTGGATCCGTTCTGCATGTGCTCGACAAGCTTGCGCCGGTCGAGGGGGCCCTGGCCTCACGCCTCGAGGGTTTCGTGCACAGAGGAATCGCCGGCCCATGAATGCCTGTGCGGCGCCGGTCGCGCGATCACCTGCGGTCGCCGGCGAGGTTAAAGCTCCCTGCGCGCGTCAAGTGCCTTCGAGAGCGGCAGAGCTGGTTGGGAATGCGGTTTAGGCTTTAACTGTTGCATATGGAGATCGAATGCTCGTCGGCGTGCGGCGAGCCAGGGCCAGCTGCTGCAGCTGCATATGCATGCCTGACCTGGTATGGACTTAAGTATACTGCTAACTTATCCCCCGCGCCCGCGCGATGCTCGCAGAATCAAGTGCTCGTGGCTGCGCGGCATAAGTATGCACTGGCGCGCTCGGGCTCGCACGAGATGATGCCAGTGCCTTGGCTCATCGTGCCCGCCGCCCGGCAGCACGGAACTTCGATCGGCGGCTTGGACTTGCACGCGTCGTGGCAGGCCCGTTCGGATGCCAGCCTCAGTGTTCCGTGACGGCCCTGGCGGGTGGCGCGGCGATCCGGGTCGAGGCGGGAGATGGACGGGCGAGATTGACAAGTGGCCGTCCGGCTTGCAGTGCTAGTCGTGATGAGTAGCGTGAGGGTGCAAAGATGCAGATACGGATTGGATGTGGCACTGGCAGACGATATGTTTGCGTGTTACAGTGAACAACTTACGAGCAAATACTATGGGTAGTACCTTGAAACTAGTGTGAAGAGTCCAGAACCTAAAACTGAATGGCGTCCCGAAAGGAGTTGTATGTATACGAGTGCCCTTGAACGGACAGACATGGACGCACCGGAGAAGCCCTTGGAAAAATGACGATTGTGTTTAGATCGAGCCAGCATACCAGTTCCGTTCGATCGTGCACCGGGGCCTCGATCGCGAACGAGTGTCTTGCCATGCAGCTATGGACATGTCCCCCGTAGCCAACATAAAGACGGCTCGACGGCGTTAGTATAAGCAGATAAACAAGGTTTAAGTGATGTGGAGTCGATACTTAACGGGAAGAGAAAGAGGGCCGACGCGATGGGGGAGCGAATCGAAATGCCACATTTCCACTGGCATGAGATTTCATGGGAAGGACAATGCTGTGCAAAATACGCTCGCCGTCGATGTCGATCATCGACGGCGCCGGTGATGGCGCGCTGCGGGGCCACTGCAGCTGTTCGTCCGCCTATAGACGGAAACGGAATAGCGTGCTACACAGTATGTTTGAGGGCGTGAGCCTGTGTGAGCCCCCAACGGTGCCGGACATCGGGAGATGCATGCGCTGTCCAAGGCCTGGCCAGCCACGGCCATGTGTTCTGCGAGGAACGCTTGTTGATGATTTCATCGGGATCGGAGAACTGTGGCTCGCGGTTCGTACCTCCAGGCAAGCCTGAAACTTTGGGTTCAACAATTAGGGTCAGAGAAACTGCTAGGAGCTGTCGTGAGGTATATCATGGATAGATACCGTTGCTGTTACGCTAAGGCCTTACCCATTGGATATTTGCGCCATGGCTACAGATAACGAGATCCCAGGGAACCACCCTTGTACGTATGTCTGAGGGAAGACATTTCAGCCATGGATTCTATCGATGGTTCTTGGGTGGCGAGCCGTGTGTTCAGGGTCGACGAGGGATTGTGTCAAGAGGGGAGATGAGCTATTGGCATGTTGGGGAATGTTCCAAGGGCGGTGAACATGGCGTCGTTCAAGTCCGTGGGAGCGGACCAGAAGCAACGATGGAAATCTCGAACATGAGGATAAGTGGAAAGCCGTAATCCGAGCGATCGCGAGGTCTGAGAGAGGCGATGAGAAGAGCCTGGCCATCCGAGCGACTGGCAGAATCCGACCAATAGACTAGCCAATAGCGTGGCGAGGGCTAAGAGCCGCCGTGACGTCAGCTGGGCTGAGGAGTGTAAACGCGGCGCTTGTCCACCAGCGATGCTCTTGCAGATGACCAAGTTGCTACCCCAATGTTCTCATCCTCCCTTCCTGCCTTCGCCCCTCCTCACGCTCTCGGCCGACATCGTTCGAAGCAGCCAAGATGCCCGGGAAGCGTCTGGCTTACTCTCGAACCACTCCACCCCAGTTCTCAAGGTGTGCATACACCCATTCAATTTCCTCTTGCACGTAAACTCCGAGAGATTTCGTCGCACTTGCTGGGTCATCTGCCAGAAATTCGCGCAGCCCGTACTTTGCAACTCTTCACCCCAATTGCCAATGGACAAGTACCTGACGGCAAACTTATCGGCCAGCCAGTCGGAGAGCCTATCCTCACGTCTACCCACGTCCGTGTTCCCTGTGTCGCTGGTGGAGTGCCGTCCCCGCCAAGGCTCGAAGCTGTTTGGTCCAGGCCTCGACCTTGGTCTCCTGCCCCGTGCCACTCGCGAACCCACTCACATGTGTCATGTGGCTGCGTTCGTCGTCAACTCGTTTTCTTCATATCGTTCGATCTCAGAGTCATAGCGTCTCGCGCTCCCAATCCTCGACCGTATCACCGATTCGTGGAGCCGGGTTTTCCCTCTTTCTTTACAGCAAGCGTCTTTCCCCGGACACTTGTGCTCGTCTTCTCGACAATCCCATCCTCATGCCGGCATCGAACCCGGTCTCCACCCTTTGTCGCCCAAGCTCAGAGCCCCGCGAGAGGAAATTTGAACGTTTGGTCGCTCAGTGTTCCCCTTCTTTGTCTATCCACGTTTTCTTGCTTGATGCGCCGTCAGCCACCTTCGTCATCCATGAACCGCCGGCGCCTCGAGCAAGACCACGTTCAAGTGCGGTCGTTAGGACGTTCGGAAATGAACGTCGGACTCGGACTTGCCCAACTCCACGCGCCATCGTGGCGCAATATGCCTACAAAGAACTTATCTACCTCGAGGCCTGAGTATGTTTGCTGCACCGGGGACAATCTGGATGGATAAGTCCTTAACTCCTCGTGGCCTTGTCGCGTTTGCAGCGCCTGGTTCAGTTTGTCTTGGCATATGCGCCTCAGCTAGGGTTAGTTGTCTCTCGCTGCGTACTTGCACTGCAGTGAACGTGCCAGTGCTATAGCAATTAGCACTAAGCAGCCTTCTGAGCCCTGATCCTCGCACGCTCATGCCGTATCCCTGTGCCACTCATGGAACTTCATATACTGCGATGTCCTCTGGCAGTGCTCGAACTAGGGACGAGGAACATAGTGCAGCCGCTATAGCTATAAATGTACCCTCGTACGTATACACACGGCACCACCCAGTGGCCACCCTCGGGCTTCATGAAGAAAGGGCCTTTGTGC
This sequence comes from Ganoderma sinense ZZ0214-1, assembly GCA_002760635.1. Taxonomy (NCBI): domain Eukaryota; kingdom Fungi; phylum Basidiomycota; class Agaricomycetes; order Polyporales; family Polyporaceae; genus Ganoderma; species Ganoderma sinense. The sequence goes on from AYKW01000069.1 coordinate 1,108,642, forward strand.
CAGCTCGTCGTGCTTCGTTATTTAGTGCAGAGGTGTCGCGCGTGCTGCTGCGATGATTACCCGTTTCCGTCTGTTTTTTCCTCCACGCCGTACCTTCCGCAGCATACCGGCCACATATCGATTTCCTCTTCGAGCGGGCGACGGATATGCCCATACAGCCAGCGCGAGTCCTCGGGACTCGTGACTGTGCTCGGCTTCATCTTCGACTACCATTACCTGCTGCTTCTTCCCTCGCTCACTATCTCAAAGACGTCAAGCCTGCCCCTGACGTCGTCACTCGGTTCTAGGCTTCTGTGCGTAACTGGGCGGGCAATCCTAGGGTTCCTGCCACATAAGCTATGGTTATTCGAGGACATGGGCCCGGAGGGAGCAGATGATCGTCTGGGATGCCGCGGTGTGGTCCAAGGGAGTCATGCGAGATGAACCATCCCATGAACAGTCAGTATCTCGAATTCGGAGAGACTCGTTCTCCCAAGAATACGCTCGTTCTACTCGCCTGACCAGCCAAGCGTTCGATGCTCCGGGCAAGGAAGACCCCCGATCGTGAGTGAGCGTCCGCCATATTCACCGCAGTCCACTTCCCACTCTGACGCGTGCAAGCGAGTGAGCTGACAGACGGGTTCTAGGACGGAGAAAGCGCATATCGCTTGGTCAGGTGCGAACACGGCCACGCCGGCAGCCACACCACCCCGCGCTTCTCCCAGGGTTCTTCATGTACCGTCGCACATCGCGCCCATCGATGCTACATGTATGCGGTCTCGAGCCTGCCCAAATGTCCTCGAGACGCGAAGCTCGTCAAGTGGGTGCTCTCGCGGCACGCACCCATGCCCGGTGACCCTCTCCCCTCGACACCCGACGCGACACATGCCAGTGCACAGCCCCCGCGCGCATGCATGAGCAAGCGTGTCCGCATTCACACCTTTCGGGCATTCCAGCTGCTAGGTTGCCGAGCGCGCCCGATAGCTTACGGGCTTCCACTCCACTCGCGCTGTCATGGTCAAGCATTGCAATTGGCAAGCACCGTCCTCCCGGGGACAATCGCGCTCCAGGCTTGCCGTCCACTCGCCTCTCGCCATCCGCTCAAGACAAGGTTGAGAGTTGGTCAACTTGCGGCGGCGCTGGAGGTGACGTGTGCGAGGCACGCACGGGCACAGGTGAGTGGTGGGTGCTCGATGGGCCACGCCGCCTCGATTGGGTGCGGGCATGCGCTGACTGGTTCGCGGGCGACAGGGCGAACGCGATCGAGCACTGGCACTGCGTCACCCCCGCCCCCTTACCTACCTCCTCGGGCTTCCCCATAGTACATCTGTGCCTTGCTTGCCTCGTTGCACGGCCGCCGCCCGCAGCAGCACCGTCATCGTCACCAGAGGCCGTCCGTTCGTCTCGCGGTTACGGCATGACACACAGCGCGCACGCTTACGCAGACGGTGGCATCATCTTGCATGTATGTAAGCCCCCCGCGTGGCCCTCGTTCATATTCAAGCATTCCAGCCCCCCGCTGACGTTGCCGTAACTTTAGTATCATCATGGACGGGAACGCGGACGACAGCGCGGGCGTGACGCGATGCGGGGTAAGCTCGCCGCCGCCTGGGGTGTTCCAGAATGGCACGAAGTGCGGGGTAAATAGTGCGTTCCGCGGGCCCCCACGCGGGGCGGACGTCACTGGCACTGTCATTGCCAACGCAGCAGCCTGCAGTCGCTGTTTCGCCGCCGCGACTGCGCGTATTGCTGCTGCCCGATGGAGGCTAGTGCATGCAGCGTATGACAATGCCACACACCCCAGGCGCCGTGCGGGGTTTGGGCTCACCCAGGCAAGGGTCTCCCGCACGCCTTCTGAGCCCTGCGATGCGCTTCTGACGGATTCTGGCGGGGAAGGAATCTGCGTTCTGTTTATGGGCGCGCGGTTGGGAGGTGCGGGTGCCATTCGAGAACACGTCGTCCCACCTTGGCTCCGGGGTGGTTTCCAGCTCTGCTGCCCAGCTGGTGCGCTTCTTTATCTTTTGTGGGCTGCAGCGACTGATGTGGCTCGACAGGCAGGGTTTGAGTGGTGGTCGACTGACCACTCGGCCGCCCAGATACGATGCATGGCTGGACTTTGGGGAACGATCAGCGCCATTGTACCGATCGCTCGGCCCCTCGCGGCTAATGGGACCACTTGGACGATGAACAACGCTGTTCGAGGGTGGATGGACATTGAACATGGAGTGTCAAGCATCGAGCGTTCGCTCTCGGGCGAGACGGTCTTGGTCCAATTCAAAACATAAATAACCTCGACACGGCAGAAGACGGCACGACATGGACAAAACATACCCACTCCAGCAAGTGGGTCACCGCCCTCGTGTTCCGTCTCCACTTCCGAACGACCGCCCGCACAATGCCCCACATTCCGCATGCAAGGATTGGGCGCGACTCTAACACAACGCTATCTCGAGTTGCGAAGAACACCACCAGGGCGTGCCGCTCTCTGCCCGCCTGACGTGTTTCGCACTCCGCGGGCGACCAGATCCAGTCGCAGCTAGGATCAGAGTGGACGCGGACTTGCAAGAGGCGTGTGCGTCTCCGTGGCCACCGGTGTCCGAGTGGTCAATGTATTGCACCCTGTACCTACCTACGCGTATGTATTGGAACCTCACGCGCCCTCCGCTCGACTGGTTGCTGATTTTTAATCACCGGGATCTAGCTACGGATGTCATCGCGCTGGTGGGATCGGTCGCGCGTACAGCTATGGTTAGCCCATGTCATCCATCCCTCCGCGTCGGCTATGCCCCGGACTCCGGGCTGTGCGCCTCCCTTGGAGCGCAGATGAACCTTGTTTCCCCGCACCCCGTCGCGACCCCAGGTCGAGGCAGCTCTGGTATGTCGGCGATCCTGCATCTTGGGGCGTGAGGCGTCGAATTAAATGCCGACATAGCACGCGCAGCGAACCCGTGCCAACGCTCGGGGGTGAGCAGGAAGGAATGTCGTTGAACCACAGGCCGGTGCTTTGCCGCCTCTCCCTGTTCGAAGTTGACAGCCACTTAGAGGTCAGGGCTCCGGCGTTAGTACGGGATCAACCCCGGTCGCTTCCCTTCCCATCGTCTGGGGAAACGTGGCCACAGGAAGTGAGGCGTCATTCCCCGGGTACAAACAACAGTCTGTATGTGGTTTGCTGTGATGGTCTCCAGTGCTCGCCACACACTGACGGGTCCTGAGCTCACAGCAACGATAGCAGCTTCATGTCCCCCAATTGAGGGCACGTCAATTACAGTCACCAACGGCCCCGACGAAAGCGAGCGCATCGGGGGAGCACGGTGCTTGTATGGCATTATATTCCGAGGACGGAACAGGTGGCTGACGCGGGAGATGGATCGTTGCGACGCCAGCCGCAATTGGTCGTGTCTCTGTTCCGAGTACGTGATGAATGCTCGACGGAAGCAGTCCCTGACCCTTATTCACGATCTGTAGGTTAGGTACCTACCATCGAGGATATGCCTCTTTTGAACTTATCCCAAGCCTCTGACAACGAACCACCGCGTGCTCCGCGTCATCGTCCTAGAAGATCGCGTACCTCGCTGGCTACATGCAGCTCTGTATGGTAAGCTCGAACGTTGCCGGCATATGTTGGCGCCTCGCGCCACCCTGCCCGTTTATGTCTTCACTTTCCAGCAGAACAGAACGAGCTGGAGCGGCCGTTCGGCGTCCAGCCTCAGCACAGTGACACACGGCTGGAAGATTACAGGGACGGTCACATCTCCCTGAGACCGAAACATGCCCTTGAATGATACAAGACTGGAAGTCACGTATGTGCTCCAGGTAGAACATCTTCTGCGCGGCGGGTGCGATGGTTTCTTCGAGACCGTCGTGCCTATACGCCGCAACGTCCCCGTGTCCTCCCCTGTGCTCAGCGTGCTGGCTGTCTCGATATTCTTACTCCCTTTCAATCGTGCTTGGGACGTCAGTCATCTGGACAGTCAGTACGCAGTGCGGCCTGGGATTGACCGACGCCACCGGGGGATTCTTGGGCGCAAAATGTTGGCCCTGGGCGGTAGTGCTGGATTCTAGCAGGAGAACGTCTCGACTGGCTGTTACCGAGCGCGCCCCCGGCAGTTTTATTGGCTAGTTGCTAAGATGCGTATGTCAGACTCGTGCTGGGACTGACGATCTGTCGCTACGCGAAGGGTCGGTCATCAAATGCAGATGGGACTCGGCGGCCGTTGAACTTTAGGGGAACTGTTCACTTGATTTGTGTTGCCAGAGGCCGTCTCATCGGTCTTCTCATCTACACTGCTCCATGTAAGTACAGCGAGAGGGGAGATGCACTTGGTTGGCTGTCTTGCAACTTAATGACATTGGTACGGCTCCCTGGGTTGCAATGCGCCTTTTATTATGTTCTATACTAAGCTTAATGCAACTTAGACATCTAATAGGTGACCTAATCTTGTGTTGAACAACCTCGCCGGCATACTCGCACTGCGCATTCCGTATACAGGCACGACCTATACAAGGCAATGACATCACTGCGGCCTTCCGAGAGTCGCAGAAGGGGCATGCTGCTGCTGCTGCTGATATGTTTACGAGTCTCCTCTTCATCTCCGATGTGCCTGTCAGGCCAACTTCGTTCGCCCAGCAACCGCACCCGATGCGCCCCGAGCATGGTCTATGTCGGGGCATACTCGTACCCTCTACGGAATTACGCCTTCACGTTGTCGTCCGCGGATATGTCTCTGGCTACGCCTCGCTGAAATTGTCCCCGCGCCGCCTCTGCAACTCCTTGTGATTCATGGGGCAGCCGACATTACCCCTTCCGCACCTTTCCCAACCAGCCCTTGGACAAGTAACTTATCCTCTCCCACCTCCTATCCTATCCGTCGCCCCTCTCCCGTCCTCGCCTCGGACCGAAGGCCTATGCGGCACAATGTAAGTCCCCGTTCCCATTGGCCGCGCATGCGCATGAGGTTTTCTGAGAACCTCCTACTGGACAGCACGCCCGTCTCCTCGCGATTGGCTAACGGGCTGTTCGCCGCACCCTGCTTCCCCAGGGGCGCGCAAGCGGTCGCCGTCTAAGTACACACGCCAATGGGAATGCGCGGGCGGGACGAGCGTCGCGCAGGCCCCCGGCTGCCCCGTGGGCAGCAGTAACGGCACCGGCTGCGAGCGTGTCCCTCGCGGCGGTCGAAGCGGAAGCCGGGTGGGCGCGTGGGCAACTCTATCTGGCCAATGCTATCGCGCATCGGGCCATCGGCTCTGGGGATCGTGTCGCCACGGCGAAGACGCACGGGCATTGGCCTGCCCGTCCAATGGCGTTTCCTCGCGTCGGGGAGAGAAGGCTCCTCGCAGTCCTCGGTCTTTCGCCCGCGCATGGTATTGTCGTGCTCGAAGCACGGTGGAATATGACGGAGGTGGCGGTCAAAACGTACGTCTTCGTTACGCGCTCGCAGTGTTTTTTGCGCGGCTGGTTGGTGATTGGTGATGCACGCCTGCGCTATGCTCTCGTCAGTACGCGACTATTCGCGCGAGGCGCACGAGAAGCAGACCGCATTCGTCCCTCATCCGATCGGACGAAGGAGAAGCGTCAGCGTCCTTGACGCGCGCCAAAGACGGGATATCCCTCCGGAGTTGTACCTTGCGGCTGGTGAGGTTCGTTACGGAACGCGGGCGGCGACCAATCTGTGCCCCGCCTGGGTACGCGAGGCGAGAGGCGATTGGCGGGCTTGCGCGAGGGCCGTGCGGACGGGGAGGCATGGGCCAATCGCGCACGTCGCTGACGTGAAGGCGTCCGGGCACACTGGTCAAACCACCATGCTTTCTCCGCTCCGGACGCTTCTTCAGCGTTTGTGAAGTTTTGGAGGCCCTCCCGCCCCTTCTACGGCCTGCAAAGTGGTTAGTGCTTCCGCCGCGAATGTCGTCGACCACCACACATTGGGCCAGTGAAGGTGCGCATGTTCGTTTTCGCGCCCGCTCCCATTGACGAACCCTGTGGCCCGCGGCGTTATCAGTGTGTGCCCCTGGCCGCGAAGGACGTCTGGTGTCGGGGTACGGTCCGTCCCGCGTCGCGAATGTAGGGCGCATATGGCGGATCCCCTCAGCCCTGCGATTCTGATTCGCCGCCCTCTCGCTCTTTAGGCTTTGCGGATCGCGCCCGGCCGCTGGGCGCGAGATAACCGTTAGGCGGGATAACCGTTAGGTGGGTTATCCTTGGATACGGGGCCCGGGTGCGACGGAGCGAGGGCCGTATTCCGAAGCGGACGCGATGCTAGCTTCCCCGACTTTGATTCAGATGCCTATGAGTTTGAATTCCTTGGGAACGATCTCGGAATCGGCAGGACATACTCCGCGACACAGGCTTATGCGTGAGCAGCGATAAGGGTGGTGGAAGGGAGATGACGCGAGAACATGCGCGCAATTGCGAGTAGAGGATCGTCCTAGGGCTTCCCGGTTGCTTCCGCTTCCACTGGCGTGGAGACTTTGCGGGGTAATGGGATGACGCTCGCAAATGCGAACCGGAAGAACCTTCGTGGGTGAGCGAGGTCGCGTCCTAGTTCATCTTAAGTATGACGCGTTGGATCGTTGATTTGACAGAATGCGGTGTCCCGTGGTGGAGAAAACTCGGTACGCCTCCCCGATGTAAGGACCGGGTGGAGGTGGGTAGCCAGAATATCGTGGTTATATGCCTGACTTGAACCGTCGAGTTGAGGAGGAATTGATGCCAAAACCGACGCCTATGCGTAAGTTATAGTCGCAGACAGCTTGACGATACAGACTTCGCACTTGTTCAGACTTGGACGCGATGATGCTTGAGCAAGAATTCGTATAGATACGAGGTTCTTTAACAAATCCTGAAGCCAGGTTCGAAGCCCCATAATCGGCCAGTGTACTACTCAGACGCCTGTAAGTTTTTCCAAGTATTCTGGCGAGACACTATTTAGCCATCGGAGCGACCGCGACACGGAGACAAGAAAAAACCTCACCTCTTGTGATTTCGAACGCCGCGAATGTAGCGGCCGCGGCGGGTATACTACAGGGAATGAGGAAAGTCAGTCGCACGTCTTGGGGCCAACGGTCCGAGTTCATCGAAGAACCAACCCCACCTTCTCAACACTACGAATACGACTTTGAGTTAGTGCCTATTCACTTGAGATAAAGCGCACAACTTACACGAAGGAGTCAAGCCGCGGAAGAGGCCAGACCTATAACAGCAGGGAAGTGTGAGCTTCCGGACTTCGTCAACTCATCTAGCCCACACGTACGCGCCGCCTTCCGCTACTACCGCCCGCAGTTCCCGTGCAATATATTGTACGGGGGTGCCCTCGGGTGGGGTAGCTCGAAGCTGTATACGAGACTTTATGACGTCTGTAAAAATATCTTATTAGCGGGTTCAAAAGGAGCGCAAAGAGGAAGATACAGCACCTAACGGGTAACATGATAGCCAGTATGAGATCTGAAGTAACGTTAACGGCTAGATAATAGGACAAGAAATTCAGGCGTACTCCACCCATGGAACCGCTGGCGAGCAGGGCCCACACTGGAATTTGCTTGCCATACTTCTCGCCAAACTTGCGCTTCGAAAACTCGAAGCCTGTAGACGACATCAACATGGCGCGTACAATGACTTGGATTAGTCCCCTACCCGCATAGAATCTAAACGCAAGGTCTGAGCATGCATTTGGGATGAACGTGACTGTCGGAGCAACGCACCCTGCATATGCTGGGATCTCTCTCGCGACGGTTACCCAGTACCCGCGCATGATTCCCTTCCTGAAGCCCCACTCGTTCCACATCTCGCTCACCACAGCGCGAAGCTTCTTGTCGCCGGGCTGGCCGTACTGGCCTTGCATGCGCACCTTGAACATCTCGACTGTGGCTCATCGTGAGCACGACCTTCAATGACATCCCATTGTTTCGCACCTGGACTTGCGAGGACAGCGTTGATTGCACCCGCGAGCGCACCAGCCGCGGCGATCTCCTTGAGCGACAGGTGAGGGAAGGGGGATATAAGGCGTTTGGAGGCACCGTACGCGGCGAAGAGGAGGGAGTTCACGCCGGCAATACCCATTAACGGGCTTGCCATACCTGCGCAGGGGATGTAGAGGAGTTGGAATACCAAATCCGAGGAGTACATACCTTTGTATAGAGCGAAGAAGCCTTCGTTCCGCAACGTCTGAGTCAGAATATCCATAGGGCCTTTCTGTGTACACGTTCATCAACCGCGTCCCCTTCACTTCAACATCGCGTGCACTCACAAACATTGCCTCTATATGGCACACGAATGCAAGAATAAGCCCTCATGGTCTCCAGCGCGCGATTGAGGAAGAGACTGAACTGGGAGCAATCTGTGCGCGGGTCTTGACCGTGTCCAACGGGTGGCCGACGATGACCTGCGCGGCGCCGCCGATGCTTCCTGCGATGAGCTCGTTGATTGTAGACTTGTCCATGGTTCTCCAAGTACGAGTATGAGGGTAGTGCGGCGAGCAGAGAGGACTGAAGGCTGATAAAGACTCAGAGAGGCGAGCCGACCGACGGCTGCTCGCCGACAGTGTCGCGATTGCGCGATGGTGTAAGCGATCGTGCGACATGGTCTCTTCGCCTACTCACCTTCGCGTGGCTGTGTCCCGCCCACTCTTGCTGTCTTCAACTACATACTCTTCAACTCCGGCATCTTGGCTAACATCACTGTGCTCATCTGTTTCGGCTCAATTCCGATTGTCCATCCAATTATGGGACAGGAGCACACTCACGAGAGTGAGGGCAGGTAGGCCCGTGCCATGACTGTAATGGCTTGTGAACGCAAATGACCCCAGACTGAATTTCAGTGCCGACTGCCAGCTGGCCAGGCTCAGACTCAGTTCAAGTCCAGCACCAGAACTGGTCGGTTTTGTGGATGCATCCATGTTCCTTCTCGTCCCCATTCCGTCCCCATTCGAGAGACGACCGCGCAAGGCCTAGGGAGCTTCAAGTTGATTTGATCGCGATCTCATCGGGCTGCCAGTGGAATGGAGACAGCGCCGCGCCAGTCTCAGTGTGCTGCACCTTCGCGCCGTTCTATTTTGTCCCATCTATCACTCGGAGGAAGTGGAAGAAGCCACGAAGTATGTCCTATTCGTCTACCATTGGATTTTTTCGATTTCATGATGACCAAACTTGAACCGTCCTGGTACCCCTATCCACCTCAGATTCACGGCCTTGGCAGGGATTGATCCCAGAGTTCGAAGGGAGAAGCCTGGATGGAGGCCTCGGAAAGTCTGTCGCACAATATTCAAGACGTCGTTGATATCGCGTCAAGGACACTATTCATTGCCGAAGTGTTCAGGCATGTGTGCTCGTTTGCAGACAGGATGACCCTTGCCCGACTAGCTCGGTGTTGCAAGCCGTTCCGCGAACTAGCTATACGGACTCTCTGGGAGCATATACTCACACTTTGGCCGCTTATGGAGTGTTTTCCGGACGACGTCAAAGAATTGGACGAGCGCGAGACATATGTGTGTAGTATTCCCGTGCTAGGTGGGCAGTGCTGGATTGAACCTAATGACTCCACGATAGCACTTTCGCCGGACCCTCAGAACCAAAGACTGGGCTGCATTCCTCGCGTATGCCCCTTATGTTCGTCGCCTCGGAGACCCAAGGTGTCCTTCACCGTCGCCATTCGTACCACCCGAGGTATTCGAAACCATTTGCGCTCTCCGGCCGCAACACATACTGCTCCCCAATGTGCTCGAGCTTGGGGTGTTTTCCCTCGGTCTACGCCACTATGTTATCCCCCACCTTCTCACTATCCTAGGGAAAGGTCTCCGAATTGCTGATATCTGCTGGAATCGCACCAGCGAAGCAGGGGGACCATCGGGAACTGTTGCCGCAACTCTCGATATTCTGTGCGGCTTTGATCAACTACAAGAATTAACTCTCAGTGGAGATGCCGGTCCAGACGACGAACCACCTGCAGCGCTGTCGCGCTACCTGGCCACGAGACCTCAATTGACAAAATTCGACTGTGACAACATCCCCCTCCTCATGGATGGCATCGCATATCTAGCCGGTTTACCTACTCTCAAGACCGTACGCATTCGACTCCCCGACATCCTCGGCTTATCGAGTCATTCCTTTCCTGACACGCCGTTTCCAAATGTGGAGTCGTTTGCCCTGTTTTCCTCAGTAGAGTCCTATATTCCCTTTGCTCAGCGTGTCGTTCTCCCGCACGTTCCCAAGTTCTCGATATTCCTCACCACCGTCCCGGCCCCGGGCATTTTCCCTGTGCTGTTCACGTCCATCCGCCAACAGTTTCATCCCTCAACGCTTACCGGTCTCACCGTCAAGCCCTACATTCCAGAACCAGATCTGGTCCTGGTAGAGGACGCGCTCGACGACGGAGTGCTCGTTTCGTCGGAACACCTCCGACCTCTCCTCGACTTCTCGCAGCTCCGCCACGTCACCGTCGTGCCGCCGTGGGGGTTCTCGTTCGACGACAATTTCTGCCGCGACATGGCGAAAGCGTGGCCGCACCTCGAAGAGCTCTACTTTGCCCACGAAATATGGTGTCTACACGCACCGCTCGCCACTACCGTGCGCGCCTTGTCGTACTTCGCGGCGTACTGTCCCGAGCTGCGTGCCCTCGGCCTCAAACTGGACGCGCAGTGTTGGCTCCAGGAAACACCATGGCAGGCACGTAAGATCCCAGCGGACTATTACGAGGCGCTGCGAGGCGAACGCAGCAGGTGCAAATTGCGGGAGCTTCGCTCGGAGCGTGAACCCATCGCCTGTCCGGAGCAGGTCGCGCTGTATATCTTGCGCCTGTTCCCGGACCTGCGGTCGTGCTGGCAGGCATGGCGCTCGTCCGACGACACGGAGGAGGAGGCGATATGGCGAGCGTCCTGGGAGGAAGTCCAGAGGTATTTGAGTGTGATGAAGGAGATGAGGGAGGATGGGAAACAGTGGAATTTAGTGAGTTCCGCTTTAGTACTGAGCTTGCCTGTGGTGGTCATGGCGTAATTACAATTACAGGTGGATGAGGTCGCCGATTGAAGCTCATGTCGGGAGCTAGGTCAGTGGAGGATGATGTCGCTCACGGAAGAGTCGACCCTACTGGAGTGGCAGTCGGGCGTGAATTTAATATTGCTTGGACCTTCGATAGTACATTCTCTCTCCTCTGTACAGAGTCCAAGCCCGAAAGAGCACCGTGTGCTTGATAGAGCGGTGTCACTGTGCATGAAGGGAGCGTTGACTATTGCACGTGACCGTCGCGTCGGCTGCGCCATTCCATCGTCTCCTTGCCTTTGTCTTCGTCGCTTCTCCTTCTTGCTGTCCCCCATCCTAAACCGCTCCATCGACTGCCGTGTTGCAAACTTGCTGTGTTGAATTGTCATTTCTGTGACCGACATACTCCTTGGCGGTGTGCGCACTCAGATTGAACTCGCAATTGCTGGCACACCTTCAGTCGGATACCGTCCACTAAACCTCTACTAGGGTGAGCCGACATTCTACGCCTCCCGTCAGATAATTATTTACGCTTTGTTCTCTACAGCTCCGCCGGAATGCATCGTTGTCTTGCCGTACCTGAGCTGCTCAACTTGATCTTCAAAGAGGTCCATACCTCGGCGAAAGGAGGTATCACTGTCGCTGCCCTTGCCCGGACTGCCAAATGTTTTCAAGACGTCGCGCTTGATACGTTATGGGAGAAGCAAATGTCGTTAGTGCCTCTGGTGAAATGTTTCCCCCACGAAATCTGGAAGGAGACTAGGCAGGAAGACGGATCTAAGCAGTTGGTACGTCGCGATTCGTTTGATACGAAACACACATACCTCAGCTATGTGACCAGTCCTTTGTCCGGGATCCCAATGCAGAAGACTGGGGTCGCGTCAAGTTTTACGCTTCACGCGTTCGCGCAATGTATATCGATCCTTGCATGTTTATGGGATTCTTCTCCGTCACTGCCCTCGCCCCTTCCGCGTACCTCATCCTCAAGAACTGCCTGGGAGCGGAGGCATTATTGCCTAGTCTCCGTACATTCCACTGGGCGAACCCCGAAAAGCAAGAAGCCGAAGACCTTGCGTCCCTCCTTCTCCTGCTGAATTCGAAGGCCTCGAATGTCATGATCCAGATGGGCAAGTGGAATGACGAGTCCATTCGCGAGATCGTGTCTGCCCTCAACACCTTCGGTGAGAACCCTTCGCAGTTGCGTTCGATCCAAATCAAGTCGTCGCCGTGCGCCCCACTCGAAGATGCTGTCCTTGCCCTTGGCATTCGTCAACAGCACCTCCTAGACTTCAAATACAACTGGAACAACCAAATGTCGCTCGAGACTATCGCCCACCTTTCCGGACTGAACAACCTGCGGGAAGTTTCTATTCGCGCGGACGCAGAGAGGTCACGAGAATTCTTCCTCTGGGCTCGCGAGCGTGGTGGGCATTTCTTCCCGTCGCTGCAGTTGTTCTCGCTCTTCACCGATTCCGTCGATGTCTGCGAAAAGTGGCTCAACCTCATCCGTCAACCCGATCTCCACAGCCTTAACGTTTGCGTCGACCAGCCCCCGACCGCCGCCGCCTTCCACGACTTCCTTACGAAACTCACCGAGCACCCCGCGCGCGATGCCCTGCACAACGTCCATTTCAAGAGCGTGCAGCCGTCCCCGCGGAACAACTCGCTGCACATGGTCCGCCCGGACACGCTCGCGCCGCTCCTCCAGCTAAACATCTCGCAGCTCCAGCTCGAGCCGGGCGCGCCCATCGACATCGACGACGAGTGTGTCGAGCGTATGGCACGTGCGTGGCCACACCTTACTGTCCTCGAGCTCAACGCGGAGTGGCGGCGGTATGCCCCCGCTGGCCTGGTTCCTTCCGTCACGCTCAAGGGGCTTATCCCGCTCGCGGAGCACTGCCCCGGCGTCGGGATGCTCGCGCTCCCCATCAACACCGATGTCAGCGGGTTTGAGGAGGACTACGAGGCGGGGCTGCGCCCCGCGGGCGGGGTGTCGTTCAAGCAGTGCTACATGCTGGGCGTCGGGCCGTCGCCGATCGAGCAGGAGGCAGACCACCTGATGATCGCGGGCTTCCTGTCGGACTTGTGCCCGGACTTGATGACGCTCAAGACGTCGTGGGGACGGGGCCAGCCGATGAAGGAAGCTGGAGAGGGCGAGACGAGCTTGGACACGGAGAGCCAGGAAATGGGCGAAGCGTGGAGGCAGACGGAGAAGTATGCGCGGGAGATGGCGAGGGTCAGGAGGCAGGAGCGGGCGTGGATGGAGTTATAGGGCGGGGGACTCGATGGTGAGTATGGCTGTCCTTGCATACATTGTCCAGGTGACAGAAAAGTTCCCTTGGGTAGGAAAATGTATATTCAAAGCTACTACATAATGTACGGAATACCTCAATTTGCGGCGATTGCTTGGTGCATCCCTTGTTCAAGTCATTGAAGGGAGAGGGGTCCCTTCTATCGACGCTGTAGCCTTGTGAGAGTTGAATCGGGAAAGGACATGGACGTATCCATGTCATCCCTACCTGTAGGCCACAGACGGAATTAACCGTGTCCGGGTGTAAGGACAGATGACCAGGCAATGCGGAGCGCTGCGGTAAGTCCCTGTGAATGGAACTCTGACTTCAAGTCACTCACAACGCCCGCAGGCACAACTGCGGCGAGTCGATGTGGAGGCTACGCTCTTCCGCACGAAACGTGGGCATCTCAGTGCACTTTAGCCTGACATTATTGGCAAGCTATGTTAGGGTTTACCTCGCAGTCCTTGTTTTTGCCATCGAGCCAGGGTCTATAGCCATAACTGGCAATGAAAGGCACGGAAGGAGTAAATCTTGGGCGCTCTCGAACCGGATGGCATCCAGTTTCACAATGGAAACTCTGCTCGAATGCCAAGATCTTGACGTCTTCGTGAGGCTAAGAGTAAGTGAAAATTAGAGAATTGTAATGGATTGCCATACTTACTGGCCAGACTCTCTAGGACAATCTCTCCATTTGGTTGAATGTATTCGGTTGCACTTACGGAAGTCAGCCCCCGTCGGTGCTTCCCTTCCTCCACGTTGGCGTTATGGCTCCGGTGTCAGTAACACGATAACGTTCCAATTACAACCGCATTACAGCATATAAAGGCATTCGGTGGAGGCAGTGGCCCCTTTTCACCCTCCCTTTCACCTTGAGAAATGCTGCTTCTCGTGACGCTGGGTTTGTTGTTTATCCTTTGCTTGCGCTGGCACATGCAGTGGAGGTCGCGCTCTAGAGGTCGACCCTTGCCCCCCGGCCCATTCGCTCTCCCGGTTGTCGGAAACCTCCTTGACTTCCCAAAGGTGAAGCCATGGAACGGATTTCGGGATCTGTGCAATAAATATGGTGAGCGCTGTGGATGTATTGGCTTAAATATATGCTGAAGACACTATATCTAGGTGATATTGTCTATGTATGGAGCATCAACCAGGACCATGTCGTACTCGGTAGTACCTCTGCAGTCTCAGAGTTCCTGGACAAACGTACAGCCAACACTTCCGATCGATTCGTGACTTCGACACTCCGACTGTAAGTATTGTTCCCCTCACTCTTTCCCCAAACTCATCCCGACTCTCAGAATCAGTGCCGATTGAGTCCTAGGATTAATGCCGTATGGTCAGAGATGGAGGGACTACAGACGCGCTCTGTGGCAACACTTCAACCCCAGGGCAATCCCTAGATACCAGCCAGTGCAAGTCGCCATTTCCCACCTCCTTCTGACCAAGTTGCTTCAAGCCCCGCTCAACTTCAAGCAACACATCAGCTTGTAAATGATCAGAGTGGTTTATCTGTCATTATATCTGAACGACGACCACGCAGTACGTTCTCCGCTTTGATCCTCAAAATCGCTTATGGTATCGATGTCGAAGACGGGAATAATGAACTGATACAACGGGTCGAGACGGTATTGGATGGTGTCGCCCAAACCATGGTACCTGGCAGGTTTGCAGTGGACCATGTCCCCATCTTGGAACATCTCCCTTCTTGGTTTCCGGGGGGCGAGTTCCACAAAACCTTCCAGAAGTGGAAGGATGAAAGCTTGTCTTTCAAGGACTTCGTTTTCACCTCTCGCAATACGGCATTAGTGAGTTGTACTACTTGATATCCAACTCATTCACGAAGTGTCTAATGCATTTTCTGTCCGTAGACGGACAAGACTGTGAGCCCCCACATTGATCCCATTATCGACGTCATGCTGTCAAGAACGAGAAGTAGCCAGGCATTCTCGGAGGAACTCATTAGAGACGTTGCGGCCATTGCATTAGAAGGTAACATATTTTTCTCCCGTTTCTCAACCGGTTTCTCATGCCGACTTTGTTGCAGCTGGTGCAGACACGGTGAGTTGGGTTTAGTCAAAGCTCAATGTTGGATTTCAGCCTCATGCAAGTCATACCTCAGACGATCGCAACATTACAAGCAACACTTCTCGCTTTGTCGCTATATCCTGAGGTGCAGAAGAAGGCGCAGGCCGAATTGCATGCTGTCGTTGGCCCCAACCGACTTCCGAGCTTTGACGATCGTGCTTCGCTGGTATACATCAACGCACTCATGAAGGAGTCGTTCCGTTGGTTCACTGTCACTCCACTGGGTATTTCGCATCGGACCCTCGAGGATGATGAGTTCCGGGGTTACTTTATCCCGGCTGGGACCGTTCTCACTGCTAACATTTGGTACGTGTTAGTGCGCCTCTCATCATTCCCGTGCATCTTAGGCTTCTTTTAAGGGCCTGCATGCACGACCCGGAAACATTCGAGGACCCCGACGAATTCCGACCAGAGCGGTTCATCCGCGATGGGAAACTCGACCTCAGTGTTTGCGACCCGTCTGCGTTCATATTCGGCTCGGGCCGCAGGTTTGTCGTTCTCGTATCCTCTTTGGATATGTGTTGAGCCTATGGATCGGCTAGGATCTGTGTGGGAAGATACTTCGCAGAAGCGTCGTTATTCCTGAATATCGCCTCCATCCTTCACGTTTTTGACATTACGCCGCCGCTCGACGAAAACGGCAAGCCAGTCAAGATCGAAGTGGTGATGGCTGACCGCTTTATATCGTAAGCCCCAGTCTGTCCTTGTTGGAAGTTCTGAACTGCTAGTAATACACGGTTTGCTCAGATTCCCGGAAGATTGTCGTTGTACCATCAAGCCTCGCTCCGCGGACGCGGTGGCCTTGATACACGCATCCACTGACTCTTGAAATAGCCCAAGCTTTGTTGTCTTCATGTATGGTACGCAAAGATGAATGACTACTCCGTTCCAAGAAAGGTTGCGCCCTCCGAAATGCACAAATCAACTTTGTGCATTGAATTCAACGATCCTATGTAGCCTCCGCCTCGCTCTCCATCCTCCTGCGCAATCCGTATACGTTCGTCCTGACGCACGAGGGCGAACATCGGAAGATACTGGCGGGAGACATCGTTCCAGCCCGCCTGAAATTTCCCTCGAGGGTCCGTCCCTTCCGGAAAACCCCCGGGTAGTATGCGTCCAACCCTAACAAGTGATGGAAACATGCGCGCGATAGTCACCGCGACCGTGGCCGGGTCGCTGATAGGCGAGGCACCCACTTTAAGCACCACCAGCTTCGAAGTGCTGGCCCGTCCACCGAACTCGCTGAGATCCACGTCTTCCTGCCTCCCAGAGGCGGCGTATACGACGACCCGGAGGGTATGGAGGTCCGGGCAGTGTATGGCGAAGGGTGCGAGCGCGTTGAGGGGCGGCAGAGAGTGGGGAGTGCAACGGCGGTCGCACAGCAAGGACAGGTAGGTGAGGCGGGGCCAGGCACGGGCGACGTCTCGCAGGAACGCGGCGTCGAGCGCGCTCTTGCACACTAAGGCGAGATTGAAGTGCTCCATCGTCGTGAAGTCGAGGAGCGGCCGGAGGTGAGAGGGACGGAGAACCACTTGGCTGGCCCTCGCTTCCACAATCCCGGCAATAGAATTCCACTTGATTGTGAGAGAACGAAGCGACGCTGGAGATAGTTGGCGGCGAAGGGCGGTGAAAAAGGGAACGATCGAGTCGGGGTCGACGGGAACGTGCATTACTAGCCACAAGCTAAGCACTTCTGCATGAGGGAGGGCGATAGCCTGAGCGAAGTCAGTATATGCCTGAATTGTAGTGAACAGCGATATCTCCGTCAATGCGGCGACAGGTTGGGAGACTTGCTCGACTGTGAGCCAGTCGACACCGTCTGGGAGACAAATTGAGAGCTCGCGGAGCGTGGGGAGTTGGACGAGGAACTTGATGGCGTCCGGTGTAAGCGGCATTCTAGGGCACTCTAATCTTCTGAGTGACGAGAGGGAAGACACTAGCGAAGTGATCGATAACCAAGTTTCCAACTGCATTCTCCCAGGCTCTACTGTCATAGGAATTAACTTGACATTCTGGAGATTCGGAAAGCGGGTCGCCGACAGGCTGACCGAGGCGCGGAAGACGGCTTCGGAGACCATGACCCTGTCCAATGGGCCAATATGAAGGGTACTCAATTTATGGCCCATCATGAGCAGGACCACAGGCAGGTACTCTGGCCTGAGACCGTCAAGGAGCACAGAAGAATTTAGAGCTCTGATGTTGGGGAAAAGAACAAGAGTCGGTCGGAGACCTGTGAGAGTCTCCATGGCGCTGACGTCGAGCCGGGGTCGTTGCCCGACGGGATTGAACCCGATAACTCGCACAAGCTGTGCATTCTCCAAGAATCGAGTCCACTCGTGTGGAAGGATGACCCGAGTCGTCCTCTGTAAGTATGCGAGATCGTCAACACATGGAGATCGGTCGAGAAGAGAAGATGCGGACCATCGTGCCTCCGGCTATCGACCAAGAATCCGTTGGGAAGCATCGGATTAAAGGGGAAAGATTAGGTATAGTCCTCCAGAGTGCCCTCTTAGTTGTGGAGTAGAATGTCTTGCAGGTCTGAGCGAATTGAGCGAGAGACTTGAGATCCGCGGCCTCGTAGATACGTTCATAGACTTCGATGATCCGCAGGGCTCGGTGGGCAACGGTGTCCTCTTCTAACATCTTATATATTGTGAGTTCCATGTACGCGTATTACACGTAATTACCTACATTTGTTCAGAACTTCACCTTGGTACACACCGCCGGTTTCGATTGTGGCACAGTGCGAACTCGGAGCTTGCTTAGATGAAGGTAGCTGGGTGAACCACGGGGACATATATCAGCTGCAGCTAAATTTTGCACCAAGGTGAGCAATTGCAAGTTGGTGACGCAGACACGAATATTAATCTGAACGAGCAACTTGGCGCTGCCTATTGTGATGCGCGCGTGGGAACTGCTCGTGGTGGTCACTGGCACACTGCCACCAGCTGCCACCATCGTCAGACTAAGTATGTCCACCGTTAACTCCACCGTCTCCATCCCAACTTGGAGTTCCCAAAAGCTGTAGCTTGGCGTTCAATAGTGCGAATCCAACTATCTTATGCTGTTGCATCTGGAGCCATTAATCAAGCCATCCGCGCAGGTTTCACCTTTCGAAAGGTGCCCGCTGAATCTCCGCTGGCCTCTATCCTGATCAATGACTTTCACCGACTGAACCTTTAGCATGCACTAGGTATCGACGGAGCTTTTCGATCCTATCAGCCCCACCGTTCCCATGAAGAGGGTTTCCGCAAGGCTTCATGGTACCGCCGGAGCTCTGCGTAAAGCTGCCAGCGGCGTAAGGTCAGGCAGGACCTTGCCTTTTGGTTGTTTGTGGAGGCTTGTACCTTCTATTTTCTTCGTATTGGCATTCATCCCAAATGTACCCGCAAGTGTTAAAGCCATCTCATCATTCGCTGTGCAGGTGACTTCCCTGCCGACGCTTGCTGATTGCAGGGAAGACATGAAGCTTGCATGAAGCCCCTGAAAATTTTCCTCGTTCGGCTTGAAGGAGTCAAGCGCTACCCGCGTAGTCAATTGTGGAAAACAAGCCAAGCCGCACGACGCCAGAAACACACGATGTGATCAGGCCGGAGGGTGTCGGAAGTTCGGGCCAGTGGCCCACCTTTTCCCTTCAATTCTTGGAAGACACCCGCCTTCGTATCGTCACACAAGGTTCGATTGTGCTCTTAGTCGGCACCCTTTCTGATTGCCTGGGCTTGCATATTCTGGCCACTCCTTCTCACACAGGATCAGGTGCGTTCTCTCAAGAAAACCCTATCAGTGTCCATCTCGATCCTGGTCTTGCTTAGAAGATTCGAAACTTGCTTTAGTGGCGAATCGAACGCGCCACGCAGTGACAACAAACGCTAGGGAGAGGAAATTAAACTTTGAACTCCAACGTTGGGTGGAGGTAAGCGACCTACCATTCCGGATCTGTTCAGTCCAGCCGCTCTGACACCCTCCTCTAGACACATATATCTATATCTTGCAGCAGCGGTCCACCTGGGCTCATCCAGGACCTCCAGTGATCCCTCACTCCCATGGCATACTTTCATTTCTTGCGCTCGGACCTGGCGGTGCCCTTCCTAGGCTGCCTCATCGTCATCTACTTCCGCTCACTGCTCGCTTGGAAAGCGCGCCTTCGTGGGAGAAGACTGCCACCGGGTCCGACCTTGCTCCCTGTCGTCGGCTACTTTGACGTGCCTAAGGTAAGACCGTGGTTCACGTTCAACGACATGCGCGGCAAATATGGTTAGTGGTCTCTTCTACTTGCAAACGTCATACGCACATTGACCTTTTGTTTCTCATAGGCGATGTAGTTTACTACCGCAGGTTTGGTCAACACAATCTCATCTTGGGCAGTCCTGCCACCATCATCGAATATCTTGAGAAACGCCCTGCAAACACCTCGGATCGAGTGCTCAGCCCTTCTATCGTTTCGTGCGTACCTGCTTGTTAAACGGTGGCCTTAACGCACACCTGATAATGTGGCGCAGGAGTGCACTCAGCGAGACTCTCGGCTTTATGCCGTATGCTGCCGAGTGGAAGGATTGTAGACGCGCTTTTTGGCAACACTTCCATCCGGGTGCACTGAGTGCGTACAAACATGTGCAAGTCGCTGTCGCCCGCCGTTTCCTTGTAAAGGTGTTGAAAACCCCTACCGGAATTGAAAAACATGTTCGATTGTAAGTACCACGTAGTCGTAAGGGTGTGAAACCAATTCTGAACGTGTCCTTGACTTGACAGTACCTTCGCTGCAACAATTTTGAAGGTCGCTTATGGCATCGACATCGAAGATGAGAACGCCGAGATCGTCCACGTCATCGAAAAGGCGATCGAGGGACCAAGCCAGACCATAGTTCCGGGAAAATTCCTAGTTGACTACGTCCCTCTTCTGCGCTATGTGCCAGGATGGGTCCCAGGTGCAGGGTTTCAGGCCCAATTTGCGGAGTGGCGGGATGCATCTAGAACACTCAAAGACGTCCCATATGCTCAGCGCAACACCGCGTTCGTACGTATGCCCACGTTTCTCACCTGTGCTTGTCGAGCTTGATTTTCCTCCTTGTTCCAGACGGACAACGTGCTGCCCTATTGTGTTCCAATAGTTGATGCTTTACTTTCAGCCAAGAGCGATGTGGAAGAATATCCTTCAGGTATACGCAAGGACGAGCTTGTGAAGACAGTTGCTGGAGCCGCCTATGTCGGTAAGTAAAGCTCATACTCTCAGTTTTATCCATTATGTTGTCATTCATATAAAATGTATCACAGCCGGCTCAGACACGGTACGTACCATGCCTGCGAGAATTTAAGACTTCATGTCTTACCACGGCACGATATAGACATATTCGACGCTTCAAGCCGCATTCCTAGCCTTGTCCCTGAACCCTGACGTCCAGAAGAAAGCCCAAGCGGAGCTATCCACTGTGGTTGGGCCGAACCGCCTTCCCGATCTCGACGATCGTGATGCACTTGTATACGTCAATGCCATTGTAAAGGAAACGTTGCGGTGGTTCAACGTCGCGCCTCTCGGGATTTCGCACCGCACGATGGAGGACGACGAGTTCCGTGGATACTTCATACCGGCAGGCACCATAATCACCCCGAATATTTGGTAAGTTGTCCTCGTTCATCGTTTGGGTCAGTCCACCGCACGTTTACCCTTGTCGACTGTAGGGCATGCATGCACGACCCCGACGAGTACAAGGATCCGGACGAATTTCGCCCGGAGCGATTCATACGGGACGGCAAGCTCGATCCCAACGTCCGCGATCCCCTTGCGTTTGCGTTTGGTTTCGGACGAAGGTTCGTTGTCGCTCGAGTTGCAAATACCCCACGGTCTTCCCTCGCCGCTGACTCCTGAGCAGGATCTGCCCCGGACGCTACTTCGCTGATGCCGCGCTCTTCATCAACATCGCTTCGGTTCTGCACGTGTTCGACATCGGCCCTCTGTTGGACGAGAATGGTGACCCGATTCGTGTCAAAATGGAGATGTCGAACGGATTCTTATCGTGCGTACTACCCCATTTACTAGATGGCCTACCCTAGGTTCCTCACCACCTCGTTACCATAGGTACCCCGTCGATCGGCGTTGCACAATTCGACCGCGCTCGGCGGAAGCAGCAGCGTTGATATTGAACTCGCCAAGCTGAAGTTGCGGGCTGAGAGGTAATATTATGTGGGTATTCAAAAAGCGCAACAGGCTCTGTCATGATCCACCGTCTCCTCGGTTCAACGCACAAGGCGGCATGTACTACAGCATTGTCGTCAGTCTGCAACGGTCTCCGGAATATAAACTGGAATTGATAGGCCCTGAGCATCATGGGAATCAGCCAATTATTTCACGGGTCCCTACTTGTCAGTATCCAAAAGACATCCTGATCAAGAAGTCATACACAACGTGAGGCATAATCACGAGACCCTGCAACAGTCCTACCAATCCATCACTCCCCTCACGTCGCCGCCCTCTCGTCATCACGTATCATCCTGAACCATGGGAGTTTCTCTTGGACCTCCCTCCAGACGAGTTCCCATTGCTGCCACGGTATGGACAGAGGGTGCGTTGGCCCCAAACGCTGCCAATCGACAGCGTAGTCCCCATCTAACATCGGAAAGACGCGAGCGAGATATGCAGCCACCATATGTGCATCATCGATGGGGCAGTGCAAACACTCCAGCGAGGTGACTTCAGACAAGCTAGGTCGATAGGGGAGGGCGTCCCGGACGTCGTCAACGGTCAGGGTCTGTCGGGCGTCGAACGCAACGCCGAGTGTGGATAACTTGGGACAGTGCACGGCGAAGGGAGGGAGGGCTTCCGTCATGAGGGGAAGCAAATGAGGCTCGTGGTGGCAGTAGTCGTAGGTGCCCAGGTACAGACAGTCGATCTTGGGGAAAGCCTGCGCGAGCTCGGAAAAGAAGCTGCCATCGAGGGCGTATGGGCAGGCGAGGTTCACATCCATCGCTGTCATATTCGTGAAGGAGAGGAGGGGGCGGAGAGTGTCTCGCGCAACGGTGAGCTTGTCTTGCCGCAAAAGGCCCATGTTCGCGTCGCTGCTCATGTAGATGGAAAGGACAGAGAGCACGGCGTGCGAGAACTGGCGGGAAATAAGGTCGAAGAAGGGGAGGCCATCGCGGACTGTGGGGACATCTCGGAGATAGATGATCGCGCCTGTCACCTCTGGAAAGCAGACGATGTCGGCGGTGAGCGCAAGATAATTTTTCGTCAGCGCCGCGATTTCGATATGGTGCAACGAGGGAAAGGCATCCGGCGGGAGCGGGGCCCAGGATAGGAGGGCCGGCAGGCGGATTGAGAGCTCGCTGAGATGTCTAAGCTGGCCCAGGGCCAAGAACGCATCTGCTGAAATGGGAATTTGGTTACACCGAAAAGAACAAAGGTTGTTCAGACTGCTCGGCAGGACCCCAGGGATAAGTCGACACACCACCGGAGTTTGGTTGCAGTGGAGATAGAAGGACTGAAGGGACCGGAACCGAGTTGATATAATCGATAGGGACGTTTGTAAATGTTGGTCATCGTCATTTTGGAGGGACCAGCCCGCGATAGAGATGCGCTTGAGGTGTGGGCCGATCAGGCCGAGTACACCAGGAAGATCGCTGTCGTCATTGCAAAATGTTCTATCGCCCCAGCTGAGTTCAACCAGCCTTGGGAACAGGATGAGAGTGGGGCGGTAAATAGAGAGTGAGCTCATGGTTCCGGGCGCGAGTCTCGGACGTTCCTCCACAGTGCTGCACCACTTTCCTAGGTGCCGGACGTGCGATGAGTACTTAAGGAAGTTCGTCCAATCGCTAGGTGAGAGCGAACGAACAATTTTCTGTATTCAAAATACGTATTAACCGATCGCACGGTGCGCCAGGTCAACAAATCGTTCACTTACGATGTCCTCCCCGTCAATTGTCCATGCGTCCTCCGGAAAGGTTTTTGTAAGAGGATTCATATCGTGGAGCTGGCTCCATAAGACTCGGATAGTTGTGTCATGGAACGCCTTGCAAGATTGTGCGAGGGAAACCAGAGTCTCGTTGGTAACGTAGGTGCACACGTCATCCAGGATTTCTGGGATTAACAGTGCTCTGTGCATTCGACCTGGTCTATTTGGGCTCTCGTGACAAAGTCTTTCATGAGTGATTGCCATTGCCACTCACTACAAGCTTATCTTCCAATGCTCCTACAACTTGAAGAACGAGGTCAACGACGACAACGGTAAGCGCCACGCTCCATGGCTGTGCAACCTTCTGAGTGCAAGCGCCCTACTTGTGAAAGTAGCCGACGATCGTCGAGAAGAAACAAACGTCCAATAGGATGATACAGTTATATTGTGCTACTCATAAACATGAAGTAGGGTAAAAACGGTTTCTTGCGGATACAAATGCGTGTTGAACGCCCTACATTGCAAAGCATACAGAGACTCGCGACTCAGCTCAAAGAAAAATGCAGTGTCTCTTCAAACTTTCCTCGCCTCCCTTGCCGACTCCTCCGTCAGACTCGAGCGATCAGCTCTCCATGGATGAGAGTACACCAGCCGTTCTCATCGGACGTCCATCGACGCCAAGTCTCCGCTATCTTCTGAAGGCCTTCCTGGGTATAGATGCCGTTCTTGAGCGCCGTCGACGCGAAGTTTGACGACACCGAGCGATCCGCCCACAAGCCACCCCACCACGCCCGCTCCTCGGGGGTGTAGAAGCACCAGGTCCCGACCGACAAGGTCAGGCTCTCGGCAGGGAACCCAGCCTCCTTCGCCCACACGTGGAGGCGGCGGCCGGCGTCGGGCTCGCCGCCGTTGGCACGGGCTACCTGCATGTAACCCTGGAGCCATTCCTTCATGCCCTCGATCTCCGGATACCAGACCATCCCGGACATGTCGTTCTCGCGGGTCGCGACGATACCCCCCGGCTTGGCGACGCGGCGCATCTCGCGCAGCATTTGGACGGGGTCGGCGACGTGCTGGAGGACCTGATGAGCGTGGACGACTTCGAAGCTGGCGTCGGGGAAGGGGAGATGGAGGGCATCGCCGGGGGTGAAGGTGACGTTGGTCACGCCCTCGGAGGCAGCGTGCGCGCGGGCCTTGTCCATAATGTCTGGGACATCGAGACCGGTGACGTGCCCCTCTGGGACGTAGGTTTTGGCGAGGTCGGTGGAGATGGTGCCGGGACCGCAGCCGACGTCGAGGATGGTCATGTTGGGCTTGAGGTAGGGAAGGAGATAAGCGGCGGAGTTCTGAGCGGTACGCCAGCTGTGCGAGCGAAGGACAGACTCGTGGTGGCCGTGGGTGTATACGTGGCCTGATTCTTGAGACATGGCGCAGGGTTATTCTGTATGTGGTTAAGGATATGTTAGACGATGATTGACGATATTCGAAAAAAAATAAGGGGATGGATGGTTCAACTTGGGGCATACCTTTTTCACGATGAAAATTTCTGGAGCTACGATGGGTGGGTTCTCTCAGCTCTGTGGTGGTCAGGATGCGCTGTGGGCCTTTTAAGCGTACCCTCCTGAGGCCAGAAGCTCGTTGTTAGAGACATTGCTTCGGCCGATAGGGCGTGGGGCGGACCTGTTGGGCCGAAAAGTGTGAGTCACAGCGATAAGAAGCTACTATCCGAAGCATCAGTTGAGGTCGAGGTCGCACAGGATGAATGGACACCTGGTGGCGGGGGATTGGCCTCGATTGGCGGAGGACAACCAACTGTTTCGCTCACTCGCTCCCCCCCCGCCCGGCGATCTCCGTGAGCCCCAGGCGCCCGCATCACGAGGCTGTCACAATACGCCTCGTTGCGTCACGAATCACACTCGTCTTTCGCGTCGGCTCTGGTGTGCCTGGTTTCCGCCACCGGCGAGTGGCTGCTCGTTTCTCCTCCTCCGAGTCTCTCCCCTGCCCAGCCCTTCCACTCCCGGGAAGCGTCTTTGCTCGCTGAACATATCCTATTCTCTTTCTTGGTTATCGAACGGCGAGGTGGATCGTCCCGTCACTTTGCCTCGTTCCACCTTCCCACCTGCTTGGCACGACTAACACTCCCGGCTCGACATATTTATACCTCAAGCTTACGCTATACCGCACATCCTCCAACTCGACATGCCTCCCAACCCCCTTACGCTTAAACAGCGACTGGCTGCGCTGTCTGCGAACATCAACTCCCCATCTCGCTCCAACTCTTTTGATATCCAACCGGAATCGCCCATAACAAGCAAACGCAAATCCTTCTTCAAGCAGCCCTTCGGCAAATCCCCATCAATTCCGCCGGAGGTTCCATCAGGGCAGCACTATGGGCAGGAGAGGATACAGGAGGTTATGAACAGGTTGATATTCCAGGCCGGCGTGGACTACGAGTGCGTACTTCCCTCTCTCCATTCCACCCACGCCAATTAACGATTATGCCCCAAGAACACGGCCTATGTATGTATCACGGTTTTTGGCTCTTGTGAAGATTTTAAAACCGATCCGTTCAGGATCGTTATGTGCGCGTCTGCCATGCCAGACCCGAGGGAGGTTTCATATGACCTGCTCCTTGTGTGAGTCCCATGTTATTCTGGCAAATAACCAATCGTGACGCCGTCGCAGCCGTATACTATCTTATTTAGACCTTTACGGTGCGTACCATCTCCGCTACGGATAGTACCATTGCTTCAATATGTCGTACAGTCGAGTCCGACTACACCGTCGTGTTCCTTGCCGCCGGCAACCGACATTCACCAGGCTGGAACTGGGTATGGAAAGCATATCGCAGTCTCAGTCGAAAGTACCGTAAGAACTTGAAGCGCTTGGTACGTGCCGTACTATTGTCGTCGTTCTCGCATCTTTCTGATTGTGGTTGCAGTATGTTGTGCATTCCAACTTCTTCACTAAGAGTACGTCTCCCCTCCTGCCTAGTCCAGTTCACCTATATAACAACCTCTTCAGTGTTATTCTCCTTGGCCGGTGCTATCATCAGGTATGTTCATTATCGACCCGCTCGATTGTCTGCTAATTTGAGTAGTCCCAAATTCTTCCGCAAGATAACTTATATCAATACCCTTTCTGAGCTGGCATACCACGTTCCTCTCACACAAATCGATATACCCCCTGCAGTATACCAGTAAGCGCTTTCCAGGCCTCAACCCCATGCCCGTGCTCACCCATTGTTCTTCGCGTAGAGAGAACCTCAAGCATGAGAGACAAATTAATTTGCCCGTCCTGACTCGCTCCGACCTGTTTGGCGTCCCTCTCGAGGAGCTCATGGGATTCGACGGCGAGAAAGGAGGCCTCCCACGCGTGGTCAGGGACTGTATACAGTACCTCCGATCCACAGGTCAGACACCGACCGCATGCGCGTCTTAGCTGTCTTCCGCTTCCATGCTGACGCAGTATTAGGTTTGCGCGACGAGGGGCTGTTCCGCCGATCGCCCAACTCCGTGCTCCTCAAGCAAGCTGCGCAGGCGTATGATCGAGGTGTGTTCACTCCGATGGTACCATTTCATATTCGCGCGGGACACTCACCACGCTCATGGGAAGGGCACGTCGTGTCGCTGGAGACCTTCGGCGATCCACACTTGGCCGCCGTGCTTCTAAAGAAGTACCTGCATGACCTCCCGGAGCCCGTCTTTCCTGAGAGACTCTATCCGATCATCCGGAAATGCCCTATACCTACGGACGACCCTAACGACATGTCAGCTATTCTGTATATCCGTGAAACCTTGCTGGCTGAGCTGCCCCCATGCGTCTACATCCTTCTAAGCAACGTTCTCCGTAAGCCGTGTCTCTTGTGTAAATGCCTTTCTCCGGTCTGACTGTGTTCCTTCTAGACCTGTTACACGAAGTGCAGCTCCGGTCTGCGTCTAACCGGATGGACGCTCACAACCTTACAGTCGTGATCAGCCCCAATCTCGTCTCGAGCTCGAACCCAATGCGTGACGTGATGATGTGCTCTGTCCCGAACGCGCCCACACTGTTCGACGCCGCACGGGCAGCTTCAACTACCAACCTCGCGGCCGCCGCGCAGACCGCGTCGCTGTCCACCGCGCCCGCGCCACCCGAGGGCAAGGCCACGCTCGGAATGATCGTCAAACTCTGCATCCAGCGGTACTACGAAGTCTTCGACGAAGTGCTCGACCGCAGCGAAGCCACCTCTCCGACCGCAGTACACGGCGAGGAACAGGAGGTCTTCCGCCCGCCCCACGACCCGTTCGACGAGATGAATTCGCCGACGAGCTCGTCGCTCAACAACCGCGACAGCGCGCTCCTGGAAGACGACGACATTGACGACGCGATGCTCGTTATGCCCCTCGGCCCGCCAAGCCGCTTCTCCGCCGGGGGTTCCTCCGGTTCTAGGTCCGCAGGGTCGAGCGCGTTCCGCCCGCAGCACCGCTCGACGCGTTCCAAGGACGTCGCGGCGCGCTCCACACACACGACGTTCGGTAACGGAGGAGGGCCGCCCAGTGCGTACGCGACGGTGAACAAGGCGCGGTCGACGATCTCGATCGAGCGGGGCAACCCATCGCGCAAGGGCTCGATCTCGGTGGGGCGCGGGGGCTCGGGGACTGTGCGCGGGAAGAGCGCGGGGTCGGGCGTGCAAGCGATCAGCATCACTGCTGAGGGCTTCTTCAGTGCGCCGGACGCGCCGCCGATGCCCCCGCTGCCGTCTCAGCTGCAGAACGGGAACGGGAATGCGAGCGCGAATGGGAACGGGAATGGGAACGGGGCGGCGAGTTAATACGGGGTTTATCCAGTTGCAGTGCGGTCACTGTCTTCCTCTCTCTTCCAAACCTCGGACAGACGTCGGACGTGCGGGTGGGAACGAATGGGTGCTGGATACTGATCTTGTTCGTGGTATACCTGTGTTCTGCTCGCTGTATCTTATGTCGATCTTTGCTTGGATAGTTTGCACGATATATATCCGCTCGCTAGTGCTCTAATTATACGTCTCGAGTTCACGTTTGGACATCTGTGTAATTATCCAGTGTCGGGTACTCCGAAGGTCTCCCTCTACATTATTGGCTACCTAGAGCACAAGACCGTCGTCGGTCCCGACAGAACATCGCTAACTACCGGCTCCAGAGGGAGGGGCGACCAGTGAATTCCAAACTTGTGTCTCCCGTTCCCAACGTCGCTGCCTGCCGCAGCAGGATCGCGCAATGCGTGCCGGAGCCTCTGAATCGTGCTGAACGACTCACTGCATGTGAAGCGGCCATGCCAATGGAATTGTAATTGGTGAAGGGTGCACGTGCATGACTCAATGATGCGGACGCCCGCGCTCGGGCATGCCGCTGACTCGAGGCGCGCTTGCATAAAAGACAGAAAACCGCGCGGCTTCCGGCTTCCTCCCTCTCCCAACTGACTGCTTCCGCGAGTCTCTCTCTAGTCTGTCTTCCCTGGTGCCACTCGATCCTGCGTGCTCTCCGCGGTTTTGTGCGATTTGGTTTTCATGGCGCGTCTGGTGGAGCTTTCAGGGTGCACTAGCAGGGCGTCGTGCGAGGGTGTGACCACCGTGACGCCCTCCGTGTCAGCAGACGCTCGCTGTTGGGAGGTGGGAAGACGGGGGGGTTCGAGGCGGCGATTCGAGACGGATGCGAAGCTGGCGGTGATTCGGAGCTCAGATCGAACTCAGTGGTTCGGCGATTGGTGGCGGGCGCTGCTGGTGAGTTGGGGTCCACTCTTGTATTTTTGACAGGTGTCGCCGATGGCGGCGGGGCGGTAAAGAGAGCCGGTGCAGATGCAATGAGGCCGGGGGCCCAGCAGGGCGGCGAAGAGGAGGCGGTGGATTGTCACTGTGAACGGTCGGCGCTCTCGTGAGCTCAGTGCCGCTTCGGTGCGTTCGCAATGCATATCGCCGCGCCGATGGAAGTGGAAGGGTGTCAATTGCACTGGGGGCTGCTGGTGAGTGATCGCGACGCGCTCGGTGTTGACAAGGCTCATTAGAGATGTGGGCGCGTCGTCCCGTCACGGCCTGGGCTGTGTTGGCGTCCGAGGCAAACACTGTTCGGCGTTGTGAACCTACGACGGTCCCACAGTAGTACTCCTGGCGGCAGCATCGAGCTATTCATGTCGCCTTTTCCCATCGGTGTTCAGAAGCCCCTTTCTGTCGACACCCCGGGCTCTCTGCGGCTCTCGCTCTAGGGGTGTCCTCGTCGAGGACGATATTGAAATTCATCCCTCCACCACGTTCTGCATCCTCGATGACGATTGGGCTGTCTTTGCGGCTCGAGTCACCTTCGCGCTCTGGGTCCGAGCCTTGAGACAGTTGGTCAGCACCGTCGCCTGAAATGATGAGCAAGCATGCCTTTTTCCCAGTAGAAGGATGATCGAACAGATGCGGGGCTTATCGCACTGGCGACTGGCGACGTGGACGGTTGGCCGTTGATGCTTTCGCCACAAGCTGTATGTCATGAGGCTCGGGTGGCAGTGCGTTGGTGGTCCAGCGCTCCGACGTCGGGATGATCGTGGTTCGCGAGCACAAGCAGGCGGCAACTGACAGCCAACAACGAGACAAGGCCATTGGACCCCATCAACGGTGTCGGGCCGCCAGGAGGCGCGGGGCAGAGGGCAGCGATGCCAGTGCATGCGGTGGGGGGAACCGCGTGCCTGGGGCCGGTCTGGTGGTCTGTCTTGGAGGCGCGGCGAGCGTCGGCCGCCATCGAGAACGGGGGCGCGGATGTGGGGACAGCACGGGAAGCCGTCGGGGGCCCAATTGGACAATCAGCGCCATCGATGGCAGCTGATATAGACACGGAGGACAGGTGGTACGTCGGGTAGATGCACGCCCGCCTGGGCGGGGGGGGGAGGGGGCGGCGGGATGGCTGCTTATGGGAATGGGGCGGGGATTGGGCGTGATGGGGAGGGGGAGACATTGGCTCAATGAATTGGGGGCTGTGCCCACCGCCCTCGGGCGTCCTTGGCAGGCGGATATGTACGTGGGTGTAACCTGCCTTTTCTGCACGAAATCGCCACTTTCGGGATCGGAACTGATGACTCTGACTCTGCCCTCGGGGCCGCAGCGAGATGCGGCGATGGACAAGTCGCCGCCTGTCGCCGCGTGCACTCTCGGCGACTGTGGACTGCGCGCGCAGGGCTTTCTACGACGTTCGAGGAGGGTCAAGCGCGAGAGAAGGGCCTTGTGGACGGGGGAGACGTGTACGGACGTGTTCGTAGAGTGTTTGCGGACTGCGGAGGACGAGGAGAGGGGAAATTCGAGTTGCAGGGAGCACATGGGCGTCGACGCCAGGCACAGCCCAGGAGCGGATGGGGGAATATGGGCGTCTCTGAGTCTGAAATGCGGTGGAATGGAGACGTTAAAAACTGCTCGAGTCAGATTATCGCCTTCGTTCATCCCCTCACCTCCACCCCCACAAACACTCCTCGCACAGTCTTCCAACACTGTACGAGCACCCAGCCCTGACTCAGACGTCCTCTGAGCGTTCCGTGAGTACTCCTACCTCTCATTCTGTCGGTGTCGCCGTATTTCCGCTGCCAGTCATTAAGCATTTCCCGCGAGTCAACCGCGCAATGCATATGACCCCGTCCGTCCCGTCCCTCAACGAGTCGGCAGAGTCATCTTCATCCTCTCCCCTGTGCAACATGCACCACATGACGCAGAAGTGGCTAGTTTCCGAGCCAGATGCGTCGCCAAGCGCAGCGTCCGCACCATCGTATTCTCCGTCTATTCCCCAATATGCCCATACCCCTCTTCTCGCTCCCTCGGCGGATCCATACGGCCATGACCCAACCGTTGCGAACACACCACTGATTGCGCCGGCATCTCCTTCCAGACTCCTCCCTTCATTAGCGGGTTTGTCGGCTGACAACCTTCCAATTCACCCCACCCCAACTCCCGCCTTGTTTCCCCAGCACTTTCCGCAACCACCACAACATTTGCGCGAAAATGTTTTCCCTTACTCTCTGAACGCGTCGTCTCCACGCGACCGCACGGACCGTCCCACCAGTCATGGTTCCTCGCATACTGCTCGACTTGATGGTTTCCTACCTTCAAGCACTTACTCTCAAAATGTCTCGCTAAACCACTCCACTCACTGTCCTCGGACAACCCACCCGGTCTTCACATCGACCTCGGCTTTGGCTGCTCATTATGGAATCCCTCAATCGCTTCCCCCAGTTCCTCGAACATCCAAGTTTGCATCTCCAGCAGCCCCTCTCTCAGCGCCTCTTCCTCCACAACCAGCTCCTCCACCAGAATTCCACTCTCTGTTGGCCAACTACATGAACATGCTTTCGCAAAACCCCGAGGAGACCCCGTCCGTCCCCGAGGCGACGTCTAACATTACCATGGACGACAGCGTCCAGGCGATCATGGACGTGATCCAAGGTATGTTTGGTTGCGACCAATGCCGTAACAATAGCATTCAAATCTATTGTGTAGGCTCGACGATCCCTCCATCGCCGTACTCCGAGTTCCTCACGTCGCCGATGGAAGACTCGCCCTTTGAGGACTTCCTCACGACGCCTGCTCTCGGGTCCGCTGACATTTCAGCCGACCTGCTCACGAGCCCCGCCATCTTCGATGCAGACACCTTCCCCGACATGGGTGAGGGTATGCTGTTCGGTGGTCGCTATGACATGCTCGACTCTCTGAAGGCCGGTCCACCCAGCTTCGAGGACTTGTACACCATGCCTTCGCCGTCTACTCCTGCACTTGACCCGACGTCGCTTCATCCCTCGCCTCATCCAGGGACACTGTTAACTCCTGGCACACCTGCGCGGCGTCCCCGCAAGTCCCTGCCCACGGGAACTCGCAGGAACCTCACTCCCGACTCCCTCGTGCCTGTCGATGCTCCTATTCAGCCGCGCAAGTACGTCACGCCGTCGGCGACTTCGCGCAAGGAGGTTCCAACTGCGTGGCTAAAGAAGAAACGCTCCCGGTCCCAGGCGTTTGGGGAGGAGGACGAGCTCGAGGAGGACGTCTCCCTTAACGTCGGTGACATGGACGCCATCGAAGCGAAGCGTCGTCAGAACACACTCGCAGCGCGCCGGAGCCGGAAGCGCAAGCTCGAGTACCAGCGCGACTTGGAGGCGTCGGTCGAGCGCGAGAAGGAAGAGAAGGAGATGTGGAAGCAGCGGGCGATGCTCTACCAGGCATTGCTTGAGAGCCATGGACACGAGGTGCCGTCGTTCGATACTACATGAACGCTGACTTCGCTCTCTCATCTCTTCCCTCATGGCGTTGTTTGAGTATACCTTATGCGATATGTTTTCTCTATCTGTTTCCTCATCGTATCTCTGAATCAAAGCCACAGCATTTTTTTCGTGGCCTTCGCTACTCTGTCTTCATTTCCCCCCATTCCCCCACCCACTTGCACTTGGAGTAGCGTCGTACATCCCCCTTCCCCCCATGCTCCCATCGATGCCCATACAATTGCAAAACCCCATCGCTAATGTTCAGTCGGTGTAGTACCCGACTCCCATTCACTTCCATCGTCCCCCATTTGTCCCGCGTGTTTCCAATCGTCGTAGACGTAGCGCAATGAATGTGTGAATGTTGTATATTCGAATGCCTTTCGTGTGCGCCTGGATTGTGCGTGTGATGGCCAACGTGTCTGCAACACGTCGACCTTTTCATTGCGTGGAACGCATTTTCTGGAATAATAGAAGAAAGAGTCTGCTTGGCCATCTTGTTCCGCAAAGTCTGGCTCGCTGTTGCCCGCATGCGGCTGCGCAGCGGCACTCCACCTTCCTTGATTCTAGACGACCACGACAGCACCAACTCTACCCCTTCGTTGAACAAGCCCCTCGTTTCTTCTTCCTCTACCTCGACGACGTTGGCACCACGGCCCACTACCCTCTCTTCGTCCGTGGACGGCTCAGGAGGACTTCCATCTAGCAAGGCGACTCGACGACGGTCAACAAAAAGCAGCATGTTCTCACCACGCAGCAGCAACTACGAGCGGCTCGAGGGCGGCATGGGCCCCAGTAGGAATAGTGTGCGACGGTTTGCGTGGAAGAAGTTTGCTATTGGGGCGGCGGTCTTGATTGGCTTGGTGTACTTCTTTGGGCCGCGGAAGGAGGATTTGGATGACTACATGCCTTGTGAGTTGTCGACGAGGAGCTCTATCTTCACCCACATCCCGCATCCCCCGCATTCTATGGTATACTGAGGAACAACGACATGATGCAGCTATCATGAAGCCAGACGGACGGCCAGCTGACGAAGTGAACCTTCCCCCCGCACCTGGCCCGACACAACGGCCACACGAGGACGACGTCTCGGCGGCCCCTTCAACACGCCCGACGGACCCCGCGAGCGACGGCGACCTGACTAAGACGCACTACTGCACGAAGCCGTACAAGGACGGCGTCCCGCTCGTGCAGTTCGCGCTCATGATCGACGCGGGTTCGACGGGCTCGCGCATCCACATCTACAAGTTCAACAACTGCGGCCCCTCGCCCGAGTACGAGTACGAGGTGTTCAAGCAGCGCCAGCCCGGGCTCTCGAGCTACCGTGGCGACCCCACCGCGGCCGCGGAGAGCCTCGACGAGCTCCTCGCAGAGGCGATGCACGTCGTGCCCGAGTCCCTGCGCAAGTGCACGCCGATCGAGGTGAAGGCGACGGCGGGGCTGCGACGGCTGGGCACGCAGGAGGCGGGGGACATCCTCAAGGCGGTGCGGAGGCGGCTCGAGGAGCACTATCCGTTCAGCCTGCACGGGGAGAACGCGGTCGAGATCATGGAGGGCCGGGACGAGGGCGTGTATGCGTGGCTCACGGCGAACTACCTCCTCAAGACTCTCTCGAAGGAGAGCAAGGACAAGAAGGCGCAGCCGTACGCGGTGCTGGACCTGGGCGGGGCGTCGACGCAGATCGTGTTCCAGCCGACGTTCGACATGGCGAAGCCGGACGCGTCGCTCGAGGAGGGGGAGTACAAGTACGAGCTGAAGTACGACGGCGCGACGCGCGTGCTGTACCAGCACTCGTACCTCGGCTACGGGCTCATGGTCGCGCGGCAGAACGTGCACCGCCTCGTCGAGTTTATGGGCAGCTTGCGCGGCGCGAGCCATGGCAAGAACGCGGTGGTTGCGAGCCCGTGCTTGGCGAAGGGGACGGAGAAGCTGGTGGAGATCGACGATGGGCGGATGGGCGAGAAGTTCAATGTGACGATGAAGGGGGAGGACATTGGCAACTACGAGTCCTGCAATCGGGTCGTGGAGTTGGTCATGGCAAAGGATGCGTACGTTGCCGCTTCCTTTTCCTCTCAGTGCGTGCTAACGTGCATGAACTAGCGTCTGCAAGGTCAAGCCTTGCTCGTTCAACGGTGTCTATCAGCCCTCCCTCCTCGAAACCTTCCCGCATGGCAAGATCCTCCTCCTTTCCTACTTCTACGACCGCCTCAACCCCTTCCTCGCCGCGAAAGTCAACCCACCCAAGAAGCCCATCCACATCTCCACCTTTGCCGACCTCGCCAAGACTGTCTGCGAAGGTCCTACGGCGTGGAAGGAACACTGGGGCTCGGACAAGGACCTCATGTCGGAGCTCGAGGGCCGCCCCGAGTGGTGTCTCGACCTGACGTTCATGCATGCCCTCCTTCGGCTCGGGTACGAGTTCAGCGGAGACCGTGAGGTCGAGCTCGGGAAGCAAATCGATGGCACAGAGCTCGGATGGTGTCTTGGCGCGACGATCAAGATGGTCACCGGCGCAGAGCTCAAGTGCAAGGCCTGAGATATACCCCTGTAGACCTTGTTGTGCTGAGCTGTATTCCTCCATACCCTAGAGTCCGTAGATGTAATGGTATGTAATACGTAGACTGTTTGGATATATCTATTATGATGTCTCGGAGCCACCTGCAAGAGTACATAGAGCGAAAGCTATTGCGAAGATCCATCGCGTATCGAACCTAATTGAGAACCGGTCTATCGTTCCTAGAGTCCGTGTAGGAAGGCAAGTCGTCGTCTGCTTCTCCCGACCCTCCCGGCGACATGCCAACGTGTCCCTGGACCTTCCAGTTGTTACCCTCCTTCCACTCGAAGTCCCACCCTGCGCCAAAGTTGGCCTCAAACTCGGCCTCGCCAGGCCCAGTCACGCCGATTGCAGCGTACACATCGTGTTGCTCGCGCGGCATGAAAACACCGGTGAATGCAGTGCCCAGAGGTCGCCCGTTGTGCGTCCAGAAGACCTCCCCAGTCGCAAACCTGTAGCCTATGCCGATGACGTGACCCGACTTGATGGCGAACTCGCCGACGTACGCTCGTCCGCCGTCTGGGTCTTCGAAGAAGGTCGAGCAGTCGTCCGTGTGGAAGCCGGCGCTGAGGCGGTTCCAACCCGGCATGCGCCAGCCCGGATAAGGACGACAAGCCATTCCTGTGAGCGATCCGGAGATCAGCCATAGCCATTACGGTGTACCAGTGGTTTAGAAAACCATGGAGATGCGACTCACCGATGGCGATGCTTCCAGGCTGTGGCGGCACACGGATCATCTTGACCTCATAGTACACACCATCCTTGCCGCGTGGGTCATACAGACCGGCGAGGATCGGGAGGTTACTGAAGATGCACGAGTCGGGGCAGTCACACTTGGAGACGACGCGGATGACGCCGCTCTTGTGTCCGTTGTGGATCGTCCCCTTGAAGGACCGCCCCTCGACCACAGTGGGGAGCTCGAGCTCCCATGCACCACAGCCCTGGGCGCGGATGCGCTCGATCGCCTCGGATGAGAGAAGTCGAGGGGGTGCAAGGGGATGCTTAAGACAGAAGTGCTTTGCGGACTCGCAGTCCTGGTCTGTGGCGTCGGCGTACCGACCTTCAGGGCGGATTTGTTCATCGAAAGGACTCGGATTCCAACTGGGTAGTGCATCGGATGGATTCTGATAGTCGTGTGCTGGCCCCTTTCCCTTGGATTTCGAGGAAGGATGTAATGCTGCCTTCAGCCACGACATTCGGATTCCAAGTGATGGGGAACTTGAACTTCGTCGTCGGGAGAGGGGTGGTGGTAGGACGTGAGGGATTCTCTTGAGAAGTGAGGGAGAGAAGGTCAGGATACTAAATAGACTAAGCACCCTTGCAGAGCGTACCTGTTTTGCCTCCGTTATCGTAGTTCACGACAGACTGCGTGCACAGCGCCGCGGCTGTGCGAGTGGCGTTGGTTCTTTAGGGACAGCCATGTCCAGCTACAGACAGCAAGTCAGCGCCTGCATCACGGGATAAGTTCGCAGTACCTTTGGAAGAATTGAGGAATGCCGAAAACCCTACATGGGATACCTATTGTATTCCGCATCCAAGACCCTAGCTCAGCATGAACCCGGCCAGGTCTGAGGTCATGGATGTCGATGTCGATGTCGGGAAGCGCCCATGTGCGCTGCGCGGCAATTTGTTTGTCCCAGGACTTAGAATTGAACCAATCGCCGAGCTGGGAGAGGAACCACTCCAGGACGACCGTTCCTTCAACAGAAACTTCTCTCCGGACATATCGATATGCTTTTCTGCCCAAATTGCGCCAACCTCCTTGTCATCTCGGCAGAAACGGGATACAACAAGTGGGCATGCAATACTTGCGCATACGAATTTCCGATCACGAAGCAGGTATGTTGCCTCCTAGACCCCGAGAAGAAGGCATACTGTGCTGACAGGGGAATGCGTAGATGACATCGCGAACGAAGCTGAAACGTAAAGAGGTCGACGATGTCCTTGGCGGAGAGGACCAGTGGAAGCATGCCGACTCCACAAACGGTACCTTTGTACTCGATCGCGTGCTTGGGTCGTGCTACTGACTTTTCTTTCAAATGTAGCAACATGTCCAAAATGCGACAATGGTCGTGCATATTTCTATCAGTTGCAGATCAGGTCCGCGGACGAACCGATGACGACATGTACGTGCATATTTGTTTCCAGACATCGCCTCTGGCTGACTGGATTGTTCTCGACAGTCTACAGGTGTGCTCGACATTGCGTACAAATGACGGAAGTACTGATGAATACGCAGGTGCACATCGTGCGCCAACAATTGGCGAGAAAATTAAGATTCAACTCCGTCTTGAGCTGCTTTCTGCTTCTATTCTCCTGTCAACATGCACTACTAGTGCACGTCTGCACAACTCCATGCAATGCACCGTCATCTTATCTACAATAACCTTACAACCTCTAGAGGCCGACCGCTTCGCTCGGGGCAAACATAAGGGGTCTTTCCCTGACGTGCCGGGTTTTATCGAACGATTGTACAACAAACATACAAAATGGAAGACATGACGTATTCGTACACCGCACTGACGGATTTTCCAGAGAGGAGACGGCTACAGGCTCTGCAGCTTGTCCAGGAAGATCGCCCACTCCACGACAGTGACTCCACGCTTCAACGCCTCTTCCTTGACCTCCCTGTCCCTCGTGTCGTCACTCAGCCGGGCGATCGCGCGCAGATGGTCGACCCGCTTGATCCCAAGATCGTACAGGATCGGGGCGATATGCAACAGCGACGGGTCACAGGACGACAAGATGATTTCGACCGAAGAGGTGGACGATACCCGACGTGGGGTACTTTCCTCGTGAGGCTGGCCGTTCAGCTGGTTGGGGTTGCCTTTCGCGGGGGCGGGGCTCGACGAGCTTGCCTGGCTAGCCGTCAACGGAGGGGTTTGCGGGTAAGCCATCATGTACTGTGATCGATCCTGTGAGTCATGGAACCATGTTCGCAATTAGGTTGATGCTGCATACCTCGCTCCTCTCCAGCGACTTCCTATGCGCGTGTCGGCGCAACGTCGGCGACGGCGGGGACTGCATCCGGCTCAGTGTCGGGCTCGACGGCGTCGTGATTTCCCGCCCCTGCGATATCGGCGAGAAGAGCTCCTTGGGCATCCCGTCCTTCCTTGGATTCTGATAAGACACGATGTACTGACCACAATCATCAGTATCCGACTTCACTGCAGTGATGCACGCGAACACTTTACCTCGCTGCGTTCGTACGAAGCTCTCGCATGTTTCCCTCCTGGGGTACCTCTCACACGTCCACTCTTCGTGCCGCTCCCCTCGATGCTCTCCATATACCTAGGCCGTTCGCTTGCGGCCCGCCTCAGCCTCGCATCCGAGTTCGTCGAGCTTGAGGGAGGCTGCTGTCGGAGCCCACGAAGCCTCGCAGGCGCATGGCTGTCCCCCGCGTCGCTCCTTATTTCCTCACCGCCGTCGCTGGTTCCGCCCGCGCTACTTGCGGCAACACGCTCTCGCCAAAGGGAGATCGTGCGTGCCGGCGAGTCTTCAAGCACGTGCTGCTCAACGAGCTCGATCTTCCCCTTCTTCCCCGACACCTCCCGCGCATTCTCCGGCGGGGGTACAGGTACCGGGGCCTCCCGCTCCCTTCGCCCACCACTACCACCCCCAAGGCGCGGCAAGCCGGTGCCGCGGGGCCCTTCACTGATGCTGCCGCTCGTGGTGCTGCGGCGCATCCCGAGACGTCCTGGGGTCGGGCTGCTCTGCTCGAGCTGCTGTTGCTGCTGCTGCTCGAGGAGCTGGGCCTGGAAGTGTTGGTACTGGCGCTCCTGCGCGCGGGCGGCGCTCTCCATCTGGCCTGACAGCATGCGCTCCATCTCCGTCACGTAGTTGCGGTACCCGCTCACGCTCTCGTCGTACTCCGGGTGCCCGTCCCGCTCGCGGTCACGATCACGGTCTTGGTCATCACCGTGGTCGTGGTCGTGGTCACCCGGGTGCCACTCGGTCGGGACCTCGGTCGTGTATGCGTCGAAGTTGTCGTCGAGCGGGATGCTCGTGGGCGCTGCGGAGATCGCGGAACGCATGCGGCGGAGGTGGCTCGTGCGGCGCGCAGGGCCGCCGATGCCGGACTGGGAGGTGGAGAGGATGGTCGTCGCGTCGAGGTCACGGTCGCGGTCGCGGGTGCGCGCGAGGCGGTGGGGAGAGTGGGAGTAGTACGCCTCGTTGGCGATGTCTGAGAGGTACATTGTTGAAAGGCCTTTGTCCTTGGAATTTGGCTAGTGGGCGTGGGCGCTGGGTCTGAGCCTGAGCTCAAAGGGCTGCAGATGGAGAAAGTGCGCAGGAGATACAGATGCAGAGGAGGAGAAAGGCAGATTGGGCGGCAGCATCGATGGTCCGCATGCGCGACGCGCGAGGGTGGAGGGGTGGGGGGTGTCCGCCGTCCGTATACATATCCCAATCACGCACCAACACGCGCATGCGGCGTGTTTGTGGTACACCACGTGAGCCCGCAAAGACCCTCTTGCATGATCGTTTTCGCTAATCGCAGATGCCCTTTCGCCTGTCCCCGCCCGACGAATGTGGGTTCGCCCGGGGTTACGTTCGATGGCGCTCCCGCCACAGGAGCCGTCCCAGTACAGGTGCCTGACCGACGCGAGGATAGAAATGCGAGTACCCTTGCAGATGCTCTGGGGCCACGACGGCACCGGGCATTGGATCCATTACATCTCGCAGGGCGTGAGACCCAGATGTTGCGCCAGAAGCGGACGACGATAGAGACTCAGGGTCCTAGATCTCGCGCGCTTTATCGGTCTGTGGCCGGCCTATCTGCGTGAATGCGTAGCCCTTGGTGCACGATTGGCTGCACTACTTCGACGAGCACCGCGGATCGCGGGGTTTGGGTTGTGCGAATGAGGATGAGCCATGTGCGGAAGACGAGTGTGTTTGTCATGGCCGTGTTCTAGTAGAACCAGATCCTCTTCACTGGCTGGTCATATTATTTGAAGCCTGAGAGTGCCTTGTCCAGATTGCGCCGTCATGAAACTGACGAGCGCCATGTTGTCTTGGTGCTCGCTTTGTCACTAGTCAGCTGCGGTCATCTTGGCGGAAAGAAATCAGATTACGCGCCATATGGTTTTTATCTTGACAATAATCCCAGTTAAAGTGGCATGGAAGTCGAACACCAATGATGAATGGCAGCGGAGAAGATGGAACGGCACCTTCAATGCATGGTTATGGTCGAACCAGTTCTGCAAAAGGAGTGCCATTCAGGGCGCATATATTCACGCACGGGGTATACAGACAGAGTGATTCAATCAACCTCTCGAAAATCCACATGAAAGAACATTTGCCACATACGGAATTCGAGAGACGTCCACCGGGAGAAATTGGCAAAATTACACTGCGTTCACATGCACGGCTTGCAGATGGCCCTCACCCTCCCGAACGGCTGATCCCCAGAAACAGGAGAAGAAACTTCGGAGTCCTGGCGGTTGGCAGCGGTCTCGACCTCGCACTTCTTCTCTTCGTAAGCCCCCGGGAGAGTGATGGGGGAGGAGCTGTAGGAGGAGGTAGGCCCATCAGGACCGGGCACAGAGGTTCCAGAGGCTGAATAGAAGTCTTGAGTGGGGGAGCGGGGTACGGTGTGGATGGAGCGCGAAATCGATGTCCAGCTGCCCGAAGTAGGGTATCGGAAGTTGGTTAGGCGCGTGCGGTCCGACGCGGGCTTGGTCTTGTCATCCAGGGTAAGGTGGGCTTGACCAATTTGAAGAGTGGAAGAGGAAGACGCCAGCTCTAAGAAACGAGGTCAGGCAAGAAGCAAGAACGAGTACTCGGTGCTCACCACCGGAGGGACAACTACGCTGGAAGTTTCTCTCCAGGTCTCGGGCTTGCGATACAGCGAGCTTGCGTTGTCGTCGTGCAACGAGCTTGCCTCGGATGTACTTGAAGAAGCGGACTGTGAGGGGAATACCCCAGACGACGTAGCAGATGAAGAGTACTGCGACAACTAGAATACGGATGCCTTGAGAGCCATCACCTTTAGAGACTCGGATGGCGGAGGAGACATACCGATCGTAGCAATGTCCCCAGAGCAGAACCTGAAGTTTGGGGCCAAGGGCTGGCACTGGGAGTTGGCAAGCAACGGTTGAGCATGGACCGCAGGTTGGCCGTTGGTCGGCGTGGGTTGAGTCATAGGCTGGTTATTGGTCAAAGTGGGACCAACAGCAGGTTGGTAGACTGGCGAGGGGGTTTGGATCACAGATGAGACGCTGGTTGGCAACTTGAGGGTCTCGGGCTGGTCGTCGGACGACATGAGGGGCGCGAAGGATTCTTGAAACAACTGTGGGGGGTCCGCGAGAAGGAAAGGTTAACCAGCTGGAGAGGCTCGCATGTCTTGGAACGTCGATATATACGCGACCACGTTGGCTGACTAGGGTGGCTGGCTGGGTCTGCCTTTCAGTGATCGATTTAGAGTGGTTGGCACGAGTATTGGCTACTATACGCCCCCCCTAGAAGGTTCCATGCTCGGCATAGCGCAGCGTTTCATAGCAAGATGACAAAGCGATTGGGTCCGTCATTGTGGAAGACAAAGCCGGGAGAGCCAAGGCAAGAATGGGTGCAGCAGAGGCAGGTCGGTAAAAGGAAATCATGGACGCGGTATAGGCGCCAGCCCCGATTGAGGAGGGCGAGCACAGCCACAAGCGCGTCCTCCGCGTCAGTCACGTGCAGACCGCGTCGGGAGTATATAAGCACCCGACGCGATTTGTTGAATGCCCACAACCGCTTTCCTCTCCACCACCACCATCTCCTTCGGAGTACTCGACAACCTACCTTCCATCACACCACTCCTCCACACACCTTTTCAGCACTTTATTAGCAATGGCCCGTACCAAGCAGACCGCTCGCAAGTCCACTGGTGGCAAGGCCCCTCGTAAGCAGCTCGCAGCCAAGGCTGCCCGCAAGACCGCCCCTGTGA
Source organism: Ganoderma sinense ZZ0214-1 (assembly GCA_002760635.1). Taxonomy (NCBI): domain Eukaryota; kingdom Fungi; phylum Basidiomycota; class Agaricomycetes; order Polyporales; family Polyporaceae; genus Ganoderma; species Ganoderma sinense. The sequence continues at coordinate 1,150,549 of AYKW01000069.1, forward strand.
GTATACTCGCTATACACCCCCGCAACACGCATGTCCTGACCTCCAACGCATAAAGGCGGCAACTGGTGGTGTCAAGAAGCCTCACCGTTTCCGGCCGGGTACCGTTGCCCTCCGTGAAATCCGTCGCTACCAGAAGTCGACGGAGCTCCTCATCCGCAAGCTCCCCTTCCAGCGGCTCGTCCGTGAGATTGCCCAGGACTTCAAGGCGAGTCAATGTTTCAACTACGCCTCCGCTGGTCGCCGGGTCCGCCAAGTGCTGACTGCAGCTCCTCTTTAGACCGATCTGCGCTTCCAGTCCTCGGCCGTCATGGCTCTCCAGGAGGCTGCTGAGGCCTACCTCGTGTCCCTCTTCGAAGACACCAACTTGGCAGCGATCCACGCCAAACGTGTGACAATGTACGTCCCATTTCTGTTCGGCGTAGCGTATCCTGTGACATTAATGCCGGACTGCTCAGCCAACCTAAGGACCTCGCGCTCGCCCGCCGTCTCCGTGGAGAGCGTACCTAAAGACTCATTCCCTCTTTGTTTGTTTGCGTTGGGTGCACTGTGGCTATGTCGCATGTTGTATGACTACACTATATCGACTACTTCCTATTTTGTCTTCCTCTAGCTCACATGCCTATATGCTGTTCGTTCTATTGTATGCGATTGGACAATGAATAGCATTTCTCCACTGGATGATCATTGTGTGCCCCTATCTATTACGTTATCAATGAACTTTAAGGTTGGCATAGGCGTTGTGGAGGACAAAGTCCGAAATAGGGTTCGGGCGTATCGTGTGTGGCGTAGGTGGAGTCAATGCGTTAGATGTCTAGAATCTAGATATTCAGTTGCATAGAGATGTGTACGGTAGGCTGTTACATGCGATAGAGATACGGAGTGCTAGGACTCGCTTAGACACCGCCGCCGCTCTTCTCGACAGGTATCCTGCGCCTCTCCGTCGCACCTTTGGCGTCATACGCCGGTGCAAACAGTACCTCGCGAAGCTCGGCGCAAATCTGTCGAAGCGTTATCAGCCGTCTTGAACAGAATATATGCAGGAGTACTCACCTCGACAAATTCGTCAAAGTCCACATCCTTGCTGCGCGCATACCCGACCTCCTCCATCACATAGTCGTAGTCCTTCGGCCGCACCCCATCGAAGCCCGGCAGGCCCTTGACGAGGTCGTACACGCGCGCCGTCTCGAGCTTCGGTTGGTCCCTCTCTTCCTGCGCCGCGGTCGCACGAGCCTCGAACGCGTGCCTGAACGCCTCCACCTCGCCCGCGTCGAACTGCGCGCGACTGTACACCATCTCCTGCGCCGCGCGTCGCGTCCGCGCATGTCTAATGCCGAGCGCGGTCTCTACGCACTCGACGACGCCCTTCGGCTCGCTCGAGATGGGGCGCGGGGCCGCGCCCGGCATCAGACCCATCGTGAGCAGGAACTCGGTCGCAGCGGCGGTCTCGGCTTTGGCGCGCGCGGGGGACCAGTGCGCCTCCTCGGCCATGATCTCGACGACACGGGGGAGCGCGTCGAGCGCGGCCTGCGCGTTCAGAAAGGAAAGGCGGCACCGGCGCGCGATCACGTCGATTGCTGTCTCGGCGTACTCGTGGCGCACGGCGTAGCGGACCTCGGCCTCGATGACTATGAGTGCGGGTGAGTCACATTGACTGAGGATGAGAGCGACAATGGCGGCGCACAAGGGTACCCGGGAGAGAGGCGGATGCCGTGGAGGGGCCATGCGTGACCTGTTGGCTGGGCGTATGAGAGCACCGTCCATGCGCGGTCGCCGTAGTTGTCGGATAGGTGCTTCGCAACCTCGGTCTCGAGACCGTACTGCAGTTGCCGAGTCAGCCACCCATTGCGCGCATATACGACAGCGAAACACTCACCCGCTGAACGAGACCGATGAACATGTTCCTGCTCCAGCCATCGCTCCCAACGAGGCGGACCGATTCAGTAACGCATTTCGTCTTTGGCTGCAACTCAAACACTTCGACCGCCTTATCGACCGTCTCCTCCGCCATCGCGCGATATGTCGTCCACTTCCCGCCCGCGATGGTGAGCAGCCCGCTCTCGCTGACGTGGATCATGTGGTTGCGCACGAGGCCCTCCGTGCTCGCCGCGTTCGGGTTACGCACGAGAGGGCGCAGGCCCGCCCACGCGCTCAACACGTCCCCGCGGCGGACCTTGATGTCCGGGCTCAGGTACCGCCGCACTTCCTCGAGGATCCATCGAATCTCGTCCTCCTGCGCGCGGGGATGCGCGGACACCTCCGCGGGCGTGTCCGTCGTGCCCGCGATAGTGTTGCCCTGCCATGGGAGAAAGAAGATCACGCGGCCGTCGGACGTCGCGGGATCGAGCAAGCCCATCGTGCGCGGTGAGTAGTAGTTCGGTAGTGTAATGTGCGTGCCGGCAGAGGGCTGGACGATCGGTTTGTGCGCGGGGTTGTCCATGGTCAGTAGCGAGTCGGAGAAAGGACCGGTCGCGTTGATAATGCCTTTGGCCTTGACATCCCACTCCTTGCCGGTGAGCGTGTCGCGGACCCGTGCACCCTGCAGCTTGCCGGTGCTGGCAGCTTTGTCGAGGGAAGTGACCTCGACATGGTTGGCGACGATCGCACCCTGCTGCACGGCAGTCATGATAAGGGCGATGTTCATGCGGGAATCGTTATGTTGACCTATACTGAGAGTGTCATATATGCGTGCATCTGACGTCAATTCCACGGCTCACCATCGTAGTAAACCAATGCACCAACGAGACCATCTTGTTTGAGCATAGGGAACGCCTCGAGAGCCTTACCCTTGCTCATGAGATATGATGATTCCATATTCTCTTTTCCGGCCAAGAAATCGTACATCTTACAACCGACCCAGTAATATGGAACTTGCCAATACCTGGTCGCATACAGTCAGGGGAAATATTTCGTCAAGCAGAAAGACTTACTTGTAGATGGGTAGCATAATAGGAAGCATATTCGAGAGGTAGGGGGCCGTTTGAAGGAAGATACGACGTTCGTGAAGAGCCTCGACAACAAGCTTGTACTGTTCGTAGTCGAGCTCCATCACGGCCTTTTGAAGGTAGCGTACACCTCCATGAACGAGCTTCGTCGATTTGGATGATGTACCTAGAAATGAAAGTGTAGGTAATGGGAGTTACAATTTTGGAAGAAAAACATGAAAGTTCAAAACGATACTAAAACATTCATATCCCGAGAGTTCTCTTTCGGCACGGTGCAGGCCCGAGGGTCCGAGATGGAAGCATGGCTCCGTTTTAAGCGTTTGCGCCGCACAATTTCTTCTACTATCGCAACCACCACCAGCCTGTAGCGACATTGATCGAACCTTGTCGCACACATGGGCCTCTTCGGTGTGCTGGCCAACATACACCCCTCTCCGAGGTTCCCCCACACGTGCCGAATCGGCTAACGCACGTTCGCCAAGCTTAGGTATGTGAAACTCACCTGCACTGAAGTCGTCGCGCTCAACGAGGGCGACCCTTAGCCCTCTGCTGGCCGCATCCACGGCAACGCCGGCGCCCGTCGCCCCTCCTCCCACGACGAGCAGATCGAACTCCTGGTCAGGATCCTTGGCCGACGACCTAAGCGCGTCAAGCATCTGGTCCCTTGAAGATGGGGTCCATGGCGGGGGCGGACGGCGGGTCTCCTTCGTCGACGGTTGGTAGGTGGGCCCGGAGTTGAGGTAATAGTAACCGCCGGCAGCAGCGACGACAGTGGAAGCCGAGACGGCCGCAATGGTGCGGCGACTAACAAGTTTGCGGAGCATGGCCTCTGACTCGGACGTCGCTCAGCGAAGAGCGAGCGTGTACGCAGGAAGGGGGACGCCGAGGAGGGAACGCGGCGTCGACGAGGCCGCCGGATGTTGGGAGGGGACGGCGCAGGCCGGAGGAGATGGATGGCGGGAGAACTGTTTGTTTACATCGAGTGTGGAATGAAGCTTATGAGCGCACTCGCCAAGTTCCTCCTCCGTTCCCTTGCTGGCTCGGGCGACCGGACCGTCACCGTTACCGCTCCGGCCCGCTTGGTTACGAATCACAGGGCAGTCGTCGCGGACCTTGGTTTCGACGATGACGACCGCTCTCGACTGAACGACTACTTATTAACAGCCGACCGTCCCGACATCCAGTTCGCAAATGCCCTCCCGTCCACTTACCTAACAATCCAGCAACCGACGACCTATTTGCGCCTGCCGATCCCACCCAGAAGCAAGTCGCAAGTCAATAAACTCCGACTCGTCTTGACTCAGTTCACCGAGTGGCTCACACTGCATTCCCGACTGCAAGGTTCGCGACATCAATGAACCGAGCGCTGTCTATCGCAGAGATACGTTACCTCATCTGCGCTGCTGCGACAGAGCACACCTTGGTGCAACTCGCCCAATGCAGCAGAAATTTTCACGACCCCGCCATCCGAGTGCTTTGGAGTACCATACCTGACCTATCTCCCTTGGTCCGATGCCTTCCTCAAAATGCATGGACCACTGTGCATAGTCACATTGGTGACAGTGTTGTAAGCAGGAATTTTGTGCGAAGATGATTGAGAGCTCACGTTTCAGATGGTGTAGAAACTTGTCCGGCCTCTAGCTCCAGAGGACTGGACGGTATTCCTCAAGTATTCCAACTTGGTGCGACAACTCGGGATATCACCATTCTCGACTCCGCTCTTTACTGGACGAACCCCTAGGCTCGAACAGCGGGTGCTCCTGGAGCTGTCCGCGTATCGCCCGGTCCTGGACTTGCTTCCCAACATTACCACCTTCGACTGGACCGGAGTCCGCTATCCGGAAGAGGACTTGCTCCTCGTCCTTGGTTTTCTCGGTCCGAACCTCTCAAGGGTCCATCTCCGCGTCTCCGAAGAGCATCATAGTCAAGGCACAATCCGTACCTCCCTATCCCTCATTGCTAACCGCCATACGTCTCTTAAAGAGTTCCAGCTGACTCTTAGACCAGCTCAATCTCGGGATCATCTCCAAATCATGCCTTCCATCGTGCCTTTCCTCAACAACCTTACCGCACTCGAGACCTTCCGGTGCTTCTATGTCCCTCTCTCCGACGCCGTTCTTAGCGCCCTTGCCAACCTTCAGCACCTCACCATGCTTGCGATCCGTCTTCCGGAGACCATGCCTTGGTCCACACTCAATGTCCAACCTGACCAGTTCCCGAGCTTGCAGCGGACGGTGATCTGCTCTCGGCCACGCACCTACATAAACTTTGGCAACAAGGTGTTATTCTCACGTGTCAAAGCCGCGCGGATTTTGTTCACCGACATCCCGACTGAGGACGAGCTGCCCGGGGTCATCGCATCAATGTGCAAGCAGTTTTCACCCTCCATGCTCACAAAGCTCATCGTAAACATGGAGGACGCGCCTCAGCTCCGCAGGCTCCTTTCCCAATCGAGTACCGTGTTGCGCCTCGAGCATCTGCAGCCGTTGTTCGAATTCCGCAGGTTCAACACCTTCGAGTTCGCCATGGCCTCCCGTTATGCTCTCGACGCCGCTGCGTATCTCGCCATAGCCAAAGCGTGGCCAAACATGAAGTCGCTCGAGCTCGCGCTTGGGCAGTGTTGCATGCACGTCGAGCCCCCGGAGATGCGCGACGTCCTCGTCCCGTTCGCTATGCATTGCCCCAAACTCACCCGGCTGGGCGTCCGGTTCGACGCCACCAAGTCCAAGCTTGTCGCGAGCGGTGGCGTCGCCATTGACCATCTGAACGGCAGACCGAGCACGTCACTTGTAACGTCGCTGGACTGTTTCGGCTCGCCCATTTCTGGGACAACTTATGTCGCCGCGTTTCTGGCGTTGCTCTTCCCGAAGCTAAAGGAGTTGGAATATGCAAGGGCTCCAGCTGGTACAATGCATGCGGGAGGGCTATGGGAGGAGGTTCAGCAGTACCTCCCTCTCTTCGCGACCCTACGGGAGGATGGGCGGTTGGAAGGAAGACTGGAAGAAGCTGAAATTATTGGAGTCTAGGGAAGGGCCAATACTAATACTGGCCATGGGTAGATTTGGCAACGACTAGCTAGATGGTATGCACAATACGTGTTCCAAGTTGTACAGCCATTGCTCGGACTCGGCCGGTCCGTGATATCCTCCGATGCGGCCCGCTGTCTGAGTGGGTAGTCTACGCACCACACGCTCGTGAACTGCCCACCCCAACCCGTTACCCGAGGCCGATACCCAGCTAGCCTTTCCGAGACTCGTTTCCAAGTGGCAGAAAGTGCCTGGCTAGACAGTGACAAGGCTACCTCATCCCACACCAGTTGCAACCCTTTGCCAGTGCCGGGTAAGTGAATTCATCCTTGAGCGTATGGCGATGTGACTGCGGTGGGATGCCGTGTCTCATCGTTTGTTCCCACTACAGGGCTCGCGATATCACCACCATGGATCGTACACTTTCTATCGCAGAGATACGTTTCTTGATCTGCACTCTTGCAACCGACCATACCTTGGCGCAACTCGCCCGATGCTCCAAAAATTTCCACGAGCCCGCTATCCGGGTTCTCTGGAGCACCCTCCCTGATATATCCCCGCTAGTCCGGTGCTTTCCCGCAGATGCATGGACTGTTGTTCGCGTTCCTCGTGTTGGAGATAGCATTGTAAGCACGACTTGCTTTTCGCAAGCCTCGGCTCGGGTGGCTCATGTCAGTGTCATTGCAGAAACTTGTGCGATCTCTAGCCCCACAAGACTGGACGACGTTTCTCAAGTATTCCAACCTGGTGCGAAAGCTCGGAACAGCGCAGAAGTCAAGCGACCGTGCCGATGGTGGGACCTATAAGCTAGAACAGCGGGTGCTCTTGGAGTTATCTGCGTATCGCCCCGTATTCGTCTTGTTTCCCAACCTTGTCGCCTTCGAGTGGCCTGGAATACGGCTTCCGGAAGAGGACCTGCCCGTGGTTCTTGGTTTTCTCAATCCGAATATTTCCAAAATCATCATCCACATCGCCGAACCACACCATGACCCCAACTTTCTCCGAACATCCATCTCTCTCATCGCCACTCGTTTCCCGTCACTCAGGGGGATTCACCTGATCCGGAAAGCACCTCAGTTCCAGTTGGAGGATGATCTCCGGCTCGTGCCATCCCTCCTATCTCTCGTTCAGAGCCTCCCTTCCCTTGAATCATTCCGGTCCTTCTATGTCCCTCTTACCGAAGATGCATTTGTCGCCCTTAGAAGCCTTCCAAATCTCAGTCTGCTTAACTTTCGTCTTCCGGAAATGACAGCTACAGCCTGGACAAATGTCAAAACCCGACCCGAACATTTCCCCAAGTTGAAGACAGTGTCAATCTCCTCGCGATCACAGGACTACATCAAGTTCAGTAGTATGGTGTCATTCCCGAACGTCAGAACCGCACGGTTGGTACTAGACGACATCCCGACGGACATCGACTTGCCCCGCATCGTTACCTCAATATGCTGCCAACTCTCGCCCTCCCTCTTGTCACTCACCTGCATCATGCGTACTCAAGATGACCGCCAGATTCGCAGACAATTCAAACAATCGAGTCCCATCATCCGCCTCGATCATCTGCAACCCTTTTTCAAGTTTGTCAACCTTACGCTCTTCAGATTCTCTGTGGCTTCCCTTTACGAACTGGACAACACCGCGTATTCCGCTTTCGCTCAGGCGTGGTCGCAAATCAGGTCATTCGAGGTCGGACAGGGCAAGCTCTGCGTGCACCTCCAGCCGCCGGCGATGCGCGAGGTGCTCGTCCCTTTCGCCATCCATTGCCCGAAGCTCGTCCACCTAAGCGTGCGCTTTAGCGGCAGAAACATGGATGTTTTAGCCAACGGTGGAATCGAGAATCCCATTCCTTAAGGCACCTATAACACGTCCGTCGTGAAGACCTTAAACTGCTTCGACTCGTCAATCGCCGAAGCGCCGCGTGTCGCCGCGTTTCTTGCGCTAATTTTCCCGAAGCTGAAGGAAGTGGTATGGAAGGAGTCGCGAGATGGTATGGTACAGCCAGGAGAGTCATGGGAGGAGGTTAAGCGGTACCTGCCATTGTTCGTATCGGTACGAGAGGACGGGCGGCGGCGTGAGGCGGAGAGGCAAGAGCAGCAACGGTCGCCGTGACCCAAGGTGCCATCTACGTACTGGTCAAATTGGAAACCATATACCCCAAGCGACATACTTATGTTACCTTGTCAGTTTACCTTCCCCATGACGGAGACCTGCTCCATCAAGTGACCGACGATACCACTGCCTCACGTCATGGTTGATTATTGAATGTGGGACTCTCGGACCCTTCTTGGTCCTAATCTTCTTCCCCTCCACCACAGAAAACGCTAGTTGTGCCCGGATCAGTCTAGGAGAACCGCGAACTGTCAATCTGTTCAAACGGGGCCTTTTGGCTTCAAGTACTACTACAACTCTACGGAGCACTTTGACTGATTTCAACTCATTAGACCTCCTACCGAGGCATAAAAAGGCATCGACTGCTCTGCATTGCAGAGGTTCTCCATCTCTGCGACGAGATGGACGGAGCAGCGTTGGCAGCGCTTGTACAAGGCTGCATGACATTCTATGAACCAGTGGGGAGACGTTTCGGGCATGTGCCCGTGGTGCTCAATGATTCAAAATAAGTGCGCGCTCCATGACCACTTTAGCCCTCGTGTCGGCTAGCGTAATATGCACAAACTGCATGCCATTAACGTACAATTTAGTGAAAACCTACGCCTTTTGATCCAGGTAAATTCACGTCCGAACTCTCGGCTTAAGCTATCGCACCTCCGGTAGACCTCAGGATAAGAGCCTCAGCCTCTGGCGAGCGAGGCTTCAGTTGAACCCGTGAGTCTTCCGGATGCCTACCATGAGTTTACGGTGAGTCCAACGAAGAACTAGCGAGACCAAGCGCATACTTACGAGACGAATCCGTTAGCCATTCGCGGCTCAATAACGATCTCTCGACCACAGTCATCCAACGGGCGGGAAATATTGAACGTGTGTAGCACACTTGCAACGTTGATAAAGAGCGCCGCGAGGCCGAAGTGTCTTCCGGGGCACGTCCTGGGGCGGACGATGTCAGAGAAACCGTCATTCCGGAGTGGATGTGCACTCGCACGGCGCACCTTCTGCCAAACCCAAATATAAAATCGCTTGGATCCCGCACACTAGGGTCAAGCTTCCCATCCCGAAGGAAGCGTTCTGGATGGAACTCCTCCGGGTTCTCGTACGCTTCGGGATCGCGCAGGCAAGCCCTGTCGGAAGAGTCATTATTAGGCCATCAACGCATGCATGCGACGAGGAGAGCACATACCAAATGTTTGCCATCAACACGGTCCCTGCTGGGATGAAATATCCGCGCAGCTCGTCGTCATTTCTCGTGCAGTGCGTGAGGCCGAGCGGGGCCGATGGCATCCAGCGGAGGGCCTCCTTGATTATCGCGTCGATGTACACGAGCAAGTCGCGGTCACTGAAGTCTGGGAAACGATCTGGGCCGACGACGGCATCAAGCTCGGCCTGAGCCTTCTTCTGTATGTTTGGGTAGAGGGACATGGCGAGAAGCACCGTCGTAAGCGTGGAGACGGTCTGTAAATTCGCTCTATCGGACCATTGCTCGAGGTAGGGTAAGATGAATAAAGTTACCGAGTCAGTTCCAGCTACATGAGGTTATAAGCTCTGTTCAATATCGTAGGGATAGATTGGAATGCGCCAAACACACCTTCCATCGAATCGACCGCGATGCGCTTAGCAATGAATTCAATGTCGGCGACGTGCTCTTTTTCTTGGTCATCCTTGAGAAGACTAGTGATCACCCCACCAACGACGCACGGAGGCGCATCGTCCCCTAGCTTTTCCTGTAAACGAATTCAGCGCAAGAGACAAAACCAGGATACTTTCCTAACTGACCGCGGCAGCTTGATAACACGCAAACGGCGTGTTCATGAGGCGCTCCAGCCCTGTCCGCCATTTCGCAAACCGTCTTTGGAACGGTACGAAGGATGGCGAGTATCGAAGGATAGGAAAGAAGTCTACGAGGAAGCCGCCTGACACGAGGACTTGTCGGCCGCCCTCGAGGCCTCCTTGGATCGCGGCCACTGCCTCGTCAATATCGTTCTGCGTCTCTATGCCATACAGTACACGGAGCAGTGTGGTAGCCACCGACCTGGTGAATGAGCTCAGTACCCTGGGCATAACATATCTATATACCCCTTACTTTGTCAGATGCCTCTCGATATCGATATCGCGCGAGTGCTCGAGCAGTGTACGTAGGAACGTCCGGGTGGTCTCCCGTTGAATATTTTGGTAGTTACCGACCGCCGTTGGACTGAAATGTTGCCAGAACGCACGCCGTCGGAGCTTCCACTCCGGTCCGTATGGCATCAGGCCGAAGGATGTATCGTACCCCATTCTAGATGCACCTCATTTTCAGCGTGAACGACGTCTAGAGCGACACTGCCAAGTACGCACAGTTTCAAGCTTGCGGTTTGTTTTCGATCCGACGTGTTCGCAGAGCGCTTGTCGAGGTATTCGACAATCACGTCTGCGCTGCCGAGGACGACTACTGGCTGGGTAAATACGTGCAGGCAGAGGATATCTCCTGTTGACACCCCATGAAGTCTACGTTGCATTACACGAAAACAGTGCGTACCGTATTTCGCACAAAGGTCACGGAATCCCTCCCATTGCTTAGCTTTTGGCATATCCAATGCATTTCCGAAGAATGGGAGTGACCGAGGGCCCGGGGGAGTCGAGAGCCTTCGTGAGCGTGTGTTCCATGTAGCAAGAGAGCGCAGGTATAAGAAAGCTAGCAAGGAAAGCGACAAGCCCAGTGCATACGGCAGACTCGCGCTGATCTCAGGAATGGGTGGGTGGGTGTCAGTGCTGTTCCAGTTCAACATGGTGCCCGATGACTTACAGCATCTGGATGAATACGCGGAGAAGAATTTATAGCGGTCGTTCGGATGGAGATTCAACTTATTTCAGGCTCCGGCGTCAACGTCCAAGAGAAAAGAAACCAACTGGAAGCGCGTATTGAACCTAGATAAGCCGCACGCCCTTCCATCGCGGCGCTTGGACATATACCGGGCGAAGACCTAGGAACACGCGTACAATCAGTTCACACCGCGTGGAGCCGCACATTGGGGCCTACCCACCTGAAATGCATGCGACCCAACTCGTGATAGTTGACGATGTCGCACAATCCCCGGCGCAGCCCAACTCTCCTGACATGTCTGGCTGGTGAAAGTCATGCAGGCCGAAGCCAATCCTTAGACTCAAGAATGGGCTACTCTAGATTCGAATGCAAATACTTCTGAGTCGTGCAATGATGTTCTGCCATACACGACACCTTATGTAATGTCTTTCGTCACATCTTCGCATGCTTCACAACCAGCACCTCAGCGCGAGTAGAGCGGGGCCGGAAAACGCATCTCGCATCTTCAGGTCGTCTGTCCCGTCCTATCGGTGAGCAAAGGCATTGCACCTCTGCGAATAAGACACTCACGATACGAAACCGCTCGCCATCCGGGGCTCAATCCTGATCTCCTGACCATGATCGTCCAGCGGTGGCAAAAACTCGAAGACGTGCAGCGCACTCGCGGTATAGATGAACACGGCGGCAAGGCCGAAGTGTCTTCCAGGACAGATCCTGTTCGAAAAAGACGGAATCAGTATCCGTACATCGATGAGAAGAGGACAGTTGAAAAAATCGAAGCCAACTACCTCCGACCGAAGCCAAACGAGAACGCGCCAGGGTCCTGCGCGTCTGGATTGGGCTTCCCTTCCCGGAGAAATCGCTCAGGGCGGAACGCCTCTGGGTCGTCGTACACGGCGGAGTCGTGCAAGCAAGCCCTGCGCATTCGCCGTATCGTACCATGTCCATAAGCATGAGCCCACGGTCGAACGACCCGGAAAGTCGACGCACCAGATGTTTGCCAACAGGACAGTTCCCGCGGGAATGAAATATCCGTTGATCATTTCATCCTCCCTCGTACAGTGGGTAAGCCCGAGTGGGGCCGATGGCATCCATCTCATGGCCTCCTTAATGATCGCCTCGAGATAGACAAGGGACTCGCGGTCATCGAAGCTGGGCAGGCGGTCTGGACCGACGACGGCATCGAGCTCAGCTTGGGCTTTCTGTTGTATCGAAGGATAGAGTGACATGGCGAAGAAGATTGTGAGGAGGATAGATGTGGTCTGGTAACACATCAGTTAGCGTAACCTTGATGAACACGGCAGAGGACCCACCGTGTCTGTCCCCGCTGTGAAGAAGAAAGTAAATATCAGCATGTACTTGCGCATTTTACTATCGGCGTAGCCTACCGCTGACGGCGTCCAGGGTGATACCCTTAGCAATACGTTCTGCACCAGCCAGAGCATCCTCGTCCTTGCCGTCGCGGCTCAAACTTGCAAGGACTTCGCCGACCATGCACGGGTATGTCTCGTGGTTCCTGTCCTTCTAGATCCTAGCTCGTCGATCCATCGCCTGGGTAGTTAACAGAGAAAGCTGAGCTTACCGACTGTGCTTTGAATCGCGCAAACAGCTCATCTTTGAACCGTACGTTCGCAGTACGCCATTTTGCTAGCTTTCGATGAAAAGGAAGAAATGACGGTGCGAATCTGAGGATGGGAAAGAAGTCCATGAGGAAGCCGCCGGAAATGAGAAGCTCCCGGGTGCCTTCGATGCAGTCCCAGATGAGGGAGAGCATCCTGTCATCCCTACCCTTCGCATCGAACCCGTAGAGAGTCCGGAGCATTGTTGCAGCAACACATCTTGGGGCGGATAGTCAGTGACCATCAAAGTCCAATCGTATGAAATAACAGATGCAGCCAACTCACTCCTGCAAGGTCTCCTCGAGCCCCACCGGGTCTCTAAGCATCGTGTTGAGGAATCTCCAGGTCATCTCGCGCAGAACCGCATGGTACTTCGTGATACCTGTGGGACTAAACTGCTGCCAGAACGCCCGTCGGTGACTCTTCCATTGCGACCCATACGCCATCAGTCCAAACGTCGTATCATGGCCCATTCTGTAGATGACGATCGTTCAGCACAGGTTCCGCTAACTGGGAAAAAGAGGCGAAACGATGCGCACAAAGGAATGCTCGGAGTTTGCTTGCGGTCCGAGGTGCTCGCGGAACGCCTGTCCAACAGCTCAAATATGACCTCGGAACTTCCCAGAATGACCATATCCTGGGTAAACATTCGTAGTCGAATAATGTCGCCTACCCCTTTCAATGTGAATAAGGCATTGTTAACCATGGAGATGACTACATGCGCACCGTGTTTTGCGCACAGATCTCTCAAGCCCTCCCACATCCGAACCTGGGGCATATCAAATATATTGCCGACGAAGGGAAGGGGCCGAGGACCTGGTGGCAAGGGTGGCCGACGTAGACGCGCCAGGAAAGAGCGCAGGTAGAGGAAAGAGAATGTGACGATTACGACCGCGATTGAAGCCAAATGACGTGAGGAAGGATCCCATGACTTGAAATCAGCCATGGCAAGTTTGAGGGGCATTCACGGGCGATATGGAGAACGCTGGTCGCAGAAGGTTGAGTTTGGCCTCACAGTGAAAAAGGCGGTCACCCGCGAGGAAGAAAGACGACAGAAGCGAAGACCGGCCACCATTCACTGTGCAGTGATAAAATGGTTGAAATGTAGCTCCTGAGGGCAGTGCTGGGGTATGCTCACCTGCTCAAGCTCGCAAATGACGATCCTAGCTCGCAAATGACGATCCTAGCTCGCAAATGACGATCCTCTCAAAATAGCAAAACCCCAAGCGCGGTAACACTAACACTCCGTGTCATCGGGGTGGAAAGAGACGGAGGCGTTCGTCTTGTCCAATAAGCTACGCCTTAAACGGTAAACAAGCATAATCGGCCAAAGGATCATCGATCAGCAAGGAGGAGTGCAACGTGGATTCTAAAGCTGTCTCGCCGTGTGAGACCGGAGAGTATGAGATGTAGCGCACGGTGGCGCACCTGATTCTGATTCTCTACCCTAGCACCATCCTACAGGCTATATCCACCTTTTGGCCGCTCCGAATCCTAGCATCGTAGAGTCGCCTCACGGTGGGCTGGGAAAGTTCGCTTGATACTCATGGTCGACCTGCAGGCACCGTGCTCGGCGATATGGATAGTTTCAGTCCAAGAGAGGCTGGCGAGGGCACATAGAATGGAAGTTTCTCCAGGTCATGGTGCTGGACGAGGTCTATGGACGAGTTTCGAGTGTCGCGCAGCATGATGATGCGGGCGCTCGACGACCCAAATGCGCGTCAATGCGACTGGTCACAAGCTCGTGATCGGTCACGCTAGCAAGTACTGCAGGCGCGGCCTTGCGGCAACGAATTGAGGGTGCCTCTTCTTCAACCAACCCGGCCAGAGTCCCCGCCATAGGTCGAGCGAGCAGACTGCAGTGGCTTGACATTCATCAGGCACCGCTTCTCCGAGTTTTAATCGCTCCAGTGCTATGAGTACTACTACATGCTGGAAGAAACAGTAACGGCTGCCAGAGCTTCGTGGGCTGACTGGTATTATCTACAGTTAACGAGTCAAGAGCACGGTGGGTAACGCATCGCCGCAATCTCGCGCTCAACCAAGGCTGCAGCCTCAGGAGAGCGCAGCTTGACAGTGCACCGGCAGTCTTCAAGATAGCTGCATGTCCGAGTCGTAAATTTAAAGTCAGTCCTAAACTCTTACACCTTTCAACTCGGATGGCCGTGCGACTATGGACTCACGACAGGGCACCATCGGACATACATGGCTCGATTCGGATCGCATTCCCGTCGTTATCAAGAGGGGCACTGATATTGAAGACATGCAAAGTTGACGCCACGCTCAAGAAGAGCATCGACTCAGCAAAGTATCTCCCAGGGCATATCCTAAGTAGACAAGTCACTCGAAGGTGAGGACATTTAGTATGACGCAAATAAAGTAGACTTGCCTTCTGCCAGAGCCGAAAATAATGGTCGCTGGATCGAGGACGTCTGGGTCCAGCCTGCCATCACGAATGAACCGATCCGGACAGAACTCCTCTGGGTCCTTGTACACGTTCGGATCGCGCATACACGCCCTGTTCACAATGTCAGCAAGAAAAGTTTTCTGTCGTTAGCTCCCAGAGACGAAAACTGACCAACTGTTGGCTATGATCACAGAGCCTGCAGGTACGAAATACCCCCGAAAGAAGTCGTCCTCCACCGTGCGGTGCGGGATACCTAGGGGCGTGACTGTGTGCCAACGAATCGATTCCTTGACTATGGCTCGGATGTACACTAGGGAATCGAGATCGGCGAAATTGGGGAGGCATCCGGGTCCGACGACACGGTCCAGCTCAGCTTGAGCCTTTTGCTGTACCTCCGGGTACAGCGACATGGCGAGCAATGTGCTTTGCATGGTCGCGACTGACTGTATCGCACGTCTGTCAGTAGTCATAGTGTTGCAGATACAGGAATCTCCCCCACCGTATCTGCGCCAGCTGAGGAATGATGAGTCGCATGCGGAGAGGGGCGAGAATAAAACTACTCGCCTTCATAGACAACGGCCGCGATGGACTTCACGAGCTCGTCCCAGTACGGCGCATCATCGAGCTCATCCCTCTTCGTCACTCCAGCCAGCAGCTGGTCTACGACAGTTGTACATGACGCCATAACATACTCGCTCTTGCACTGGCACGCAAACGAACATGTCAACACTCGTGTTCGTGGCAGCTGCACCAGCACTTACAAGAGAAGTATTCCGCTGTTCGAACGGGACATTTTTCAAGATCTCCTGCTTCATTCGCCATATGACGCACTTCTTTTGGAATCCGGCACCCGGGAACCACTCGGGGATGTACCTCAGTATTGGGATATAATCCACGATGAACTTCCCGGGAACAAAGCATTCTGAGATACCCTCGACCGCCTCACGGATGTTGCGCACGATCTCGAGGTCGTCGTCGTCGATATCAATGCCATACACGATCTTCAGCAGGGTTGCGGAAAAGACGCTGGCAACAATGAAGCAAATTAGCGTCCAGTGCGTGTGCATGAAGGAGAGGATAGTCTTACAATCGAATATGGTCCATGTACCCCTCAGGTTTGTCCAGAAGCTTCTTCAAAAAGAGGGGAGCGAAAGACTCTTGCGCAGGCCGATACTTGACGATTGCGCCGGGGTGGAAGTGCTGCCAGAGAGCGCGTCTGTAGTCTCTCCACCGCTGCCCATAGGGGAGCAACCCGAGAGCCCAGTCACTCCCGGAACTACCGGTCCACGCCACTCAGCGAGGAGTCGAAATGGCAATGCAAACGATCTCAAGGAGACGTAGCGTGACACTCACAGCTCGACAATCGGTCCAATGAGTCTATCAGAGCTGTTCGCGGTGCGTTTCTCGAGCACTTCGGAGACTGCAGCAGCACTGCCGAGAACAATGAAGTCCTTCCCCGGAGTACGGAGATGTATGATGTCGCCTGAGAATGACATAGTCAGTAATTTCAAACAGTGTATTAACACGACCTACGCACCGTACTCCTTGCACAAAGCCGCCAACCCAAGCCACTGTCTTGTCGTCGGCATATCGAACAAGTTCCCGATGATGGGGAGCCCTGGAGGGCCAGGGGGCAAGGCTCTCCCACGAGTACGCCTCGTCCATTGAACGACTGACCGCAGGTAAAAAGTAAGAGAGAGGAGGACAGTGGCGTAAACGACCATGAAGCCTGGCATGAAAACAGAGGTGACGGCCATCACAGTGAGCGTAAGTGGCGGCGGTCGGCGGACGGTGCCCCAGTGACTCGGACGTCGCGACCAGCCAGCAGTCTGGCCATTTTATACACTCAAGGCCCGCGTATCGGGGCCCGGGCAGGAAGGTTTCAGTTCAGCGACAGGGTGGACACAGGAGCTAAATAGAAGACCGAGTCCGGTGGACAGGTGGACAGTAATCGGCTCGGCACAAGGGGGAGAAAGAAGGCGCACGACCTGGGAAGGTTTCGAGTGGGAACAGACAGCACTAGGGTCGATGAACATGTCCAGGCAGGCCCAGTTATGTCGCCCCCCGAGTATCTGGTATTTTGAGTCGAGAGGTTCCCTTTTGAATTTCATTTTGGATCGCTCGAGGGGCTGAGGGATCGTCTGACGCCGTGCTTGTCATCGGCATGGGCCCGGAGCCACGGGTGGTCCAAATCGAAGCGAAGGGCAAGAAGATACGTAGATCACGAGTTTTTAAAACACCAGAGACGACATCTGTGAGGCGACAAGGAAGTTTCTGAGAGTATTGATAGTTTCAAGTTGAAGCAGCTACGGGAGGTAGGGCCCCGGAATAGACAACCGGCGGCAGTGCTCACCAACCCGAAGTTGACCACGATGATGAGCGTCAATGCAGAGTACTTACTCCGACGTTGCATGTCATTGTAAGTACGTTGAGACTACCAGAATGTCGAGTACTTCTGACAACTCAATGCAACTATGTTCAAGGTTACAAGTAAGCAAGCCCGCGCATTGCCTCATAGTTCCCAACGCTGCAGCCTCGCCGGGAGACCCGGGCCGCTGCCTGACAACCAATCTGCAGTCTTCGAGATAGCTGCCCGTCGTAAAGTTAGTGTCGACAGTGTTATGGGTTCCTGTAGTCTCACCTACGATACAAACCCGTCCATCACGAATGCAGGGGCGTACTGATGGAAAAAACATGCAGACCATCCGCTATGTTCAAAAGAAGCATAGCACGACGCCCACAAGTAGGATGTAGGACCACGGCGACTAACAGATGGGTTGACCAGTGATGGATAATGTGCAAAATCAATCCAAGAATCCAAGGCCTACCAAACGCTTGTTGACTTTCAACTGGGTGGGGTCAATGATAAGTACAGTACGATGGGCACTTACGGTTGAGACATGCATGTGAGGAATGTGGGGGTCGGTGAAGGGTCGGTCGCAATATCTTCATCACAGTTATACATATGATATTGAGTCTGGAAATCCATAACTAAGAATGGATTACAATGACAAAGTCACGGACTGTTCGAGCGCGGCGCCGCGTATAAGTTGCTCTGCACTCGGAGAGCGCGCTCGAATTGTACACCTCGAGTCTTTCATATATCTAGTGAAGACGGGGAGGTCACCGGCACGCCTTCTGAATGGTGCCTCCAGAGGACTTACGAAATTATCCCTGCTGTAGCTTCGGGCTTGATTTTGATCGGTCGACCGTCCTTATCCAGAGGAGGGGTAACGTCGAACACTTGCAGGATGCACGCAACGAAAATGAACAGCGTCGCATCGGCGAAGTATCGTCCTGGGCAAATGCTATCGACAGGTTAGCAATGAAGACTGAGGCATGCACACGCTGCCGGCTGATTTACCGACGCCCGAATCCGAAGCAAAAGTCGGTGGGATCAGCCGCATCTGGGTCCAGTTTGCCATCCTTCAGGTATCGTTCGGGCATAAACCTGTCCGGTTCGGGATATCGCTCAGCATCGTGTGCGATCGCCCTAAGTAAACCGTCAGACCACCTGTGACCAACAAGCACTGTCCAATAAACATGCGTACCACATGTTGACCAAGATAGTCGTATCCGCGGGAATAAAATGTCCGTTATACTCGTCGTCCACCACGCTGCAGTGCGCAATGCCGAGGGGAGCGGCACTGTGCCATCGGAGGAGCTCCTTGATGACTGCGGAGACATACGGCAGATCGTCCCGGTCCGCAAATGTTGGCAGCCTGTTAGGCCCGACGACCCTATCGAGCTCTGCCCTCGCGTGCCGCTGGACTTCGGGGTGGAGGGAAAGAGCTGGGAAGAGGCTTTGGATTGTGGCGTATTGCTTTCATATGCCTCAGCAGAAGCACGGGCGGTCCCGAACAGAGTGGGTACTAACCGTGTCCAGACCGGCTGTAAAGCGCTCAGTGAGGCAGGCATGATACTAAACATGAAGCTAGAGGCGCTGAGTTCTCACCTGCGTAGGCCAATCCAGTGGCGCTCATGGCGATATACTCTTCTTCCGCCGCGGACGCGAAGTCATCGAGTCGGGAGAGCTTCGTCAGTATGGCGCTGGCCATTGAGTTCGGGCTTGTTCCTTTAGACTGCCAATGGGCGTGTTTTGCTGAGCAACTGAACGAGCAGCTGAGAACGTTTCAGCACGTACCACCATCTCCTTAGCCTGCATCCAAGGCAGCTCTCTCAGCATGTGTGCGTATTTCCTGTGCTCCGCTAGCTGGCGCAGAAAGCCGGTCCCTGGAAGCCAAGTCGGTATGGCGGTTAGAAACGGCATATACTCCAGTACCGTCGAGCCTTCAACGAGCACATCCACGCTTTTGAGCGCCCTTTCGAAGATCACCATCCTCTCGTCATCCCGCTCAGCGATGTCTAGGCCGTGGGCTGCTTTGCAAATTGCCGTCCCTAGGGCGCTGCCAAGGCGTTTATTAATAAACAACACCGGTCAGAGATGGATGGGAGGGTGGACTCACTACCGGATATGCTCGTCCAGTTTCTCTGGGGCCGCGAGAAGCCCATTAAGCAGCCGATGAGCACCCTGCTCCACCACCCCTCGGTATTTGGGGACCGCACCAGGGTGGAAGTGCTGCCAGAAGGCGCGTCTGTGCCGTCGCCACCATGGTCCGTAGGGCATGAAGACAAAGTTCCACTCCCAGCCCACCCTGTGACTCGTAGATAAGCACGCAATATTTACTTTCGGGGCAAGACGGTCAGAAATTCACATCTCTACTGCGGTGGACACGGGGCGCGAAGAATTGATCGTGGATCGTTTTTCGAGAAGGTCTGATGCGGTCCCGACGTCGTTGATAAGAAGGATGGAACGGCCCAAAACTTGCAGTTGCATCAGATTTCCTGCCGCCTGCGCGTCAGCAACGGTGTTCGCAAGGGGAGGGACGAGACGACGTACCGTATCTCCTAGAGAGCTCTCTGTATCCGACCCATGGTGAACCTCGAGGAAGGTCGAACAGGTTTCCGAGGAGAGGTAAACCAGGGGGACCGGGAGGTAAAGGGAGTCCACAGGCAGAAGACTTCCTACAGAGGAAGACTACGACGAAGGACAGTGGTATCAAGAGAAACAACAGTCCCGGAATTGTGAGAGGTGACACCGCCATATTGTGCGAGGAGTACTCACCGTGAGCAGAGGGCCGCTTTGCAGCCTATATACGTTGGTGAATCGTGAGAGAAATGCCCTGGCTGTCTATAACGCGTCAAGTTGGGCGCCGCCTTACCTGTTCATCCACTGAGTAATGTGAAACAAATGGGTGGCATCAGAATCGCAGAAGCCGACGATCGGATAGGATATGCCCTATGCCAGGCCTGAGGAGGGAAGGGGCGGTACGAAACCGAACAAGTAACAAGCGTGATATAACCTTCGATTCTATCATCATTTCTCAAGTACCAAAGTCGTACCTTGCAAACTTCGGAAAGACATTGCTCCTGAAGCTCACCACGCGCCTCGTTGGCCATGATACACATGTTAGGTGGGACATGCGATTCAGCCCTAGGCGGCGCTTTCTTCGGTGTCAAAGGGTGACGTGCCTAGCTGATTATGGGCGTAAATGGTAGCCTGTTCAACGGCCAGGACCCGGTTGCTATAATGGGCACGGTTCTGAATCCGAGGACCGGACTGGGTAGGGTCAGTGTAAGCATCGAGAGCTCCGAGGCTCGACCCAGCAGCGTTCCCAAGTGTTGTTTTGAACTGTTCATTGATAAAGGAGTCCAGACGGTCACAGGTGCTAACCCATCGTGATTCACAAGGACAATGTCGCCGACTCCTCGAGCGCAGTGCGACGTATAAGCTCCTCTGCGCTTGAAGACCGAGGTCGAATCGTACACCTGGAGTCTTCCAGATATCTGCAGGGAAGAAGAACAGGTCACGAATATATCTTCCAGCACTGCGAGCGTAAGACTCACGATATGAGCCCGGCCGTAGCTCGAGGTTCGATTTTGATGGCACAACCATCCTCGTCGAGAGGAGGGGTGATGTCAAATACGTGCAGCACGCACGCGACGAAGATGAAGAATGTCGCATCCGCGAAGTACCTGCCTGGACATATGCTGATAACAGTTTAGGATCTTTCTGATCACTTTACTTACGCACACATAAGATATAAGATAACATACCGACGCCCGAATCCGAAGACCACCCCGGCGGGATCGATCGCGTCCGTGTCCAGCTTGCCCTCTTTCAGGAATCGTTCAGGCATGAACATATCCGGTTCAGGGTACCGCTCTGGATCGTGTGTAATCGCCCTATGCACAGCGTCAGAGGACTGGCTGTCGACCAACGCGACCCGGACATACCACGAATTGACCAAGATTGTGGTGCCTTCGGGTATGAAATATCCCCCATACTCATCGTCCGCAATACTACAATGAGCAATGCCAAGCGGGACGACGCAGTGCCACCGGAGGAGCTCCTTGACGATGGCCCCGACATACGGGAGTGCGTCCCGGTCCGCGAAAGTCGGAAGCCTGTTGGGTCCGACCACGCTGTCGAGCTCCGCCCTCGCTTTCCGCTGGACTTCTGGATGGAGGGAGAGCGCCGGGAAGAGGCTTTGGAGCGCGGCGTATTGCTGTCATCCCCATTCAGCGGAGCGTTTGGTAGTTCTGATCATGGGGGTGCACTAACCGTGTCCAGACCAGCTGCAACGCCGCGCCATGAGCGAGGCTCTGGTGGGCACGACGATCTGCGTTCTCACCTGCGTACGCCATTCCCGTGGCGCTCATCGCGATGCCTTCTTCCTCTAGCACAGACGCGGGGTCGAGTCTGGAAATTTTCTCGAGGATGGCGCTGGCCATTGAGTTCGAACTTGTGCCGTTAGTCTTCCGATGTTCGGATAACGACTAGGATGAGCAGATGACTAGGTGAGATTTTGTGCCATACGCACCGCCATCTCCTTGGCCTGCGTCCAAGGCAACTCTCTCAACATATGCGCATACTTCCTGTCCTCCGCAAGTCTGCGTAGAAAGCCTGTGCCTGGAAGCCATGTAGGTATGGCGGTCAAGAAGGGCATGTACTCCAGCACCGTGGCGCCTTCGATAAGTACATCGACGCTCTTGAGCGCCCTTTCGAAGATCTCCATTCGCTGGTCATCCTTCTCGGCGATGTCCAAGCCATGGGCTGCCTTGCAAATTGAGGTCCCCAAAGCGCTGTCAAGGAAGGTATGGCTGAGCGATTCCAGGTGGAGATGAATGCACGAGTAAACTCACTAGCGGAGATGCTCCTCAAAATTCTCCGGGGTCGTAAGAAGGCGAGACAGCAATCGATATGCGCCTTGCTCCAGAACGCCCTGATACTCAAAGATCGCACCTGGGTGGAAATACTGCCAGAAGACGCGCCGATGGCGTCGCCACCACTGGCCATAAGGCATGAAGGCCATGCTCCACGCCCAGCCCGCCCTGCGGCGCCCAGTTCAGCACATCAACGACGTAGAAGTAGGCATCATCGACTGCGCACATTTCAACCGCGGTCGACAGGGCGCGGGAAGAGTTGACCACGGACCGCTTTTCTAGGAGGTCGGACGCGATCTTGGGGTCGTGGATAAGGAGGATGGAACGTCCCAAGACCTGCAGGCAAACCAAATTGCCTGCGAATGGCACTCAGCATTTTGCCGCCCGATAGCTTTGGTGCAGAGATAGACGTACGAAATAACGCACCATATTTCTTAGACATCTCTCTGTAGCCGACCCACGGTGAAGCTTTAGGCAAGTCGAACAAGTTCCCGAGAATGGGGAGGCCACGGGGACCGGGGGGCAAAGGTCGGCCTGCTGAGCGTGTAGTAAACTCAGACGACTTCCTGTGGAGGTAGACCGCGATAAGAGACAGCGGAACCAAGAGAAGGACTACTTCGGGAGTTGCGAGGAACAGCGCTGGGTCAAGGATAGTCCTCATATTGTGCTGGGAGTACTAAGTATTAGTGAGTGGAAGGATGAGGCTTGAGGCCTGAGGCCTAGCTTGAGGTGCCGCTTATGTACAAAGGCTCGTGAGAGAGGTACCGTGACAATAATCTGGTTTAGGTTCGAGTACACCACAAGAGACCCAGGGAGACAACGCCAGAATCACAGGAACCGGGGATTACTGTAAGACATCAGAAACGTTTAGGGACGCGCGAAGGATCGCCATGCACCACGCGGAGTAAAGTGGGCGATATGAGGAGAACCAATGAATTTCCAGTCCTTCTAGAGAGTTGATTGCGCAGATTTCGTACCTTGTCCGACGTCCGGGTCAATGCTCGACTTTCACTTCGCGTTCGGTTTCCGCAATTGATGAGGCCGTCGACGGGCTTCCCATAAGTCGTCAGAGAGACATGCAAATCGCTCTGCCAGTGTTTGTGTTTTCTTCCGTGGCAGAGGAAGTTAGGAACACACCTTGCTCCCACTATCCCAAGTTACGTCGATTGACGATCTGAAAAGGAGGCTACAGATGAGCTCCAATCAGGATGTTTCAAGGATGCTAGATGTTGACGTCGTACCTTGAATTGGACCCCTGTAGCGGGATGCTCTTCGCAAAGGCCGCTTCACCTGCTAGCTATCACGGCACAGAAAGCTCGACGAGGAGGGTTCGAACGAAGAGTGACAATGAGGACTTGTCGGCGCCGGTGACAAAGTTGAGTTACCGATGACGGAGTCCGGGGGATGCGTGAGAGGTGATCGGGCCGGAATCCGGGAGATATATTTACGCGCTTTGCGGTCTCGAAATTGTGCCTTTCCGTCGGTTGTGGCTGAAGCGGGGGTACATACGCGACCGATGGCTTCCAATTCTCCGCGCCCTCTTTCAGGGTGGGGCCCTTCATTGTCGCGCCCAATTTCCCGCCTCTTCGCCCTGGTCGAATGCTGCCACCTTTCCGACCAACCACCGTCTCCCCCACTCCCCGACCTGCATATACCCCCACCTGAACGCCACCATATCCTATCGCACGGATCATCTCTTCCCCTCATCTTTCACCTTACGACGTGGATGACCCATTCTCCGCTTTCACCTGTAACCGCCACTCAAGATGCCCCAATTTTCAGCAGCGGTGCTTGCCATCGCCCGACGCGTCATCCACAGACGGGCAGCAGCCGAACAGGCGAGTCCTACCCGTCCATCTCTCTTGGTATCAGTCCAAACTGACGTGACCCGCCGGCTCAAGGGTGGTCTCCTCAATGGCCAGGATCCGACCGCCGTAAACACCGCAGATCCTCTCCGCCTTTGGATCGTTCAAGTCGGTAAGTCTCTTCCCGTTCTGAGCTTCACAACCTCCGTTCCGATCAGGCCGTAACAGGTGTCATCGTCCTAACCACCCAACTCCTTGGGCTCGCCTTGCGCAAGATCAAGCAGCCCAAGGTCATTGCTGAAGTCCTTGCTGGCATCCTCCTTGGTACGTTTCACCTCTCTATGCCGTGGTCACGGTAGACTCAAGTCGCCTTTCCAGGCCCGACGGCATTCGGCCGCATCCCCGGCTTCACAGAACACATCTTCCCCGTCGATTCCCGCCCCTTCCTCTCACTTGTCGCGAATATCGGTCTCTGTCTCTTCCTCTTCCTGGTCGGCTTGGAAATCGACGCTTCTGTCATCAAACGAAATGCTCGCCTCTCTGTTACCGTAGCCCTCGCCGGCATGTGTCTGCCTTTCGGTACGTTTCATGTACAGTCCTAAACCACAGTCCAGCGTTAACAATACGCCACTTCCTAGGTCTGGGAGCTGCCCTCTCTGTCCCTCTCTACCACATCTTTATCGACCAGAGCGTCAAGTTCACCAACTTCATGCTTTTCACAGGCGTGGCGTACTCGATCACTGCGTTCCCCGTCCTCTGTCGCATCCTCACCGAGCTCAAGATCCTCGACACGACAGTGGGCATTGTCGTGCTCTCCGCCGGTGTCGGCAACGACATTGTCGGCTGGACGCTTCTCGCGCTCTCGGTCGCGCTCGTCAATGCAGGCTCCGGTCTTATGGCTCTGTGGATTCTTCTCGTATGCGTGGGATGGACGTTGTTCATGCTCTTCTTCATGAAACGAGTTCTATACTGGCTCGCGCGGCGCACGGGGTCGACCAGGGACGGTCCCTCGATGTTCTTCATGACCGTAACGATGCTTCTCGTCTTCGGCTCGGCCTTCTTCACTGACATTATTGGCGTACGCCCTTCTTAACTTATCAATTGAAGCAGTGCTAACGTAGAGGACTAGGTCCATGCTATATTTGGCGCCTTCCTGGCTGGCCTCATCGTTCCCCGTGACGGTGGCCTTGCGATCACACTCACCGAGAAGCTGGAAGATATGGTTTCAATTATATTCCTGCCCCTTGTGAGTATCTGATCGTCGAGCCATGGGATAAAGCGAGCTAATGCTTCTCCAGTATTTCATGCTGTCAGGCTTGTCCACGGATTTGGGTCTGCTTAACAATGGTAACGCCCTTGCCGCTTGACTTCATGCAAGGTGGAATGCTGATCGAGGTTACTGTAGGTATCACCTGGGCCTTCACCATTGCTATCTGTTCGCTGTCGTACTTCGGCAAATTTACCGGGTGTACTGTCGCCGCGAGGGTAGCTGGCTTCAACTGGCGCGAGGCCAGCACCATAGGATCTCTGATGAGCTGCAAAGGGTCAGTCTTATTCGTATTCGTCGTCTTGCGCCATCTCACCGTTGTTCTAGTCTCGTAGAGCTGATTGTCCTCAATGTCGGCCTCTCTGCTGGAATCCTCTCTCAGCGCGTGTTTTCCATGTTCGTCCTAGAAGCACTTGTCCTTACATTCATGACTACGCCCGCGGTGGTCCTCCTTTACCCACCCGAGCTCCGTGTCCGAGCTTCTGCTACGGGAGCCAACTTCGCCAGCGCCGATGTGCAAGGCACCGCCGAAGATAACGACCCTCGCCTGGACGGACCCAGCACCGCCAGGACCGATGACAAGAAGTCGCGGTTCACAGTCGTGCTCGACAAGATCGAGCACTTGCCTGGCATGATGGCCATCACGCAGCTCATCCTCCCACCTCCACCACCCTACTCCGAACACACGCTATCAATACAGAGCAGTGCGGAGCTGGACGGCAAAGATGTCCCGCCGCCACCTCCCATCCCGCCGGTCTCCATCGATGCCATACGTCTCATCGAGCTGTCCGATCGTACATCGGCCGTGATGAGGGGCTCTAACATCGAGGCCCTGACCGCAACAGACCCCCTCCTGGATATCTTCACGACCTTTGGCGCGCTCCACGGCGCACCCGTCAGCAGTTCGCTCTCGATCGTCCCCTTCGACGACCTCGGGGCGACCGTAGCCGAGCAGGCGCAGCGCACCGAGGCGCACCTCATCCTCGTCCCCTGGCTGCCTCCGCACCATTCCCTCGGCGCGCATGAGTCTCACCCCCACCACGCCCCCCATTCCTCCGCGCAGCAAGCCACGATGGCCACGCCGCTGCCCACCCCGCGCGTCACGTCGCACATGCAGAACCCGTTTGAGGCGCTGTTCCGCGCAACCGCCGCTGGGGCGGAGGAGCGCGACGCGTCGATCTCGCATTCACACTTCGTGCGCGCGCTGTTTGCGTCCTCGCGCACGGACGTTGCGCTCTTCGTCGACCGCCACACGCCTGGGGGCGTTGCGAAAGTCTCGCATGGCGGCACGTACCGCCTGCTCGTGCCGTTCTTCGGCGGCCCGGACGACCGTCTCGCGCTCGACTTTGCCGTGCAGCTGTGCGCGAACCCGAAGATCTGCGCGACGGTCGTGCGCGTGAGCAAGGCCGATGTCGTCGTGGGCGGGGCTGGACTTGGGGCGGGCGCGGGGGACAAGCTGCCGGCGTATGGGGAGGACGATCGGAAGCACGCGGGCGACTTGCACCAGCACCAAAACACGACGACGATCGCTTCGGTGAGCATCCTCCCTATCCTTTCTTTTCTCTTCCTCGACCTCTTTCTCTATATCTATCTCTGTCTGCATATGTTATCGCCCCACCGTCGATCGCGCAGGCGATCGGGGGGGGGGGGGTTACCTTCGGAGAAACTGGCTTCTGACACACATACGTTGCAGGTCTTCCCGGACACTGTGTACGGCCACGCGACGACGCAGACACGCCTCCAGTCCGAGACGGCGGACAACATTGCCTGGGCGCGCTACACCCAACCCACGGACCCCGCGCTCTCACCTGCGCTCGCGCGCATGGAGTTCGTCGAGGAGGCCGCGCCTGCCCCGCTGCACGCAGTTCTGGAGCGAGCGCGCAAGATGTCGGACGCCGCGGTGGAGGAACACAGTAGATTGCTCGTATTGGCTGGACGCTCGCGCCGGTTTGCGGTCGAGAACCACCATGCGGAGCTCAAGACGATCACGGAGGAGTATGGCGGCGTCGGAGGCGAGGTGAAGCGCACGGTTGGCGACGTCACCACTGCGCTCGTCGTGTCGGGCTGCCAGGCGAACGTCATCGTGTTCCAGGCTGCCCTCACCCCGGAGTCCGAGTAATGCTCAGACCTTTATGGTATCTAGAATCCCCCAAAGATGCTCAGGACCAACGACTCGTCGAGCGTAACCTCGACTTACAACTTCATACTGTCATGACCATCTGTTACGGACTCGAATCGACGCTACACCTATAGCCTTCTATCCTCTCTGCTAACGTTATCATCCCCCGTGTATACCCGACTATCATCACCCTTGCGCGTCGTACGCGCGCAACGGCTTGTAGCACTAGTACCCTGTAGGGTAGAAGCGGCGCCGACTCACCTCAGCGCGTTGGTTGTTTACACACACCATCACGCACACATCTATAGCAGCAGTGTTCTTTGCATACAGTATATGAGATTTCATACGGCATACATGCATGAGGTATTGCGGGGGAGAGAGAAAGTGAGAGATAGATAGCACAAGACAAAGTACAGACAAGAATACCGCGACAGCATCGACGAAAACGTAGGAAAGAGGGATGAATGGGGACACAAGGAAATAATCACTCCTTGGTCTTGTCCTTCTTTTTCTCTTTCTTTTCCTTCTTGTCTTTCTTCTCCTTCTTTTCCTTTTTCGACTCCTTCTGTGGCGACAGGGATGCGCAAGTTAGCACCACACGCCAGCAATGAAACGGAGTCACAGGTAGGATCCCAGTATCACAGACGAGGACTCACCTCTCCTCCCTCCGCCTTCTCCTTCTCCTTGAGCTCCTTCTTCTTCTCCTTCTTCAGCGCCTTCTTCTCCTCCTTGCTCAGCTTCACCTTCTTCTTCGGCACGCTGTCGTCGCTCTCCTCGTCCACGTCCATCCCTGCCTCGTCACTCTTCCGCTTCTTGTCCTTCTTGTCCTTCTTCTTCTTCGGGGTCAGCTCCTCCTCTGCGAACGGCAAAACAGCCTCAGCCGCCTTGTCCTTCCCCTTCCCCTTGTCCTTCTTCGACTTCGCCTTGGCCGCCGCGTCGTCGACCTCCATCGCATCTTCATCTGACTCCTCGTCCTCGTCGAGGGCGAGCGACTCGAACACCTTGCGCATCGCATCCGCATTCTTCGATGGCGGTTCCCCTGTCTCGAAAAAGTTCAGGCGCTCCTCGACCTGCTGTTTCAGGGCCTCGCCGAACTTGGCAGTCGGGTTGTCTGCAAATCGTTGAGACGGGGTGTGGACAACATAAGGTTCAAGCTGGACACACCGGTGTAGCAGTCTATCCTGGCTGCTATTGAGCACTTATTGGCGAGGAATCTTGAGATCCGGCCCTTGTACTTAGGGCCTGCACGGCCGATGAACGATGAGTGGTAGATGAGACCGTACTGCGCTGTGTTAGACGAAAATGAACTAAAGTAGAAGGAAGCAAACGAACCTTCGGTGTGTTACCCTTCGTCTTGAGAGCACGGAACAGCGCCTTCTCAGCACCTAGGATCTGTACTGTTGAAGCGGGGTACTTGCTCAGGTTCGTCAAGCTACCTGCGTGGCTGATGAGCCGCGCGCCGATACGGTCGCCGAGGAGGGCGGTGAGACTCGGCGCAACGTCGTTCATCTTCTCGTGGAGATATGCCTGCAGCGACTTGCGGTACTCCGCCAGCGACACGACCCGAGTCGCGAACAGCCCGACGTTGATGATATCCGTCTCGGAAAGCTCCACACCCATCGAACCCCGCGCCGCATCAAGGATGTTCTGCGCCTTCGTCTCGTCGTCCTCTACGAGCGCCGCAAGCTCCGGCAGCTTCGCCTCTGTGAGAGTCTCCTTCGCACCGATGAACTGCGCTACTCGCGCGTACTGGTAGTTGTCCGGAACGAGCTTGACGAGTTCGGGGAAGTGGTACCCGTACCACTCGCGTACACGCATCGAGAAGAGGTTCACGTCCTTGTCGAGCTGGTCGAGGAGCGCGATAGCCTGGATGATCATGTTGTCGATCCGGTTTACGTTGAACTTGAGCTTCGCGCGCGAGTAGGCATGTCCGAGACCCAGCTGTGCCTTCGTTAGGTCCTCGTCTTGTAGGCCCTTGAGCAGCCGTGCGGCGTGCTCACGGATACCGCGGAGGAGATCCGTCGAGACCTCCTTGGAGGCGCAGTTGATGCCCATTTGCTCCTTGAGGACAGGCGCGAGCGCCGGGTTAACCGCAAGGACGATGGAGGAGCTCTTCTTCGGCTTTTTTAGATTGAGCTCTAGAGTATCGTGGAGGTAGGGGTGGACAGTGTCTTGTAGCTAGTCAACCTCTGTCTTTCAGAGTAAGATACAAATACGAGAACATACTTTCTGAGAGGTCGTTTATGTTTTCCAAAGCGTGCGCTGCATCCTTAAACGGCGCAAAACTGATCAAGGATACCATCTTGTTGAATTTTGAGAAATCGTCAATGGAGGCCTGGACGGCCTTGTCGAGTGCGCCGACGACATCGTGTAGCTTGACCTCGAATACTGCGTAGCCGGAAGATGTTTCGAAGAGCGCATGAGTGGCCATGACGGAAAAAAACCAGCCGCTAGAGGGGAAGCAGGAGAACAGTCAAGATTGGGACCGGCCAAGAGCGGGACCGACGTCGGGGACGACGAGCAGAACGATGCGCTCAACGACGGCCACGACGACCAAAATCCTCACCACAAACTTTTGTGACACGTGACGACCTCAGCTGAGCGTCTATGTGGGAATCATCGGACCATGCCGGACCGGTTCCCAAAGGTTTGCTCACAGTCATCGTTGCTGCCACAGCATCGTCGTCGTCACCGTCGAGCAACCTGACTCCCGACCACCACCACTACCACCACCACCTTCTCACCCGGTCTGCCGCTTTCATTATCTTGTCATATGAAACTGTCTCTGGAATTCATGCCGCGAACCAGACTCGCGACCCGTGGTGCTTGTGCACCACTACATCCTGTGGTCCGTGTTGTCCAAGTCGAGCTAGGCTCGTGTTCCAGAACGCCTCGCTGTGTCTTGACAGCGCTACCAAGGGGGCACAAATTATACATGCGCATCTGCGGTCTTGTTTTCCCTTTTTGTCGCTATTCAAGTCCCATTCGCCCGTTCAGGATGTCGTACCAGTCGTTTGAACACGGTCGGAAACACAAGAACCCTCTAGAGCCGATGTTCCCAAGCCATACCAAGACTTATGCATCCTCTCCGTTGGCACGTTTCCTTCTACCTCTTTA
Source organism: Ganoderma sinense ZZ0214-1 (assembly GCA_002760635.1). Lineage (NCBI taxonomy): Eukaryota > Fungi > Basidiomycota > Agaricomycetes > Polyporales > Polyporaceae > Ganoderma > Ganoderma sinense. The sequence continues at coordinate 1,180,987 of AYKW01000069.1, forward strand.
CCTATGACTCCTCAAATGTGCTGCTGCATTTTGCAAATGCAGTCTCTCAACTCCGTCCCCAGTACACACTCCGATCCACCTTCCCACTGCGCAACTCTGGTGCTGATGCTTACCCAGCAAGCACCTCATTCTCCTCCAGGTGCGTGTAGCGGACGCGTGGCTGATCTTCTTGCTCGATCACTCCAAGCATCTCCGACGATTCCGGCCCTCCCTCTTGCTGGGGTCACGTTTAGAGTTCGTGGCGGCACCTTGGAGCACGACCATTCGGGAATGTCTGCCCCGCGAATCTGTACCTAAGGCCTTCTCTTGCCATCTAGAAACTGACCGTGCGCTTTCTTGCAGGCGACGGCGATCTCTCCTCAGTTGTTCAACCCCGTCTTGCCCCGTCCTGGCCCCGCCCAGCATGTCGTGTTCCTGCATGTCTCCTGGGATACCGTTCCTGCAGCCCCTGGTCGTCGCGACAGCTCTCGATCTCGTCCTATCTCATGGATGAGGGTCTGGCAATACAGACTACACGTCTATCGTACACCACCGCCTCTGACGTTCCACATCAGAAGCCACGTTTTGTCCTTGGAGCTCATGTGCCCTCCCCTGCTGCTGCCTCCAAGTCCCCCTCGACGCCACATCCCGAAAGCGATTCCGCACGTCCACCCACCCCGCGTCTGTCCGCTCACCGTCCAGGCTCGGCGTTCAGGGTCGCAGGCCTTTCTCCTCTTCATCCACGCGTCCGTGCTCGGAAAACGCATCCCGATCCCGGACACGACGCACCTCCTCCCTCCACGCAACTGAATGCATACAGATAGCAGCCCAGTCAATGGTCATCCATCAAGGCTGATCGCACCCAGCGACTTGAGCAAAGGCTATAATTATCCCCGTGAAGGAGGAACGTAAGGCAGGCACGTCAGCTCGCGCTCGCACTCCCGCAGCGCCAGCGCCAGCGCCATTCGATCGAAAGCGAACGAAATCTACTCACCGCCAGCACTTGCTTCCACGGGGCAGTGCGTTCGAGCACCTTCGCCACCGCCGCAGCGCTCGTGCGGAACTCCACAGGCTTGCCGCTGGGAAGCATACGCACCCACTCCGGCGCGTCCATGCTCTCCGGGAACCCTTGGTACTTGCCCAGCTCGGCCGTCCTCGACGCGCGCGTGTCGTCGTCGGGCCCCTGGCCAAGGCCAAGACACCGCGGGGCGCCTGCTGCGGCCGTCGTGAGATGGAGGACGTACGTGTCGTCGTCGACGAAGAAGCTTCCGTCGCTCGGTGCCTATTGCGATCGATTCCGTCAGTACATGGAAGACTGGACTGGAAGTGCAAGGTTCGAGCGGGCCTGTTGGCGCTCGTCCAACACGGTGTCCACTGATCGGACAAGGGTGAACGGCGACAGGCAAAAGGCGAGGGGGCGTCGACGAGACCGCGACGGGTCCACTCGACCGTCGCCCGCCGATCACCGATCGCGGCCGCAAAGAAGTAGAAGTTCGGAAACCTAGAGCTTGGCCCAGGGAATGGAGGCTCGCTCACCTTGATGCACTCGACCCGCACCGTGCAGCGCACCTCGTCTGCGAAATCGGGACCCGCAGCCTCGCCGGCCTCGAGCCGCGCCAGCATGGTGTTGGTGCTGATGCCCCGGCTTTGGTTTTGGTTTTGGCTTTCAAGGCTTTGGCTTCGGGCGTGGTCTTGGTTTGGGTTTTGGCTCAGGCGCGGGGCGAGCCACGCGTCGACGACGCCGGGCTGGCCGTACTTCTCCCTGCGGTAGCGCTCGCGGGCGTCTTCGTCGCTCATGCGGCGCGGCATCCGCTCCAGCAGACGAGCGTGGGCCGCGCGGGTGCGCTGCGCGCTGGTGTAGAAGGACACGGTGCTGCTCCGCGGCCGGCTTCGCGTGGTCACCGTCTTCATGTCAAAGTTTGATGGGTCCGAGCGGGACAGGGGCGCAGGGGACGGGGGGAACGGGTGTTGTGTGGGGGTTTCTGGAATCGGAATGGGAGAGCAAGATTGCGGAGAGCGGGCTGCTGTCCCGTTCGGATGGACGGAGGAGCAAGGTTCGGTTCGGACGCGGGGGCGAAGCGTGGGTGTGGGGCGTGGTTGGATGTGCGATGTGGTAGATGCCACTGCAGAGTCGGCCTGCCCTGCGTCGCATTTGTAGGACGCCAGGCTAGGAAAGACGCCTTTTATCTCGAGGCCATCGTCTTTATCGACCTTGATCCTAGTTTTATTATTATTATTATTATTATGTTCTAGCCATACTGTGATTATCTAAGCAGCGTAGACCCGATCGTTGCACGGGTTGCCGTAGTTCTTCCCTACGCTGACGCTAACTAGGACACAACACAGCAGGCCGGTATCCACCGTTCGATTGGCGCACGTCACCGTGAAGCGACGGGGTGGCCCACGTCTCGAAGACAGCGTGTGGGAAGGACCCGCAACTTACCATCCACTCGTCATCTACGTTCCGGCCTCCTCCGCGCCGAGCGTAGCCTCATGAAGGGAGGGAGAGGACGACACCACCGAGGGCGTCGGGGAGGGAGAGAGGCGGCCGTTGGGAGGCGCGTGTGGGTAGTGAGTGATGCTGTGCCGGACAGGCCGAAGGGTAGCCCGGTCATCGTGGAAAGAGTATTCGAAAAGAGGGTAGACGTGGCCGCGGGCCCGGTATGCGAGGGAGTGTCGGTTGACTTGAGAGTGAAGGCCGACCTCATGGCCCAGCGGGATGAGGGGGAGGACGTCGAGAGGGAGGGGACGTTGGTGGGCGTGGAGGAGGAAGCGGTCGGCGGCACGCTCGCGGTCAGGGATGGGCCAGCCCGGGAAACGGAGTTGGGAGGCGACAGAGGAGTGGCACCGAGCGAGGTCGGCGACGCGATGGAGGCTGTTAGAAAGGAGTGGAGGGAGGTCGTCGGCGTCCCAGTCTGTGGTATCAGGAGGGCCGTCGTCGAACGTGAACGCAGAAGGGTTGAGATGGAGGAAGGAAAGGATGATGGGGAAGGGGTCGAGGTTGTCGAGGTGTGCGGGGCGAAGGAGGCCCCGATAGTAGCAGGGGCATTCGAAAAGAATGTGGTGGCGGTCCTGGAGGGGGCCACGGGGGTGGTAGGAGCAAGGACAGGCAGTGGGCTGGGCAGCCCTGGGGCGGAATTTGGCACGGTAGGCACCGATGGGGGCGTGCCCGGTGATGACGCGCATCAAGCGCGAGAAGGTGGTGATGGACAAGTCGCCGAACCGCCGGATGATGGACCTGGAATCGGTGGGGTGGTGGCGGCGGGTGTCTAGGGACTGGAGGTAGTCGTGACCCCAGTAGGCAGGGTTGGGGACGACTTGGCCGGACTCGGGGTCGTCGGGCTTGGGGACTTTGGTTAGGGCATCCCAGCGGCGTTGGGCGTCCAAGCCAAGGGACCGGCGGATATATGCGAAAGAACTAAAATCGTGATGGCGCCCAGAACCATCGCGGTCGCGAAGAGCCCCAGAGACCAGGGAATCCACGGCCTCATTCTGGGGTACACCCGCATGGGACGGACAGTAGTGGATCTCCACCGTGTGGGCTGGAGAGCGCTCAAACCAAGCCTGGAGGGAGGCCTGGAGTTCGAGGAGTTCGTGGCGGCCGGAGCGGGGATTGAGGAGGATTTTCGCAGTACCTTCGGCATCCATGAAGAGGGCAAGGCGAGTGACGGTGGGTAGGAGTGGAGTGAGGGCGTACGCGGCGGCGTCGGTGGCGGCGTATAGCTCTGCATCCGGTGCAAAGCCATGACCGCGGGTCTCGGCGGCTGAATGAAGGACGGTAGTATCGGGGTAGTAGGCGATGAAGCCCGAGGCGCAAGAGGATCCGTCTGGATAAGCAGAACCATCAGTGAAGAGGACGAGCGATGCAGGATCGGCGTTGGCGTTCGCAATGCGGGGAGTGAGGGACGTGCGGATCCAAAGTTCGATGGCGTCGGCGTCCTTCTTCTTGGGTGGTCGAGGAGAAGGTAGAAGACGGTCCCCGAAGCGGTCGATGACACGGTTACCAGGCTGACAAAGCGGGTGCAGGGGGTCGTACGATGTGTGGACCCGGGGCCGGAGATAGCCGGGGGTGGGCAGGTTGGAGCGAAGGCGCCTGTCATATTCGGTGATGTCGGGCAAGTGGTGGAGCGAGTCGAGAGACGCGACAGCGGAGTGGTAGAGTGAGGCGCGAGGACTGGTGGGAGGGGGATAGAAGGGAGTGTGGGGAGAATGAGCGGCAGGGGCGTAGAGAGCGGGAAAGAGGGAGCGGATGGGGTGGGAAGCAAGGAGGGTGTGTATGCGTAGACGGTATGACTGTTGTAGTTTGTGGCAGTAGATAGAGACAGGAGGGATGCCCGTCATGGACTGGAGGGCGCCGATGGCACACGACCGGAATTGGCCAGAGACCCAACGGAGGGCGACATTCTGGGCGACCTCTAGGCGTTTGAGGAGATGTTTCGCGCCAGGGGGGCGGACCCAGACCTGGCAGCCGTAGGTGAGGAGAGGAAGGATGCAGGACACGTACAGTCGGCGGCGTTGAGAGGGGTTGAGCCCACGGATAGAGGAGCCAAGGATGCGTGTAGCGATGGCAGTAGTGGAAGCACGGGTGGCGTAGTAGTCGACAGGGGCGCGCAAGGAGAGGTGACAGTCCACATAGTCGTCACGGAACCGGGAAGGATCGAACCGGCGGCCAGGGTCAAGGCGGCGGCGGGTGTGCTTCTTCTGCCAGGAGGGGGTGGTGTCGAGCAGGACGTTGGAGAGGTGGCGGCGGGCAGCGGTAAGATCGTCCGTCCACCAGGGCTTGGATCGTGGGGAATAACGGCCGGGATTGGCGAACCGGTCCCAGGTGGCAGTGAAGGTGGCGTAGAGAGCGGACGTGTGGTCGAGGACTTCGACAGGCGAGGAAGGAGGGGGAGTAACGGTAAAGAGCGTTTTGAGTTGGTCAGCGAGGTCAGAAACGAAGGAAGGGAGGTCGGTTTCAGAGATCGTGGGGGGGCGGAGGAGGGAGAACTCGGAGGTGGTGAGGGAGACACGAATGAGGGCGTGGTCAGAGAGGCCGCGGTTAACGTCATCGACTTCGATAGTAGCGGATGAGGCCGGAGTATCGTCAGGGACCCAGGCAAGGTCGAGGACGGACCCTCGGAGCGCGCGGTTGTGGGGGAAGTGGGTGGGGACGTTCGGTGGGGAGAGGAGGCGGAGACCCCAGGCGCCCATAAGGGAGTCCAGGGTGGCGAGTTCGGTACGGGAAGACGGCGAACCCCAAGCGGGGTCCCATTGGGGGGAGTGGAGGTTGAAGTCGCCCCCGACGAGGTGGACCGTGGCAGGGAGAGCATGGAGGAGGCCGTGGAGGTCGGCAAGGAGCGTGGAGTTGGAGCGAGCGTCGTTGTAGATGTTGAGAATAAAGACCGTGTGGTGGGGACCGAGGTCGAGTCCAAGAAGCATTGCATCGCGGTGGATGAGGGCGGGGTGGAGGAAGGCGCGTTTACAGCCGAGGCGGCGGTTGACGTAACAGACAACACGGGGATGGGGGCGGTTCTCGCCTTTGACGGGGGGTTCGAGCAGGTTCCAGTTGGTGGAATCCGCAGTGGTGCCAAAGTAGTGGTGGTCAGCGGTGCGATCGCCGGGGCCGGTGTTGTTGGTCTTGCCGCCAGGGGCAGGGATGGGTTTAAGGGCACCATAGTAGGGTTCTTGGATGCAGAGAACATCGGCATCCAGGCGTAAGGACTGGAGGAGGGCGGAGACATGGCCGGGGTTGCGGTTGGCATTGTGGAAGAGGACCCGGAGCGTGGAGGACGTGGACGGGAGGGGCGGCATTTACGTTCGGCCAGCCCCAAGAGCCGGGGGCGGACGGCGAGGGTTGGGGACGGCGATGAAGCCGTCAGCGTCGGGCTGAGCGCGGCCAGAGGAGCCGGTGGGTGGCGGGCACATGGGGACAGCACGGACATGTTGGCCGAAGGGGTGAGGGGTGCCGCAAGCGCGGCAGAAAGGTTGTGGGGGGCGGACGTGCTGGCCTTCGGGATGGGCGACGTTGCAGGAACGACAGAAGCGGCCTTCGCGGGGGACGTGCTTGCCGGCGACGTGTGAGGTCTGGCACTGGCGGCAGTGGTAGGGGAGGCCACGTTGGCGGGCCTGGGTCGCGCTGACGGAAGGGTCATTGCGAGCTTTGAGAGCAGCCTTGCGTGCAGGGCAGGCAGGGTCGGTGGCGGGGTGGTGTCCCTGGCAGTTGACGCAGGAGGTGGAGGCCTCAGGGGCGGCGGCAGTGTGATCGCATGAGCGGTGGGGACCGGAGCAGACAGCACAGCAGGGTGGGCGGCGGCAGGTTGAGGCAGGGTGGCCATAGACCAGGCAGTTGGCGCATTGCAAGGCGGGGAGGAAACGGGGCAAGCGTGGACCTGGCGGATGCCGGAGAAGTTGCCGAATTCGAGAGAGGAGCCGTGGAGGGAGCGGAGGGTAGCAAAGAGTGGGGTGTCAAGGAGGTCGATAAAGAGGGTGGTGGAAGTGGAGTGTGGGTTGCCCCAGCGGGCCGCGAGGACCGTCGAGGGGTCAAGGGCGTGCCAGGCGGGAATGGGGGAGCGGCGGGCAGCAGTGAGGAGGAACGCGCGGGGATCGATGGGGCGGTGTCTCCACCAGGGAGGCATTCATAGCTCTGGAGGTTGGGACAGAAAGTTGGGACTTGTAGAGGTAGGGGTGCTGGTAATGCCGGGTTGGGCGAGGAGGGTGCGGACACGGTCATCCGAGACGGTGGACGTCAGCGGCGGAGAGGGTGGAGGTGGGGACGACAGAAAGGACACGGCCAGACGTGCCCCAGTGGACGTCCCGGACAGGAAAGGAGGAGGCCAGGAGGTGGTCTTTGAGGGCGGTGGTAGCAGGGCGGAGGTGGAGGGGGACAGGGTCCGGCAGGCGGTATTGACGACAGGTGTCATGACCGGTGGGGAGGCGGGAGACTAAGACATTGATTATTTCATTGATGCGGGGTTTGGGGGCAGTGCGGGGGTTACCCCATGGTCGGGGGCCATTGTGAGGGAGGAGGGTGTCGGCCCAGCGTAGACCCGATCGTTGCACGGGTTGCCGTAGTTCTTCCCTACGCTGGGGTTGGGGGCGGGGTCGGGGGTTCGTGGGTGCCGGGCAGGCGGGCACGGCTGCAGGAGCGGGTAGGGGGGCGAGGTGGAGAGGGAGCGGGGGCGAGGATCGGAGGTCGTAGAAGGCTCAGCGGCCTTGGCGGCGGCCTTCGCCGCTTCTTGGCTTTCCTGTTGGCAACAGCGAGGTGCTTGGTGGTCGGATGGGGGTCGCGGCAGATGTCGCAGACAATGCCGGTGGAGGTAGCGTGACGAGTGGCGGGAGGGGGACATGCAGGAGGTTGGGACAGTGGGACGAGTCGACCAGCGGCGTCGCGGCGGGGAGATGGAGGGGGAAAGGGAGGTGGGGACGGGGGGGCGTTGTGGGGTGCATGCATGGAACCGAGGAGTCCGGGGGGGCCAGTGGGGATGGGAACATTGACGACGCCCTCCATGCGGGACGGAGGGCGGGGCGAGGGGGGTCGGGAGGGCTCAAGCGGGGGGAGAGGGGGTGGAGCCTGGATGAAGGGGGAAGGGAATGGGAATTGCTCATGAAGAGGAGGGATGCGGTCCTGGATGTCACGGACATCAGAGATGATGACGGCGCGGAGGGTACGAGCGCGTTCAATGAGGAAGGGGTTAGCCAGGATTAGGGACTCGACGCCATCACGGATGGGTTCGAGGTCGAGTAGGTAGGTGACAATGTCGATGAGTTGAGAGTCGGATACATAGGTAGGGGAGCAGAGGGTGGCTTGAACGATGTGACTAAAAAGGAGGCACGTATCGACAGGGGACAAGTTAGGGGAGAGGCGTACAGATGGAGGGACGGATGGTGCAGAGGGGGCGGTGGGAGCGCCGGTAGTGGCCCGTGATGCCGGATCACGGGGAAGGTGACGGATGGCATGATGGAGTACAGCCACAGCTTCGGAGACGGCAAGTGGCGGTGCGAGAGAAGCATGAGAAGCAAGGAAGACTTCTTGGACGTCGGCAATAACGTCGTGGTATGGGGAGGGAAAGGCGCTGATGGGAGGGAGAGATTGGAGGAGAATAGATAAGTAGGAGGCCGGATAGATATCAGGATGGGCAGTAACGTGGGGGGAGACAGGGAGGGGCGTGCCGTAGTCGTAGCGAGGCCGGAAAGCGGACCCGGCAGCCGTGGATTGCATGAACGAGGTAAAGTGCGGGAGGCCAGGAGGAGGCGCAGTAGGAGTGGGGCCAGCCACGGACGGTGAGGCAGAGGGGCCGGTAGCAACAGGGGGAGGGGAGAGGAAGAGTTCTTCAGGAGCGAAGGGTTCAGAGGTGGAGAAGAAGGCAGAGGAGCGGAGTTGGGTGTGGGGTTCAGTCACTTGGACCGGAGGGAATGAGTAGAGTGGGGTGAGAGGGCGGGAAGGAGGCTCAGTGAAAGAGTATGAGAGGGAGCGGGATTGGAGCGGAAAACGAGGTGCGCCACCAGTGGCGGGACCAGATGAAGGATCAGGCATAGCAACGGAAGCAGAGGGGGGTAGACCGAGGTAGGGAACAGGGAAAGGGGAAGGGTTTGCGGAGGGATGTGTGGGCGCTAGAGTTGATGGTGGTGGTGAGAGGTCAAGGAGCAGCGGACCTTGATCCTAGTACGCGAAGGGTTCGTTGGCGTACGCAACACCGCCGGCTGGACGCTGGGCAGGCGAATGCTACGACGGATGGACGGATCGGGCAAGTTGCGGTGGCTTCTTTTGGCCTCCTTCCCATCGTGGCCTGCCTTCCTTGGACGGCCTACGTCGCGTGTGTGGGAGCCAACTATGATGTGGCTCACACTTCGGTCTAGGGCGATGGTAGGGATGATGAGAAGCAAATGAGAAGCGGTATATGTCCGTCCTTGTGCGGTCGGAATCTGCGCCGGGTGGTACTGCAAGACGTTTCTACGGTGTTCAGGAGATGGCAGGGCTGTTCCTTGAATACACGGAACGCATTTCCATGCGTTCTGGTGAGTACGCCTTTGGTCGGACGAAGCACCCGGCGCTGATGGTAGAGTCCCTAAGGTTTAATATTTGGACCGCATACCGGGACGGATTCCTTAGGAGCTATGAAAGCAGCTGGACGTCATTTCGATCGATGGCGCTGGTAACGTCGTTGAGCTTAATTGCGATGTAGAATGGGGATGAACGCAATGCATCCTCGTGTCGAAAAGCAAGGCCGAACGGAGTCGCAATATCGTGCAAGAGAGGTCACACGAGCGGATGTCTGAGTAGATAAGCGGGAAGAACAAGAACGACGGTATGGCGACGTTTTTCTGGTATGTGCGAGACATGCGACGGCAAGATCGTCGAGCAATCGAGGAGGAATGGACCCACAGCGATCAACAGGGTAAAACATAGGGGAGAGCCACGTGACCGGAGTCGGATAGAGGCAGCACGTGGGGAAGGCTGAATGCGGACCGCTTGCCGTTGGCTTGCCGGATATGGAGTCGGGGAATGGCAGCCTCGTGTTGGGGGCGAGGACAGGATGGATTATATTCGCCCCCGCATGTCCTTCTCTCCTCTCCTCTCGTCCGCTCGCCGCTGTCATCAAGCGCTTTTCTCTGGGGGCCTCCCGGTCCATATCTGCTCTCAGAGCTTGGCTCCAGAGACTTGCAGACCCTCCCAGGCGATCGTCACCTCCTTCCTTCTTTCCCTCTACGACTTTTAAGTGAGTGCTTCTCCCTCCAGCTCCCCTTCCCTCGCTTCCCTCGCCCCATATCGCCCTTCCTCTTATAAGACCACAGCTCACCCGCGCCCGTCCCCCGTCCAGCGATCCTCCACGCGCGTAGATCTGCTCACCCTCCCCGCTCCCCTCGTCCGACTCGCCATCTCTGCTCCTCCCGCTCCCCGCGCACTCTCCTCTCATAGTGCGCCTCCCTCCCTGGGCATCGTAATCGAATCCGCCACCATCGCCTTCACGACGCGCGCCACTTCTCAAGATGTGGAAGAAGCTCTTCTCCAACGGTCTCGACAGTACACCCCAGGCACCGAAGCACAGACCGCTTCCTCTACCAAACCTCGGGGAGGGAGGCGAGCTGCCCGGTTCACCCATTCCTCTAACAGCCATTCCACCCGCCTTCGCTGGCAGCTGGGCGTCATCAGATAGCGGTAGCTCCGCTTCCTCGAGCTCGCCTACCACTCCAGCGTCGTCGCCTGCCCCATGGAAGAGGACGACGACCCCGTACACGAGGCCGCCCTCCATTCGCGCCGAGACCCCGCAGTACGAGATTCGCAGCCCTGCCTGGCACGTCATGACTACAGACCTCGATAAGTCCCTCTGTCGTCAGACCTTCACCCCCTCTCCGGAGATCCACAAACCCAGACCCCGTCGCGCATCGTCCTCCCATCATCCGACCCCCGTCCAGCTCATGCAGGCCCTCGTGTCGCCCACACCCGCGCCCCCGCGCGCACTCAAGGGTATATTGAAGCAGAGTTCTAGTGCGTATCGTCTCATTTCCCATGTGCCGCGATGATCATTGCCTCATGTCGTATCTGATACATGCGCATATACTCACCTTCACCCGCTCGCACGTGTCCTACTGCAGCCGTTGCGCGATCGGCGGCATCCACGCCTGCCCCTCAAGGCCCTGCGATCCGAGTACACCAGGCCAGGTTGCATTGGCAGCTGTGCCCGTACGACACCTACAAGAGTGAGCGCACGCTCCGGGTTGACTTCGACCTGTCGAAGCCTCTGGAGCTCCTCGTCATCCGCGATGTTCGGTCGTTCGGCAAGCTGTCAAGGCAGAAGACCGACGAGTACCTTCACCGCAAAGTGTGCGAGTCGCCTCCGCTCACGGAGATGAACATCCGCTACTCCAAGTGGGCGGGCTTGTCGGTGACAGTTAAACGGGCCGATGGCGGGCCGATCCTCGTCAAGGACGTTTTCGAGGCTCTGTATGACGACCTGAACAAGTCCACGACGCGGAAGGAGCGCAAGGAGTACATCCCGAAGCCGTTCATGCCTAAATGCGAGGCGGCGTACAGGGCCCGCTGCGACGCCAGCCTGAGGAGCGTCGCAGAACACCGCGATGGCATGCGCAGGGTCGACATGCTCGGCGGCGAGTCTCATTTCTTGGGCTTGACGCGGCCAACGAAAGAAGACCAGGACTTCTGGATCGCGAACTTTGGCCCGACGCCCCCACATACGTCCTAAGCGTGTTGACTGGGAGCCGAAATCTGTCTGGTTCAGTCCACGCGCGCCCGCGGTCCCGCCATCGTCTGCGACGACCAGTTCCGCCGTTGAAGCGCCTAATGGTACCTGCACCCTCATATACCCCCGACCGCGGTGAGTCCGGCGTCGCAGTCGCTGGAGGAGCACGAAGAGCTCACCTCCTCGACCGTCTTCCCCAGACCCCCTAATGATATTCCTCCTTATAACCCGTACGTCTCGCTATCTGGACCAACAGCGTTCCCCCCATTGCCGGTCACCGCCTCTGCACACACGTACCTCACTACACACCCCAGCTCACTACTATCCGACTGCTTTCGCCGATTGGTTCGCGCGCCACCACATGACAACCCTCGCTCAGGCTCGGATTGCCTCCTATATGCGACACGCACGTCTTTATTCCATCTGTAACACCATCATCACCACATCCCCCAAGCGAACACATTCTTCATCATGCATGCATCACCTCACTTCGGTTTTTCTCCCTTCTTTAAGTGAACCATGCCGCCGGGCCGTCCTTCATCGTCACCTCCGTCCTTTCTATGCCCCCTTTTTTCTTTGTTCTTTTTGCACTAGCGGACCATCGTGTTGTACACATACGTTCCTGGATTGCTGTTCATTGTTCATTGTTTATCGTTCATCATTGACTTCAGGTTCAATATCTCCCCTCCCCTCTCCCCCATCCACCGGCATTCACGTCGACATTGTTCATCGTTCATTCACGATCAGTTCATTCACCATTCGCACACCAACCATCCCCATCGCCGCCCCCGTCGCATGCACGCTTCGCCTCGGCTAGCACCTCGCATTCGTTTGTTCTACTAGCATAATATCCATTGAGCGCAAACGCGGCCTCGAATGGTCGCGCCGTCTTTGCAAACCTGCAATCCGTTCACAGCATCACCGCCTCTAGGATCGATACGAGTCATCCCGACTGTTGATGATGCCAAAATACATTGTACAATGCCCGTGACCCACGGGTCAGGGCGGCACCGAGCCCGGATCCCGACAAGGCGGCTTATCCCGAGCCTTGTCCTCTAAACTTGGGATATACGGATGCTTGAATGACGACTACGGCAGCTGGGCAGAGAACAAGCATCCGCACCGAGGTCGACATTGAATTTGGATAGCCTGCAGCATCAGCACTTCTCGGCTCTGAGTGTCACTCGGATCTCGAATGCCAGTACAACGTCTGTGAGCATACGTATACGGATAATCGGATGTAGGTTGTGATGACGTGCGACCTCCGATCCGGGTCGGAGGAAGGCTGCCACAGTGCGAGTGCGCGGTTTGCCTGTGAAGCACGGGCATTCAGAGGAGCAATGTGAAGAAGGCACAAGTGTCCGTCAAGGACAAGGGCGAGGGTGACGGCACGGAGCGCGAGAAAGGATCCACACGTACGACGCCGAACCGCAGCGGCTAGCATTAGCATTAAGAAGCCCCACAGAACTCTCGCTGCGGCCTGGAGACAACGGGCTTCGGACGCGAGGATCGGGAAGTGCGACGACAAGTATCGACTGCCGGGCCACCGGCATGCTGTAAGAGACGTCAGGCCGTGGTGGAGGTGGTGGGTCGTCTTGTCGAAGAGAAGCGAATATCGAGGCGAGGCGAGGAAGGGCGACTCCGAGGAGAGTTAGGATTGCGCACGAGCGAGCACGCACGCACGCACCCCGCACGCGTTGCATGGGGGCAGAGCGACACGAGGCTGAGACTCTGGGGACCGTGGGGCAAGCGGCGACTGCCTCCGCACACTAGCATGCACGCACGCACGCACGCCTGGAGAACCACGGTGGGCATGTGAGCATCGGGTGACGATAGGCGGGAAACACGAGCCCGGGGCGTGCGTGCTTGTCGGCGGGGGCTTCGACGTTGTTCGCTGACGTTCCACGACTGTATGTATGGCTCAAGGGTGCGCCGATGGGAGGCCCACGGGCCACGGGGCGTGGCGGAGATCGCGCGGCGGCTGTTGGCTGCAGGTCTTGTGGATGCTGATGCCATGGCACGATGCACCGTGGACAAGGCAAGGTGGGGTGCTGCGAGCGTGTGCTGGGATCTCAGGGGCCAGAGAGGGCCGCTGCAGATCGGTTCGATAGAAGTGAAGCATTGGAGGGGGAGGGTCCAGGTCGGACGTGGAATGCAGTGGGAGGACGTGCTAGAATTAGGGGGGAGGCGAGTGCGGAAGGCCTAGGCCGTACGATGACGAGGGGGCGTGCTGCAGAGGGGAGATCGTGAAGTCTGTTACTCACTTTCTCTTTCTGGCCTTGGTCCTTCTTCCTCGGACTTGGGTGTTGGCCCAACCTGCGGGACGCGCTGGGACGCGCGAAACGAAGCAATTCTCATTTGGATAGGCTCATGGGCCGATTCGCTGGGAAGCTACCAGCTCCGAGGTGTAGGTGTATATTGCGCGGTATGTTGCGGAATCTCTTGCCGGCGGAGCGAACCGTAATGAACGGCTTGATGGGCTGGGAACCCGAGGTTGCCGCAGGGCAGATGAAGTGCGTCTCGGAGCGTTCCTACGTTCATCTAACCTAGATTGGGCTTCTCTTGGGAGCATAGCTGGAAGAAGCACCAGTCTACGGTGAGGCCACGTTGTGAGGCGCGTGATGGGTACATCGAAGTCATTCACCTGCTGGTTATTGCCAGGCGATTGCGTAGGAATGAATCAGGGTGACCGCGTCGAACTGGGGAGGGGCGATCGGAGATGGACCTACAAGGGACAATGAGTACTGCGTGGGTTGGTCATGAGGTAGCTTCTAGGCTGAGATGGTAGCTTTAGATGCTTATCGGGGCCGTGGTACAGGTATCTGCACGCGCAGTTACGAGTTGGATACGCGCTGCAGCCGTGACGGGCGCAGCGTTGAACAAAGGAGAAGAGGAAGGGGAGAATGGAAGATGGGGAAGGTTGTTCACCGCTACTACTAGTACGAAGCTTGAGGTAAGACATGGTCGGGTAAAGTGGGGCGACGTACATTGAGGTCGTCGGCACTCGGCAAAACCCTCGCCATCCTGGCGGGGAGAGTCCATCACGACGCAGGTGACGGCGGTAGGCATCGAGGGGAATCGACGGGTCGTCCTGGTCGCTGGAGGTCAGGAGGAGATGACGAGGCAATGGGAGCAGGGCGGGATGGTTGTTGGGGAGGCGGTCAAGGAGAGACTCAGTGTCAGAGGGTGTGATCACGGTCGAGTTCGTCTCGCGTTACTGTATTCTGTTGTTGTTACGCTCACGTGATGTGACAGACCGTGGTTCTGTGACGCGGGCAGCCCGGACCGGCCCGAGCAAATTTACGAGCCTGCGGCGGAGACTGTGAGTGGACTAGTAGGGACTATAGTAGTATGGTAGTTACCAGTGGGAGACTCGTCGTGGAAGAAGCTTGTCCTCAGGCTCTCGCCGTCTTCAACCGTCGACCGACCGCTTGAGCTTGTTGTCCAGGGTCGACCTCCTTCCACCTCATCTCCGGCCTCCATCCTCGCAGATTCGAGCATTCTCCCTTGCCGCATTCAAACCAACACGTTCGTATGTCCGTCCTCCTTCCCTGCACAAAGCCTCTAATAATCACCGACCGCCTTGACAGACAAACACGCTGACCCGTAGTGACACATGTGCATTTTGCGACCAATCAGAGTCGCTCGCAGACGCGACGCTTAACCCTGATTCCTCTCATCTCCGCGGAAATCCCAGCATCCCCCTCAGCTTAGTGCCGGTGTGCACCGTTGCAGTGGCTCCAGATGGGTATGCATGTGGTACGTGTGTTCTTTGTATCAGTGTGCGACTGTAAGCTGAAAACTAGCGGTCCAGATCCGCCTGTCCGTTCATTCCTCGGGCGTTTTATTTTTTCTTTGTCGACAGACCAGGTCCCATATATCCATGCGTTACGGTTCCCCAAACATGTCCGCAATACAATGGAGTAAGCGTGCTTCGCCGCCGTCCGACTGTCGTCGGTAGCGAGGCCATAATACGGCATGGTCCTCGGAAAGTGAGGGAACAAATGACACTCATTTGGTTTCTGCTGATTGAGTAGCAGACCTGTCTCATTCCTGAGCAACCTGCTTGTGGAATAACGAAATAATGAACCACCAATCTTTGTCCTATCGATACCCGGGAAGTTTTCACGCCGATCAACAGTACACCAAGTCCCGAGTCCAGCCTCCGGTCGCCACCGGTACTGCTGCTTCGCTTTGCCCCCGAGCCACCACGTATCCGTGATTCTCAATCGGAATTGCGAAGCATGGACTCTTGCTGAGTATGCGTCAGCCGACACCAGGTGAGCCGGTTAATTGTGTATCGAGTCTATGGCGACTGAAGGCCTACAGGGTCCACCCCTTGTGTTGAGATGTAAATTCCGGACCGCTGAAACGGACGGAACTTGGGGGAAATACTTAAGACCTTGCGTTATGCCTTTGTCGGCCTCTGCTAGCCAATCATGCCGCGACTGGAAGAACCCGCATACTCGGGCTCAGCCAACTGCGTCCGGAATGCATAAGTGGAGCACCATCTTGCACGATCTCGCGATAAAGTCCCATGGGCCAGGAATGTCGAATGCGCCGTAATGAAAATCTCATCCTCTAAACTGTGTTTCATCTGACTCGGGAATTCCTAGACTACCCCATTCGTCATTCGTTTCAACGGAATTCATTGCTTGTGACATCCCCGATTCCCTGCAGGGTCTGAAATGTGGAGCGAAACCCCATGTTCCCGCACTCGCAGTCCCCACGGATCATCCGAGTCTGCAATATACACTCCTTGGCGCCGAACTCGAAGCAACTCCGACGACAGTAGCAGACACCCGTCGAATAAGCTGCTTCAACAGCCGTGTCCAAATTACCACCCGCAAAGCTCCCCTCTTGCTGCGGTTGGTCGTGGAACCCGGAGCATCACATCAGATTGGTCGGTGCTCGCTCGCCAGATCACTTACGTCCAGTTTACACTAACATTTGCTCACGTCGCACATCAGACGCACCCAATGACTGATCCGGAGGGCCCTGGAGGGTCCCATCGATCTTCACACATTCATAACCATACCAAACCCCCCGGTATGAGTGCGTCGGGCTACTTCACAGATTTATTGCCGTGACGCGGCTCCCTTCTTCAATGTTCAGGACTGCAGGCGATGCGCTCACTTCTATCCTCGGTATGCTTCGCACAGCAAGGGTATATTCTGTTCGAGCGCATGTTGCCAGGGCAATACGCTAAGGTCCTCCTCAGAACATCGCATTTACTTGGAAGAAAAGATGCCCGTGACAGGGAACAAGACGTTCAGGGCGACCCCCCGCGTCCTTCCGAGCGATCAACGCCATGCCGTGCGAAGCAGCCAATACGGGCATGTCACGGAAGTGAAGCCTGTGGGTACGTCCTTCTCTCATAACAGCAAATACAACACCATCACCGGACGCGGCGCCCCAGCCGTCCAATTCACAGACCGACTCCGCGCGAGTGAACACACCTGAAAAACGCGAAAAACGTCCCATAAACCTGTCACTGAGATCCGGGGGCTCCACTTGGATAGGTTATGCCCTTCGATGACCCCGAATGACCAGCCCGGATTCTCGGACTCACGCCTG
The DNA here is from genome assembly GCA_002760635.1 of Ganoderma sinense ZZ0214-1. Classification (NCBI taxonomy): domain Eukaryota; kingdom Fungi; phylum Basidiomycota; class Agaricomycetes; order Polyporales; family Polyporaceae; genus Ganoderma; species Ganoderma sinense. The sequence continues at coordinate 1,197,723 of AYKW01000069.1, forward strand.
AACGCTGCGTCAGCGGAACTGCACCCAGCCTCAGTTCGCTGTCGATGTGGTCTTCGCTGACCAAGAACACTGCGAGCGAAGCATCCCAGCTATCGTAAGACAGCATTTTCCCTGCTGCGATTGCACATGCCCCTTACGCCAGTTATCGTGCAGCCGGAGGCCCTCCGCCGATGGACTCGGAAGATATAGCGCCGACGACCCGGCAAACACAAATCCAAGTTCCCTGATAGCCCACTTCCGTGCCTGTGTCAAGAGCCAACCAAGGGGCCACATACTCGCTGAATTGGGAGGAAACATTCGTTCGTCCATCGCGAATGCCTCGCTTTGGCGACCATCGAAGGCACCGGGCTCGCATCGCGGGTATCGCATTGTCACGTTCGACATTCCTCACAGGAAGAACATTCGGCGCTGCGCGACCCCGGACCCCATATTCGGCCAAGTCAGTAGGTGTTCGACACCCTCAATTCCTGCGGGATGCACGAAACATCAATGTCCGCCGCTGACACTCCGCCTGCCAGATAGGCGTAATCGCGCAGGCGCACGGCACAGTGATTAACGTCGATACAATTACTATCAATATCTCGCCAGCCCTGCCCTGCTCTTGGTGGCGCCCGCCGCTCGTAAACCCGACTGACGCACCGCTGACGGCACGGCGACCGCATCCCAAGTGCAAAGTTCAAGTTCGTGCCCGGCGTACCCCCTCGCAGCCTCCGCCACTGGCGCCTGGAGATTCGCCCGAGCATCAACGCTCAACGCTCGACGCTCGACGTTCTGATGACCTTCGTCCGCCTGCGGAAGTCGCACATCTCCCTCCTGCGGCGAGCACTAAGGTGCCGAACACAGGAACGTCATTGACGTCGTGCGTGTGCTGCTGCCACCGCCAGTGCGCGCGCCTCCCGCCCGCGCGGCATACACCCTTACGTTAACCTCGAAGTTCGCCCGCGCCTCGTCCCTGCTCGCCCCTCCCTGCTCGCTGAGCCCAGCGGGCTTGCACCCGCCACGCGCCGTGCCCGTGTCCGCATCCACGTTCGTCCGACACGCCGCCGGGCCCCGCAGCAGGTTTTGCAGCTTCGCCCAGCCCGAGCGCATCTGCCCGTCAATCGTCCAGGCCGCCGCAGAGAGACATGGAAGCGCAAGAGCGGGCAACACGTCATGCTCGCGCGTCAGCGCCACATACACCGAACACTGATGCAATGCAATCGAGCCTCGGGGCGGCGGTCGCCAGGTGCCAGGTGCGCCCACAGGCTCCCACCTGCCTTCCCCAACCGCTCGCTCGTACCCGTGTTCCCCGCATTTGGCCGTCGGGCGACAGCCGCGAGCCGGGGGTAGCAATGTATCGGACGGGGCCCCTTCTATCGACGGCCGGGATCCTGTGCGTTCTGTGCTTTCCTCTCGTGTTCCAGGGCGGCCCCGTGACGGTGACGGTGACGGAAGCGTAACCCTCGCGCTCAGCGGGCTCCGAGCAAGGCTCTGAAGGTCAACTGTTGCGATTTTGGGGGTCCCTCGCGAGTCGCCGCGGGAGCCTTTGTGCTGCCCCGTCTGGGATGGGGCTGCTCAGAAATTTCCGATGCTCGCGCGCGCGTCCGGGCGTCGACGGTGGGGAGGCGCGTCCCACTTCTGGATAGTCGGGTTCCTTGACAGGCGTGGCAGCGGCGTCGCCTGTACGCCTGCGCTGCGCGTTGCAGCCGTGGATGGCCGTGAGGGGTCACTCGTCACTGCACCCTGCGTCACGGTCGACCCTCCAGTTACTCTCCCAGTTCAAGTTCAATGCGGTGAGGCGGCGGCGTACAAGGTTCAGATGTAGACTGGAGGCGTCATTTGAGTTTGCGGCGGCAAAGAACCTATGCACGGCGACGCATGGAATTCGCCTCCACCACCAGCTCCTGCTAGCTAGGTCGTAAGTAGCAGTTGGTGTCCTGCGATCGCAACCTGGCTGAGTGACTGTGGATGCGGAGACTTCCCGTCTCCTGACAGATCGAGCCAAATCATGAGAAAGCGCGATCCTTGGCAAGCAGCCGAACACGTTTTAGTGCCCAAATTCCAGCAATGTCACGGTCGGGATGGCGAACCTAGTGTCGATGCCGCCCCAGGGGGTGCAATTGCATTTCCACCACAGTCACCCGCGAAACTTCAATGTTGGCCGCTCGCGATAGCGGTGGCTTCCCCCGGTGCTGGCCGGATACGCTGGGGCGTCGCTGACGAAAGGCCTGTGGACTCGACTTCTGCTTCAAGACCATTTGTAGGATGAGCGGCAAGACCGGCCACATCGAGCGTGTGACTGGTGAGTCTCGTTCTTGTGTTCCAGTGATCTAGTGTCCAGCCCAAGTGGAGCTCCCCAGTGCGCAGTTCCCCTTGCGATTCATGCCCCGCGGCGGGAACCAGCACGATGACGACACTACAAGTCAGCACCAGAAAAATCAAGGTACAAGATTGGCCCTTGGACGTCGCGTTGCGAGAGTAACAAGAAGCTATAACTGCAGTTCTCCATTTGGAGAGCTCTACGTTTCCACTCGGTAGCGGGGGTCCAACGTTCTGCCCTTTGTCGCCATCACCGCCCTGTCGGGCAGCGCTAGCAGGGACAGAACGCTATGACACCCGCCTTCAGGCGTGCGCAGGGAAAATGAGGACGAATGTCTCGTCCCTGCCCCGGCCTCAGCCTCATATCGCTCCCTGCCCGCCCTCTCCGAGTCCGAGTCAGACGGTCCAGCTCTGATGACGTCGTCGGAACTTTTGCTGCGAGAGCAGCCCACATGCACGCCGGAAGCGCCCCTGCGTCGCGGCCGTCGTCTTCTCTTCTCGAGAACATGCCAGGGCCGCTTCCCAAGGTTCAACGCTCAGGCTGGTAAGGGGTATTCGGTGGTTCGGAAGGTTGCCGCGCGGGTTCAGTCTGCCTCTCGGCTCGGCCGCTGACCTGAGGCTCCACGCGTCATTTGCTCACGCTGACGCGGTGCGCCGCCGCCTTCGCTATCGCATGCTCTCAAGACGCAGCAGAGAAGAGGGCCCAGATTCCCCGACGCAGGGAAGACGAAGTGTCGTTACCAGGAGCTAAGACACAGGCCTGCCTCAGAACGGAGTCTCGCTCTTCTGGCTCGCCGCCGGCCCCTGGCTCCTGAGTCCTGACGCACTGGAATAACGATTCACACACTGTTCTTTGTTCGGATATGCGTGATGCGATTGGCACGGCCGCTCAAGCCTCGCGGCCCCCCATCAACCCACCTTCGGCCCTAACATTGCTTCTAGCGATGTATGCAAACGTCGTTCATCCGTAACGCCCATGATCTTGCAAGGCAATGAAAGTTACTGGCGCAAGTCCTCGCCCACGTTCGCTGGGAGTGCGTAGCCCGTATTCCGCTCTCAGCGGCACCCAACGTACGCGGCAGCGCAAGGCACGAGCTTCGCAATACATCGTATCGAACGCTGAAACGCTGCAGGCCATCTTTGCCCTCTTCGCCACTGTGCTCCCGCTCGTGGCCCCCGCCGTGCCTCTGGGCGAATCCCTTGGAGTCCGAGGGCCTCTCGCAGATCGCGTTTTGTCGCCGGCCCACCGCATGGTTACGCCGTCCCCCCAGCTGCCCAGACCATCCGGCATTCAGGGAACAACTGCACGGCAACTGCCCCCGAGCGCGGTGAGCAGCGAGTGTCCTGACTCAATGCCTCGGCCCAATCCCGTGCAAGGCCGCGCAGCCCACCGCGTTCGACCTGGTTGTCATCTATCCTTTTTGCGGCCCTGCGAGCCCAGCGTGCTGATGCGGCCGCGCAGGGCTATTCAAAGCACCTTGCCCAGGTATCAGAAGGTGGCGCGGAACGGTCACAAGAAAGCCCTCAGAACCCCGAACCCGGCTGGGGGCAGAGCCAGAGCCGAAACCAGAATCATTGCCAGGACACAGAGCCCCTGTCAGGCCCCCTCGAAGTGGTCGCCGTATGATATTCGCCGGGCACGGCGTCAAGGGGTCGCCCGAACCCGAACACTATCATTCGTCTGCGCGGCTCCCGGGAGTGACGGACATGGGCATTCGGACGTTTTGTCGCAGGCGTCTCGAGCGAGGATTCGCAGCTGCTCCGCGCCGGCACGCGTGGTGCGCGTCCGGCAGCACGGGGATGTTGGTAGAGGCATGGCGAAGAGCGCAGGGCCCGGCCAATAGCGACGCGTCTTCTCTCCCGCCAGCGTGAGTCCCGCTCTCCGTCGTCGATGCAGCGGAGTCGGACGGCTGGGTCTTCGTCTTCGCCTTGGCCTGGGTGGGCAGTCGATCGCGACGTGTCCCATGCTGGTACCCAGCCAATGCCAACGCGGGGAGCCTCTCGTGATCTGCCTCGCGGCGTGGCCAGATAGCCCTGCCTGAGATAAAGCCAGATGCACGAGAGATTGCAGACGAGGGGCCGGTCGATATCGATATTGGCACCGGGGGGAATGAGATCTGGTGAGACGCTGTCACTCGCCACGGGCTGTACTCACTAGTTTGCGAATCCTGCTCATGTGGGCCAGCAGGCTGCCGCCGATGCCACTTTGTGGTGCTCAATGCACTACATCGAGTATCCGTTAGACCCGGAGCAGGTTCCTGGATGAGCAAAACTGACAACCGGGATCTCTGCGGTCTGCACCGGTCATTGTCACGGTCATCGACCGGTCTGAAGAGGACAGCGAGGATCACGGCGCGACTGCGCCTGCAAATGGGTGATGCGGAGGCCCGGGTGCGTCCTATATGTTGCAATTGGTGGTCCACGCGTCGGGCCCACGCAGTGGAGATGGTGTCTGAAACTACTTGAGATTTCAGGGGGAGAGACCGGAATCCTAGACGACCGAAGGGGCACAGGCAGATCTCCGGGTAAAGGCCAGAAAACAGAACCCAGGAAGAAGGAAGGAGGGTTCAGAAGACGGAAGACGCGAAGGGGGGGAGAGGCCTCGAAGCGGACACAGCAGCAAGGAGCACGAGCCGGAGACCGAAGACGCGAGTCGAGACTGAGGTCGCGGGAGCAGTCGCAGTCGACGCGCGAGCTCGAGCCAGTCAGAATGCAGCCCGCAGAACTCAGAAGCTCGAGTCCTGGTTGGTCGGCGGAAGCAGATCGATAGTGTCATGGCCGTCCGGGAACGAATGGGGATCAGGCTGGAGGCTCGCAAGAACGGGAATGCGACCGGGAGGAGGAGGCAAGCCGCGTTGGCCTTGTGTTGGATGCTCGGTTCGTGCATCCTGGACAGGCGACAGAACCTAGCCAAGGATAGGCCATTGCTGGATATGGGGTGGCGGTACCCAGGCCCGCCGGTGCGTCTGAGAACCTGGAAGCGCGAACGAGCCTTTCAAGGTTGTAGGGCGAGCGCGCAATCACGATTGCCTCGCGCATCTGGCGCGCGGACAACTCAATGGTACTGGCCGACGGAATTAGATTCGACCGTGTGCACATCCTTCTCTACTGTACAATAATACTAGTCACTCTACGGTAGTCCCATCTCGTCTCTCCGGTAAACAACCCGGGTGCTGCGAACGCGCGAAGATAGCATACAATGTACTCTCCAAGAAAAGGGAATCCATGCCCGAATACCATGCTCCAGATGTCTGTCCGTGCATATGCAATACAATGTGAACACGAGATGGATGGCCGCTGCCAATATGATAACGCTGATGCGAGTACGGAAGCCATGGAACAACAACACAATCCGCAGGGTCGTCGCCCGGAGATGAAATGTCACCCATCCCACCTCGCCAACGACCGACCGACACGGTCGGGGCAGGCCATCACGGCAAGCTCGGGGTGGGGGTGGGGGTTCACGCAAGCGCGCACGCGCCCTCCTCCCACTTCTCGCGGGAGATCACACCGTGCGCCCTACAGACTGGGCACGACACCTCGACGTCCCCGCCCTCCCGAACATCCGCCACCTCCTGACCCCACCCCGCGACACGCTCTGCACTGACCAAGCACGCCGAGTGGAACGTATGCTCGCACACAGGCTTGCCACCCTCGTCCCCATCTCCGTCGCCGACAGCAGAGATAGCGACCTGGCCGACCGCGGACGACCCGGCTGGCTCCGGCTCCTCGTCCGACGGGCCCAACCCGCAACTGACGTCTGAGCACCTCAGCCCCATCTCGCGCTCGTTCCGCTCCACGACCTGGCGCAGCGTCGGCCCCGGGGCCGGCGGTGGCGCCCACGGACGCTTCTCGACCGGCCTTCTAGGGTTGGACCGATGTCGCGGCGCACCTCCTGCACCCGCACCCGCCGGTGGGGGCATGCCCATACCCATGCCCATACCCATGTTCAGCGGCGGCATCGGCGGGAAACCGCCCGGCAGCGGCCCAGTTGAGAACGTGAACCATTGTGGCTGGCCGTTATTGTTGATGTTGTTGTCGCCAGGCGCGGCACCTCCCTGGGGCGGAGGGTGGGGAACGAAGGGAGGCAGGGGGCGACCGAGCAGACGCTCAAAAGTGGTTCGGACCGCCTCCTGCAGAAGCGTATCGTCGAGCCGGAAGCCGTTGTTGTCTGTGCGAGGCGGCGGTGGCGGTGGCGGCGGCGCAGCTGCTGCAGCTGCCTGGGGACCCTGGGGATCTGCGGGGGCAGTAGCATTGGCGTTGGCGTTGGCATTGGGGACCTGCGCACCTCCGTTGTTCGGCGGCGGTGCTCCGCCGTTGCGTCCGGGGTAGATAGGAATAATCATGCTGATATCGAAAGTGACAAATGGTGGAAGGGGCTGTCGCTGCTGACCAGGCTCGTTCTGCGCCTCCTCGGGCTGCGGGCCTTGGCTGGCAGCGGGCGCGGCATGGGGTGGATTCGGTGCGTTCTGCGCTTCTGGGGGTGGCACAGGCGCAGGCGGCGGCTGTGGAGCCGCTGGGAATTGGAAGAATTCGGGAGGCGGCGGCGGAAGCGGACCGCCAAAGAAAATCGGGGGCGGCGGTGCTGCAGGAGCGGGTCCAGCAGGTGCGCCCTCAGGTTGAGGACCGGCTGCAGCTGCCGGTGCTGTCTGCGGTGGGGGATTCGCCCGAAGCGGTCGCATAGGTGGTGGCTTGTAAGTTAGCGAGTCAGGGTCGATATCAAACCTACAAGATGGGCAGGTTGTGCGGCCTGGCTTGGAGAACCATGGGAGGAGGCAGGTTGCATGGAACGCATGGGCGCATGGAAGGACTACAATCTTCGGCTGTTGCGAGTCTCCGTCAGCAGGTGCAGGTGAACACCCCTCCTCGGCCTGCGATGGCTGACTCGACGACGAAGAGGGACCCGCTGAGGACTCCATAGTTGGCGTTATGTCGTCCACGTTTGCCGACGAGTCGCGACCTTGCTGAGAAGCGGCCTCCTCACGGGCGGCCTCTGCAGCCTCAGCGGCTTCAGCCTTCGCGAGCTCAACATTCCCTTCAAAGCCGCCGCCTTCAGGGTCTAGGAGGCCTTCCCAACACACAGCGCAGGTAGGAACCTGGCCACGTCCTGTCCCAGGACCTCCTGCACGCTCCATACGCTTGACGAGTCCAACAGGGACCTCTTCGAGGCCCTTGACTAGCCGCTGTGCTCGCTCGGGGTCGTCGCGCTGTTCCAGGAAGTCCATCCCGAATGGGAAAACGAATGGGGGAAATGGAAATGGAAACCCCGGCCCAGGCTGGTTGCCTCCGTCTGTAAATGGAGGGTAGAAGTAATGCAAGGAAGCAAAAATGGGATTGTAGCTACCCTGGTTTCCTCCTGTCCCGGGTTGTGGCGCAGGACCTTCTCCTGGGTTCTGGAAATTGATGAAGAAGTTCCATCCCTGGCCGTGCTGATGTTGGCCGTGTGGATGATTGTGCCGGTGGTCGGCGTTGCCAGTGGCGGGCTCCCCGCCTTCGGGTGCCTGTGCGTTCGCGGGCGGCCTCTGACCGCGGATTGGTATGAAATCGAATGTCCACGTCATCCCATTAAGCTGCGGTGGAGGGGCGGGGCCCTGCTGTGGAGGCTGAGGCGCAACGGAGGGAGCATTTGGCTCTGGATGAGCACGGGCGTCTCGGCTTGGGTGCGGTACTCCGTGATCTTCGGGTATGGGCATGAAGCGATGCTCGTCATGGTGTAGCGTTCGGGAGTGCCGACGCTGACGGTTGGAAGCTCGAAGGGCGTCCTCGTCTTCTTCTTCATCGTCGACTCGAGCACGACGTGTACTACGAGCACTGGAATCTGGGCTGGCTGGGGTGGTTTGAGATGGCTGGGACGGACCTGATTCCCCATTCAAGACCATCTCTACGTCGTGGTTATCCTCGTAGATAGTCGTGTCCTCGTGGATGTCCGAGAGGTCCACGTCAGGAGACTGGGGAGAAGACATGTTGGTAGTGGCGTGAAAGGAAGGTATTGAAGTATTGGAAGAAGACGGTGTGGGCTGAATGCGAAGACAATGACCAATGGGGTGTTGTGAGATATCGTTCAGACTTCCATAATGAATGGAACTGACCGTAGACCTAACGCTTGTAGCTGTACCCGACTCTGAAGAAGCACTGACGTCGGCTGATCCTAATTGAGAGATGCGAATGGTCGGCTCTGGTAGCGGTAGGTCGGAGAGTTCCTGGGCGCCCGAGGATGGTAGTGACGACTGATCCGCAGGTTGTGGTTGTGGCTGGTGCTGCGGCAAAAGACCTCGGACGAGGTTGCCGATAGCTTCCCCTAGGTGGGGATCGAGGAGGTGGTGAAAGAAGCCGTTGTTGTTTGGCCGGTTGTCGCGATCCATACAGAGGGCGTCGGAAGAATCAGAGGCGGGATGATGGTACAAGAACAAGGCGAGTGAAGACGGTGGAGTGAGTGTATGCGAGGAGAGTGTCGGAGCGGTGCTGGACTCGCTTAGCAATGACGACGATCCACTCCTCTAAGCGCCCGACCTTCCTAGAATGTTCGCCCGCTTTCTCCAATTTCCAAATCCGGAACAGCCACTTGCACTCCCGCCTCGCCTCTCTCTTCCACTTTCATTCCACCACCTCATTCTCTAGCTCCATGCAGACCACCCCGGCAGTCCAAGTTCAACTTAATGCGATTCACATAAAGTCAGTCCGCTTTCTCCTATAAATCTGGCAGCTGTGTCATTCGACTAGCGCGACCACATGGGCGACATTTGAGGACGTTCTGCTGTCGTGTGACTCAACCGGGTATGATCTTTACTGAATGCTTCATAGCCATGATGTCCATGCATCCCGCCGCCGATGTCTTATTGTGAGCGGAGGCGCACCTCATGGCCGGCGCTCCTAGAAGCTCTTCATCCTAAAACTTCTCTTCAACTATCACAGGGTTCGGCGCGAGCGACTCGACGCCCATGAGAGCCCGCGGACGTTCGCACCATTCACCCTCTACTTCGATGGTAACCAAGCTGCCCTACAGAGCGCCCCTCCCCATCCGTTGTTCTTCTTCTCGCCTCATCAAACCTCCCCTGCCGTCTGCCTTTATGCCCCGGCCCGTCCAACGCCTAAATGGCAGCCGTGGCTTACGCGAAGCCCATCGAACCGGCCCCCCGGGTCCAGTCATTCTCCAAAATGAATGGATGCCTGCGCATCGTCTTCCGCCCTGAATGCCTGCGCTCGCCGCAGACGGACATGAACTGACCTCGAAGTGCCCGTTTGTGGCTTCATCGAATTGCCCTCTAGACCTTCGCATCGGCCCCCCGCTGGGTCGCTCGAGACGTGGCATCGACTCTCGGCCCTCAAGGACGCCAGATCCCAAGTTCATCTTCACCTTCTCGTGCGCCGGGCTACGGGGCATGCATGAGCATCCTGAACACCAGGCAGGGGTCAATCACCGCACACCACCGATAGAGTTGCTGGACGTCCTCGTCTGCCGCATAAAGGAACGTCTTCTCAAGATTTTCTTCCCCTCTTGCCTGACCACCATCGCACCATTCCTCCCATAGGGTGACCAGTCCTCGCTGACAGTATCAGTACGTCGATGTCTGACGGCCGTTCCCCGGAATCGGCTTCTCATAGCGCGCATTCGCTGGCTGCCATCCTCATCCAGCACCCCAAAAGTCAGCGTCGCGTCCCAAGATGCGGCGGCACAGGCCACAAAACGCTCGGCATTGATCCCGCGGGTGACCTTCTGCGTATGTCCCGCCCATTCTCATCGCAGTCGCACGCCACTGACCCTCTACGTGAGAGTGTAATTCTTGCGGGCCGTTTTGCGTAGCCGCCGGCCCTCTCTTTACTCGCCGCCCTGTTGCATTTTTCATTCACACCCCTTGCCGTAAGTGCGCTTCAAGTTGCGAACCCTCATGGGGCTCCTGTTCCGTATTGCTGCATCAAGATATCTTTTCACAACGGCTTGATAATAATACTCTCCGCGTCCCAATCACGGCATCTTTGCACATCTGGACGCTGAACGTCATTCGCTATCATCTTCTACACCATGTCCTGACAATTCGCATTCCCTCCCAACCCACAACGAAGAGTCACGACGAGCGACCCGCACTTTCTGGCGGAAACCACGATGCTCCCAATTGGACATGGGGCTGCCCGCGTAGGCATTGACGAATTCCACCGTTAGTGTTTAGTTCGATGCGCGCGTCTGGGTTTCTTTAAGCTCTTCGGAACCATGCAGCGTCAACCATTCATCCACCTCCTCCTGCCCCTCCTGCCTCAAACAACCCTCCCCCCGACGTAGCCTCGAAGACGAAACGGTTCCAGCGCCGGCTTGGATGCCCTCAAAGCTTCCACGGCGGCCGCTGTCACCCCACAGCTTCTGCGTCTGTCTAGATCTCTCACCAGCCGTCTATCCCCCTCCCTACTGGCACGCGTACAGGAACCCGCGATCGTAGCAGTAGCTGCCCGCAATCGCAGGCTACGCCACGACGACGGCGGGCTCCGAGTCGGGCCCCACCGTCTGCTTGTGGCTTAACCATACGTGCCTCCCGTGACCGAATGACGACAACTTACTCGCACCGCGATCCATCGCGCATCGCCCGTCGGCAAGGCGAGCGCCACCGTCCGGCAGCACTAAGTTAGTTAGCACTGGCAGTGTCACCGTGAATCTCCCCTGCGGTCGGCCATCTGCAGGCAGCCGGCCGCTAGCCATGATAGTGCCAGCGTGCCAGCACTCGGGACCCGCGGCGCTGGACGACCCGCCGGCAACGCCACAGGCGCAGATTCAGAGCCCCGCAGACCACGGCCATGGGCGCAGACCTGCAGGGCAGGGCGGGGGTTGAGCGGCGAGCGATCGTCACGACGTCGAGGTCCCATCGACACCGTCGACATCATCACGCTTTCGAAATGTCTGTTTTAGCGAGAGCACTAGTGCGGCACACCCCACCCTACTAAGTATTAACTTACTGTATTGCATCCAGCCGCAGTACCGTCGGTCCGCGGCGTACGGCCAACAGCGACTAACAATTAGATACAGTAAGCAGAGGAAATCTAAGTGGCACCCGAGCGCGACCTGCCTTGTATGTCGTAGTGCGCCTCCGGGGACCTATGCATCACGCCCGGCGATAGACGATACGGTGGGGCACGATGCACGATGGGCGATACACGATCCACGGACGTCGGAGGACTGTCGGAGGGCGCCATACCGAATGCATATGCATGGCAGCTCGCGGACGCCACGGATGGTAACTATGCGCATCGGCCGGCACTGAGCACTGAGCTCCACCCCACCGACTGTGCTTGCACTGTAAGTAATTTAGAATCTGGATTTTTCCCCGGGCGTGTAAGCTTAAGGATGGACGTGACGACAGCCTGAAATATAATACCGGAGCGCGAGCCTGCCAGAATACAGTGTCAGCGAGCGCCGCGATAAGTGAAGGAAAAGTGTCGCTCACCGGCAGTACGAGGCTGCCAAGGCTCACAGTGACTGCGAAAGGGCTCTCCCATGCAGACTGTCAAATGCCCAGCGCTGATACAGATTCGCTGTCGCGGTCTGCACAGAGTCTGTGGAGGCCACGACGCAGAGGGTGCGTCAATCTCCAGCCAATCTCCACCGCCGCTGAGTCGCGATTCTCGTGCTAGTGCTGCGTCCGAGCACACCTCGACAGTTCGCTGGCCCGTCCGGGCCTAGCGCGATTCACCATTCAGTGGTATTCATTCACTCGCGAGAGAAGTGTGAAGAGTATGGTATGCCCTGCTCCCAGAGTCTCCCCCGGCGTGGCTCGCCGAGCCGCTGGGTGTGTAAGTTTGAACTCTGTGTTGTATTTTCCCTTCCGCTCTCGTCCAGGCCGTGCGCGGCCGTCCTCGTCATGGCATTCATGATGCCCAGTGCGCGCGGCGGCAGGGGCGCGCGCGAAGGAGGGTAGGGAGCCGGGGAGGGCCGGGAGAGGAGCAGCGAAGCACGTTGGGTGCGATTGGCGAGGAGTGGAAGCCCTTGGCAAGAGGAGCTCTCGCGATCGTTTCTCGGTTTCTCGGTATCGGTATCGGTATCGGGCTCGGGTTCGGGATCGGTGGGACGTGCCAGTGGCAGAGTCCAGACGGGCGGCTGCAGGGGCGGCGCGCATCACATCGATCAGCCGGGCTGCAATTGTGCCTTTCTTCGAACCCCCGCACCAGATCTCGATGCCCGTCCGTCCGGGGCGGCACACGCTCGTCCGCCCCCGGTCGGCCAAGGACGCTTCAAGTAGCCACCCAATATTGCATTCGTATTCAGTTCTTACTTCTCATTACCCGATGCCCACTGCCCAACGCCCAACCCTAAACGCAGACAGCCTCTCGACGGAACTCTCCACTGTCATTGTGCGCCCACGCGGTGCGCCTGCTTCGCCCGGCTTCTGAATCGCGCGACAGTGGCCGTCACCGCGCCTCTTCTTGCTTTTCTGTATCACCACCACGCTCCGATCCCGGTAGCAGCATTCGCAGCGCCGTGCGCTCCTGTGAGAATGGTATATAGTCTGGTGCCTGGTGATTAGGATAGAAATAGACAGTAAGTTAATGCCCCCGGATGCTTTCTGTGCGCCGCGCCGCGCCAGAACACGCGCATTCCATTCGCTCGCCCCCTCCGCAGACGCGCGCGACGCGATTATGATACCTACCTACCCTATCCTCCTCCTCCTCCCCCTCCTCCTATTCCAAGTATTATTGCCGATCCTGCACGGGCCTCGTGTCTACGCGTTCTTAGGCTTCCCGTTCCGCTGGTGCCGGCGCAAATACCGCCTCGCCGCAGGCTGTCCAAACTGCCAGGCGCACACACGCACAAACCGCCAGTCAGTTGACCACGCGCCTCGAAGCAGAGAACGACGCCACACACCCGCACAGTGGGATAAAGAACCAGCAGCGTAGCGCCTACAGTCCAGGCCCAACGCACGCTCCTGGGCAGCGGCTCGGGGAACTGCCCTTGGCTCCATTTCGTGATCGCCAGCATTTCCGTCCCAATCGTGGCCAGCAGCAACCAGACGTGCTGGCCCATTCGCACGGCCCGCCTGTAAGCGAAACCGTCGGATGAGTGATGGCGCGGGGGAAGAAGGGGGATCGGCGTGCCAGTCGCAACCGTCCGTCAGCGGGATTACTGGATAATGCAGACAAGGTTGACGCACCTCGGGTCATTCACGTACTGGTAAAGTTCGCGGACTGCTGGGAGCGCACACAAGAAGACCCCCATCAAACGTGCAATGACGAAAGGGTGGTCAGGTTCCATCCAGAGCAAAGCCTAGTAGGCATCCGAGATGAATTTAGCGTCGCTTCTCGTGTTATTGAGAACGAGCGGCGGCAGACCTTCAAATAGAATGGGTTGAGCTCGGCGGCGAGGAAGACTGCTAAAAGCAGCACGACGGTGAAATAATGCATAAAGGACGCGGTGCCCTCCCACTTGAACGTCGTCCAATCGTGGGGGGAGAACTGGCTGATGACGCGCTTCGTCTTGGAGCGGATGCCCCGCGTCTGGCGGAAGCCGCGCCAAATGTAACCCTGTAGCTAGTCAGACACGTCCGTGTTGCGGATCTGCGTTTTGGCGCCGATACCTTGACTTCAAAGTACTGGCAGCACTTCATCCCTGGGCACAAGCAGCGGCGGATTCACTTTTAGCGGTCGGCCGGCCCCCGCACTCGGCGCACACTCACCCAGGTACGTGCCGAGCCAGTTGCAGACGAGGACATCCAGAATCCACTGTGTCCGACGTCAGTACCGCGAGGTTGCGCCGATATCTGGCGTGTACGCACATGATCCCACCAGCACTGTGCCACACCGTTCGCTTCAGCAGCCGAGCCTCGCGATGACGGTGTATGACGTACCTCCGCGAAGTTTGCGAGCTGGTGCTGCAGGCTATACTCTGCAAATTCAAATGCAACGCTCAGGATCTGGGAAGGAGAAAAAAGGGACGGAGCATCAGCCCGCCCACCCGGATAAAAAAGGCAGCGAAGCGCGGGAGAGGACCGACCCAGCAGAACCAGTAATCGCGGAGGATGAGGGCCTTGCCAAACCACCCGAGGGCGTGGGCCAAACAAAAGATGTCGATCGCGTTCTACGGCCGCATGTCAGCTCTGTGGAGACTCGAGACAGCGGGGACCGCGGTGGATAGAGAGGCTGGACGCACCCACACGTTGTCGACGGTGAGGTCGCAGTTCTCGGCGTAGCTCTTCTCCGGGAGCGGTCGGCCAAGATTGGGGTCCAGATACTTCATCATCGACCGTGCCGAGTCCAGGTCCTGGAAGAGCAGGAAGACGAGGGCAAGCTCGTACAGCAGATTAATGCCCAAAACCATCCGCCAGAAGGCTGTGGAGCGGCAGCGGCCGTCAGATGCGGGGGAAAACATGCCCTGGTGAAACCGCGGGGGACGCACTCACCGGGGTGGGGGCGAATGAACGGGCCGTCGCGGAATTGGATCATCGAGAATAGAAGAAACGAGGCTACGGCGGCGTACACGCCGCTGGCCAATCGTTAACCTCGGATGCAGGCCGCCCCACTCGAGGGGGTGATACGCGAGACTCACATTCGCTGTTTCTCCTGCCCCTCCCTGAGCACGTCCTGCGTCATGGCGACATAGGCCAGGATCGTAAATCCCACACCGAGCGCAGTTAAAGTTATCGGCTTGTAGAAGAACCTGGACATGCTTCAGCACGGAAGCCGCGACGCCTCTCAGATATGCATACGCACTCGACGCTTGTGTCATGTTGTTCTTGAAAGGGGTGGATATGGGTATACGGTTCCTTGCGATCCGCCTGCAGAAGGACGCGTCGGGTCCCTTATTCACTTCCGCCAGAGTGCACGGCCGCAAAAAATACTCACATCAAACCCTGCCCGGATAAACCGTCTCAGAGAGCTGCTATGAGCGCATGGCACTCAAACAAGGGAAACTCACAGCGAACGGGCGCCCCATCCAATCCGGGAAGACTCGACTGCTCCTGTATCTCTGGGGGGTGGGCCAGCGGGGTGTCGGACTCGATTTCGTCGACAGGCGATGTCAGTGGGGAGGCAGACGAGACGGCATGGTGTTCTGCCGGGTTTCGCGGCATGTCCGTGGGGCGATGGGGGTGGTGCACGATGTGGTTCGAAGCAGAGACGGGAGACGAGGATGCATGATCGCGAGCCGTCGCGGGGGTGGCGTGTAACGTGCGCGTATCCGGAGCGCGCCACACGCACGCGCAACGGCTACTACAAGCGCGCGTGCGGCGGACAGACTCGAGCCAGACACGTTGGTCACGCTCACCCCAGCGCGTCGCGGGATCTGAAACCACGTTCTCTCCCCTGCTTGCCGACGTCGCCGACTCCGTCGTCCCCAGCGGCCGTGTGGCCGTCCGCGGTGGCGACGCGTGCAGCCCCGTCGATGTTCGTACATTGACCGACGACCGCCGTGCGGATTAGAATTCTCTTGACGCGCGTCCATTACGGCATCGGGCGCGCTGTGACACGCGCGTGGGTGCCCGATCCGTCGTTTATTGCGGCAACGGGACCTGGCCCCACGCGTCCCCCAATCGCTATCCTCTCGGAAGCAAAAAAACTAGCGGTCATTGGAGACGTAACGGGCCCATATTTTCGTCTCTCCTACGCAACCACCTCAGGCGTCTCGTCGCGAGGGAGGGGGATCGCGCCTACCCCCCATGCATCACTCGTCTACCATGATCACCCGGACGCCCTGGGCCGACTGACGCTATGGTCAGTGCTGGTGCCGCGTATGTTTTCTGCAGATGCGAAAAAACGAGGCAACCGTCTTGTAGCGAAATAAGGGTGCCCATTATGGCATAGTTGACCACGAAACAACAATGAGTAACTAAAGCCAGCTTAGTATGTACACCCGCCCACGATGAACGGTTAAGGCGGTCTCTTTGGCGGAAATCAGGGGTCCAAATGGGATTGTTTACCGGACATCCGCAGGCAAGCACAAAAGGCGAAATATTGCGGCCGGGCGGTCGCTGGCTCTATGGTTTGCGCATGGGGCCGGCGTTCGGGGGTTCGGAAGACCACGCGCGGCGATGCGAGGTAGAAACAAGAAATACATCCTTCCGAGGCAAATCACAGACTCCAGGGGCCGGAAATGCGATCGATATGTGCTGCTGCGCGGCAGAAGCCTTCTAGCCGAGTGGGATCTTGGGAAAATCGATGTAAGGATCTCCTATGTATTCGGGACGGGTCGACCTCGACCCCAGCCCTGCACTCTCTGTCGAAATCAATATGGAGGACATGGCGGTGGGAGCACTCACATAACACGCTGTTCCAGACGCGAGAAGGACGGCCGGAGCACGGCATGGCATTTCAGAGCGATGGAATTCGATAGAAGGTCTCGTAAGTCCGAAGTGGGCTTTGTCCGGGAGAGGCACAACGAGTGCCATAACCATCTCTCAGATGGCAAGAGCAAGGTACGAGTGCACCACAAACCGCATATACGTGGAGCGGAACCGTAAGATCGTCGCCCGTAATCCAGATCACGCGAGCTTCGTCTTGCTGTGGATGCCGTTAGGGATGTCAAGCAGGGTCTGGGAACGATATGCCATTGCGAAATTCGCGCATACATACGTTCGACGCCGTGACGACAGAGGTGTTATGGTGGCGCGCACAATAGCAAGAAGTTGGCAAGGACGGCGGTGAACGTGTTGTCCTGTCCGAAGGACGTAGCGCCATGTCCAAAAGGCCCGTGTATCCGTATTTCCTGGTCGGGCCGTGAACTTGAAGGCTTGGCCGAGCGAAAAGGCCTGGAGTGGAGATGGACATTGACTCGATTTCATCTGGGAGACGGGTAAGGATAAAATGGTCGGAGTTTTTGACCCGTGAATAAGCTGGCGCGTGGACTGGAGGGAAAAGAAGAGAGGATTTCCAAACAATTTGACCATATATGAGGGGGGCAGCGCACCAGACAGCTGAGCGTGTCTCATCTTTGATTCCGCCAGCGGCGCTTGGGTCGTCGTGGACGACAGAGAGCGCTCACTGAAGAGGAAATCGGGTCTGTATTTATGGAGGAAATGGGTTCTAGAGAGAGGAAGAGCAGTTAGCGAGAGAATTCGGCGGTGGACAGACAACACGCCGTGGAGGCATGGCTGATGTGTGCGTGGGAGCGCCGACCGAGAAAGGACGCGATGGAGGGAATCTGGTACCAGATCACGATGCCACTCACATGAGCAGAAGACTGCAGGTGAAGACAGACGTGAGAAGGGCACTTCACCTCCATCCAAAGGTGTCGCAAAGGGCGCGAGGAGGTCGAGCGCAAGCTGGAGGAAGGAAACCAGAGGCACGGAGGGTTTTCGGCGGCAGCGCCACCGGCCAAACAAGGATATACAGCGCACACGGCCGTCTCGGGCTGCCAGCGACTGCCATGCGAGCAACCAGGCCCGGTTCGCGGTTGGCCACGAACGCCTCCTCCATCGTGCCCCTCTGTCCATCCATCCAACGCCCTGGCTTCCTCGTCGCTCACGGCACCCTCCTCGGATCATGTTCGCGATACAGACCTCGGTTGGGACTTAGTCAACGCACCCCGGTTCGGATCGTGCTCCCTGGCAGCCTTCCTCTCCTCTTCCGCGGGCAGCGCATCCCGGTCTTTTCCCTGATTGCCTCTGCTCCCAACTGCTATGAACTGATTTAGAAATCCCGTTCTCCTCCTCTGATTCGACTGCGAACAAGGGCCTCGCACTCGCCTTCCGGGCGTCTTCCCTGCGTCTTGCCCGGTGTTTTCTCCCTGACGCCCATCTCCCGCCTTCTCAGGGTCGCGACGCCCATCGACGCAATGGAATATCGAATATCGCAGCGATTGTCCCCGTCCCTGTACAGTCCTCGAAATGCGATGTCACACGAAATGACCGTCGCCAAGCGGTCCGGAAGATCATCAGCTGGCCCCGGTTTCGGGTGAGTTTTCCCATCCCAATCCTAAACCAAATCTTGCGCCTTCGGCCGGGCATCCGCAGAGTGCCGTTCTTCTAACAGACTCGGAACCTAGATCTAGTCCCATTGCAGCCATTCGCTGCCAGGCCCTTCCCATCCAACCCTGCGGCAGGAAGACCGCGCCCCCCTTGGCTAGCCAGGTCCGCGGTGTGTGACAAGGCTCCTGCATGATCGGACAGATTCCCTCATCGCTCGTTCGCGGGACCGCAATTGAAGCAGAGATATCTCCGTTACCCTCTCGTCTTTCGCCCGGGCCCCTACCCATCCGCGGTGCGTCGCCATCTTTTACGGCCCGCGCGCGGCAGCGAAAGACGACGGGGGCATTCCGGACGCCTGGCACTCTCATGCCCCCATCCCCTATCCTACCACCAGATAGCCTAAAGAGATGCGCGCCAGAGGACCGGGCTGGGGAGGGGTGGGTTCGCGCCATCGCGCCGTGGGCTTCTGAACGCCTGCCTGGATTGGACGGCGCGGTGGCTGAAGCTGGGTGCAGGTGCGTCTGTGGCGCAGAGCGGTCCCCGCCTTGGTATCTGGCAGGCGGTCGGGGTGGAGAGGGATTCCAAGATCTGTGCCACTGGGACGTGCTGTGGTAGACGAGGGCGCTGTGGTCCGCCATATTCACGTAAGTTATAGAATCCAACGCGCTCGAACCCAAACGCCACATTCTGATGAGCCCCCTTCTGGACGTCATTTGTCACGCCCTCCTCTGCCACGCGCGGGCAGGAGATCTACGCTCCTCCCTCTGCCACTGCCAGCCTCAGACCACCGCGCCCTCGCGCCATTCCTCTGGCTCCCCTCCCCTCCGCCGGCCCCCACGCCGCACGCCGCTCGCCGTCGCTCTCCGGCCGGCTGGCGAGCCGCTGCCCACGCGCGCTGCCCGCCGTCCGCCGTCCGGGCCATCAGAAGCAGGCTCGCCCCGAGTACGCCGTCGGCATCGAACACGTTCAGCTGCACATGTCCAGGCATGCCCAATCGTTTACCCGACCGTTCCGTACCATGGCCCTCCGCTTCGGCCCTCATCGTCCCAGTAGCCGCCCACTAAGTCGCTTCGCACCATCCACGATCCGGCAGCGCGCCCTCGTTTCGAGCTCAGAGTGTGCAATGTTCGTAAAGCGTCCGAACTAGGCTCCTGACGCGGTCTGCTCGATCCCTGTTCGGTGCTATGACGAATGTCAGGTAGGTTCTCCCTGACAGTGATTTCCTGTTCGCGTTGGAGCTTCAGCGAGACGTGGTGATGCCATTTGTACATAGATGTCGCGCGAGAATATGTGCACGATCCTTCCGTTGTCGGTGTTGGCCGTCTGTGATGGAGGGGGCGGGAAGGGCTGTTCCTAGATGGATTACGCTCGGAACGTGTGTTGCAGCGCGGTTGCCTGGCAGCCGCAAGAGACGTCGGAGAAGGAGAAGGGTCGGTCGGGGTGGGCAACGGTACTGAAGCTGAAGCGTGGTGGAGAAGCATCGCGCCGACGGGCAAGAGCATCGAACGCAGACCGAGGCTGGCGCCCGTAGTGGGCCGGGAGCGCTGGAGGAGAGCTGGAAGACGGGGGGCCCAAAAGCGTGGGGTCTGATTTGTGCTCTGATCCCAAAAAAGTGGGTTGTTGGATATCAATGATTCATTCATTCCATGCATAACGGCATCCGACGTTGGCTGAGCAGAATCTTATCTGCTTCGGCAGAGGTGCCCACGGTAGGCGCGATGATTTCCAGATGCAAAGTCGCACGGGGAGGGAGAGTCGGACTCCCAGGGTGTCACGCTCACGCCCTGACTGAAGATGAAACGGGCGACGGACGACGGTCCAGAAGCGTGGTCAAGCCAGGGCCGTGAAATTCCCTTGGGTCTGCATCCCGCTCCAATTCGGTGCTGTTTGTCCTTCGAAGCCAAAACGGTGGCTCGGAAACCCTCAGATCTACTCAATCTGGCCGTGAAGGCGTCCGCCATGGCGCTCGCACAGGTCTCGTACATAAGGATCCTTGGCCATGTCCGTCCCGTCTACTCCTCCGAGTCTGTCTCTGGTTCCCCATCGCCTCTCCCATCCTGGCCATGACCATGTCATCTGCCGCTGTGCTTCCCCAGGACGCCCTCCCCCAGCCCCTCCAGTTCAAGGGCGAAATCATGGACTTCGACCTCGCCGGTCTGGAGGTCGATCACCGCAAGCGGTGAGCCTACCCTTCACCTCCACCCCACCCTCCTCCACTCATCCCTTCCTTCCAGACGACGCAACCGCACCACCCAGTCCTGCCTCAACTGCCACACCTCCAAGCGCAAGGTACGCGTCGACTATACGCGACCCCATCGCCCCGTCCGCGTCCGCAGCGCTCTGATACATTTCTTCTCATTCGCTCCAGTGCGACAGGAAGCGTCCCTGCCAGCGCTGTATACAGTTGGGGCTGGTGCGATCTCCTTCCTTATGCATCCCTGCTTCGCGTTGACCCCCACGCCAGACCGGCCTCTGTGTGTATGAGGTCGACGACCCCGCCCTGCGGTACGTCGCGTCTCGCGTCTCGCCCGGTGCTCGCGCGCGCGCCTCGCGATACATGTATGCTCATCTCCCACCCCAGGGATGATCCGAACATCGACGAGAACACGCGCCTGCGGAACCGTATCGCCGAGCTAGAAAGCCTTGTCCGCGAGCTTCGAGGTTCGTCCTCTCCATCTCCACTCTATCTGAGCCCATCCCCCCTCCCTTCCCCCGCGCGCGCCTCGAGGCGTGCCTGTGTGTGTCCACTGCCATCATGCATATGCTCAACGATCGACGGTCACGGCAGGCAAGCCCCATCCGAAATGGGCGGAGCCCAACTTCTGCGACGGCGACGCGAACGAGAAGTGGCACTCGCGCTCGTCCCGGCGCCTCCAGTACCAGAAGCTGCCCCGCGACCGCCACGACGACGGCCAGCACCTCCAGGGCGCAAACGGCCGCGGGCCGCCCGCGATCAAGACCGAGCAAGCCAACGACCCCTCACAGCAGAACCTCTACCGCTTCACCCCGAGCCCGACGCACCCCACCGTCGACGGCAGCTCGGGGCACTCGTACGGGCTCTATCGCCAGCAGGCGCATGGGCACGGGCAGGGCGTGTACTCGCCGGCGGACGACTCGTCGTGCTACTCGTCGCCTTCGTCCGCGTCTGTGATGACGTACAGCGAAGCGCGCCACGGCGCGCATGGCGTCACGAACGGGGAACACTACTACCAGCAGGAGCAGGCGCACCAGCAGTACGTGCACGCGCAGACGCCGCCGTGCCCGTGCTTGACGAACCCCGCCGCGGGCAACGCGCTCATCGGGCTCACGACGCAGCTCCAGAACACCGCCGTGCTCCTCCGGCAGCTCCCCGAGCACAACACCGCCCGGCAGACGTGCGCCATCGTGAGGCGCGTTACGGAACTGACCGACATAATGCAGTGAGTGCCCCACTTCGTCTGTTGCTTATCGGGCGCGCGGCGGCTCATGTGTGTATGTTTGTGTCCAGCGGGAACACTGTCGCGGGCGGCTCGTCGTACGAGGGCCTGTCCACGCCGACGGAGACGGAGCTCAGCATGTCGCCCATCTCGACCTCGAGCCAGTCGAGCATGGGTGCGAGCGCGCCGGGGATGCATGAGCAGTGGCCTGGCGCAGCGAGTATGGCGCAGTCCGCGGCGGGGTACGACTCGTATTTCCCGGTCGCCGCGACGCAGCCTGAGCACGCTGCTGTATTCCATAAAACGTATCACATCAGCTAGGTCTAGGCTCCGCGCTGTCAGTCATCCCCCCGTCCCTCGTACTCTCTTACCGGATACATGCCGTCCAGCGAGCACACACCCCATCCTCGGACAATTACGGACCCTGCTGTCTCTCGCGCTTGAGCTCGCTATCGATGAAGTTTTTTTCTGATACTCTGTCCGCTTCCATAACCCATATCCATATCCTCCATATACCACTTGACGTTCGTGGATACGGGTACGCGATTGGCCGTTGTATTTATGATATGTAGGATGCTGCCCGGCATCCGGTCCCGGGCTGTACATTATTCGCATACGGCGTCCCCCCGCGTAGGTGTAGCATAGTAGCGTACAGCGGCATCATCATCGTAATGTAATGCGGTCTCCAGCCTTCTGGCTCGCGAGTCGCCCCCGCCAAATTGCCAATGCATATGCATCTCATCTTGGATACCGCTACAATAACTGCACCGCCTGCCGCCCCACACCTCAGTCTCAGTCTCAGTCTCAGTCTCAGCCTCAGCCTACACCCTCCGGCGGGTCTCGAGCGTCGCCGCGGATGCGGATGCTCCCCGCACCGCGCCGCCCCTGCCAGCCCAGTTCATCTCCTCGTTCATTTCCACCGGTGTCCGTTCTCACTCCACGAGTCGCCGTTCCCCCGTCTGTTCTCAGCCTGTGCGCGAAGCGCAATTTGAAGGCGGGCTTTATCGTGCGCTGGGGTTGGGGATCTGGAAGCGGAAGACACGATCATGATCGCGGCCCCCCGAATCTCGCTTGTCCACCAGTTTGGGTTCAGGCTTGGATTTGGGCTTGGGATGCGAAGACACGTCGTCCCCACCGCCGTCTGCGTCCGAAGCCGAAGTCGAAGCCGAAGGCAAAGTCGCGTCCGATGTGCGGTGCTCGCGTTGTTGTTGTTGTTGTTGTTGTCGCTCTTCCTCCTGCTGTTCGAGAGCCCAGATGTCGCGTTCGATAAAAGTTGCGTTTCCGTCCCGTCGGATCAGAACTACCGTCGACAGCCGCGTGCCGTAATACGCGGTCGTTGTCGTGGTCGAGTCGAAGCCCAGTGCCAGCGGTGGCGTTCCCCCATCCGTGGCAACCCCAGCGCCACCGCCTGCGCCTGCGCTTCCGCTTGCGCCTGTACCTGCGCGCCGGGAGTCTGGGGTCGGAGATGCGGCCGGGGTGGTCGCGTGCGCACCGCTGAGCGGGACGGGCACGGGCAGCACATGGATGGTGTTGCGCAGCTCGGAGCGGTCGGCGGGCGGCTTCTCGCTCGTCCATCTGGCGCAAATACGTAAAATTAATATGGAAGGAAGGGGGCCTCGCAGTGGGCCGCCAGGCGGGCCACACCAGCACCCCGAATCAAAACCCGTCCCTCCAGGCCGGTGGACGAACGATCGTCCATGGAATGGTAATCGCAACCGCATGCACTGCACTACGGCACGGCGCTAACGCCGAATGGCCCGCACGACCGAGACCCTGCAGAATTCAGGGGGCACAAACAGAAGAAGCAAACCACGGACGGGTGCAGAGACGGAGGACGATTGAGATACAGGCGCAGAGGTGGACTCAGGAAGGGCCCGCCCGGGGACGGCATGAGAGAACACGCTCGGAACTTGGAAGAAGGCAGGAGGAGGAAACAGAAACGGAAACAAGGCTCACGTTAGAAGCGCGAACAGCCGGTCGGCGATCTGGGCCTCGGTCGCGTCGCGCGGCAGGCCGCGGAGGAGCTCGCGCAGCGCCTCGCGGCCGTGCTGGACCTTGGGCCACTCGTCCGCGCCACGGCCGTCGATGCCGTTCGACATGCCCCCCGTGCGTCGCTCGGGGTCCGAAAGCATACGGCCCGTGAGCATACCGCCGCCACCCGAGTTCGTGAGGAACGCGCCGTCGAAAGAGAGCCCGCGAACCTCTTGGTCCTCTGACTCAGACGGGGGGCCGATGGTGGGCTCGAGGACAAGAAGGTTGAAGCCGGCATAGGCGCAGTCACGATGGGCGCCGAGGAACGCGTCGATCTCGGCCTGGAGAGACTCCTGCTTCGGAATCTTTGGAAGCAGGAAGTGAGAGACAAGCTCGCCCCGGGAGGTCGCGTACTTCCGGATGGGTTCCGTGATGTTCGTGCTGGGGAAGGGAGTGAGTAGGATGAGCACGACTGCGCGTG
Source organism: Ganoderma sinense ZZ0214-1 (assembly GCA_002760635.1). Lineage (NCBI taxonomy): Eukaryota > Fungi > Basidiomycota > Agaricomycetes > Polyporales > Polyporaceae > Ganoderma > Ganoderma sinense. Next base: position 1,221,764 of record AYKW01000069.1, read on the forward strand.
GACGGCGGGCGCGTGATCATTGGACAGACACGATTACGGACGCACAGGAGGGCGAGCGTGCCAGAGCGGGTGACCCCCGCCCAGGTTCCCCCGGCGAGAAGGTCGCGGCCAGAGAGGACAGAGCCATGTCCGTCATCATCGGCATTGATAGGGCCGAAGGAGTGCCAGTGGGCGGGAGCGGTAGGCCGATGGAGGTACTCGTCGCGATTGGAACAGAGAATTCTATGGGGACGGAAATGTTAGTTCGCATCCGCCGAGTCGATGACAAAGATAGCTTGGCGAGTGGCATTACTCACAAGGCATATTGAGGATGATTTAGGGTCCAGAAAGCAACGCACATCTGTAATGGTGATTGGGAGTGGAGGAGCCTGGGTACAGAGTAAAATTTACGGCAAGTGCATGAAGCGGGGGACAGAAGGACGAGACGGGCGGTGCGAAATGAAAAGGCTTACCTGAAAGGGTGAGAGGATCAGCGCGGGAGGTCGGAAGAGATGAGTGAGTACCAGACGGGAGGATGTCGGATGACCTTGGGGAGGGGTCAAGGGACAGGCGTGAACGTACTGGTTGTGGTTAAGAGAAGGCTCCAGATAGGGGTGCAGCGCCGGAGGGTTGCTAGATGGAAGAGGGAGCAGTGGGGAGGCAGGATTCTGGACGGGGCTGACAGGACTCAAACGGTGGAGAAGAGTCCGGATTACGGTAGGGTGCAGCGCCGTTGGTAGAAGGAGAGGTGGATGTATTAGATCGGCATCTGCGCAGACAGAGAGCGAGTAGTGTATGTGCCTTTCCTGCGCGGATTGGCTGGCAGTGGATGGGCGGGGAAGGCAGGATCGGCTGGGATCGCTCGACGGGACGTGGATGGACTTGCACCGACCCGAGTGGGACACTACGTTCGCGTATGGCGGACGGCCTGGGCACAGCACCGCCGCGGCCAGTGGGGACGCGCGGATGGGCGCCTGTGGGAAGTGGGCGGCAGAGACACTCGACGCAGCTCGGGTCGCTGGCGGGGCCCGTCTTCCAATTGGTGCTGACCTTGAACACCGTCTTCTAGCTGCATCAACCCACCCCATTGTGCCCGCATTTCTCAGCTCTGACACCTCTCCGTCTGGAGGCCATCTACCCATATTCCGAGCCATGTCCACCACCACCATGCCCACTGTCATTCTAGACAACGGCGCCTCGACCATCAAGGCAGGCATTCTAGGCGTCCACGACCACTGCCCCCGGTTCGTCCGATCCTCTTCCACACCCACCTGACCGACTCCTGACCATCACTTAGAGTCGTCCCAAATGCTGTTGTTCGCGCCAAAGCAGACAACGCCACGTACATTGGCCACGAGTTGGCAAACTGCCGTGATTTCACCTCACTCCGCTTCCGCCTCCCCTTCGAGAAGGTCGGTAACGAGATCATCCTTCGTGCCCTGACCCAAAACAAACACGTTCCATTTCTTAGGGGTTCCTTGTCGACTGGGATGCCCAAAAGGCCATTTGGGACGGTATTTTCTCCACAGAAGTCTTGGCGGTCAGTTAACCATCGTCCGCCAGCGCTGCCATCTCTCCCGAGCTTGACACCTCAATGTATCATCGTCGCAGGTCAACACTTCCGAGGCCTCATTGCTCATAACAGAACCCTACTTCAATCTCCCCAACATTCAAGACGTCTACGACCAGTTCATGTTTGAGGAGTACGAATTTAGATCCTATTTCAGATGCACACGTCTGTTCGTTTCTAAACGCTCACTTAAACTTAAACTTATCACTCGGCCTGATCCTGCTCCAGCTGCGTCGCTCATATCATACGGCCGGCTCTTCGCTCAGCAGAATTTGCCCCCGCCCGAGTGCTTACTTATCATTGACTCGGGTTTTAGCTTCACTCACGTCGTTCCTATCCTCAACGGGGAAGTAGTATGGCACGCCGTAAAAAGGTGAGCACACCTCCTATCGCAACTTTACGCCACGGCACGTCCATGCTGACTGAGCATGCGGTCCAAGAATCGACGTCGGTGGGAAGCTACTGACCAACCACCTCAAGGAGACCGTCTCATATCGCCAGTGGAACATGATGGAAGAAACCCACATCATGAACGAAATCAAGGAGGCCTGTTGTTTTGTCTCCGAGGACTTCGCGGCCGACCTCGAGACCTGTCGGTGCGTACCGCTCTGGCCGCATCTCCCCGAATGTCCGTGCCTAACACATGTCCCCGTCGCCTTGCTCCCTTGTCTCGGATACGTACCCGGCTGCTGTCGCTTCGCGGGCTCTTGTCCTAACTCAATCCCGCGTCGCCCTACAGCGCGCGGCCGACGGCGAACCCGATAGTCCAGGAGTACATCTTCCCGGACTACTCCGCACGCCGGCCAGGGCGGATACGTAATCCGGGCGAATCGCTCGACGAGAGCACCCAGCAGACCCTGAAGATGGCCAACGAGCGTTTCTCCGTCCCAGAGATCCTCTTCCGTCCGACCAATATCGGCAAATATCACTCCCATGCCGTCTACTGCGTACGAACTCTCGCTCACCCTGATTTACACCTTGGTCTCGCGCTCTGTTTCATACAGGTCTCGACCAAGCAGGGCTCAGCGCAACGGTGGCGGCGAGCATAGCGCTCCTACCGGAAGATCTGCAGGGCATGTTTTGGGCAAACATAGGTCTAATCGGTGGCAACACCGCCATGCCTGGTTTCCGGCAGAGACTGTACGTACTATCAACCCATCGCGCCGTCCCTGCGTGCCCGTGGGGCTGGGGCAGCCGCTGTGGCACTGACGCCACCCCTCCGATCCCCCCCTCCCCGCCACATCGACTTTCCCCCACCGCGTCCCACTATTCGGGCCATGCGGCTATCTGTATCCACTCTCCGCTACACACCCCACTGACGCACTGGCCGACATTGACAGGACGTCCGAGCTGCGCTCGCTCGCGCCAATCGAGTGCGCCGTGCGCGTGCACGCCTCAGCCGAGTACGTCCCCCTTCTCCCGTTTCCTGCCTCCCTTCCTCTTCCCGATCCCCCCTACCCCGATTCCCATCCCTGGATTCTCGGACTCGCCGTCCGTGCCCTCGGACACGCACTTGCCCACGCCCGCGCGCTCCCGCCGGTGCGTGCGGTCTCGTGCGCGTGCCCATCCTCCACCGGATGCCCGATGTACCAGTCCGCCTTCCATATGCGGCCTGCTCGTGAACGCCCCCCATCTGAGATAGGCAACTGATGTCCCGCTCCCCGCATTCCACTATGTCCATGATGGGCATCTGCAGGCCGATCCTGGAGACATACAGGGCCGCCGCCGCGTTTGCCGCGCGCCCGGACTTTGCCTCGCGCTGCGCCGTGACCAGAGAAGAGTACCAGGAGATGGGAGCGAGCGCGTGCCGCCGCAAGTTTCGCGACTGGAAGCCCGCCCCCGCCGACAGGGACCAGCAGCAGCAGCTCCAGTCGGCAACAGGCTCGAGGGGGGCGCGCGGCAAGGCTCGGGCCGCGGGCTCGAGCACGAGCGACAGCGAGAGCAGCGCGCCAGAGGGTAGGGACGGAGGCTCGCCGCCCCCTGCGCAGCCGACGAAGAAGCCGGGGCGTGGGAGAGGTCGAGGGAGGGGTGCGCGAGGCGGCGCGGGCAAGCGCGGGGCGTAAATGAAAGGGAGCATAATAATGTTAGGGACACTGCAAGCGGGAGAAGCGTGGGTCCCTGCTGGCCGCGATGCGCGATGGACGATGTCGATGGACGATGTCGATGAACGATGGGAGATGGATCACGACGCGGCGGGGTCGACGGCCATCCAGTCCACGGGAGCAGGCGCAGGCGCACGCGCGTGCCTTGCGAGATTGTATTGGCATCTCTAGTGCGCAGGTGCTCAGAGGTGCTCGCGCCGCGCGGGCAGCGCACTATAATGCAATAGAAATTTTGCAGGGTTCCGTCCCAGCGGCGACGACGCGACGACTCGTCGGGCGACACCGGTGCGCGGCCCGCATTCTTCCACAACCAGGACTAGAATACGAGAGACGATGTGCCTCGCGTTGTGCTGCTCCGCGCTGCGCGCTGAATCATTCGGTCAGCTCTGCATCGGGCTGCGTGCACCGGGTGGGTTACTTGAGCCCGGGCTGCACGTCGCACTCCCACCCTCGCAGCCAGCAGGCGGGAGAACCGCGATCGCGCGCGGTGGTGGCGAACTTCTTTGAATTCGAGAGACCCTTTCGGCGTCCAAGGCTGCCTGGCCCGACGTGCCGTTGGCAGTCCGACGCCGACATGCACGACGGCTTATGATCAAGACCCACGTCGCAGAGGGCGCCCGGGCGGGCTGCAAATGTAAACGAAGGTTCCAAAGGCCGACGACGCTGCCGTAAGTAATACCATTACACCAGGGGCTGTGGCACCCGCCGGGGACTTCTTCTAATCATCAGGGTACGCGTACATCGTGCGTGCTTTCATAACCATTATCTCAACACCCTTACGCGCATGCGCGGATCGTGGTCGCAGCACCCGAACCCGAGCCGTACCGTGACCGCATCTCGAACGCTTCTCGGGCGACAAGGGGCAGACGCGCAAGGACTGCGCGGTGGCGCAAGGTTGCGGTGAAGAACAAAGGGTCTCCAGGCTTCGAGTCGGTCCGCGAGGGCTTCGACGCGCTTGGCGCCCCCTCCGGCCAGGCCGTGGCCTGCTACTCGCGCGGTTCGCCGACAATGGCGCATATTCTGTGCAACGTGCTCGGTTAGCAACGGTTTCAGACGGGTGTGCGCCAGAACCACCCCCAAGGCCCCAAACTCCAAACTCAGCTCCAGGTCCCAAGGGGGCGCAGGCGGACGGCGCCGCGCGCACGAAGCCGTGCTCCCTGGGGAGGGTCTGGCTTCTGAAGTCTGAAGCTTCAAGGCTCCTGATGCGGCCCTGCGCCTGCGCGCACTTTGCAGTGAAGCGTTATGGTGACGGAATACTCACCTATCAAGCTCGCGCACAAATTCGGTAGGGTCGTCCTCGTGCTCACCCCTGATGTCACGCCAGACGACAGCAGGAATTGGGTGCTCCGTCACCCGAAGCTTTTCCAGCAGCGCGCTCGACGCCTCCAGGTTGTTGCCAGAGCCTAGCGGACAAGAGTTATTGAGGGCGGTTACGTGCTCGGTGATGAGGGCCTCGAGTCTACGCCACTCGAACGGGGGCTGGTCCTCGCCGTCGTCGAGGAAGAAACTGAGCGAGGACTCGTGCAACGTTGTCATTTGAAGGCGTGTGCCGAACGTCAGCCACTGGACACGGCCCTTCAGCGGTAGAAGCGTCGGATGCCGGATTGCGGTCAGAGGCCCGAAGTCTGCTGGAACCTGGTAGGGGTCGTACATCGCCTGGCTAGCGTCTTCGCCCATCTGGAGGTCTTGCTCGCCGTTGTGGAGTCCTTGAAACTCGGCGTCCATCTCGAAGACGCCGTCCATGCCCATAGCCATGTCGTCATCGGCCGCAGACGACCCTTGCGCCACTCCTGGTTTCTGGACGGGGGGGACGGGTCAATAGGCAAGCACATATGGTTGGCCTGCGGGATCGGCGGGGGACCGCTGGAGACGAACAGAATCGAGAGCACCTCGGCGTTGTCGTCCTCGTCCGCGTACCCGGACCAGACGACGAGCCCGACATAGCGTTTCGGCCGGAGCTGCATCAGCGCCTCGCGTTTGGCAGGCTCCTCGCACATATTCGCGATGGCAGCCGTGTCGATCGAGAACGCGACGTAATGACCATGCAAGACGCGCCAGATGTCCGGAGGGAGGCTGTTGGGATTCGGCTCCCGGCAGATGTCCTCTGAGATCGAGGGACGGCGCTGGATCTGCTCGGCCGTACGTGGCCGTTCGTATACGAGCTCGCCTTCCCAGGAGATGGAGGATATCATAGCGACGTCCTTTGCGGAGAGGGATGCCCCAGGGCTGATGGGGCGCGGGCGGCTAAATTCCATGTCTAGAGGCGTAAGCTGCTGCTTGAACTCTCGCTGCTGCTTGAACTCTCGCATGTTGAGCGAATAGGTAAGGTTAGGAAGTGTTGGGAAGTTGAGGTTGGATCACGAGAGGTTTGTAGCGGGGAGACAACAAGATGGGGAAGTCCGCCGACGTAGGGAAGTTTATACCTGGTGAAGCCGACGCTTTGACCTATTGTCAAAGCAAAAAGCCAAAAGACCTGAGCCACAGCACATGTTTCATGCGGCAGGCCTAAGCGACTAGGACAATGGCTCTCCATTTCAGTTGGACGGAGACACCGTGGCCACAAAAACGTCAGTGGGGGAGACCGACGGGATGTGTGGCCCATGCTGAATAGCGGAAGAAAAGTAGACGTACATTGACAAAGCGCGAGTTGAATAAAGATACACGTATCATATTGGTCCGTCCGAACAAAACGAAAATGCCGACCACTGAAGCCCGCCGCATTACGCAGCCGACTCGCGCTCCATACGCCGCCGTTTCCTTTCCTGGTCCTCGAAAATGAGTCGCTCGGCAGCGGAAAGCTCTCTCTTCTTGCTGTTCGCCTTCTCTGCCTCGTTTGACGCTGAAGCTGAGGGGGAAGCGGCTACCTGTTTGAAGACATTGGGGCGTTTCAAAGGATTGGAAGCCTTCAGCGGGTTCGCGGCAGGTTTGAAAGCATTGAGCTTGATGCCGGAAGAGGACGTCCCGGGCTTCGGCGTTAAGGATAGGACGATTTTCTCTGTCGTCTCATCGCGCTTGAGGCCAACGTCCTCCACTGGAGGCGATTCTTCGAGTTTAGACCCGGATGGTCCGGACTCGACGGCCGCGCGCTCGATCTGCTCCTCAATGAGCATCCGCTCGCGCTGCTCATCAGAAACCGACATTCGCTCCTTCTTCAGGGAGGCTTCCTGCAAAGTAGAGTATGGTTAGCGAGCCCGAGCCACAATAGTAAACACGAATCTCCGATGGAAGGAGAGATAAGCCACGGCGATTCCTCGCCAGGAGCAGAATAACAGTCGGTTCCTTGCTCTGCTTGGGGTTCTCCTCCTCCCGCGAATAGCAGCGGCGCACGGCAATTCAAACAAGCGCGCCGATGGTGCTACCTTTCCGGCCACCCGATCGTCCCTGCTTACACCTTGATGCCCGGCTGCGCCAGTTTCGACATGGAGCCGGATAGCGTCTGCAACATGCATCCGCCACTGCTCGCCGCGACGTTCTCACGACAGCCAGATATGGCAACAGCATGCGAACGTGCAACACACCACCGCGATTTGATGCCAGGGGCCGTCCGCAGTGCCTGGCAGACTTCCACGGACATTGCGCTCGGAACACACGGCGCAGAATGCAAGAAGGAAAGGAAGCTGAGAAAGAGAGAACTCACCTGCTTCGCCAGGGCCTTCGGGCTGTTGTCTATCCACGCGATGAACCAGCCCTTCTCCGTCTCATCCACCCTCGCAATACCGGTCCGGCCAAGATGCTTCACGAACTCGGTGAGGGTGACCCAGCGGGTCGCGTTCATGTGCAGATGGTTCTTGTCCTGAATAAACTCCTGGTAGACATTGTTCGCCTTCACACGCTTGGTGCCGAACCGGCGGGAGAGGAGCTGGACAAAGTCGTGCTGGAACTGGGACGAGAAGTCGGAGATGTGCTTCCCAGCGCTCTCGCCGACGACGAGCATCTGCCGGAGGTGGGACTCGGACTGCGTGTGACACTTGAAGCCGTTCTCGTCCCTGCATTGTTTCTGGCAGATTTGACAGTACCAGCGGAGACGCTGAAGGCCCTTTGCCTTCATCTTGTTAGCGAGGTACTTGGGTGTACCGGCTGGGGAACCGGATAAGATAACAGCTCATAGCGTTTCTGACCGAGTCTCACCTTCTGCGCGCGGCATGTTGGGCAGGGATTAGACGTTCTAGAGGGTATAAACGGGGAAGAGGAGAAGACTTAAGCGGGAGCCGTGAAGGCGTAGTGATGGTCGACAGTCACGGCGGGGAGCTCTGCAGCGCACGCATGCCAAGTTGCTGACAAATCGGAAGCAAGACTGGCTCAGACAAGCTTCAAGTAATCGGAGTCCCAAACTATACTTATCAACTTCAATCCCAGCCAGGAAGCGACGTCTGCCGTGATCAAACCAGCGCATTTACAAGACAGGCGCGACGCGACGCGTCTCTCACCTCTTCGGTCGCGTCTCCCCATCCACTTTTCGCCCAAATGGCCCCGGAATTGAAGCCCATCGACCCCAAGACGCCCCGATGGGAGCCAACGGCGCACCCGGCAGACATCGTTGTCTCTGGCCTCGACACTACCGCGCCACCGTACGACCAGATTGAGCAGATTGAGCAGCTCATCACGATCAAGTTGCAGGTCCCTTCGCCTTTGTACGTGCCTGTTGCGAGACCGCTTACAACGACCCTCAGAACATAGATGCGAACTTCTCGAAGATACAACATGCAATGGCGAACAGAATATTGCCCGCTGTTAAGAGATATGCCGTCGGCACTCAGCCCGTACGGGAAGCGGCCAAGGTATGTTCCCCGTCTCCAATTGTACCTTGAACCCGTGTTTGGTTCCGCAACGAAGCGACTGCGCTCTTACCACACTTCCAAGCATACGAGTCTTCTTCACCTTGTGCTCACGATCGTGGACAGTTCTGGACTACATTCTACGAACAAGCCGCCCAAATTCGTATTCCCACCTACGATGACTATAGCGCCGGACAAGAACACACGGAAGACGGAGAACCTTCAGAGTCCAGCCAGGTAACCTCTGAGTCAACACCCGCCGAACCCTCCACAACCACTCAGTCAGACTCTGACTCTGATGGTGAGACGCCACACCAGAACAGAACCTTCGACAGGACCCCGTCCGAGGTCTCCTTCGCTCCCGGGCAAGCCGCGGTATCTTCCACCCCCGCAACAGCATACCGTTCTCGATCACGGAACGCTCACGATAACACATTCGCGAGTCAGACCTCAGAACCCATGCCTTCCTGGAGCGCGTCCCTCGAGTCACCTCTCATGCAGCTTAACCGTGACATCCAGAGCCTTGGTGATGAACGTTCTCTTGCAGGCCGCCCGGCCACCGCTCTTGAACAGTCAGAAGATTTCGACGATTCCCAAGATGTCACGCAGCGCGCGATCGCCCCGGGCGTTTTAGGCGAGGAGAAAACAACGATCCATGCCAGCGACAAAGGCAAGGGGCGCGAGGGTCCCCAGCCCCTCCTCCACAAAGTGTTGAACAGGAACGCGAACTCCTCGAACCTCACGGGGACCACGAGTCGTACGACGTCTCCACTGAAGTTCAAGCCAAAGACCCCCGTCATTAAGGCGCTCAACCCGTATCTTCCGCCCGACGGCAATCCGTCGGACTGGAAGGGCGTTGTCGACCTCAAGGACCCCGCGGTGGCCAGCCCCCAGCGGAGCGCACGCAAATTAGTTCCTCCTGCTTCGTCGTCTATCAAACTTTCAGCGTACAAGCCCTCCGCGGCGTTTACAGCGCGGGCGAATGCAAGAAGCGGAGGGACCGGGGCGAAGACGCCGCCGCCTGGGGACGAGGATTCGTTCGACGAGAACTTTGGCATGTCGCCGCCCGTCATGACCGACTACGCACGCTTGCCGAAGCTTGGGAGGACCCCGAAGCAGGAGGCCGCGGCGCGTATCATGAAGGACCTTGTCGACGTGGAAAGAAGGGGTGTCTTCGGTCCTGCGAGCGCTGCAGCGAAGGGAAAGGGCGGGTACGGCACTGAAAGTAGCATGAGCTCGATGCCGACACCTCCGTCAATGACACGGTACTCGCGGCCGTCTTACGTGCCGCCTGCACCATCGGAGACGAACAGCAGCGTCGTTGATGCCAGCCTCGATAGCATCATGCGCAGGGTGGGACTCAGCGTCCCTGGGTACAGCTCACAGAAACCTGCGCCGGAATCTGTAGCACCACCATCACGCCAGCCTGTCTTCAGTAGCATGTCTTCAGCGACCTCCGTCTCCGTCGCTTCCGCATCTTCCGCTTCGTCAGCGTTCTCTACGACATCTTCTCGCAGTGCGGCGTCTGGGTCTACCTCGCACACACTCCAGCCTCCTCCGCCCCCGGAACCTGAGCCGTCGATCCACACGCCCCAGCCTCCCCAATACGACTTCTACGACGACGAGGTGATCGGACGCGGCGGCATCGGAGGTGGGGATGCCGATGACTCTCTCGACTCGCTCGACTATGAAGACCAGAACATGGGCACTGCCCCGGCTGACTTCCTCTTCGCGAACCAGGACGGCCACTCGTTCGACGAGGACTCATTCGACTCCTCGATGGGCGACGACGACGAGCCCACGGACGGTACCGCTCCACCGTTCATTGTTGGACCTGGCGATGATGGAGACGCATTCGACGATGACTCGTTTGACGACGGGCAATTCGACGGGCAGGGCGAGGAGGAGACTGTGTTCGGGGTGCCCCCTGCGCAGAGGCTCGCGCAGCAGCAGGCGCAGATGGCTCAGGCGGGGCTGAGGATGCTCGGGGAGGATCTGCTGCAGGACACGATCGGGATCGGGCACCAAATGGCTATGGCGGGAAGGGTGGAGGAGAGCCCGACGCCGTGGAATGGGAATGGGAGGGGCTGAGGTGATCATGCTGTTCTGTATTCATGCTGCTACCCCGTCGGAATTGTATCGGTACTTGCGTGTTTTCATGCTCAAATATGATGTATTGCTTCATTACATGCACGGCACATTAGCTAAGAACGCGTCCGTCGACGTGCTTCTGGCATCTGCGCACGCGTCGCGTTGGTCACGTGTAGCGCGCATTATCGCCACTTGTGGCAAGTTGTGCAAGCGGCAGCGTCGCACGGCGACGGAGACCCGCATCGTCTTTCTCCTGACGCCAGCAACCTCACCTTGGGTTACTCCTGCTAGCCTAGCTTCCTATTAACCTTCGAACACCATACCAGCACAAACTATGCCTCCATCGCTGAGTGAAAAGGCTAAGGGCAAGCAACGTGCTACTGAGCCAGAGCATGCCGAATCCGGTACACCGTCTTCGAAGGATCTCACCATTCGTTTCACGGAGGGTATTCCGGACCTAACTGTCCAGGTTGCGGAGAAGGACACAGTGAAAGACGTCAAAGACAACGTAAGTCCTGCAAGGTCACCACCCTCGAAACTTGGTCCTCACCGTGTTGCTGTACTCTGCCGCAGATCCGTGCAGCCCGTCCGCAACTTAAAGACAGGCGGCTCAGGCTCATACACCAGGGCCAGCTTCTCGCAGACACCGCTCAGCTGTACTCCCGGATAGCGTCCGCCCAGGGGCGTCGGAGAAAGCCCGCAGCGGGGCCGTCATCCTCTTCTTCGGTCACTGGAACTCCCGATGGATATGAGGAGTTAGCTGGGGAGGGCGCGGGCGAGGAGAAGGCTGGCGCTGCCGGCACGACGTGGCTGCATTGCTCGGTGGGCCCCCAGTTGAAGGAAGGAGAGGTGGAAGACGGGAAAGTTCAGGTGCGTGTTCTGTGCGTCCCGTCGCGCTCCTCGCGGCGATGGATGGAAGCCTATGGGCGCATACGGATACGGGCATGGTCGGGCTTATGCGTAATCGCTCATGCGTGCTGCAGACTGCCCAGTTAAAGCCATTGCGGGGGTTCGATAGGCTGGCTGCTGCGGGATTTAGCGAGCAGGACATCGCGAACATACGTCTGCAGTTCCACACGCACTCTGCGGGGGACTACTTGGACCAAGAGTTTGACGACCAGGAAGACTGTGCGTACGATCGCTGATGCTATTCTTGCTATGACGCTGACGTATTACGGCCGCTCTCGCCTCAGTCGATGAGCACGCCAGAGTCTTGGAAGAGCAGTGGATAGACTCGTTGGATGGACCGAGTAGCGACCTGACCAATTCGCAGACGGCGGTCTCGTCATTGCACAACGGCATCGTGCTGGGCTTCTTTTTCCCGCTCCTCCCCCTCTTCTTCTTCCGTGGGCATAAGCCAGCCGTCTTCTGGGACGGCGGGAGCGAACAGGAGATGATGGTTGAGCCTGTTTTCTCGTAAGTCCATTGTCATCGGCGTCCGGCAGGGTTTGATGGTGTGCTGACTTTGGCTTTCATTTTTGGGCGTGGTACCCTAACAGCCGGAAGATGCAAATGGGCATCGTAGTTGGGTTCTTGCTGAACATTCTGTTCGGGATGTGGACATATTTGTTATCTTCAGCCTGATCCTACGGGCTCGGGCGTTTCGTATCCAAACGTCAATGCGTGCGAAGCCGGGCGTCGGGTCACCCAGATATCCAAGCTTCTATGTTTTGTCACATCCATGGTATAGGCACAGGTATACTCATACAGGGAAAGTTTAATCTGACGAGAATAGCTCACAGTTTGGCAGGTCGGACGGGGGTGGACGATCATCTACTCAAGAGACTTCCTCACCAGTCTTTCTGTCTATCTGACGTGGGATGGTCTCCTTCATCACTGCAGAACGTCCATCTCATACGCGTCGTTCTGCAATATTATCAGCAGAACTGGCTATCGCGTGCGATACAGGATACATGCCGCGAGCTCGGTCCCATCTGCAAGTGTGACCAACTGCATCCGTGAGCTGGTCGGCGATTGCGATTCATTGCGCATTCTCGAGGTTCTCTTCTGTGTCTATGCTGTGGCCTGACCGCAGAAGCCGAAGTACATTGTTTCAAGAACCGCCGGTTTTTGGGCCAGACGACGGTCATGCACCGGTATGTACCGCATGGGTGTCTGGTATGCTCGTGCCCTGCGCTTCGCTGTACTGAGGTCACAGGTGAACAGCTTCGCACTCTTCTCCCCTTGCAGTTGGTCATGTATGTATGTAGTCTAGCTGTTCTACCCACCCTAGGCCTCCTCTGCGTGCCTTTCTTGAATAACGCGCTGCTACTCGTCGCTTTTATGTGTATCTTGTGTAATCGCAAGCGTGCTCGGCTCCGCGAGTGCTTTGTATTCGAATCCTTGCACAAAACGGACCCTGTCGCGTGGGTATACCTCGTCCTCGGCCATGCCGCATTCTGGGTGGAGGCCGTCCGCTTACCTGTTTTACAGCGCAACGTGCACATCGCATTGACGTCTGTATTATGAAGACGGCTAGCTTGCGTACTCGAGTATGGACCACGTTGCTTGATGGCGACTAGAAAAAGGAACCGAGAATGCTTTGTAGCGTTGAGCCGAGTCGGCTGTTAGTTGTTGGCGGGCGTCTAGGCGCGATAAAGGACGCGATTGTATACAGTTTGTATATTTGCACAACACGCGTCTTGCCACTCCCGTCCACCTCCAAAAATTTCGGAACGAGCTCTCTTCCCTCTTCCCTGTACATATACCCTCTCTCTCACGACCCCAAGGTCTGCTCCGCTACTTCCAATCCCATCTCAGCCTGTTGATCGACGACATTTGCGCAGATGGACTTGCAGACTCTGTCAAATCTCTTTGCCTCCACCTTCAATCATGATCCCAATGTCCAGAAATCCTCGGAACTCCAAGTCCGCAAGGTGAGCACATCCATTTGTTTTGTCCTAACCCTAAATATAGCTGAGCTTATCACGATTTTTCTGTATTGGTAGCTCGGCGGACAGGAGGGCATGATCTCGAGTGTCCTCCAGATCGTCGGGAGCGATAGCATAGATCCGTACGTGCTTGACGCGTTTTTTGCCCTTCACAAACCTCATACGATGGACGTGCAGCGCTACGCGTCTCGCTGCGGCTGTTTACCTTAAAAATCGCGTCTACTCGTCCTACTTCGTCGACACTGTGGCGCGCCCGGACCAGGTTCCGATCCCTCCCTCGGACCGCAACAACCTCAAGGCAGCCATCATCCCGCTCATTGTCGCCAACCCCTCTCGGTCCATCACCGGCCAACTCGCAGGGGCCCTCAAGAATGTTGTGGCGCGCGACTTCCCGGAGCAGTGGCCAGGCCTTGCGGACGAGGTCAAGAAGCTGCTTTCGAGCGGCAATCTTCGGGAGGTGCATGCTGGGTGCGTGACCGCCCTCGAGATGGTGCGGGCTTTCCGGTGAGTGCATATATCGTGTGGATCGGGAATTGTGTTGGACGCGTGTTTTTCGCGTAGTTTCCGCCAAAACAACGATGTGCTCCCCAAGCTCGTCGACGAGTTCTTCCCCACCCTCGTCAACATCGCGGCGCAGGCCCTCCAGAGCCCGCCCACCGCCACGAACCAGGATGCGCCTACCCTCCTCCACTTGATCCTGAAGACATACTCGACGTCCATCATCCTCCAGCTCAGCCAGCACCAGCAGAGCCAGCAGTCCCTCGCGCCCTGGGGCAACCTCCTTTTCGACGTCGTGCGGCTCCAGATCCCCGCGGAGGCCGTGCCTGAGGACGAGGACGAGCGCGAACGCTCCGAGTGGTGGAAGGCGAAGAAGTGGGCATACAAGATCCTCGGACGCCTCTTCCACCGCTTCGGGAACCCGTCGCAGCTCCCGAGCAGCCTGCAGAAGGATTACGGCCAGTTTGCGGAGAACTTCGTGACAAACTTCGCGCCCCAGATCTTCAAGATCTACCTCGAACAAATCCAACTGTTCGTTTCGGGCACGGCGTGGCTCTCGAAGAAATGCCAGTACAGGATCTTCACGTTCTTCACCGAGTGGTATGTCGCTCGTGGTTTTTCAGAGCAACGCGCTTTGACTTCCGGTGTTTTAACAGCGTGAAGCCGAAGTCCACTTGGGCGCTCCTCAAACCTCACTTCCAGGACCTCATCTCCAACTACGTCTACCCTCAGCTTTCCTTCACTCCTGCTAAGCAAGAGTCATGGCAGAATGACCCCATTGAATTCGTCCGCACCTCTGTTGGTGAGTTTGTGCTTCGAAGTCCAGTTATTTAGTGTTTGTTTAAACCAAACGGTAGATGAATACGAAACCTTCGACAACCCCGTCTCCGCTTCCACCACTTTCCTCTTCTCCCTCGCGAGCAACAGGACCAAGACAACCTTCCTACCTACCTTGCATTTCATCCAGCAGGTTCTCCAAGCGTGCGTGTTTCTCAACTCTCTACCTCCGCATACATTAACAAAGGCTGTCTGAACAGTAAGCCCGCGGCGCCTCAACGCTACGGTGCGCTCAACATGGCGGCTGCCCTCGGACCCTTCATGATGCGCCATCCGGACGTCAAGGGCGGCATGCAGCAGTTCCTGCTCACCCACGTGTTCCCCGAGTTCAGCGCGCCGGAGCCGTATATGCGCTCGATTGCGTGCGAGGTGCTGGGGACGGCCATTAAGTCTGGGTTCAAGTTCACGAACAATGACGCCTTGAAGCAGGCGCTCACGATCGTCGCTGGCCTCATTGACGACACTGAACTGCCGGTCCGCGTTAATGCGACGTTGACGCTGACCGAGATGGTCACTTTCTCGGCGTTTGGTGCGTGTATGCATGTGGTTTGGAGCTCTTGAGGTGTTTTAACGACTGTTTGCAGTCAAGGAGGCAGTTGCTCCTCAGGTTGGGAAGGTCATCCAGAGTAAGCGCGCTCGTCTCGTGACATGAGACTTTTTTGCTAACATATGATCGCCAGCCCTGCTCAAGTTGTCCGAGGAAACGGATCTCGACATCCTCAATGGCAGCATGGAGAGCCTAGTCGAGACTTACCAGACTGAACTCCTGCCCGTTGCTGCCGAACTCACCGCTCGCCTGGTAAGTGAAGCCCATCCCATGTGCCTTGGCCATTTACTTACACACTTTTCAGTGCGAGACGTTCGCCCGCCTTGCTCGCGAGAGCCAGAGTGCAGACGAGACCGACGGCCACGCGATGGAGCTCGAGCACGTCATGGAGGGCGACGGCAACGAGGACAAGACTTTTGCAGCGATGGGTGTCGCGAAGACGATCACGACCGTCGTAAACGCGGTGGACTCGAGCCTGGAGATCCTTGCGCAAGTGCAGGAGATCATCATCCCGATCGTGAAGCTCACGCTCGAGGCGAAGCTCCTCGACCTGTTCGACAACATGTACGACCTCGTCGACGCGCTCACGTTCAAGCTCCGCAGCATCTCGCCGAACATGTGGCCTGTGTTCGAGCTTACATACAAGTTGTTCAAGAGCGACGCTGTTGATTTCTTGGATGGTGCGGTCTTTGCTTCCTGGTAGTCTCCATGATACTGACAATTATGAACAGAGATGCTGCCCTCGCTCGACAACTTCGTCTCGTTCGGCGTCGACGTCTTCAAGGCTCGCCCCGACTACTGCCAGATGGTCCTCGATATCTACCAGACCTCGATCACGAGTGACCACCTCGGTGAGAACGACGCGGTGAACGGCTGTAAGCTCGCCGAGTCCCTGCTCCTTAACCTCCGTGGCTCCGTCGACGACGCGCTCCCCGCGATCATTGGCACCGCACTGCCCGTCATTGAGAAGGCAGAGACAAACGCGCTCAAGCTCGCCACCCTCAACGTCGTCGTCAACGCAGTGCTCTACAACCCCGCCGCGACGCTCCACATTCTCAACCAGGCGGGCCCCACAACTGCGCCGGCGTTCTTCGAGAAGTGGTTTGCAGCGATCAACGTCGAGTCGCGCCTGCCACGCGTGCACGACAAGAGGCTGAGTATCGTTGCGTTGTGCGCGCTTATGGAGATGGACCCCGCTGTCATCCCGGAGTCCGTGCAGGCGGGCTTCCCTGGCGTCGTCTCTGGCGCGCTCAAGCTCTTCCAGGAGTACCCGAAGGCCGTTCAGAGTAAGCTCGCCCTTGATATCTATGGAACTGTGAACGGTTGCTGACGGTTTGTCGATTTTAGCCCGCAAGGAGCTCGAGGAGGCGTTCCAGGAGGGTGATGATGACGACGAGGATGACGATGACTCTAAGTTCCTCAATATGAATGAGGAGGACGGTGCGTGTGGCAGTGCGTTCTTTCATGAAATCAAGGGCCTTACGTATGATCCCGTAGACGACGTATGGGATGAGGACTCTGCGTACGTGGAGATGCTCGCCAACGAGAGCCAACGCCTGCGCGAGAAGTCCGTAAAGCAGGCCAACGGCGAGGAGACCTCGGATGATGAGGAAGAGGACGACATCGAGGAGGAGCTCGGCTACATCAGCCCGCTAGATACCGTCGACCCCTACATCACCTTCAAGCAGGCGCTGACCAGTACGTGTACTGTTGGGAATTAGGGTTTGAGCACGGCACTGACTCCGTTCCATAGCGTTCCAAATGAAGAACGGCAACGGGTACCAAATCGCGACGACGTCGCTCACAGCCGAACTCCAGACTTTCCTCATGGAGGTAATGCGCCTCGCGGATGAGCATGCTGCTGCCGCTGTTGCCGTCCCTTCTGCTTAGACGTTGGCAACAGTGTACTTTGTCCTGTTCTCTTTCAGATCGTTGATTTGCTCTCATTGATGACTATGATCTCGTCGCTTTTGCTCTCGATCGTCTCCATCTTGTACACATTACCGCATTCTCGACTAGTTGTAATCTCACGCATAGCAGACGTTTAGCAGGGTTTTGAAGAGGAGAGGAGGATGATATACAACGAACACGCGAGCCCTTTCTTCACTACTACACTTATAGCTCGTTATCTGACAGAGGGTGCGTTGCAGAGAGAATGTACGACGCGCATATGATGAATATGAATGATGATGACCTTTACAATTAGCGTGCTGGTGTCAGAGTCGGTGGTTTAGTTCAAAGGCTCCCGAGGGTACTTCCTCATCCTCGCTAGGTACTCTTCCTTCCCTTCGAGTTCCCATTCGAGCGGGCGAGTGAGCGGCTCGAACGTCTCTCCCTTTTCTTCGATTTCTGCAAGACGCTTCGCCGTCTCGGGCTTCGACTTGTTGACGCTGTAGAGCTTGACACGGTGACAAGATGAAGTGACATGCAGGTCCCAGCTGTAAAGAGGGGTGAAGATAATGAGGTGGGATATGCGCCGCAGATACTGATCTATATCACTTACTTCCAAGCTGACCGCACGAATGTCGGCTCGGTATTGTTGGAAGAATCCCAAGTGCGGACACAGAACTCAAGCCACCCTTGGGCATCCACTGGAACTTTAATCGTCCAGAGCCTCCAAGCGTAGTAATGCTGCTCGACAGGCTGGATCAGGACAAGCGGCTGAAGCACGTAAGTAAAGGTTACCTTCTCTGTCATGTTCTCTTGGTCGACCGCATACCATACATGGCCACTATCGAAAGACAATGGTAAGTTGAAGAAATTCGCAGGTACAATTCCGATGGGCTTGACCGTACCCATCTGGAGAGACCTCGACGCGCTCTACCCAGTTGCCGCCACCACTGTAGGACCATCCCTTGACTTCAATCTCACCGTCATGTATGATGACTTGTTTGTCAGAAGGAGAGATGATGGCGCTTCTACATTAATTAGTGAGGACGATTTCATGATACAGAACGCCAGGACCCTGAGACGTACGAAACCGGCATGTTTTGGATCGAGAAACCATTCGACATCTTAACATTATGTTTACCGATCTGGTTAACGACGATGGTGTGAGCGACTTGTAGCGGCTGAAGAGCTCGAGACTACCTGCTGGTTATAGTAAAGATACTCTGCCGCCTGCACGGGACCCATGCTCGGTTCGGCAAGCGCATTGATTTTGTACACCCATTTCGCACTCCGTGCGCCGATGTATCCCGTAACGACTACTCGCAACGGGTATCCGTGAATCTTCGGCAGCGGCTTGCCATTCATCTCCCACGCAAGAAGAACTTCCTCATTCTGCCGGACTTTGCGCCACGGTACTGAAACGGCGTAGTTGTACACGTTGTTTTTCCTGCCAAAATAAATTAGTGTGACGGTTCTGGAGAAATCCAGCGTTACTAACTTGAAGTAGGTGTCTGCGCCGATGAACTCGAGATGCTTCGCTTCTGGGAGGATGCCACCGCAGGCGATCTTCAGAACCTTCTTGAGCGGGACGCCACGGTACACTGCGGTGCCACTATTCGGATGTCAGGAATGGAGCCCAGGGGGCACGGCTCCAACTCACATCGCGCCTTCACCCCATGGCTGACACAACGGATAAGGTGTGGGATTGCAGTGTACAATACGGGGCAACTTACGGCGTTGATCAGCTCATCGCCGTCTCCCGGATAAAGTTGAATCTGCTCTATACGGCGCGTCCCGCTGCACTGGAGAGTTACGGTGACCTCGGCCTGCCTACCACACCACAAGGTGGTCAGCTGAGCCGAAGGTTGACGGGTGAGACTGAATTTTAGGTGACGGAAACTTGGTAGGGTCCTTAAGGTCCTTCATGGATACCTTCGCGGGCGTGTTCACGAGCCCTCCAATCTCCAGCTCGAACGCATCTTCGTCAAGGTCCGGTATCCCGCCGTGGTTCCGCACACTGCGCTGAGGTGAGTCTGGAAGCATCCAAGAGAACACACGACTGATACGCACAAATGCCATTCGTTGTCAGTGATTTTGCTTCTTATGAGCTCCGAACGTGGCGTCTCGCCGTTGTACGGGAAGTCGAGAAGATGGATCATGCCAGGCTTCTCCTTGAGGACCGTCTCCCAGCTGAAGTCGACGATGCTCTTCAGGCCGAGCGCCACATGGTACTCCTTCCAACGATGACCGATGAGGACAGGGTTCGTCTTGGGAAGCGGAACGAACTGGAACTCTGGAAATAACGGGCGGGGGGATAGGTAATTCAGAATCCCTGTAAATAGCGGTAGCACACACCTGGAATGGGCGTGAACTTCTTCGTGTCGAGGATCTCCGTCGCGACCCGCTTTCGCTCGGGATTGTCTTCCCATTCGACATATCTGTATGACATTGAATATCCCTCAGCACGAGGCCTCAGAGTTTGGTCACTCACCCACGCCATCCTAGTTTCTCCCCCTGAGGGAAGAGCTTGCTGAGAGGAACGCCATTGTACGATCTCTCGACTACCCGTTCGAAAGTGGCGGTGTAGGTTTGGAGGCCAGACACCGTCTTCTGAGCATCTTCGAGCGCGGCGCAGGACTTGGCGAGGGCCGCCTTGAGCTCGTCGAGTTCGGCATCGCGCCGGGCGATGATCTCCGCAAGGTCTGGATTCGCAGGAAGGGTAAGAGTTACGGCGGGCATAGTGGGACGTCCGAGGGTCAATTCTTGAAGCAGGGGGAAGGGGCGTTTATATCTCGCCACCACTCCCATCCTGAACGCGCCACAGGCCCCAAGCCGATAGATGTTCCGAGAAGAAGCGTAAATACGCCTCCCCTGAACTTGAAGTAACGTATGCGTTGCACCTTCAGCAATGGTACTACTTCGCAGTATAACCGAAACTCACCGAAGAAGCATGCATGAGAAGCACCAGCGGTGTCACATGGTGGGAGAAGTTCTCAACAAACCAATAGGAATAACAATGCGTCCGACTTGTGGAGATAACTTCAGCGCCTTAACTGAGGTACCGGGTCACATCGTGAGTGCAGATGCCTGCCGTCGTCCTGTGAACGACCGCAGAGACGGGAGGTCCACCTCGTTGTATGGGCGTCACAACCCTTGTCTCTGGAACCCTGCAATGGTTACACTGGCGCGGCTTCGAGTTCAGCTGCGGCGCCCCTGGGAATAACTGGCCTGCTCTGAAGTTCCATCCCATGGGCGGAAAGTCTTGGAAAACCAATCAACCAAGTAGTTATTTTGACCAGGTCTCACCGGTTGGTGCACCTAACTTGCTACTATTGGCGGGCGCCACAAGAACTTGTAGTATTCCGTCCTTGACTCCGGGTCTCAAGGCTCTCAAGTGACCAGGTCTAGAAAGGTTCAAATGGTACTCCCCCTTTCCGGACAAGACGCAAAATAATATTCACCTTCTCATGCCGGCCCGTGCCGGGGACCGTCCATTACCCCGTCCTGAGCGTCGTCGACCTTATACGGACCGCCAGAGAGTAAGGATGTCGGGAACATTTTTAACCTAATCCTGCTGAATCTATGCAATTCAATGTTAAAAACAATGCGTCATATTCTGACTATGAAGAGAGTGACATACCTGTTGATCATTCCAAACGCTGCCGCCGTAGTCTCCGCCGGAAGGTTACAAACAACAAAGCAAGTACACATTATCCGAAAGCAGGGCGTAGGAATACACAACAAAGTAGATATGCGAAAGCAGTGCAGCACCATAGCATAAACAGCTATACAAGGGAAGCCTCGTCCGAAAGGATGGCTCTTGCCCACTCCGAGTCGGAAGCGATGCGCTCCGCGAAGAAGTCGCCCAGCGAGGCATAGAGCTTTTCGAGCATCTCGCTGTCTGCACCGGAGTTAGGGTCAAGAGGGATCGGGCGGATGAATGGTGGGTGGATCGTTTTGAAGCCCTCCTGCATGGCACCAACCCAAATGAGTACCTATATGCGGATGGATTCTGGACTAGACGCACCATGACAAGGTCAACGAGCTGGCTAGACTCGCCGGGCATGCACTTCTCCCCTACCACCCGGGCGCCACCGCGGTTGACGAGTCCTTGTCGTACGGCCTCCTTCCCGATCGCCATGAGCCCGCGGATCGCACCTTCGTGTGTGGCCCGCGTCTTCTTGTTGTCGATCAGTCCGACGATCAGCGTTTTGACGATTTTGGTGGAGAGTCCGGGGTATGTCATGGAATAGTGGGTGAGAAGGTGGGCCAGGATCTGCGCGGCGGTTATGCGGAGATGCGTCCCGTTTGATGGTGGGAGGGAGGAGTAGAGGAGGATGGAGAAAACGGAGGGTAGTAATTGATGGAGCTGCAGGATTGGACCTCACTTGAACGGCTGCAACGCAATACGGGGACAAGATAACTCACGTATGGTTCAACGCCAAGTGTCGGGTTGTCCAACAGCGCTGCAATGACGTCCAGATAGACTTCCAACAGCTTCCCGTCCGTCTCCGTCTGAGAGCCACCCCTAAGCGTGCTGACGACGCCTTCCCCAACCCAATGGACGAGATACGACAATAGTGGCGACAGTCCTGCGTCTTGTCGTAGCCTTGCAAGCGCTGCGGTGCGTTTTGCGGGTTCGGATGTGGGAGGAAGCAGCGAGGAGGTGAGTCGTGTATAGTAGAGCTGAAGCTCACGCGACAGTGTCTGTTTGACGAGGATGTTTTGTTGCTGTGTCTGTTTCCCTGGTTGTACTGGGGACGGGCGATCGGATGACGGGGGTGTGAGGGGGAATATTGATCCAGAGACACCGTTCGGGGCGCCATTCTTTGCCGCTGCGCCGTCGAGGTCGACGTCTCTTGGGGCGGCAGGCGGGTTTTCGGGTATAAGGGGCTGCACACCTTCCACAGCGAGCCAGTGAGCCGTCCAGCTGACGCCTTTGGCCATAGTGACCTTCTCTTCGCGCAGGACGCGGTCGAACTCGATCTCCTCATCCTCAACGAAGTAGACAGAACCCGCAGATTGCGCTTGAGGAAAAGGGAGAGCGCGCCGGAATGTTGGAGGATTGTGAGGAAAATGGCCATATAGCGGCTCCATGTTGAGAACGCGGAGGGCTTGGTCGATATCGGAGGTGGTGAGAATGGTACGTTTTGCATGTCTCATGAATCTTGTGGCTTCCTGTAGTGGACCTGAGCACTGGTCACACGAGAGAGAGCGTTGCATACACACCTCAGTCACCTGGTGTATCCTATGCTCCACATCACTTGCGAGCGCAGAAGCGACTGCATCAGGCAAATTTGGGATATTAAGCGACTCCGCTACATCCTAAAAGCATAAACTATCTATCAACGAGGTGTATGCGCTCAAAATGCCATGACATACCCGGACAGAGTCGGCCTTGTAAACTCCAGTCACTTTAGCCGGTACTGGACGTGTTTTGGGAGCTTGTTTGCTCATGATTCAGAAACAAGACAGTCAGGAAGCTTTCCCAGATGTATGATGTGTGAAAAGCCGACAGTATGTGGTCGCAGGCAATAGGGAAATGTATGCGAGTACACAGCGGAAGATGGTCAACGGCAACAGCCACAGGCGTGAGGTACTAGCGCGTCCCGCTTTAGACGCCCAGGATCATGGACGCGGCGCCAGGACGCCTGAAGAACTGGGCGGTCGGAAGATCGACGTCCCGGAGTGCCGTCTTGGACGTACTTGGCCTCGTCATGGCCCGGGACCGAGTGCCGACTACGGTTCCTCCCACACCTCATGCTCTGACCCTCATCACATCCTAGGCATTGGCAGGTTCGAAGCGTCGACCATTCGGAAGCTGTTCGAAGGAGGTTTCCGGGTGGTGAGTTCACAATGGACTCCTTCACTAGCCGTCTTGTTGAACGCTACCGCCATCGGCGCCAGAGACCTAGCAGAAAACTCGGTCTCTTCCTATTTTTCTGACCTATGGCGGACATTGACCAACTCCCGATCGAGGTCCTCGAACAAATAATCCTTTTTCTCGACCCTATAGATGTCGCCAAGTTCTCCCAAACTCATTCAGCATACTATAACCTCATACATCATGCCGAAGACGAGCACTTGTGGCGCGAACTATATCTTCAGCAGCCCTTCGATGATCCTCGCAAGTGTTACACTCCCCTTGGCCGCACGTTTGACGTCATCCACTGGAAGAGCCAATTGCAACGCATAATCCGGGCCCGCACCGTCCTCACCAACCTTTCGGCATGTCATCCCGACGAGCGTGGCACTGTACTTCAGACACTCGTCGATATGGTCTGCACAGTGATTCCCATCACCCATCCAGACGACAACGAGATCTCTATGAACCACGTATGGGTAACCGCAATGCTTCGCGCCAGTAGCCTCCTGGAACATGACGGGTGGGAGCTGTCCCCAGAAGAACACCAGCTTCGGGCGCAACTGCACACCTACTTCGGGCTAACCCCGGCCGACTTCCAGCCATCGAAACGCACGGAATCCCGCGCATTCGTTTACGCGATGCGTCACTACAAATACGACAACGACTTCGGGCCGTTCTTTATGGACGGCAGCGGACGGGTCAACTGGCACCATGTTCAGACGATCCACCACATTATGTCGATGCATATTGTGCCCACGACGGAGGAAACGCAGTCGGCAGAGTACAACCTCTTCCCAATGAGTATGCCGTGGACGCAGAGCATACTGCCTGATGGTAATCTGGACAAGGAGAGGGACTGGGCAGGGGTCACGGGGCGATGGCGATGCTCGTTCTGCTTTTGTGATCACCGGGAGTTACTAAGTAAGTGTTGCGTACACCTTGTCAAGAGAAAACTTGCTAATTTCTGCGGGCGATGACTTTAGTTTACAATGGATTTAACGTAAGTCACCGGTGTTTGGACCGTTTCAATCCTAGTAAGGTTCGTCGCGTAGGTGTCCGATACAACTCCTCTAGACACCGAGATCTTCGATCACCCGGACTTCGTGGAGGTTTACCGTTCCATCTATGTAGAACTAAGCGTTCTAGGGACTGAGGAAGACCCTGACCATCCTGGCCGACCACGAATCAACTTCGGTGGATCCATTGATGGGAACGCTGTTATAGTTGGATACGTCAAGGTCACGCCGGACGACCAAATCCATTGGCATTTCACCTCTGGAGAGCAAGGCAATTCGATATGGAGGTGTGTGTATGCGTCCGTATTATTGATCAATGTGTCTAACGACCATAATGTAGCTCCGAGGGTATTCAGGTTGGGAATGTGCGGTCGAGGTTTGGCGTGCTAGGTTCATGGACAACGGTCGCGCACGATAGACACGATCCAGTTGGTGCGTATTTAGCGTCTCAATCGCACGCCCAGCCTTCTGAATCTCACGTTTACGCTGCATTAGGCCCATTCTGGCTGTGCAAGACGGAGGAATCGGCAGAGGGAATTTAAAGACTTAAGTGTGGAAGCGCGATCTATCGCCCAAGATACAACATGATTGGTTAACTATCATGACCGTTATAACAGTCTATCGCTACCCACTGTCCTATATCATGGTACGGAGAGCTAGTTGTACTTGCCATTGCTAGGCTGGGACAGATTCAGCCAGAGGTGCCTCTGAGGAGGAACGTAATGACATCGGGCCGAAGTAGTGTGATAACCATATGGAGGCAGCTCGGCGAATGCCGGGACGCCGCAAGCCCGCCTCGGGGGCCGAGCCTGTCGACGCGGTGTCTGCAGTGACCTCAGCTTAGAGTGTGCCGCAGCACCGTCGTTTCCAGGACACTCTCACTCACCTGCTCGCACACTAGTTGTCTTGTCACTAGTACTCTCGAGCTCGCCAGCGACTCTACATCATGTCGGACCCCCCACCCCGCAAAGTCGGCTCGCTGCGCGACCGCATCGCTGCCTTCGAGAACAAGGGCGCCGCGCCTGCCCCCGCCCCGCCCCCGCCTCGCCCGAAGCCCGGGAACGTCACCTGGCAGCCCAAGCCCGCGTCCCCAACGTCCCCGCGTCCGCCTCCCAGTGCCGATAACGACGATGGCACCGAGCGTAAGCCTGGAGCTGGCATGTCCGCCGCAGACGCTCAACAGAGCATCGGTAAGCTCTCGCTCAAGGAGCGCATGGCCGCCCTCCAGGGCTCCGCGGCGTTCGGCGGGCCCGCGGGCGGCGCTGGGGCCCCTCCTCCAAGGCCTGCTGGCGAGAAGCCGAAGTGGAAGCCTCCGCCGGTCGTGCAGCGGGTCGAGCCGATCGGTGGAGAAGATGAGGAAGAGGTTGCCAAGCCCGCTGTGAGTCCTCCAGCGACGACGGATCTCGCTGAGAGTGCGGAGCCTACGAAATCGCCTGCGGATGAGGGTGAGAAGAAGGAAGAGGCCGGAGAGGGCCAGGTGAAGGAGGAAGGAGAACCGGATCCCGAGGATGAGGAGAGGCAGAGAAGGGCGGCGCTCGCTGCGAGGATGGCAAGATTGGGAGGCGCGAGGGTCGGGATGGGTCCTCCGATCTTTGGGAAGAAGCCAGATGTCCCACCCAAGAGACTATCAAAGTCTGAGGAGAAGCCCAAGGAAGAGGATGTACCTAAGGAAGAGAAGCCAGCGGAGGTCTCTCCGCCCACAGAGACTGTGCCTGAAGGTGCGTGGTGGTCTTCGTCCATAAACTTGAGAGGAATTATACTGATCGTGTCTTCTCTACAGGTCCAACTGTGGAGGAAGCTGCCGCAGTCGTCTTGCCTCCCTCTGTGGCCGAGAGTAAAACTGAGAGTTCAACAGGTATGTTTCACTAGCATCGCCGAGAAGTATGTCTATGACCTCGATCTACAGATTACATCCCCGAGCGCAAGGATTCAGGTTCTAGTTCTGGTCCCTCCTCTCTCCTCTCCCCGGAGTCTTCGGCTGCTCCGACTCCCGTCCGCTCTCCGCACATGCCTGTTCCCCAAGCTCCCAGGAGGGCTGCACCTCCACGCAAACGCCCAGCTAAATCGCCATCTCCCGCACCACCCGTGTTTGGCGAAGAGATCCAAGAGAGCCCTGCTCCGTTTGTTAATAATGATCAGACTCCCGCCAACGAGCAGCCTGAGGAGCGGGGCGACCGTCAGCCCGAGGTCACCGAGGGCCAGATCGAGGATATCGTTAGGGCTGTCGTTCCCGAGGCCCTTGAGCCTGCGAAGGTCGCGGAAGTTGAGGAACCTGTCGTGGGTTCGGAACCCGAACCAGTATCCGAGCTACATGAGGAAGAAGAACATATCGCTGAGCCGTCCGTCGCCGTTGTCGCGGAGGAATCCGCCGCCGAAGAGCACGCGCCTGAACCTGTTGTGGAGGAGCCTCAGCCCGAAGTTACCTCTCCTGTGGAACCTGAGCCTCAGATGGAAGACGCGCACGAAGCTGAGCCAGAGCCGCGTCACGAGGAAGAGCCCGCGCCTGTCCCGGCTCCCGAGGAGCATGCTGAGGAGCCTACTGAGGAGGACGAAGCTGCTCGTCGGAAGCGTATCGCTGAGCGCCTTGCTAAGTCTGGCGGGTTCAATCCGTTCACAGGTGGCATGCCCCCTCCCGTCCGGAGAGAGAGCTCTGATTCTGCGCGGTCTCCCCCTCTTCCGCCGCGCCGCGACAGTCTACAGGAAGCGACGTCGCCCAAGCCGTCGCTGCCGGAGCGGAAGGCTAGCGTAGGTTCGGTGGAGGGCGCGGCACCGGTGAGGAAACCGTCGCTGGATGGTAATTAGCTTTCCATATTTGGGATTTTACGGTTGGTGTACGAGTAGGTATTGATGTCAATTGTGCTTCTAGTCGGCGCCTTCACTCCGGAGGAGCCGCACATACCCGAACCAAGTGCTCCTGCTCCCCATCTGCATACCCGTGAACTTCACGAAGAACCGATTGAGGAAGGTTATGAGGACGAAGAAGTCGCGGCGGAGCCACGTGCTGCGGAACACGGAGGCTATGACGACCATGAGGAAGACGTCGCAGATGAACGGGAGAGTGAGAAGTACGAGGACACATACGAGCATGAGGATGCCCACGCACACGAGATCGCGGAGGAGCCTGAGAACCTCGAGGAGGTTAGTGAGCCGGCGCCCCCACCGCCCCCTCTCCATACAACGAGACCTCCGCCGGCTGTCCCGAAAGCACAACTTGCAGAGGCCGAGGAGGAAGTGAGACCGCCCCCTCCCCCTCCAAGGAGAGATTTCCCGCCTCCGCCGCCTCGGCGAGTATCTGTCCCTCCTCCACCCCCACCACCTGCCCTAGAAGAGTTCGAAGAGGAGCCGGTGCCAGAACACGACGACGAAGCTGAGGCATATACTCGGCATGCCCGGGAAATTGGACCTGAGCACGAATCCGCTGTGCACGAACATCTCCATGGCGAGTATGACGAGCCCGAGGAAGAGGAATATGAGCCCGTTGAGGAGCCCGCCCCACCTCCGCCCCCTCGGCATGCCGCAATACCTCCCCCTCCCCCTCCACCTGCGGAGACGTTCTTCGAGGACGAGGACGAGGAAGAAGCCCCTCCTCCGCCACCCCCGCCTCGCATCCCGTCTCGTGGTAACTCCTTGAATGTCCCGCCTCCCCTTGCACCCCGTCCTCTGCCTCCCGCCCTGAGGGAAGACGAGTATGATGAACCGGAGGAGGATGAGGAGGAAGAAGTCGAAGATGACGAACCCACCCCTCCTCCCCCTCCCCCTCGTTCTGCCCGCCCAGTTTCGAAGGTCCCGATGCCCCCACCGGTATCGGCTACAGGCAAGCCTGTTCTGCCGCCTCTTCAACGCGGTCCCTCTCCCTCTGAGTCTCTTGAAGAGGAGATGATTGACGACACCGACGGCGGTCAGTCTTCCTTTCTTTTTGTCTTTAGTTAAATATACCTGGACACGCGGCTAAATGACTTTTGGTTTTTGCAGATCCTATCGACCCGCAATTTTACAGCCCGCAGAGGTCTCCGGGCTCGCAGCATGTCACGTCTCCTCAGAGCATGACCTTCCCGCTGGCGTCACCTCCTCTACCTCCTGCAAGGATAGTTTCCCCGCCGCCAGTGAGCCCTCCACCTCCACCTCCCCCACCAAGGATCGTCTCGCCACCACCTGCTCCAGAGCGAGCTATTTCTCCTCCTGCCGTACCTAGCTCTCCCCCTCCTCCCCCTCCACCTATCACATCTCCTCGCCCTCCCATGGCACCGGCCGCTTCTGAGCCACAAGAAGAACAGGCGGAGGATGAAGAAAATTCTGAACAAGCCCGCAGGCGCACTATCGCAGAACGCATGGCGAAGTTGGGCGGAATTCGCTTTGGTGCCCCTCCGCCTATCCCGTCTGCCCGTCGGGCGCCACCTCCTGAACCAGAGCCTGAACACGGAGAGGCCGAAGAGAAACCAGCGGAGGTCGAGGAGGCGCCCCAAGAAGAGGAAGAGGAGGACGAGTTCGCGCGCAAGCAGCGTATCGCTGCTCGTATTGCGGGTATGGGGGGCATGCGATTCGGTATGACGCCGGGCATGGCTCCGCCTAAGCCTCAGCCCCGCGTGCAACACGACGAGGATGAAGACGAGAACGCGAAGGCTCCACCACCTCCCAAGCGTTCTGCACCCATGCTTCCCCCGCCGCCTCCGCCTCCTCCAGCGGCAGAGGAAGATCACGGTTCTGAGTCCGACTACCAGCATGTCTCTGACAGTGACCGCATCGAACACGAGGAGAGCGAGCTTGAGGAGGTCACGCATGAAGACGCCGAAGAAGAGGCACCTCCTGTGCCCGACCGCCTTGGGCGGCGCGTGTCTACAGGTCTTTCACCTCCGACACTCGCTTCTGCCCCACCGGTCCCCAGAACTCGTCCACCAGCACCTCCTGCCTTCACTTATCCTCCGCCTCCGCATGTCCCTCACCCTCTTCCGACCACGACTGAGACGCAGGGAGACTTCGTTGTCGTCGATCAGCCGCAGAGTGACGAACCCCCTCCTCCGCCCCCGCCTCGCGCTGCCCGTCCGCCAGGACGCGCTCCTCCACGTGCGCCACCAACTGCCCCAGAGGCGGAGTCGCAATGGGAGACGCCCTCTATCCCGAACATTGACTTCGGCGGCGAGACCGACTTGTCCCTCTCCGGACAATGGTCGGAGGACTCGACGAACTATCCTCCCGCCCCTGCCCCTGCGCCCCCGCCGGTGTCGCAGACCCAGACGGAGCACCCTCTCCCCGCCGCGCCAAGCCGTCCGCCTCCCCCGGAGCACAGCTTCACGGCCGAGGAGCTGCAGGCGCAGTGGGGCCGCGTTGGCGTGCAGGTGCACGAGATGGCGGCGACGCTGTTCGACAAGTCAAAGAAGAACGTCATCGGAGACGGCACGTACCGCGGGTTCGTTGAGACCGTGATCCGCACGGTACCGAACGCGGCGCAGCCGACCGCGTCGCTCGACTCGTACGGATACTTGGTGTACAACCAGATTGGGGGTGCGGTGCAGCGGCGCGCGAGCGACATCATGCCCGGAGACGTGGTCGTGGTGAGCGAGGCGAAGTTCAAGGGGCATAAAGGACTGCAGAGCTACAGCCAGACGGTGGGCGTGGGCGAGCCGCTCGTGGGCGTGATTGGGGACTTTGAGCTGAAGAAGAGCAAGGTCAAAGTGTTCCAGGCGAATCAGCACGTTGGGCATCAGGTGCGTCAGCTCTTACAAGAATGGTGTGTGCGTGGGTTGGGTGACTAACGAGTCCGTGTAGAGCGTGGAGTCTGTCAGTTATCGCCTCGAAGACTTGAAGAGTGGGGAGGTAAAGGTGCGTCAGCGATGCCTTATTGGCCCTTCCATTTTCTGTTGTTGACAATCTAACGATACCCCAACAGATATACAGGGTGCTGGAAGCCTGAGGAAGGGCGGAATCGGACATAGGAACGTTACGAACAAAGCAACTAGCGTCAGGAAAGTTCTCATGTCTGCCACAGCCCACAGTACTATTCCGAGTTGGATTGTGTGCTCGCGGTTTGACGGCCCGTGTACCATAGCATTCACAGGACATCTGCAATACGATCACCTTCACTCTTGTCTCAGCGGTTCATTCTGATATGCATATGTTCATCCTACTGCAGAATAAGCTCAGTGCGGACCTCTAGGCGGGACTTCAATATCGGAAATAGTTGGCGACCCACCGTGTTTTGATACTGTAAACCGTAAGTCTCCTGACGTCCTCATGTCCTTGTATGCCACTGATGAGTGGCACCCTACAGATAACACCTGCATCGAGGCTGGGCGCTCGATGCTCATTGGGCGACCGCAGCATTGTAATTTGTGCTGGCGTTGCCTGGTGCCGGCTTCGAGACGTCGATGCCTGCCCCGTGCCCGCCTTCTTCGCCCGCCATGCTTCTGCCAAAATAGGCACCCCTCGCTATAATCACATCCCCCGACGCCCGTAGGCGGGTGTGAAGAATCGTGTCCTGCTCGGGCGGTGTGCTCGCTGTCGAGCCTCGACAAAGGACCCAGTAGTGTATAAGATTCTGAGGCGACGACGGGATGGAGGCCACTCCCCCTCTTCTGCGCTGTCCACACCCCAAGCCTCGTCGAACTCCTCGCCTGAATCCTAGGCCTCCCCCGTGAGCAACATGCAGCCGTCATTTGTTGATCCGTCTCTTTGGGCTCCATCCCCCTCCTATGGGACAACCACGGCATTTCCCGATCCTGTCGCCTGTGACCCAGGCGCTTCGCTTGACCTCTTCGCTGCTCCGCCTAAGCAGCCTGAAGATCTTGTCGACAAACTTTCCAAGGAGTGGATTAGAACTCAAGAATGGTATGCTGACCGTTGTGTGATCTACATGACCAAGTGCTGACATTCGTTCTTCGCTCTAGTGCACCGCCTCCCGAAATCACTGCTATAGACTCGGACTCAATCGAGAGAATCGACTTCGGCTTCGGCCTCGACTTCGACTTCTCGGGGGATATCCACACAAGCGGCCTTGATGGCTTCTCTTTTCTCGATAACCATAATGCCTTAGAAACAGAAACGAACACCCACGCAATGGCGGCAGGAAATTGGTCTCCTGTTTTCGCCGCTCTCCAACCTTGTACTCCCTCTTCACTCTACCAGGACTCATCCTCGGCATCGCCGGCCCCCACATCCATTCCATCTAGTCCCTCCTCATCTGCATCGTCGCCTGCATCCACATCCACATCGTCGTCACCTTCGAGCTCTCGCTCCTGGTCCCCCTACTCGCCGTATTTCGCCGGCAAGCGCAGTGTGACCCAACCCTCGCGGAACGCACAGATTCCGCAGCACACCGCACCCAAGCCGGCGCGGGCCAACGAGTGCCGCTACTGCCACTGCCGCTTCGGCCGCCCGGCCGACGTGTCGCGCCACGAGAAGACGCACTTCGTCGGCGACTACCAGTATGCGTGCCTCGGGGTGCCCGTCGACGAGGCGGGCGAGTGCGACGACACGGACATCGCCAACGGGTTCATGCACGACGGGAAGCTCATGGTCCACGGCTGCCTGACGACGTTTAAGGACCGGCGGGACTCGTACCGGCGCCATTTGGCTACGCGGGGCTGTCCTGGTTCGAAGGCCGGTTATTGGGCGAACGTGAAGGAGGTCGCGGCCGCGAAGGCCAAGAGGAAGGTGAACGGATACTGAACCTCTCGTTCTTGTCCGATACAGCGGCCTCACCAAAATATGGTTTTTCTCGTCGCTCGTGCGCTCGAACTGCATGCCTATCGGTTTTTTCTTCATTTAACTTCGTTAAAGTTCTGTCTTGGAACACCCAGTGTTTTCAGTTAGCCCTGTCACCGGCGGATTGTAGTCTTCCCTCGGTTTGTGGATAGTTCAACTTGTACTTCACATTGCCTTGCTTTACATCGTGCTTACATCGAGCTTTTATTTCTGCGCACGCTACTGTACTATATGGTCCGACAGTCCTCCTTAGGATACAAATTAACACCGTACAAAAAGACAAGTATAACTATCATCACCCCTGTACCAGTAATCCAGTAAAGAGTATCGTGCACGACCGACAGCCCGTCCTTCAGGCCTTCAGCTTCAGGTGTTGCAGCAGCCCGCCGCTCCTTGGCGCCCAGTCACAAGCGCCCTCTCAAAACGCCATCACGTGAGTAGCAATTTCTTGGGCGCCTGTGTCAAACTGCAACAACGGCCACTGCAGACGCAGTAGCTCTCTGTCCGTCTCGGTACTCGCCTTTTCCCCCTCTCTCTACTCGCATCTTTCATGCCCTCCAAAATCAAAGACAAAAAGGCCTCGACAGCAGCCGCAAAACTTAAAACCAAGATCAAGCCCGTCGTTCCACCTACCAAACTTCAGGAACGGGCTGCAAGTTCTTCGGATGAGTCGGAGGAGGACGTTGAAGGCTTAGAAGATGAAAAAGAGCTCGCTCCTGGATCTGAGGAGGATGATGAGTGGCAGGACGTGAGCGACGATGAGGGCGACTCCGACTCCGATGAGGCCGATGTGGACGAGGACGGGATGGAGAGGCTGATGAAAGCGCTTGGAGAGGATGGCTTGGACGAGTTCGCGCAAGAACAGCTGCGCGCGCTGGAGGAGGGGAATGGGGACGAGGAGGATGAGGACGAAGACGCAGAGGATGAAGGGGAAGAGGAGGAAGTGGGAGCAGTGTCTGGCGAGGAAGAGGCGGATGAAGGGGAGGGTTCAGAAAATGACGAGGAGGAAGAGGAGGAGGAAGAGGAGGAAGAGGAAGCGAACGAGGCAAGTTCTAGCAAAGACGTGCCTATTCCTGTGGACGAGCTCTCAGACGAGGAGATGCTGGACGAGGACGCTATGCCCCGACAAAAAGTCGAGATTGACAACAAGGTACGTTCTAATCTACACCCCGATCGCTCCCTTGTCTGACCGTGTTGTCGGTAGATCGCTATGGAGCGGATACGCGCAACCATCGCACTCGACCCCTCATTACCGTGGACAGAGACCCTCACCGTCACGTACCCCGAGACCATCGACGTTGACGTCGAGGATGATCTCAACCGCGAGCTCGCATTGTACGTGCATCCCAGCTTCTTCATTCCTTCCCCCAACCCACTAATCCCACTTCCGCCCCGGGTACACAGCTACAAGCAAGCGCTGCACAGCGCGCAAACCGCCCGCTCGCTCGCCCAAAAGGCCAACTTCCCCTTCACCCGCCCCGCAGACTACTTCGCCGAGATGGTGAAGAGCGACTCGCACATGGAGCGCATCCGCCAGCGCCTGCTCGACGAGAGCGCGGGCATGAAGCGCGCCGAGGAGAAGCGCAAGGAGCGCGAGGGCAAGAAGTTCGGCAAGCAGGTGCAGCTCGAGAAGATCAAGGAGCGCCAGCAGAACAAGAAGGCCGTCGAGGAGCGCCTCAAGGGCCTCAAGCGCAGTGCGTCTCGTTTTCTTTTCCCTCGATCCCTCATCTGCGATGCGAGGGCGGTTCCTAACCAGGCCTTGTCATGCAGAACGGAAGGGCGCGCTGGATGGCGGCGCCGACGGGGAGGACTTCGACGTCGCGGTCGAGGACGCGATCGCCGACCGCCCCTCAAAACGCGCGAAAGGCGCCAACGGCAAGTCCAAGCTCCCGCGTGTCGCGCGCGACAAGAAGTTCGGTTTCGGCGGCGCGGGCAGGCGGTCTAAACAGAACACAAAAGACTCGACGGACTCGTTCGTCCAGCGCGGCGGCCCGGGAGGCAAGGGCAAGGGTGGTGGCCAGGGCGGAAAAGGGGGCAAGGGAGGCAAGGGCGCGCCTCCAAAACGTCCGGGAAAGAACAGACGGATGGCTCAGCGGAGCCGGTCGTAGGACGAGTCCGATTGGCGGAAGCTATAGCTCTTTCGCGTATCGGTATGTTGCATCGTCGTGTACTGTGTGTGAACCTGCTTCTAGATGGCGTTTTGCGTTGCCTGGGAGGCAGTGTATTGACCATCCAAGATGCTCTATCACGGCATTTATCGCTTCGGAGATTCGACACCTGCCCCTGCTCCTGCTCCGTCTTCCCGCGGCGGAGCATGCGGTCTGACCGGTTGCTTGCAGGCGAACGCTGTCTTAACGTTCGCGTGAGCGACCTGTGTTGCAAACTCCAACTCCGGATCCGATGAACACGACTACAGAGATATGGGTGCGTTAGATCGTGTATCATCTACTTCACAATGAGTGTCTATGGTACAGTTGGGACAAACGTTCGGTAATCGGTAGCGGTACAGAAATGTCCCTGGAGCCAAGACTTTACAACAACCAAGATTGGGACATATGAATCGTAACACCACCACCCACCAACACCAACACCAACACCAACACCTGCTCTCAAACGACATTCGAATGCTTCAGGTTCGGCGGGTGGTCGTCTCGCAACGAGTGCAATCTCTGTGGCCAAAGAAGAACAAACGTTCGTCAGCTCGGCATTCAGATTCCCTGGACCAGCTCCCAGGATCCCACAGATCATGGGCTGCGGGGCCGTACTTGGAAAACATGTGTATGTCAGAGAACAGCGGCCTGGACGCACCGTTCTGGTATATCGAGAGCCTGCGCTCACGGCTCGGTTGATTCGTACCGGGTAGTCGGTCAAGTCCGTCGTGACGCTGCTCTGGTCGGACGAGAGAGATCGCTGGTCACGGTGGAAGGAGACCAGCCCGCTCCGCCGGTCGTACCCATCGCTGCCCGTGCCCGTGCTTGTGCTCTGCGACTCGTATGCGGTATATGCGTTCCACTGGCCGCGGCGGTCCAGCGCAGCTGGGGGGTACGCGGGCCTCCCCGAACTCGATGGTCTGTGCCAAACACAGACGCATGTCGAGGCACGACGTTGCGAAGTTCACGGGTTATTGACGATAGCGAGTGAATCCAACAAGGTCGGAAATGGGACCGCGATCAGGAATTAGCAACTTCGTTCGGGTAGGTACTTGAATCAGGGTATACCTGGATGTGAACTTGAACGTACCGAAAAGTGATGTTTGTCGGGCAAGGGCGGCATCTTGCTCACTGGCCGGCTTGGCTGGACGGAGAACTCTATTGGCGGCACTGTCTGGTCATACCGGGAGTCCATGATGATTTTCCGGAAGCCAACTCGGGCGTTGAGTCTGAGGTGGGGTGGCATCAGCGGAGAGAAGAGGGGCTTATGGTTGAAGACGACTCACGTAGCCAGCATGGAGTTGGTGTAGACTGAGAAATCGTCCAGGGAACATTTTAGTCACTGAGGTGCGATTGTGAACAGTGGATACATACCCTTAGATAACATATTATGGAAGGCGATCCAGATGAAGTTTTGTGGCATCACGAGTTTCTGGCACTATGTCAGCGACTCGAAGTTGGCAAGTGATCTATACAAATTTACCGTGAGGAGAGTCAGCACCTGAACGCCACTTGTAAAGCCTCCCTTAGAACTGCACTTTTCGTATTCAGAGCCGGTAGAAAACTTACGCCGCAACCGCGCCCCGGTTGACCAAGAACACAATGATGTGATTGAGCATGACATCCGTCCTAGGCACATATGAATGAGTCGTTGTACCCACGCACATAACGCGATATCAAAGGAACGAACCGGTGAGGGACGCCCGTCTTCTCACTCCACAGGTACCAGCACAGCACGACGGTGATTCCAATATCGACCACATTACCCATGGTCCAATTGGCGATGATAGGGGCCTGTTGATTTTAATCAACTATTGCTTGATGTGGCCGCAGAGAACTCAAGAATACACACTACAATGCCAGAGGGAGCAGTGTCCGACCATTGATTGAATATTTCACTATAGGAACATGTGAAGTCGCTTCATTAGTATGGGATAAGCGTGGACCTACACTTTGATGAACACCGCTATGACGGAGTCAGCAATTGGGACATATACCTTTCACAGGACGTACCAACGACACTCGCTTGAAGGGATTCAAATCGTCAGCTTTCATGCGTAGTTTCATGTCCTCCAGCAGACTGACCATATGAGCCAACAGCTACAATGCCCTGCAAAGTTTATAAGCCATTTATCGCTTGGATACCATTGGAAAGAAGTCACATACGAAAAGTGCCGGGATGTACCACAGGTGGGGGCGAACTTGAATGTCGATGGCTTTAGGGACGGACAGCCAGTGAACGGTGCTACAGGGACTCACGGTGGTATATACGCATGATGAAGAAGCTATTGTAGTCGAGTGAGTCGTCAAAATTACTCTTGGAGTAGAGGGTAAACTTTACAATTGCACGATGAGAACAACAGTGTACTAGGAAACAAACAAAAAAGCTCGAATTCATTTGTCAGAGCTAACTGAACAGACTGGGCACTTACGGTAACGAGGAGTTCAACCTAGACGTCAAGACAATTTATTATTAGGTGGGACAACCAGACATCACCTAACGACGGACCTGTGTACTCCTGTACAACAAAGTTAATGTTATATCAGTCAACATTTTACACCCGTCTAGTCAAACATGCTCACCAAACCTCCTGTTGGAGTGCTGAAATGTCTGAGAAGTTTGAAACGAGGTAAAAATATATTGCATGGGAATTGAGCGAGATCGCCAACGTATCGAGGGCCCCGTCCAGTGGGATCAACAATAGTCTTGGAGAGGTTCAAAAATTGGTATTACCATAAGACGCCAACCTAACACCAAAGAGTCAGGCCGATGAGTCGAGCTGGGACGACAAGAGCGGAGCTTACAGTCACTTTCAGTATCAACCTGTCCTTCGGAAACTCCTGGTAGTAGAAGAATGATTGCAAAACCGTGAAACCGTATAAGCTATGATTGAAGAGAAACGTCAAACTTCAACTTTCCGTGAAGGAGGAGGACCTATAGTAGTACGCACGCAGCGGCTACGATGATAGAGACCAAGAACACACCGTAGGTGCTCCCGAGCTGAACGGTGGGAGGCGCATCGGCAAGGACGACGGTGGAGGACGCCATGGTGCGACTGGGTTCTACAAACTCCAGGATCAGTTGAACATATACTGGGGGTCGATGACTTCTTGATGAGCTGATCAGAACTTGAAGAATCGGGAAAGCCGAGCCTACCCCGTCTACAGACGAGAATTGTCACCAATTTTCGCCGGAATCTCGCAGCCGAATTCACAAAACGGGTTCACACCCCAACGCGGGATGTTTCCCATTGGGTACTTTATCAAGGTTCGAAGAAGACTGATGCAAGCGAGGGGCGCACGTCACCTGGTTATGAGTGTATTCTCTCTCTCACCGTGCAGTTGTAAAGTCAGGGGCGAATCACGGGGGAAGAATGTGCCCGCAACATCGCCACACACACTAGGCAGGTTGTACATGGCACTCGGCGGGTCCTGACATGTCCGGAGGAGATTCAGACATCTTTGACGACACATCGCATCCTACTATATGCGGGACTCACCATGAGAAAGAGACCAAAAACATGGCTTGAAGACCCTCAGTCCTCAGCTAAGTTCCTGCGAAATGGTTTCCTTTCTCGCGATGCGATGACGAGCCAGTAGTTTTTGATCAAACGACACAGCTCAAGGTGAAGATGACCCAAAGGTCGCACATAAACGGCTAGACTTGCAGGTCATCCAAGCGAAGGGGGCAGAACGGAGATTCACTTCGGGACATTGCATCCACTATGGGCGGTCCGTGTGGAGACTTGAGAGACGGAGTTTAGGAGATGGTTGTCAGAAGCAAGAGATGGTCACCGGACGCCGGCGCTGGCCACTTGGCAGCTGGTTTGGCCACATTCCATTCGTGCCATCAGGCTGTAGTTTCCCACCCTCCGGCACAGCTTCGGCAGCGTTCTGGACAGTCCCGGCGTTCCGTTGCTCCCTTTCATTGTCGACGACCACCTCAGCACCAACAGCCCCGGATCATCATCGACATCCTTGCAGTCCTCATGTCTTCCTCCTCAACACCAGTGCCATCCAGCGGGTACGCGTCTCCTGCACCATTGTCCACTACTCCCGCTCCCCCCAAACCTAACAACGCTGCCCCCAAACCCAAACCGGTCAATGTGTTTTCTAACGACGGTTCGTTCCTAGAACGCTTTCAGCGACTGAAGAAGGTATGTCGTTTGCTTCTGTTGGCACATCTGCGAGCTACTAACAGGAAGGCTGTGATTCGGCAGGAGGAGGATGAGAAGAAGAAGACCGAAGAGACCATCGTCAAGTGCGCGCCTTTCCCCACCCTTGTGCGCATATATTCACCTTCACACTCTTTTTCCCGTGTAGGAAGCGCGAATTCGACAACCGATTCGTGAGTCGTGTGGCTGTCTGCTATGTTTTCCGTGTCTCACCGTCCCGCCGCAGAAAAACCGGGGCAAGCGCCGATCTCCTGACGACTCCAGCTCCACCCCTGCGGCAGAGAA
The DNA here is from genome assembly GCA_002760635.1 of Ganoderma sinense ZZ0214-1. Taxonomy (NCBI): domain Eukaryota; kingdom Fungi; phylum Basidiomycota; class Agaricomycetes; order Polyporales; family Polyporaceae; genus Ganoderma; species Ganoderma sinense. The sequence continues at coordinate 1,260,134 of AYKW01000069.1, forward strand.
TCCAACCAAGAAGGCCAAGACTGAGGAACCGTTGAGTGAGTTCTCCGTTTTTGAGACGCGACGCATATAGCTAGGGTTTCTGAACATGCACAAGACCAATATCAGAAGGAAGTCCAGAACTACGCCGACCGGAGCCTGAAGGATAGTGGTATTGGTGTGAGACCCCTCGTCAAGTAAGCAATACCATTGGATGCGCTCGACGCTTCCTGTATGTGCGTATCTTTGTCATTGCATCCTTGAAGAACTCCTTCGGCTGATTAGCTTTACTTCCCAGTTGTAGGATGGTAGTCTCTGTCGATAGGTTACACACATCTCCATAGATGATTGATCGAAGTAATGCATTTTCGTAACTGCTCCCATACCAGTACAACTGCAGACGTTCGTGAACGCGTTGTCATCTGTTACAGATAACGAGTTACAACCAGTACGTCGTCTACATGCTGTGGCAGCAGAGTCGCACTGTGTATTTTGGTCATGTCTCCACTGTCAACCCTGTGCAACGTACGGGACTGCCTCCTCTTCTTGGCTCTCAAGGCATCGCAGACGAGGGACGAACAGGCCAGGCCGAACACCGCGCGCGAGCTGTCGCTGAAACCCTTCCCTCTGCATCGCGATCCGCCCAGCCGCTTCCTGCTCCATCTCTTCGTCTTGGGTTGGCAACTTCGATGGGACTTCCCAATCACCTCGGACCCCGGCTACTGCGGTACCGTCGCACTTGCTCCTGCCAGTGGTACTGCTCACGCGAATTCTCGCAGAAGCGTCAGCCTCGGAGCCGGGACCGGGGCTAGAGCTTGAGGCACACGCACTCGCACTCTCACCTGGACCATCCTTAGCTGTCGGGCGGTGCCGCTGTTCGCGCTCCTTCCGCGCCTTGTACGACGGCGAGACGAAGTGGGCGGGGACGGCCTTCGCGAGGCGTTCCGCGATCGTCAGGCGTTCCATGCGCGCATCTTGCCTGCTCTTGTCCTTGCTCATAGACTTCACCTTGGACGCCGGGTGGAGACTGTGGACCTTTGAGTTCAATGGTGTGCCTGAAGAACCTGTCGCCGCCGCCGCCAAAGATACTGAGAGTGGGTCGACGCGAGCTTCGGCGCTTCTTGACGTTGCCGCTACAGAAACCGCTATCGCACCCATGATCTGGGTGGTGGAAGAGGCGAGGTTGATGGCCTCATTGCATGCACCTCCGACTTCGACTTCGATGTCTTCCCCTGCAGATGTCCGTTTTCCTCTGCTTCGTGGATGGCGGGACGTGGGATGTGGATCTAGGCCATCGGCTCCGACCGCACGCGAGGAGTGGAGAGCCGAAGTTGTGGTTGCGGGCGCACGCGAGACTGGAAGAGGACCTGCTGGCTTGGCGTATGTGCGTCGTCGCTTGGGACTGGGCGAGGTGTCCTTATCGCCGGCATCGTCGTGCTGATCCCGGCAATCGTCCTCGTCGGCGATCGGAGAGTAGGCCCTAGGTCGTTTACGCAGGTTGCGGAAGTCGAGAAGTGGACCCTGACTTTCGTGCGACGCACTGGCAAGGCAAGGCACGTTAGCGGGAGAGACTTCTGCGCGGGATACGCGCTTCGCAGAGATGACAGCGGCAGAGGCGAGGAGTGGCAGAAGCGAGTGGCCTTGTGCGTGTGTGATGTGTTCGCCTTTGTTCTTGTCCTTGCCTTTAGCAGAAAACGAGAGTCGTCTTGTCTTGGTGTCCGGGGTAGGAATGGCGTTCATCTTGCGTTTCCTGGCAGAGGAGAGTTCGCAAGGAGAGCTCAGTGTTGTGGCGCGGCGAGGGGTCCGCGGCCCCCCTGTCGTGCCTGGTGTGGCCACGCGGACGTCCTGGGTTTGCGTTCGACGGCATGGGGTCTGTGGATCGTCTGGGGCGGGCGACGAGGAGGATTTGAGCCAGTGCGAGAGGTCTTGCGAGCCGCGTTTTGATGTCGGAGTGAGCGGCATGTCGGTCGGCAGCCGCACGATTCGCGAAGGGCCCGCGACAGGTTGCTGGGAAATCGGAGACGAGGACAGGGAGGAGGACGTCATGTCCGCATTCAATACCCCGTATGAATGTGACTTGGCGGGGGTACTGGCCTGATCTCCGAAGAAGAACATTGCCAGGGCCTCGTGCTTCTCGTCGTGGTCGTCATCGTCCGTCTCGGAGTCGGGTTCTGGAGATCGAAGGGCTTTTGGGACAGAGTGTTGCCGCTGAATGCGAGCCATCGCGGCTTCGGACTGCTCGATAGTTGCCCTGCCTTGGAAAGCTGGTTTTTGCTTCGGGGCCGAGCGGGAGAGTGGAGAGGAGGACCGTGATGGTTTTGTGTTATCTCCTGCAGGCTTCCGGCGTACAGGTTCTGGAATCTTCGTCATGGTGGGACGATAGCTGCCGTCAAGGATCTGTTCCACGATCCTGCGCTGGGAGCTCGGGAGGTATTTCTTCATCACTGACAGCTTCCGGCGCATGCGACCGCTATCTGCCCACTTCTCGGCGATGTCACGGGCGCCTTCCCCCTCGAGGTTCTTGAACGCCACGTCTTCGCCTTCGGTTCCGGTTCGCATTGCCGCATCAAGGTCGCCGAAATTCACTAATGATGTGCCTTCGCCTCGACGATCTGAGGAAGAAGACTCGGCGAGACAGCCTGCGAACATGCCTTCAATGCAGGCCGCGTCCAGTCCTTTGAGAGTCGGATCCAGGGTGTTTGGCACCACGCGTCGAGGCTTGAACAACGAGACCAGCCGGCGCAGCTCCGGAAGAGTGGAATGGCGTGCGAGTGGCACAAGCTATGCCGCATAGTCCTTCAGCTTCTAGTCGCACACATAGATCCACATGTGAACGCACCAGCACGTTGACTTCCTTCCCTTTCTGTAGTTGCTCTCTCGTTTCCTCAAGATACCTCTGCCATGTCTGGATGTCCATGTTCACCGGGTTGACGTATACCACGTGGTGGCCGCTGGGTGTGTGGGATTCGCGGCCATTCACCCGGACATGTTCGCATCGTTCGAACCGCTCGCATGCATGGAACCGGGTCGAAGACTCATCTTTGGTGATGATGGATTGGAGGAACGGGTCACCTGAGATGTGGGCATACACGGAGTGCTTATACCGGTCGACATGTATCTTTGCAGATCATAAGCCAACGAAAAGGTAATATGGAGACTACAGAGAAGCCGCACCTTGGTATCAAACTTTCTTGCAACTTCCTTGTAGATATCCTCGTATCCCCAGGTCCATACATTGAGAAAGAATCGTGTACTTTGTGGGTATAACGCCATGAGCGAGGTGAGTGCCACTGCAGCATCAGCCTATATGGTAGATATATGCGTCAGCTATCCGTGTTTAAGCATATAAACTACTTCACACACCTTTGGCGGCACTTCGTAGTCATTGAGCAGACAAGCAGTATCGAGGTGGATGGCATCGAGCGTTGGTAATACATTGGTGGAGGATGAGGATCGTGAGTCGCGAATGTAACGTTGGATGAAAGGGTTGTGCTTCAAAGACTCGAGAAACCACGGTTCAACCCTGAGATCTCCTGTATGGAGCACGGAACCCTTCGAGCCCTCGACGAGGAACCTGGTTGGACACCATGGAACTTGAATGACGAGAATCGATGATAGCCGAGTGAGAACTTACATAACAGCGCCCGGACAGTGGTTAGCATCGAGTAGAGTGATTGTGACTTCTTCGTCGTCATTGAGAACGAATTTTGTCGGGATGTGCGTATATGTGGGTCGCTATATGCGTACCCAATGTGAGCAAGAGCATCATCGTTTTATCCACGGGAAACACACCAGGAGATCCCTCGACCCTGTATAATCCACGCTCCCATCCTCCATGCGTTGCGGCTCGACCTTCAGGTGGGCAAAGGTCCTTACATTCTCTGCGCGAAGTTCCGCATCTCGCAACGCCCGCTCCGCATATACTTCGTGGCGAAGCAGCATCTCCTTCGCGTCGTGCGAGCACACGATTGTTTGCCCAAAGGACCGAGCAGATAGGCCCATCAAATGGTCGGTGTGAGTATGTGTCAGAAGGTAGAGACTTGCGGTCTTCTGTCTTCCAGAGAAGGTGTATGTTGACGAGGATGGGTCCGTGAAGTCGTCAACACGGATTGGGTATGGGGGAATAAATGCGTGATACGGCGTCCCTTGAGGCATAGTGACTCTGGAGATGGGATTTGGCGTTTAACGACTTGAAGGGTATGTTGTGCTGCTGGCCCCTGGAGGAGGAATTTCCTCGAATAGCACACGTCGCACGGGTGCTGCAGTAGTCCGGAGACATGAATAGATTAGGATGCGAAATTATTATAGCAGTGGATTGGCTAAATTGCAGGATACTCACGAGGGAAAATATGGGCAGAGCAAGATGATCGACAATGTCTGGTGTTGAGCTGTCGTATTATAGGAAGTATGTTGTAGGCCGGCAGCAGCAAGTATCGAGACAACTTCCGGTTGGGACACCGATGAAGAGAGATAAGTTACGAATAAAAACAAAGGGCCGCCACGGATATTGAGGACCCTTAGATAGCCCGCAAGGAGGGGCGCACGACGAGGCCTGGAAAAGGTTGTGGTTGACGCGTTGACTCCGAGTCGCGTTGACGCGCCACTCCCTCGCATCAACATCGTAGGTCACGTGTTTTCATGTCACGGCAATCGGTCACAACTGCCACGTTCAAGTTGAAGGGGCAACGCAAAGTTCAAACTACTTTTAAGTACTTACTTACTCTTGTCGCTTTTGAAGCCTTTTACGTCTTACTTTTGGTGAGTTCGTTGCATTAGTCGTAAATATGTAACGGTTACATGACTGACTCGGGTCGAACACTCTCATCGAACGTAACTCCGCGTGTGAGCCGACACGCTGAGACCTGGCGGGGTCGGTTCAATCGCGTTCTGGGCCAGTGATGTCCTCACATGAACCCGCAGTATCCGCCTATTTCCCGTGGAACACTTCTGCACTGGACCGGGTGCTTGCAATGCGTCCCAACGCTGCTCATGTTGGGTCTTTATCCTGGTATTTGACTGGCTCGGCTCGGATACTCGAAGGCGAAGGATGGCGAACCGAGATGTATGTACTTTTCTAGCTACATACAGGGTACAATTTCAGAGTCGGTTTTGATGAGAGGTTGTTTTGACGCTGCAACATCAGCTTGGTTCGTCAGCCCTTTCCAAAAATTTCACCTGACCGACTCGGAGACTATATAGGGACGCGCCTATTGGCTCAATATAATCCATAAACGCTGTACTAGGGCCCTAACGGCAGCTTCAATCTTGCGCACAACGATGTTCATCGGTATGGACTCGGTGCGGGACGTACTCCCTCTCCCGCTCGTGGCAGTCCTCCTGTTGGTGGTGCATCTCTACCTGAGGCGTTCTCGTCTTGCAGCTCGTTCTCGCGGACATCCCCTCCCACCCGGCCCTCCTCGCCTTCCTATTCTCGGAAATCTCTTCGACATCCCGAAGGATGTACCTTGGGAAGTTTACCGGAATCTCAACAGGCAATATGGTACGTTTTCTTGCACTTTTATTGGGACAGAGTGGCTGAGTGCTGCCACACACCCCCAGGAAATATCATCTCTTTGCAAGTGATGGACCAGATCATCGTCGTTATTGATGATGTGACGATAGCGGTTGAACTGTTCGAGAGACGCTCAGCCATTTATTCATCCCGGCCAACTTCGAACGTGATTGCTCTGTAAGTTATCTATGTACATGCCTTCCAGGACGTGCGGACTGATCTTGTTAGATCCGGATGGACTCAGTCGCTCCCGCTCATGCCCTACGGCCAGTGGTGGCGCAGTCATAGGCGCATGTTTTGGCAGCGCTTCCATCCAGGCGTCGTCTCGAGGCAATTCCCCCTTCAAGAGGACGCTGTTCGCCAGCTTCTCCTGAGGCTCCTGAATACCCCTGAACACTTCTCAGAACACGTCCGCTAGTGAGTTCGAGATGTAGTTGCGTTTATGGCCATGTTAACATTCTACAGCACCCTCAGCGCGGCGATGGTGAAATCAACGTATGGAGTGAATGTCGCTGAAGAGGATGACAAGTATATCGCTACCGCCGAAGCTGGAAGCGCCACGAACGAGATACTCCTCCACGCCCCCACTGCGTTGGAGTTCTTCCCTTTGTCTCTCCTTGATCATATTCCTAGATGGATTCCGGGTCTCGGCGTCTTGCATCGCGTCAAGGAAGGTCGAGATGCGGTTAACAAAGCGCGATTGGTACCCTGGACGGACGGGAAGGCACTCATGGCGAGTTCCAACCATTTTATGTTGACGTATTCCTTGGGGAATCATGCTCAAACTTGTCCTGTGTTATCCAGATGACGGGCGAAGCTCCCCCCAGCCTGGTGTCTGCCGTCGTCGAGGAGCTGTCTCATCTGGATGATGATTCCGCTGCTGCCAAGGAGGAGGTAGCAGTGAACGTGGCCGCCTCTGCCTACACAGGTGAGCACTGCCAATTCTGTTTTTTTTTTCAAATGCTTGTCACTAATATAGTTACTCAGCGGGTGTCGAGACGGTGTGTGTCGCACACTCTCCACAAGTGATGTGAGCTGATTAGGACACGATAGTTGCACTCGGCAATCACCGCCTTCTTGCTCGCTATGTCTCTGTACCCTGACGTGCAGCGGAAGGTGCAGGAAGAGCTCGACAAGGTCATCAGTCCAAACAGACTACCGGAACTTGGCGATTACGATTCGCTCCCATATACCAAGGCGACCGTCAAGGAAGCCCTGAGATGGCATTCATGCTCCAATGCTCGTTCCCCATACCACCGTTGCAGATGATGTTTACAACGGCTACTTCATTCCAGAGGGCAGCGTGGTCATGTTTAATGCTTGGTGGGAAACCATGGCGCAACATTGTCTCCACTCTTCGCTGATCAGCCTCGCACAGGGCCACCTTCCAAAACCCTGAAACGTATCCCGAACCCCACAAGTTCATACCAGAGCGATACCTGGGAGGCACCGATCAATTCGCGACAGGATGCACGGACCCTACGACGATTGTATTTGGCTACGGTCGACGGTAGGCTATCTAATCTCTCTTCGTGCAGGTTTCAACGCCTGCTTTGCATCCCGTCCGACTCATCTTCCGCTTAGGATCTGTCCAGGGCGCTATCTTGCAGACGCCATCATGTTCCTCTACATCGCGTCCATCTTGCACACTTTCGACATCACGCCCCCTGTGGACGAGAGCGGCAACCCCATCCGGATCGAACCGCGGGCGACGACTGGGATCTCATCGTGAGTGTGCCGAAGGTTCTCGACTGGTTAGCTTGTCCTGATATCTCTGCAGCAATTTGGTGGACTGTAGATGCCAGCTGAAGCCTCGATCTCCCGGCGCTGAATTCCTGATTCGAGGGTATAGGAAGGATGAGGCACTGGCACTGTCCGGGTGAAAGAGAGTGGTGGTGCAAACGATCATTGTTACGCAAAGGCTGCGGTGCGAGGTTTGAAATAGCGGGGCCGCTCTGTTGCAGTTTATCCGAAGTGAAGGTGTGGTGTTTGGTGACAGAATTTGAGTTGACGATCCTGGCAGTGGTGTGCCAGATTCCGGGCGGACTCGGACGAGCAAGTACGTGCTTTTATTAGAGCGCGAGTAGGCTATCCATCCCCCTTCGGTATCGCCGCTCAAACGATAAAATCCGAGTAGCCCGATCGACTCGGAGTTCAACTCGATGCTGAGTGCGAGTCCTGACCTTTTCGGCGGCCGCGCGGGCAGCCTCCTCGCAATTATGCGTGACCCATCCCGGTCACGCGAAACAGTCACAACTTCTGCCACGCTGCACTCAGCGCTAGCACTGCCGCACGCATGCCAGCGTTCATTCAACGTTCAACTTAAATCACCTCCAGCAGCTAAGTATACGGGTGCCGCTTCCACTCAGGCCATTCATTCTTGAGCTGGTTCCGCGCAGTATTCAGCGCAAACGTGGTAGGTCCGATGTCGCAGCCATCTATGGAACGTTGGATTTCCCTGCCAGTGTACAACTACGGAACCCCGCTCGCCACTCAATATTCAATATTAGCATATTTGCCGGAGGTGAGGCTTCTTGTATGCACCAGCACCATGGGTATGGTTCTCTCATCAAAGATCTTGAAAGGATGGCAGATCGAAATGCATATGGACCGTCGTTGTTGAAGGCAGTTGCATTTGACGTCCGAAAACGCGTTTAGTCCGTCGTCCTCGCTGGGTTGCCATAACATGGTGTTCGACGTTCGCGCTTACTTGTATGTGTCAGTCCGTCGCCTCCCCCCGAGAGTGCCACAGAGGTTGAGGTTTCTGTGTGGGATCAATGTAAGGCGAAACATCCGTGGTGATCGGAGCGGGTGCCACACCTTACTGGCTCGCGTATGAGTCTCCCAATATCCACGGATAGTTGGTGTGCTATTGGCGTAGAACAACGTGCCCGCAGCGCTCATCGTAGCACGTCGAGGTCTTTCGCAGGTGGGAGTCCACGCCTTGTCCCTTTTCTGGATGCCACCTCTCATCAAACTAACGATCCGGACTTTTCTTCTCGGCAGCACACTCAGAATCATGACCGACCTTGGATACTGTGGGACATAGGAACATCAAAGCCTTCCAAGTCGGCGGACAGTGGTGCGTGAACCGTTCAGATGTTAATATTAGCCGTAGCATTTTGGTAACACTCATGCTATGTTAGCTACGGGAGGTTATTCACTGAACGTATTTGGAGTTTCTGAAGGAATCTGAAGCTCCGGGGCTTCTCAGCGGACCGGAGGCGACCTTTCCAAGACCTCGGGGGCGATTGGACGCCCTTCAGAAGATAAAGTTTCGGTACTTGGACGTTCTGTGAGAAACATTGTCATATGCTCAGTGTCTGATAAATAAGAAGGGCTCAATGTCCACTGAACTGGTGCCTCTTGAGTTCAGTAGCTCCACCCTCCCAGCGAAGACTCACCCTCAAAAAAATGGTCCTCTCATCAGCCGTAGCCCCACTCTGCATGCTCATTGTCCTCGTCGCATTGAACTGCCTCTACTGGGGCACATCATGTCTCCGCACAACGTCGATACGCGATACTTTGCCTCCGGGCCCCTCGTCTTTACCTCTCATCGGCAACCTTCTCAATATCCCAAAGGTTTCCCCGTGGCTGGCCTATCGAGAGCTCAGCAAACGGTATGGTATGTCGTTCTGCTGCCTCACATAGGTCAGAAAAGTTGGAAAATGCTACATCCAGGCAAAATTATGTCGTTTAAAGTTTTCAGTCAAGTCCTTATCCTGGTGGACGACGCCGAAGTAGCGGTGGAGCTTCTGGAAAAGCGCTCGAGCATCTACTCTTCTAGACCGGAATCCCCCATGGTGGCTCTGTAAGTCGGTTTGCTCACCCTATCTATCTTTGGCTTATGGGTGGTGCAACTGCACGTACCGTGCAGGGTGGGCTGGGATTGGAACTTCGGGCTCTTCCCCTACGGGGAGCAGTGGCGCCGTTTTCGTCGGATGTTTTGGCAGCACTTCCACCCTGGGGTCGTGTCGAAACATACTCCTCATCTCGAGAAAGGCGCAGCCATGCTGCTGTCAAGGCTCAGCACAGATCCCACAAAACTCCCCGACCATATTCGCTAGTGAGCGTCATCCTCTCCTGATGTCACGTTCTCCTTTGTTCACGCCCGTCCTGCCTCAGTTCAATAGGCGTCATTGTCTTGCCGATGACGTATGGAATAAGAGTCTCGGAGGAAAACAACAAGTACCTTAGTCTTGTTGAAGAGGGAAACTCAACTGGAGAACACCTTATCTCCAGTACATCCATCCTTGAATTTATTCCCGCACTCGCTGGGCTGCCTACGTGGTTGCCAGGTACCTCGTTCCTTCGGACCCTAGAACGCGGTCGCAAGACAACTCTCCAGATGCGTACCATTCCTTGGAATGATACGAGACATGGCTTAATGGTGAGTATCACGGATAATCCCGCTGTGATTAAACCTTAACGGTATGTCCTCTGCGTAGGAAGGGGCTGAGTATGACCCGAACAACGTCGCGGCTTCAATGCGGAAGCGTCTCTCTCGGATAACAGACGAGTCAGCAGCCGAGGAGGAAGAGATCGCGAAGAACGTCTGTGCCACCATTTATTCTGGTGAGTTGCCGCTGTTCTGCGCAGCTCTGCCAAAAATCTTCTAATGTACTCCGGCGATAGCTGCTTCGGATACGGTAAGTTAGTAGCCCGTGACAATGTACCATAGTCCACTCTCGCTACTGGCTTATCGTTGTGATAACAGACATTATCTGTGCTATGTGGCTTCATCGTGGCTATGGCGCTCCATCCAGAAGCACAGAAGAAGGCTCAGGCTGAGCTGGATACCGTCGTTGGCCCCAATCGCCTCCCCGAACTCGATGACATGGACAAGTTGCCCTACGTCAATGCGGTGATCAAGGAGAACTTGCGATGGCATACCCCGACGCCTCTGGGACTGCCCCATGTAACGACGTTAGACGACGAGTACTCCGGATATATGATCCCGAAGGGTAGCGTTGTACTCGTGAATTTATGGTACGACCTGGTATGGGAAACGAACTAGCTACGAGTGCGTGCTAACCAAAATGCGCAGGTCTATCTTTCACGACGAAAAGAATTACCCAGAACCGGACAAGTTTATGCCGGAACGATTCTTGCAGGATGGCAACTTGAAGCCGTCCGATACAGTGGAAGACCCCTCACGCATCGCGTTCGGGTTTGGTCGACGGTGCGTTTACTGCAAGTCGACAAAGTTTGAAGTACTTATGTTCGCATTATATTATACTAGCATTTGTCCTGGGCGGCATCTTGCCGAGTCAATGGTCTTCATCTTTGTCTCGTACATCCTCCACGTTTTCGACATCACACCTTCCCTCGACGACAATGGCCATCCAGTGGAGATAACGCTCGGTCGATCTTCAGGCCTTGTTTCGTAAGTTGTTTCAAGTCTAATGTTGCTGGCGGGCATCTCATCTCCGGTAATTAGCCACGTCGAAGATTGCAGGTGTAGGGTCAACCCTCGCTCTGCAAGCGCAGAGGCACTGATACGCAGTTGCGCTGTTGGGGCCACCTCCGATTGATCCGGAGGGATTCTGATCTTCCCCTCAGATTATTCATGTAAATATTAATATTGAACGGTGTGAATGGATGTGCGCACGTCTGTCGGTCCAAAACAAACAAATTAGCGTTGAGGTTCGGCATGTGCATATTTCATGGTTCCACGAGACATCAACTGTATATTACATCATGAAGAACTTCGATCGACAAGTCCGCACACGGACACTGTCATCACAGAACACCAAACACGGGCAAAGAAACCGTTGTCAACTTGTATCTCTACTGGCCACCTCCTCCATCATGCGGGAATTTACTCCTCGAGGCCCTCAGACCACATTTCGTACGCGTCGATATCGGTACTCAAGGCAGCGATCTTCTTCCTCGTCGCTTCTATGGCGTCCTTCCCGACCAGGAAGTGCAGAGGGGGGTTCGGAACCGACGCAATCCTGTAGAAGGCCTCCGCGCTTCGCCTCGAATCCTTCCAAGTCGCGAGCTTGTCCCATCCGGCGCTGCGGATGCGCGCGGTGGGGACGTTCGAGTTTTTGTACGCGGGATGTTCGGGCGACCAGGTCGACTTCGAGGCCCATTCGCTGCGGATCCAGCCCGGCTCGATGATAGTAACCTTGTGTCGGAAAGAAGACGGTGAGCGCCGCACACACGAAAGGACTCGAAGACGCGTCGCGATCCTACCTTGATATTCCAGGCGGGGTCCAGTTCAGCTGCGAGCGTTTCAGATGCGCCTATCAGCGCTGTTGGAAGGATGATGTTAGCAAACCGCAACGACTACACCATGTAAAAAGAAACGGAGAGCATACCGAACTTCGAAGCGGAGTAGAAGGAGAGGGCAGGCAGCCCGACGAGCCCTGCGTACGACGACATCTGGAGCAGGCGCCCGCCCACTCCGGGGGGATTCGTCTCGCGGAAGCACCTCAAACTCTCCTTGGTGACGTTCACCGCTCCCCAGAAGTTCGTCTCGAGGATGGCGCGCGCCTTATCCTCCTCCATTGCCTCCAGTTCCGCACCATGGCCGAAGCCCGCGTTGTTGAGGACGACGTCAATGCGGCCAAAGACGCGGGTCGCTTCGGCAAAGGCATTGGCAACTTGGTCGGGCTGAGTGACATCCAGAGATAGGATGAGGATGCGGTCCTTAGGGTAGCGGTGCGCCAGGTCATCCAGACTGCTAGGTCGACGGGCAGTGGCGACGACGATATCACCCTTCTCGAGGGCGATTTCGGCGACAGCGCGTCCCAGACCAGCGGAAGTGCCTGTAACTGAAACAAAGTTGAGCACGTATATGATGCGGAGGAGGAGGCGGGGACGTACTGAGCCAGACTTTGGGGGTAAAACTGGACATGGTCGTTGTTGGAGCAGAGCGGGACTTGGGTCGGGTGTACCAACGCGGACCTCCGAGTTGTTCCAACACTTACGGACATATATATATATGCTGTGAAATGACGCTCGAGGGAGGTACCAGTAAGGGCTAGATCCTTCCTGACAAGCTATTTCCAGGAGTCAGTGTTGCCGTCAGAAAGCCTGCAGGCTAGAAGCAATACGCCGAGACGACTGTGTCTAGCGCGCGGAAGGCGTGACTCCGCAAATGTTTCGTCCGGACCTTCATAGCGGTCAAAAACGGATATCGAGCAGCTAAAAAATAGGGAAAGGGCTGTCACACTTACCTTGAAGGCGCAGAATCAATGCCCAAGGCGGACCGTGAACAGGCTCTTACGTTCCGAAAGAAAGGAACTCGCAGACTTGTGAAACGCCACCATAGAATCAGATATAGAAGCTGTACGTACCACACCTAATGACAACTTATCCGGACACTCACCTTCAGAGCAACGAATTTGATCGATATTATACTGTACCGCACTCGGGTCCACCGACTCCCCGGAGCAACCCCTTCAAACTTTGGAAGAAAAATAGGTAGAGATCGCTTGAAGCCCAACAGACTAGAAGGTGGAGCAGAACATCGGGAGATTCCAAGGTGTCGGCAGTCGAGAATCCCAACTCCGAACGCGCACATCAATGCATAGAAGGTGGTAGCATCGTGCCTGCATCTCATGAGGAGAATTTTTGTAGCTGTCGGTCACATCAGCCCAGCGTTAAACAACATGGCGAGCAGACGGATCCTGACTTACTTATATGTCTGCCATCCTCGGAAAAGACGAGCGCGGCGTTGTCGGACTTTCCGTCTGGCTCGAGTCATAGATCATTTCCAACCTTGTAAGCAATATGCGCATACCGTCAGCTATAACCTTAGTCAACTAGAACCAACGAAATTTCCGGGTGTTTAACCTCGTTCTGCGAGCGCGGATGCCCCAGCTCTCATTAAGTAGGGCTAGTGGTTCAAGCTTTGAGAGCTGACGGTTATGAGCCAGCTCGTCCTCAAACGTCTTGCGGAAACGGGCTTCATCTCAGCCTAAATATCAACCCGTTCGAGTTTATTCATTTGACATCAAAATTGTGAACAGTTCTTTAGGCTCAAGAGGTTTGAATTTCGATTTACTTAACGTGTGGCATGTCTAGATTTCCTCGTCTCATCTTTGTGGACTCCCGAGATCGATGTAATCGGTCCGACAGAAAATTGGCGGGCGCCACATATGGAGAATCCGTGTCGACGTTGTGAATGGAGTTGTGAATGGAGTTGTGAATGGATCTGCGGTAACCATCTTGGTTAGTTCAAGGGGCCAAAGGGGGTGCATGAAAATTCTATGAACGGGATTGGGTGATCGCAGTCTTGTAGGAGCCCGGACCTACATATGATTGAACCGAAATAGCTTGCACCCGGCGCCGCATGATGTGAAAAATCAAGGAGAGGGACGGCGACTGGCACGAGTGCGGGACGTTTTCGAAGGTGCATGCATGCTCGTCTCCATTTGAACTGATTCTTCAGGTGGGAAGAGGTGAGCGACAGTGCGTGTGAGTCTAGGACAGGCTCTGAAGAACGTGCATCGATATCGCGGATGGGACGGGCAACGCGGCGTTGGGTACAAGTGACACTGCCCGATTTGGGACGCGCGGACGCGGGGGCGCCAGGTGGTCGCCACACTGCGGACGTCCTCTCTCTCTCTCCTCTGCCTCTCCCTCCCTCACCTTCCCTCGTCCCCCTCATCCCTCCCGGAGTCTCGACAGCCTCCAGCTACGCCGACCCCGGGCCCGGATCCTTCAACAACGGGACTGTCATCCTTCTGCTGCGGACCATTCGGGCGGACCGGTAACAAATCTCCGGTTCCGACGTTCCGTGACCACCCTCTTTGCCCGCCATGCTCCTCGCCCTAGTCCAGGCCCGTTCTCTCCTCGTGCTCGGTGTGGTCTCGCTCTTCTTCAGCCAAATACTTGCCCTTTCTGTCCCTACTCCGAGGCATATCGACGGTCAAACACCTTTCCTCCCACCCCAGGGCGAGCGGAAGCACAGGAGCGGAGTGTTGCCGCCCTTGAGGAACACAGTTGGCTGGGTGGACCCCCGGCTCAATGGGGGACAGTTTCTTGATGTACGCCTACATCCCCTATATGCCCTTCAGCGACCTACAAGTCGTATATGCTATCACAGTATACCACCGACACCCTTGGCGAACCGCTGAACATCATCATCTCATCCGAGTCCGACCCCGACATCCTCACCGAGTCCGGGATGCAGACCTATATCAAGTATGTTCCTGTTTGCGCCTTCTCCGCGAGCGTAGCTTACCGTTGCCACACCTTTACCTACGCAGGTCAATCGGCTTCAGTAGGGAGTGCCTCGGGTTACATTATGGCCACATACACGACGCAGACCTCGGTGACGGCCTCGGACGCAAGCCGGAGCAGTTCCTTGGACGGCAGCACTACTTCCCCATCATCGGTACCTGCTGGGAATCTATCCGCGGTGGACACCACTTCCGTGCATGGCGACAGAACGGCACGGAGGCCAACAGCGGAGCATGGTTTCTTGGGTACGTACGACTCGAAGCACCCATATTTTACCTTGACGCCAATATGCTGGGTTATTTGTCAATGCATCCATTGACGCTCTTCTTGCACCGCCTGCAGAGCATCGCAGGAAATGGATTCCTCTAAGAATCACATGATCGTGGACGATGGCTACAACCGCGGGCGGAACTACATCGTCGAACGCGCGACCGCAGGAAGTCACTGGCGGGGCATGTGGTGGAAGGCAGAAGTCGAGTGGCGAGACGGCCTACTCGAGAGCGGAAACCAAGGTCTGTGCTACCACTGTTTTGTTCTCGGCGCAACTATGTTCATTCCACACAACCGTCCTATAGGCGTTAATCACGGCATCGAGCAAGACGGTCTGGTCGCTATATTGACCGTCCATCGGCTCTGACCTGTCAGTTCACGCGATGCGGGTTTATAGCCCCCTGACGTCATATGTGGTCGACTTCCAGCTCGACCTGAGTCCTCCATCACGAACCCCGACGATCCCTTTTCTTGATGTCAGCATACCATCTTTCATCTTGCACATCCCAAACAATTATTTATTGCTTACTATGCATCTTGCGCTCGCATGGACCCAGTAGGGATAGATTGTAGAAGATACATCTATATCATCTTGTGAAGTATTCGGAGAGCTGTACGTCTAGTTGTATTTATGCGAGTCCTTCGGATACGACCTGTACTTTCTTATGTGCCCATGTACGCGTATAGTAGACCCATTGCCATTGTTAATGTCTGTTCGACCCTGAGAAGACATGTACATTCTTCTCCTTGAGGTACGGAATCCCTTACTTGTATCTTCTACTCGGAAAGAAGTGCTGACGGTTCACGCGTTTACGGCTGGCATTGTCAGCCTCTCGACAGGGAAGAAATGTTTTCCAAATTCCTGTTGCGTTTCCGCCAAGTTCACACTCCCATGGCCACACGTGGGATGACGCACGTTTCCTAGCCCGTTTCTACTCCACCCTTGGCGTGTCGTTCTTGCGACGGCAAACAAGGACAGCCGCTCGGCATTCCCTCCGGAATAGGCACGACCCTTCAAGGACGCCCAAGTTTCTACGAGCCATTCCTGTCGTTTGAGCCTGCAATGATCTCATGAGTGCACTCAGTGCGACGGACATAGGCGCTCGGCGCTCGAGGAGGTTTCACTACCTCGTATCTCATCTGGTAAGTCCACACCTTCTTGCAGCACAGCCATATCCTCCGTGTGGCCGGAGGGATAACAGCTGACCTGTCCACCAACAGTTGGGGTGCTGAAACCGCTTGCGGGGACGATGTCGTCCACACGGACGGCGTTCTTTCTCCCACTTCTCTGGAGATGTGGCCGTCTTTTGTTCGCAATTTTTCTCTCCTCGTCTTGCTTAGAGATTGCTGGGCGATAGATTAACTACTGAGAGATAAAAGATCACGAAAACCGAATGTCGCCCGCTCTGTCGTACTTAAGAAGCCGGTCCGGCATGCCCTCGAACTTCGAATTCCCGCCGTGGGTGCTCTGCTATCTCTATCTCCCCCTGCCCTCCCTTGCTCAGTGCGTCTGTTCTGACAGGGTCGTGCGACTCGAAGCGTCCACCTACGCGCGTCCGCTGTCTACCCGGCGTCCCCCCTGTTCTTAAAAGCGCACCCCGACTCTCCACACCCCTCGCACCGGCTTCGGCTCCGAACTGCGACCACAACAACCAGCGAGCACGATGAGCAACCACTCTTCGGTCTCGCGTGAGCCTGAGAAGGCGGCTCCGTCGGTATCAGTACAGGACGCTAAAAATGTCCTGGAGCCAAAGTTCAAGGACCCGGCTGGGGACGTCGAAGGCGCAACGATGGTCTACATCGAAGACCACGACATCTTCGACGGCGAGGACGCCGCGATCGACCCTGTGTACCAGGCGAAGGCGAGGGTGCTGAACGCGGCGTTCCAGGAGATCGGGATGGGCAAGTACCAGGTGCGTCGTTTAGGCTTCCGAACTGTAACTGTCTCCACCCGCATCGTGTGTGTGTGGAGCAGCGTCTGAGACTCTTCCCTTTCGAGCCTGCACCCGTGAACCGAGAGCGCTAACGGAGGTCCTGTCGGATGTTTATCCACACAGTGGGCGTTGTTTGTCGTCGGAGGCTTTGGCTGGTTCTCGTGAGTTCCCAATCTACGCTCTATATCTGGTCTCGTCGCCGACCTACCGTTTCGCAGGGATAATTTGTGGCAGGTGGGTGTAGACGGCACCGTCGAGACCGCGAAGTTCGATCGTGCTGATCCGTGGGCGATGACGTCTTTGTGTATGCGCGCTGTGCAACGTCTGTTTTGCTCGGTGTGTCATGCGTTGCAGCAAGTAACCGGCCTCATCATCAATCCGGTCGTGAACGAGTTCGTTGGGACAAAGGGCCCGTTCCTCATCCTCCCGCAGACCATCGGTCTCCTCGTAGGCGCCGTCTTCTGGGGTGTCGGCTGCGACCTATGGGGCCGAAGGTGCGCTGTTCTTGAGGTGGTTTTCTTATACTCATGTTCAAACACCTGCAGATGGTCATTCAACCTCACCCTCCTTATCACTGGCATTTTCGCGCTCGCGGCGGGCGGTGCTTCAAACGAAGTCGCGCTGTGCTCGCTCATCGGCGTGTACGCCGTCGGCTCGGGAGGGAACCTGCCCGTCGACTCTGCGGTGTTCCTCGAGTTCGTGCCCGCGACGCACCAGTGGCTCCTCACCGTGCTCTCTATCTGGTGGGCTATCGGCCAGCTGGTCGGGGCTCTCGTAAGTCCTCCCCTGGAATGCCCGTATCCGTAACCGTTATCGCTCACGGAAGCCCGCGCGAACAGGTCGCCTGGCCGCTTATCGCGAACTTCTCGTGCGCGTCCGCGGTCGGCTGCACGAAGGAGAAGAACATGGGCTGGCGATATCTGCTGTGGACCCTGGGCGGCCTCATGATCGTCCTCTTTATCTTGCGCTTCTTCGTCTTCCACCTCTACGAGTCGCCCAAGTACCTCATGGGTCGCGGACGTGACGAGGAGGCGGTCGAGGTCATACACGCTATTGCGAGATATAACGGCAAGACGAGCAGCTTGAGGGTTGAGATGCTCAAGCAGTGCGAGAAGTACGCGATTGGGGGGCCGGTATCGGACGGGGAGAAGGAGAAGGATGGCCAGGAGGACGTAAAGGTAGTACCGATGGACACGAGCCTGCGCGCTGCGCTCGTGCGGAAGCTGCGCATGATGAACAGCGACCACGTCAAGGCGCTGTTCGCCACGAAGAAGCTCGCGTACTCGACGAGCTTGCTCATAGTCCTCTGGGCATTCATCGGTCTGGCGTTCCCGTTGTACAACGGTTTCGTGACTGTCTTGTGAGTGTTTTTGCTTGAGTAAGCATCCGAGAGGAGACTTGATCTATTGTCCATTTGTAGCCTCCAACAAAAGGGTGCTGAAACTGGAGATGGCTCGCTGAACGTCACGTACCGCAACCAGGTAATCTTGAGTACGATGGGTATCCCGGGCTCGCTTCTCGCTGGGTGGATGGTCGAGCAGCCCATCTTTGGACGTAAGGGGACTCTGGCCATTTCCACCGGTGCGCCGTCGATCTCCTCCTTTAGGTGTCGCCCGAGATACTGACAGCTTCTGACTTGTTCTAGTGCTCACGGGTGTCTTCCTGTTCGCGAGCACGACCTCGCATACATCCAACACACTCCTCGGCTGGGACTGTGGGTACACCTTCGCGAACAACGTCATGTATGGCGTCTTGTATGCTATCTCGCCCGAACTCTTCCCTGCGAAGGACCGCGGGACGGGTAATGCCTTGGTCGCCTCCGCGAATCGCATTTTTGGTGTCATGGTGCGTAACTCCATGCCCGCAGACGATCAATGTGGGACTGACTATCCGCCCCGTAGGCTCCTATCATCGCGTTGTACGCAGATCTGACGACTCCGGTTCCGATCTACGTATCTGGAGCTCTGTTCGTCGTCGCGGGTTTGATCGCCGTGCTTCTGCCGTTCGAACCTCGAGGAAAGGCGGCGATCTAGGTGCTACCCCTAGGCGTCAATCTGAATGTCCGCACGCATGGACGAATAAGACGGTCGACATAGACGACCACAACTCACGATTTCTGTCATGACTTCACGCTTGTGGCACCCCACAACCTGCACGATGCCAGAAAGCCTTGCGCGCAGTCCATCTTCTTGTGCATGTATCAGTCGTCCGATATATCCACACTGTATCCCTAGTTAGTGCTGTCCTTAAAGCTTCAATGCGTATATACTTCCTTTGTCTTCGCGCCGGGTCCGGCTTGCTCTCAATGAGATAGTTAGGTGCAATGCGCCTCCTGAAAGACACCTATTTGTGCAGTGCTTGAAGTTCTCTTACTGTGAACTAGTCCTACTTTCAAGTTCAACCGAGGATCCGGAGGACGAGGGCCCCGATCGGATCGAGAATTGAGATGAGAAGGTGAATAGACGCTCGTTGTAATGACATATCGTTGATGGTTTGATCCATCTCGTTCCCCGCTCCGTCATCGACTCTGTGAGACATCCATTGTCATCCACAAGGGAGTACAAACTTTTCTGACATAGTTTCTTACCTGGCCTCATCATACCTCATAAATCCATCTCATTTAGTCGCAAAAAATAACGGGCGTTACTCCAACCGGGAACTTAAGCTGTCGAAGCGTCATGACACTCGATATCTCCAGACTCCGGACTCGAGAACTGAGTTGCCGCGTTCTTCGACAGGTGGAGCCGTTATAACGCAGCACATGCCATTCGACAGGATTCGACCTATCAGATTCGGAAATCACGAAAGAACGTAGGGTGATGTCGCAATTGAGGATCCCCCTCTGTTCTCGCCCCTTCTTCCCCCGCACGCTTATATAGTTCGTAATTTCGATATGAAGCCCTGACCTCAAAAGCCGTGCTTCTAACGCTCGCTCTCCTGGTCCCACTCTCCTTTATCTTCTGCTGTCTATCTCGCCCTCACTCGCGCGAGTGAAACCTGGCCCTCCTCAGAGACTTGTCTTCTACGGCATCTCGACGACCTTAGGCACAGGCAACATGAGGACACCACCCTCCCAGCTCTCCCGCGAGCACTCGGAGAAGCGGAAGAGAGCCGACATCGAGACTAGCTCTACGCCGGTCGACACCCCGGACGTCTTCGACGAAGGCGACTCCGGCATCGACCCGGTGTACCAGGTCAAGGCGCATCTCCTCAACGAGGCGATCCAGGAGATTGGGATGGGAAAGTACCAGGTGCGTTTGTGTGTCCCCGTTGATCAGGGGCAGAACGGGGCAGAACCATTCACACGTCGCCTTCCCTCGGTCCTCGACACGGTCCGCGACTGGTGCTTAGTGGTTCCTGTTCGTCGTTGCGGGCTTCGGGTGGTTCTCGTCAGTACCCCTTCGTCTTTCGTCCTTGTATGCGCGTCTTGAAGCGACTGTACCGGTTCCAGCGATAACCTTTGGCCGGTGAGTTTGGTCTCCTGTCTATTCGTGACCATTCCTCATGGTGGGCGACGTGTAGATCGTGACCGGTCTCATTCTTTCTCCCGTGGTCAACGAGTTCGGATTTCAAGGACCGTTCCTCAAACTCGGCCAGAACATCGGTCTTCTCGTCGGCGCGGCGTTCTGGGGAGTGGCTTGCGACGTGTGGGGCAGGAAATGGTGCTTCAACATCACCCTATTCATCACCGGCATTTTTGCTATCGCCGCTGGTGGATCCCCGAACTCCATTGCGCTATGCTCTCTGGCTGCAGTCTGGAGTATCGGTGTGGGAGGCAACCTGCCAGTTGACTCGGCTGTCTTCCTGGGTAAGTAATATTAGAATATTGTGTCTTCGATGCGCATATACATATACCCACCTATTGCATGTCTCAGAGTTCATTCCTGCATCCCACCAATGGCTTCTTACGGTGCTCTCCATCTGGTGGGCATTCGGCCAGCTCGTCGGTAGCTTGGTCGCATGGCCGCTGATCGCGAACTTTTCGTGCACGAGCGCAAAGGACTGCCCGAAGTCGTCGAACATGGGCTGGCGCTACTTCCTGTACACGATGGGCGGGCTCATGATGGTCATGTTCATCCTTCGCTTCTTCGTCTTCCACCTCCACGAGTCGCCAAAGTACCTCATGGGCCGTGGCCGTGACGAGGAGGCTGTGGAGGTCGTCCAGGCGATCGCGAAGTATAACGGAACAACGTCGAAGCTCACGTTGGATCTGCTCAAGGAGGCGGAGCACGAGGTTGGGGTTAGGGAAGAAGAGAAGGGGAACACCACGCACGTTATGGACACGAGTGCGAAGGCTGCGATCGCGCGCAAGCTCAACATCTTCAGCTTGGAGCACGTTCGGCCGCTTTTCGCTACGAAGAAGCTTGCGTACTCCACGACTCTTCTTATCATCCTTTGGGCGTTCATCGGGCTTGCGTTCCCTCTCTACAACGGCTTCGTGACCTACCTGTGAGTTGCTTTAAGCACGGCGGAGCGGCTGTAAGAATGCTAATGGTGCCATTAGGCTTGCCATTCGAGGGGCAGATTTTGGGGACAGCTCTATTTACATCACTTATCGTAATGTCCGTTGATTCTCTCCCCCCGTCCCCCTTGATTCCTCCGTGCTCAGTGCTCATCATATGCACATACAGCAAGTCATCCTGAGCGTCATCGGCGTCCCCGGTGCGCTCCTAGCAGGATGGATGGTCGAGCTTCCTTACATGGGCCGTAAGGGTACCCTTGCCATTTCAACTAGTGCGTGAACTTCCTTCCTTATCCTATCTGTGAGACTCATAGATCCACACATGTGGTGTATTACCACAGTTACAACTGGAGTGTTCCTCTTCGCAAGTACAACAGCACGCACGTCAAACGCGCTGCTCGGTTGGAACAGCGCATTCACCTTCACGAGCAACATCATGTATGGCGTTCTTTACGCCGTCTCACCCGAGCTCTTCCCCACCAAGGATCGCGGTACGGGAAACGCTATTGTTGCTTCCGCCAACCGCGTGTTCGGGATCATGGTGAGCGCACACACATGTATTGTTTTGTTTTCAGTTTTAAGCCATCTCCCCTTATAGGCACCTATCATCGCGTTGTACGCCAATCTTGAGACTGCCGTTCCGGTGTACGTCTCCGGAGCCCTGTTCCTCGTTTCTGGGTTCATTGCGCTCCTCCTGCCCTTCGAACCCCGAGGGAAAGCATCCATCTAAATCAGATATACATGCCGGCATCTATGAACCCCTATGTAATCGCTCCTTAAAGCCTTGACCAAGGGCGTCTTCAATCATAACTCGGGATCATAATCCAACGTCGATGCCTCCGCCCCTGTGTGCACCGCATCGCCAGCAGACCTTAGCTCTTCCATGGGCCTTCTTTTCCTGCCTCCCATAGATGGTCGACTACTTTCTGAGTCTGCACGCATTCATTCGACGGCATTTCTGTCGGACCCTTGACGCCTCGGAGTCTGACGGCGAATCATCCCTCCCCTCATATGTATAGGTATATCCGACCATTACGATTATGATATTGACGTCTTTTTTCAATCTGCGACACCCTGCACACGACCAGGCCTACGCTTGCTGCCCCCCCCGGCCCGTTGGTAGCGCGCGGCCCGAGCTTTCCAAGTGACCGGAAATGGCCGAGCCCTGTTACGCAGCCGCATACCTTTGCTGCCATCGACGTTGGACCGCCAGCACTGTCGACCACATGGTGGGCCCGCAAGGCCCACCATTTTACGAAACGTTCCTAGGGTCGACATGGTTACTCTCAGGCTGTCGTATTCCTGACCACAAATCTGCTTCACATGCCCTACGCCGCGGCCTCCCCTACGTATTTTGGATCGACTGCACTCGATGTCAACATGCGGCTCCAAACGCCTACTTTTCCAAAGAGATCTCTGGACGTCCTGACATGTATAGTATTTCGATCTCGAGAACCTCACCTCTAACGGACCCGGCCACCGCCGTGTGCGACGTCGTCAATCACTGTGCTGCGCCTGTACAAGTTCATCATGACACCAAGTTCGTCATTTTCTTGTGCGTTCCGTCCCCTGAACGCGCCCGATGGCACTTAACGACGCCGTGACGTAGGTGTTGTCCGCCGTCGGATATATAACGCCAGCATGTCGAAAATCTGCAAGTGTAAATGGCTACCCCTTAGGCTCCACTCTTGGTCCTCCGTCGACGTCGTGCGCCATGACACATCCTAGGCAGTCCTCTCCCTGGTTGTGGCCTTTTTTCTCTTCGCAGTACACTCTCGTATCTACCGATGACGAAGCTGGACAAACCACTCTGGCTAAGCCCAGGCTGCCTCGAATACTCCAGTCCAAGAGGGTCCGGCTTGCCCTCGCTGTCGGTTCGCTTGCGTTCATTATACTTATCCCCCTTTTTATTGTGAAACAGAACATCTTTCTTGATAACGACTACGCCGAGGACCATGACCCCATCACTGTACTCTCCAACTCCAAGGAACCCCCGTTTTTCAGCGGTGTCGACTGGTCGCGCTTTGCCTACTCGCAGTATGCCACCAATTCCGCCTACCTGTGCAACTCGCTCATGTTTTTCGCCTCTCTCGAACGACTTGGGAGCAAGGCCTCCCGCCTGCTGATGTTCCCGAACAGCATGAAGCCCGACCCAAACGGCACCAGCGACAGCCGGCTGCTGTTGAAGGCCCAAAATGAATACGGCGTAAAGCTTGTGCCCATTGCGGTGCAGCACCGTTCGGGTGGAGATTGTAAGCGCTTCCCAAGTTCCCTCCCAGGCCGGCGAGATGCCCGAAACTAACGAATGCGGCCCAACCACTTGGTCCGACAGCTACACCAAGCTCCTAGCCTTCAACCAGACCCAGTACGACCGCGTCCTCGCTCTCGACTCGGACTCCACGCTCCTGCAGCACATGGACGAGCTCTTCCTCCTCCCACCAGCCCCCGTCGCCCTGCCGCGCGCGTACTGGCTGAAGGGCGCCTCGCCAACGCTCACCACCGCGCTCATCCTGCTCCAGCCGTCTACAGCAGAGTTCGCGCGCGTCGCCAGCGCGATCGCCACCGCTAACGGCGGCGTTTTCGACATGGAGATTGTCAACACTTTGTACGGGCGCGATTGCATGGTCCTCCCGCACCGCCGCTACGTGCTCCTCACGGGCGAGTTCCGTATCGTCGACGCGAACGGCACTGGGAAAGGGCATGCGGCGTACCTCGGGAACGAGTACGAGACGTGGGACGCCGACAAGGCGCTGCGCGAGGCTAAGTTCCTCCACTTCTCGGACTGGCCGATGCCAAAGCCGTGGCTGGACGCCCCGGACGTGACCATGCAGGATGTGTAGCCAAAGTGCGTGCTGGGGCCGGAGGGTGACGATGACTGTCGCGCGCAGGAGCTTTGGCTCGGGTTCTATTCGGATTTCAAGGCGAGACGGCTGGTGCGTCTCTACCCACCCGCCAGGGCGGTACGCTCGCTAACCACGATCTGACATCTAGGACGTATGTGGTGAATGACGTTCCCACTACACCCACCACCGGCGAGAATACCATCCGAAAGCTTTGAGAGTTGATTTTGCCCGTCCTGGTGCGCTTCCAAGTCCTCAAAATAGCCTTTGCATCACGCTTAGTAATATCAATAGGTTGGCACTATTCGTGCCCACAACAACTCGAAGATGGTCATACGGGCGCATAGTGAAGGCATGCAATGGCAACGCCCAAGTGTGGCCAGGTGTGACCAGTGACCGCGCTAACCACCTGTGCTGGTGGAGTCCACTGCGACGCACGTTTGGCGGAAGATGCACTGGGCGCCTTGTGTAGTGCCACTATTTCCGATCCCATCGGAGCTCTCGGTTGAGGGTGGCGGAACCGTGGAATTGTACTAGTGCTACATACGGGGGTGGCTGTACTTCACTTGTGGAAAAGCCAATGCAAGATGATACAAGACGCTTGGAACCATGGTCCATGAAATGCGCGACAACTGCGGGTATAAACTACCAATGTCGTGACCCGCTACGAGACGCTCCGAAGCCAAGTGGTGAGTGCGGTGAGTCTAGGATGGTTGAGAACTGTCGGGTATCGTACAAAAATGTCGGATATCTGTTTGCAAAAGGGGATGTAATTCGCTCTGATGACCGTGCTGGGGTCGAGTCCCTGCAAGGTCCTCACGTAAGTGCACGAATGGAGCAATAAGCGGTGCCACCACGCACCTCGCAGATCTCTTTCATCGTAGTGATGAAAGCCATGATAGAGTTGATATAAGTATTGTTGCGAGCGTTGAGCGTATGATCGCCACCGCCCTGGACTTCAAGGCTGTTGGAGAGGTTTTTGATCATGGCTGCAAAACAGGTTGGTTGATAGGTATATTCTTGGGACGAGATGCACTCACTCTCAAGAATCGCGACTCGCTTCTCAATGAACTCCTGTCTCGTGAGATGGAAGTCACCGTCTTCAGCAGGAGCATCGATGGGAAGCTTAACCAAGAGTGGATGATACAAGCGGTCGATGGAGAAGAGCAAGGATGCGTAATCGTGTTCAAGAGTGATGTTTGGAGTGGCCATCGATCGGAAGAGAACCTCGATGAATTGTTCCATGTGGGTCTACGTATGCGTTCAGCACGGTGTAGGCTAGGCACGAGGCTCAGTCTTGCTCACCTGGTATGCCGGAGGGTCTAACTGTAATAACATGAACATGAATCGGAGACCGACACGTCGTTTGCCGTCCGGATCCGTGATGTGCTCCCACGATTGTGAGCCGTACTGGAAGTAGAAGGCCCAGTCCTAGAGAATATGTCAGATTACAAGGTTATGGTAGCACGCCGATGACTCCAGCCCACCTTCTTACCATTCTGCACCATGACGCTGGCGCAGCCAACCCAACAATCAACCCATTTGTCGGCATCGTGGAACGACAGCTCTCTAGACTCTCGGTATACAGGGTCGTTGAAGTGTTTGCAAACCAAGCGGTATATGGCGGGCGAGATGTACTTGTCGATGGTCTCGCATACGAGCTTGTCCTTATCCTTGTTCTCCTTGTAGTCGGAGGGCCCAGCATCTTCCCCGAGCGCCGCCAGCAGCTCTGGGTCGTCGAGATCGATGTCGAACTGGCCGTAGTCGTCTTGGCTGTCTTGACTGTCCTCCACGGCTACACGGGGCGGTGGTCGACGGGGCCGAGGGATGACACGCCCACGTGCATCGAGGAATGCCTGAACGAAGGTGCGAATCTCGTTGCTCGTCGAGGTGTTAATCGAGAGGCTGGTCCCAGTAGAGAATATGCGAGTGACCCATGCTGTATGCGCCCGTAGCATCAGCAAAGTCATGGAAGTGTGGTTTAGTGATGACTTACGCCCTTGAAGCAAGCTAGGATCGGGGTACTTGTGCCCAGCATGCCCCGGATCCATGGACGACGTCTGGAGTATGTGGCAGACTGAACGCAAAAGTAGTTGTATGGTGTACTCGGTCCAAGACTTCTCGTGAGCCTGGTCTGCCGAGGCCGCCTGGTACTCGTCGATAAGTATGTCGGTCATCTCCGCGAGCCATTTCAAGACACCCGTGAGAAGCAAATCAAGGTGACGCAGGAGGATAGCAAGATACATGGCTCCGCGAATGCACGCGATACGCGTGTTCTTGTCTGCGTCTTTGAAGTTGACATACCGGTGAGCACGAGATAGGTGGTCCTTGACTTTATCAGGAGTGGGTTCGAGGCAGATAGCCACTGCGATCGAGCTGAACCTGTTGAACAGCATGGACATCTCATGCGAGGACGGTGGCGAGGTCTTCTTGAATGGCACAGAACTAACGGGGATGGTGAGCGACAGGATCTTCTTGAGGAATATCTGGGACGCCGTAGCTTGAGGGTTATCCCTTCGCATTTCGTCTGCTGCTCTGAAGACCAACTTGAGGAAGACGACGAACGCGGAGTCGCCGTGCTTCTTCTCTTGCAACAGAGAAAGATTGTGTCTTCGAAGGAAACTAGGGAAGTCGTTACGCTCGGCATCGCTCACAAGATTCGCGAAGTGTCGGGACTTGAAGACGTCGACAAGACGGTTGAACGTAACTAGTACGTCATGTGAACCCAGACGCCAATGCCACTTGTAATTTAACAGTGAGCACCGAGCGACAAGCACGGACACATACTCGTCGCGTTTTCTGACGATACGTTTCGCCCAGGATTTCTCCACCTCGGTTTTTGCAGCGAGAGGGGCATGCTCGAGGATAGCGGCAATCGTCTGCCACGAGGGAATCAAGCGAGGGGCCATCGATGAGTGCCCATGGATCGAAAACTGGGACAGAGCGCATAGAACAAAGATGCTTTTCCAGATAGCCTCGAGAACCTTGACGTCTGTCTGCGACGCTTGAAACGGTTGAGGCGGTTGAGGCGGTTGAAGGCCCTTTCCCCGGAGGACCTGAAGGTAGCAAGTCCAGAATGACATGCCTTGGGGAAGGTAGGAGGACTGAAACGTCTTGTCGTTTGCAAGGTTGAGTAAGCATATCCATAACTCCGCGATTTGCCGCGAGGTCTGCGCGCCCGTGATGCCTTCTCGAGTGAGGTCCAGTGGAACCGCCGTATCACCGAAGGTGAAGTCCCAAAGCTTCCTGATCAGCGCGATGAGCGTGGTAGCGACCGTGCCTCTATCTGGCTCCCCGCGTTTGCGCCTTCGATCGCATGCGATACGACAGGACGTCTCAATGAGAAACCAGAGTACCTGCAGAACGAGAGGGTTCGGCACCTCGTCGTCCGGGATGACCTCGGTTGGATCCTCCATGAGGCTGCCTAGTCTTTGCAGCAGCGCCTCCGTGTTCGTAGCAAGCGTTGCGTGAGTGTCGTTGTCTGCTTTGACCAAGAGATAGGAGAGGTGTTGCGAGACAGAATGAAAGAAGCTCTGCCAGTTCTGACACAAATCATAATCAGCTGGGCCAGCACTTCCGAGGACGAGGTCACGAAGTCGATTGTAAAGGGCATCCAGACATGTCGTAAACTCAAGGACAGTCATGTCAACGTGCAGATAGCAGTCGAACATGGAGCATGAATGGGGGATAGGGATGTCGTGTGTCACAGGAAGAAGGGCAATGAGTTCATGCAGCCATCCATGCCCCAGGTACGTCGCGTTGGAGAATGCAAGTCCGGCAGGAAGCGGTTGGATGCCGAAGTCGACAGTGACGTGTCGCAAGCCTTTCCATGTGAGGTTGTGCTGGGATGATGGCCCAGGAGCAGGGTCATCAGAGACAACAAAGCCGTCGTGCTCATAGTGATCGTCATCGGGATTCCAAAATTCTTCCAGGGTTGAGTGTCCGCGCTTGCTTCCCTGACGTTGTAACCGCGACTTCGACTTCGACGTAGGTGGACGAGTACGGTCGGCGTTACGCAGAGGAGGACGCTGATTGGTTCCGGTCTCCTCATCAATGGTGAAGTGAGTAGCGTTTGACCTTCCTGACACGATTTGCGCCGCTCCGGACTTGAAGACATAGACGCCAGCTTGTCTCGCCTTCTGCTTTGCCTTCTTGGCTCTCGCCTCTGCAGGCTCATCGCCTGTGAATTGAACCTCATTCGGCGCTGGGGCAGGAGGGACTACATCTGCTTGAAAGAATGATCATCAATGGACATTATGTGCCGCGCCATACACTTACCGTCAACGTCAACAGGCTCCCCAGGTTCCGGCGTCGATCGTCGAGGAAAAGTCAAGAGCGTCTGTTGTCCTGCACCGTACCGCTTTGCGCCTGACGTCGTGATTCGAAGGCCGTCTCCTTGTCGAGCAGCCTTCTGTCCGCCATGTCCGCCGTGTCCTGCGGTTGCTTGTCCACCACCACCACCTCCTCCTCCTCCTCCTCCTCCTCCTCCTCCTTACCTCCGGCGCCCACTACCGCCGCCGCCGCCGCCACCGCCACCACCACCACCGTCGAGAACACCATAATCCCGGATGTCCCCATTCCTCCGACGTTTCCCACCCCCACTCCCTCCACCTCCACCTCCAGCGCGATGCCCTCCACTACGACGCATCCTACTTCGCTTCTTGTGCTTCCTACCGTTTCCGGAGGTCCGCGACAGCATGCGATCGATCATATCCCTCTCCTTCACAACCCCATCGTCCCGCACGCGCTGCTTCGGCTTCACCGGCGCACCCGACACCCACCGCCCGACCGCCATGTCGACATCCTCGTCCTCCGAGTCGCTCGACAGGTCGTCGTCCGACACCGAGATGTGTCCGGGCCGGAACTTCGGGCGCGGCTGGTGCCCAATGGGCTCGATGACCTCGCCTTCCGCGTCCGACATAACTTGATTCCTGTCTCGATCCCCTGCGTCGTTATTGTCTGCACCGTCGTAAGAGAAACGGCGTCCAGGCGCGGGAGACGGCGAACGCGAGCGCATGTCGACATCGTCGTCGTCGGACGACTCCGAATCGCCTCTGATCTCCACACTTCTTCGGCTCCCGATGCGTCTGCGCGACTGCCCGGGCATGAGCGGCTGGTCATGCCCGTGCTCCACGTCCCCAGCACCGCCGTCGCGCTCCCGCTCGGCGCGCGCGGCCTTCTTCGCCTTCTCGGTTGCGGTCATCTTCTGGACCATGACCGCGGGCATCATCCTCCCCAGGATCCGCAGGCGCTTCCGGTTGACTTCGTCGGCCTCGCTCCCGCTCTCACTTGAACTTGATGAGTTTACGGCGGGGTCGTCGCCGTCTTCGGACGACGATATGTCGATGACATCCATGGGCTCGTCCGAGGTCGGTGGTGGGGGATGTTGGGACGTAGGCTCGTCGGGCTCGGTTCCAGAGGCGGTAGCCAACGCGAGTGGCGACTGTGCGCGCGCGAACACGTTGTCGTAGTCATCGAAGAGGTCGAGATCGCGTGCTTGTTCAGCGAAGAAGTCGTCGTCTGCTGGAGGCTGATGCGGAGGAGGCGATATGAACTTCTGCGATCGCGGAGACGATTTGGGGGAGGATTGGGGCGAAGAAAACGAAAACGTTTTACTGCGCCGTCGACGCCATGTTGGTGGTGGAACGAGAGGCATGTCATCGTCATCGTCTTCCTCGTCCTGCTGCGGCTCGGGCTGTGGATCCGCCGTTGGTGCACGGGGACGCGGTCGGGGTTTCGGTCGTTCCTTGGGGTGCGGAGGTTCTTTGTGAAACGGTGAGGGAGATCTCTCCTGCATAGAATGTCAGGATTACCAACGCATATATGCGGTGAAAACGCACTGCTTGGTTGTGGGGCGAAGGTGACGACCGGAAATCTTTCTTCGCTAGCGGGAACGGCTTGGGTCTCTTTCGTCGATGCTCCTTGGCTGCCTTCTTCTCTTTCCTCACAGTTGAGCGGAACATCTCGTCCGCGTCATCCTCGCTGCTGCTGGAGGACTGTCGGAACGCGTCAGGCATCCACTTCTCCGCGTGCTCTCCAATGCCGTCCCCGCCCTCTTCTGCTTCCTGCTGCACATCGGCTCCTCTCCGCCTTCGACGCGCCATTGAGTCTTCATCATCCATATCCCCATCCTCCCCGGCCTCGTACTCATCCTCTCCACCTGACGAGCCGTCTCTCGGATGGGCGCTCGTCGAGCGGTGTCGTCGTCGCACACGCGACGGGGTGACGATGGCTTCCGGATTCGAGCGCATCTGGCGGTTATACATGCGCATGTCGTACGCGTAGGGCTTGAGCTGTCTCGCATTGCGCGTGCGTAAAGAGTACCGGGAGCGTTCCGCTTCTTCCGCTTGTTTGATGGCAGCGATGGCAGCGGCGGACAAGGGAGACATGTCGTGCTGACGTGCCAGGGACAATCGAGGTTGGGCATCGGGCGAAGGTGAATGTCGGGCTTCGGCGGGTTTTGTGGGAGATGAAGCCGGGGTAAGAGGAGACGACGTAGGTGACGAGGCGGCAAGATGTTCTGCGCCAGATGACACGCTTGTTGGACGCGGTGGGGTGAACAGCAAGAGGGGATCGGGAGAAGGAGAAGGGGAACGCGTGCTAGCCTTCCTCTGCACCTCGCGCTGAGCGCTCTGCTTCGACGATCCCTGCACAAAGTCTGCATCCCCTCCGGCCCACACGTCATCTTCTGCATGCCCGGGCAATGCTTCCCGGCCGAAATGTCGCGGCTGCGGAGAGGGGGACGGGAAGAGAAAAGAGGAGGGACTACTGGTCGGTGCATTTGAGTTCTCGTCTGGGAAGTGAGAGGTTGGTTGCGAGCGTTGAGGTGTATATGGAGGAAGATTCGTACGAGGCTGTAGCGGGGTTGAGGGATGCTCGGGCGATGAGTCAAGCTGACATGGCGTGAGCAACCTCATAAAAAAGTGTGATAGAACCCAATACCTTGCGTCGCTTCCGAGGAGGACTTTCAGGATTGCGGATGTCCAGCGGTAATTGCTTGGACTCGTGTCGCTGGGGAAGGTCGCGTGGAGGGGTGAGCCAGTAGTCGGGCTTCGACGCGGCGATCTCCTCCAGCTCCTCGAGGTCTGACGTGTCCACTACCTCATCTGCAGAGGCCATATTCAAGGCGAGGCCAGAGGGAAGGACAATGGGAGCTAGTGGTAGTGGTTATTGGTCGAAAGCAGCCTGAGCCTGGACGTCGCGCTTGACGCGTGTGACTTTGACACGTGATCGCGTAACAAGTCGCGTTTATAGTATTTGTCTCCCACGCCTAACTTACTCTTACCTGGAGCCGTCGTTCAAGTTATGGACTCGGACTCGGAGACCAGTGCGAGTGGGCTCAGCGAGCCTCCAGCCATCGAGGCCTTCCGACTCTCGGTCTTGCCTCCTCCATCTCAGCCATATAAGCCACGTTGTGAGTCGCTCCTCTCCGCCCTCGACTCCCCCTCCACTCCGCATCCGATTTGCATCCTGTGGCCGCATGGATATCCCCCACCTCGGCCGCACGTTCCCCCATGATGTCCTCGTCATTGTTGCTTCCTTCGCGGATAGAGACTGTCGACTCGCCCTTCTGGCTGCTTCCCGCAATCTCCATGTCGATTGTGGCAAGTACGTCCTCGAGGATCCTGTCACATTGCACGGCGACCGGTCCATCGTCTCCTTCGCCGCCTTCATGCGTCCTCACAAGCACAAGAGGTGGTGTCGCCTTCACAGCCTAAATTTCGGCCCCGGACCTGTCAGCCCCACCGTCGCAGAAGAGCTAGCCAGCGATATTTCACGCGCGACCAATCTTCAATTTCTCCACTTCGAGGACGCCGAGGAGCTGCTTGGTGCGCACCCTGATCTCGCCCTCGCCTTCGCCGCCCTCCCGAACATCAAGCACGTCGTCATCGAGAACGGGGATGAACATGCGTGCAAGATGCTCGAGGCGATGCACTGGCCCCTAGAGAGCGCGGTGCTCCAGTCACCAGGATGCATATCTGGCTGGGAGGACCCAGACGCCCAAGACCGTCTGCATCCCGCTGCCATTCTCAAGAACTCCCGTGCGACGCTCAAGGCCCTGGAATGCGACGCCTGGAGCAAATGCAGCCTTACCCTGCCCGCCTACCCTGTGTATCCCAAGCTCAAGTCTCTCTCCGTTGCAGGCGTCTGGTGTCCCCGCACAGCTCAGTGGGCCATCTCCTACCCGAATTTGAAGCGGCTCACCGTGCATACCGTCGAAAGCGACAGCATGAGCATCAGCCAGCACGAATTGGCGGAACGAGTGGCAACCCGATCTCTCAACATGACCGAGTATGAGACCCAGATGGAACATTGGAATGAGCTGGCGCAGTTCCACGGAGACACACTCGACTTCTATCTACTCGGGTTCACTTGCCGCATCCGACACATGTCGTTGTCCCTCTCCGTTCACACGTTGCCGTTCTTCCGCTCTGTCGTAGAGACTGCGCGTCCCACCCACCTTCGACTGTCGATCTCGACGATGCTCTTCAGTAAACGTACGCCAACGTACCTCCACGATCCCGGTCTCGCAGACCTGAAGAGTCTAGAGCTTGACGTAAACGTATGGGTGGGTGGCCAGGATAGCTACAAGGGAAATACTGATGTGGACGGCTTCTTGGTAAGTCCTCTATTTATCAATGACCCTAGCGGCACTACTAATGCTCTGTCCTCAGGGACACGCTATCGATCTTCTGCGACGTGCCTCCGCCCAGCAATTCACCTTCCACCTTACGGTCCAAAACTCCTCTGCCCGCCAACACCTCTTCATGTGGTCCTCGTCTTCAGAACCTGGCGACTCTGACGAGCAGAGGGAGCGGGTAACTCGTCCCCCAGCCGTCCCCCTCTGCCCGCTCGAGACTTGGGTCAAGGAAGTGGACCTGGACGCATTGGCCCACCGCTGCTTCGAAGCGGTGCCGTCGTTGGTATCAGTTAAACTGGAGGCTTGGTCAAGAGATCGGGGTTCAAGCCACAAGTCCATGGAGTTGTCGAGAGTGCAGGAACCAGTCAACGAGCTTCAGGATGCCCTCCGCCAGCACCCGCTGATGCCATGATCCAGTAGCCCGACCCTAGACGACGATAACCCATGTGGTGTTGGCAGTGAGCGCTTTGTACTGCAGGCTTGTGAATGGTTCTAAAAAAGCGCCAAGGCCACAAGAATTCGCATTTACAGTACTATTGTCAGCCCAACGGCGATAGCTAGCGTACAACTCATCCCTAACTATTGTATTTCAGGTATTCAATCGCACTTTGTTCTGAAGCGAAGCAAGACTGTGCAGCAGCTGTCTTCGATGCCTGAATGTGACGCGGTCGACACGTAGAAAGTCCCTAGCCGTACTAGTAGCTGCATAATACCTTCCAATTCCTAGACATTTGCTATCTAACGATATAATCTGGTTGTGAACTGTTGAGAGCGAGATGGCCGGGCTCGGCCGCAGGCTGCAGCGACTTAGCGCTCAGAGGACCCAAAGCGCCAGATAATTGGCTTGCGCGTTCGTCGCACTCCACTGAGCTCCACTGGCACTCAGCCCGGCGGCCAGTACTCACTCAATCTCTACCGCCAGTTCTCCACCAGCAGTCACCTCGGCTTTACCTGTCTCTCATCTGTCCTATAAACCTCTCGTAGTCGTGAGTTACAGCTTGCTTTCACGTAATGTACAACAGAAATATTCATTGTTCCGCATCGTGCAGTTACATGGATACCCAGTGCACCCCAGCAAGGCTTGTTCATGATGTCCTCCTATTAGTCACTTCCTTTGCGGACAGACAGACCTTACTCCGCCTTCTAACTGCCTCCCGCGCTCTTCATAGCGATTGCGGCAAATATATCTTTCAGGATCCCGTCGTCCTCCGTGGCGATCAGGCCATTACCTCCTTCATACGATTCATGCGTCCTTACAACCTCAAGCGGTGGCACCATCTCGACATTCTGTGTCTTGGCCACGAACCGATTAGCCCAGTCGTCGCGGAGGACTTCACAAAGCTCATCCCACATGCGTCGCATCTCCAATCCCTTGAGTTTGAGGATGCCGAGGAAACTCTCCGTACGCACACCGATCTTGCTCCCTCGTTTGCCGCCCTCCAGACCATCAAACACATTATCATCGTACGTGGAAATCAACACACATGCAGTATGCTCGAGGCGATGCGTTGGCCTCTGGAGAGCGCAATGCTTCACCGCACGCTCTTCGGACTCAGTTGGCACGATCCAGACCTCCTCGGCCGTATGCATCCTGCCACACCACTCAAGAATGGCCGTGCAACTCTCAAGTACCTGAATTGCCACGATTGGAGCGGCAGTGCTCCCTCCCTCCCTACATATACATATCCCGTGTATCCAAAGCTCGAGGCCCTCACTGTTACAAATACCCGATGTTCCCAGGCGGTCCAGTGGGCCATCTCTTACCCGGCTTTGAAGAGCCTCAGCGTGCAGACCGTCGAGAGTATTTCCCACCATTTTCATGTGGACGAGGCCCTGCTAGCAGATGCTCGAATGCTGAACATTCACAAACTTGCCACGCATGGACAGCCATGGGGCGAGTTGGAGTATTTCCACGGGAGTGTACTCGACCTCTACTTGCTTGGGTTCACCTGCCGCATCCGACACCTCTACAGCTGGTTAAACACCTCTGTCGACACGTTGCACTTCTCTCCGATAATGGCGACCGCTCGTCCCACGCTTCTTACACTTTTGATGTCTGTTGGACTCCTCTACCCTCCCACGACGTATCTCCATGCCCCCGGCCTTGCGGATGTGAAGAACTTAGAACTTCATGTTACCATGTGTGTAGATGGCAGCGATGGCAACGAAGGGGATTTCGACATTGACGCTTTCTTGGTGGGTTCTCTGTTCCTTGACCGGCTCACGCTGCTGATACCTGGTGTTTAGGGGCACGTACTCGATCTCTTACGACGTGCTTCCGCTCAGCAGCTCTTGCTTTACTTGACAGTCCGAAGAATTTCTGTGCGCGAACAACACTTTATTCTTCCGACTGATGCATCAGAAGCTGGCGAATCGGATGAGCCCGCTCCCCTGTTCGCACTCGAAACTTGGACGAAGGATGTAGATCTTGAGGCCTTAGCTCAACGTTTCCTCAAAGAGGTGGCATCATTGGAATCAGTAGAAGTCAGCACTAGTCCATCGGAAAGCTCAATCCGGAAGGTCGTGGAGTTGTCGCGGGCGACTGGCAATTCACTCCAGGACACCCCTCTATTGGCATTGTAGTGGTGGCCCATGGGTTTCCGATACTATATAGTGAGTATCTTTCAGGCTTAACTCATAACTCGGCGAGAATCAGATAACTAGAGTGTCACAGTACCATACTGTACTATTCCCGGTACCTCGTAGAGTGTACTAAGTACTATTCAGCTCCGAAGCTCCGAATCAAGGCTTCTGCCTCTGCAGACCGAGGCGATACCGTGCAGCGACAGTCTTCGATATGCCTGAATGCGGCGCATTAGAACGGCACATAGCTTTCAGTCTCCCCGGAAAGGCTTACGATACCAGTCCGCCACTACTCCGCGGCTCAATGTGAATTGGTAAACCGTTATCGTCGAGAGGCGGTCCGATATCGAACGAATGGAGCATGGACGCAATCTGTATGAACAGGGATGCATCCGCGAAGTGGCGCCCCGGACAGAACCTGCGTATATTGGATGGGCCAGATCTCTGGGTTGCACGAAGGTAGACGCGGCATCGGAGCCATTTCATACCGTCGTCCAAAGCCAAATAAGTAGGCCACGGGGTCTCGGATCGCCGGGTTGAGCTTGCCGTCCTTCAAAAACCTCTGCGGGATGAACTTGTCCGGGTCGGGGTATACTTGAGGATCGTTCAAAATTGACCTGTGTAATACCGGTCCCGGGAGACGTACATGGGTCAGCATGCGCACCAAGCCACAAGGATCGGATCCGAGGTCGCAGTATACGGCACGGAGTGGACGTACCATGTGTTCACCATCACGATGCTCCCCCCTGGAATAAAATATCCATTGTAGTGGTCGTCTGAGGTGGTAAGGCGAGCGAGCCCCAGCGGGGTGACCGGATTCCAGCGGAATATCTCCTTCACAATGGCATTTATGTATGGCAGATTCTCGCGGTCGCTGAACTCGGGGAAGCGATGTTGCCCTATAACGGCATCCAGCTCCGCTTGCGCCTTCTTTTGCACCTCAGGGTAGAGTGACATGGCAACACAGAAGTTGCACAGAACACCATGCGTCTGAAAGTTCAGTGAGCGGCGGCATACCCCCGCTGGGGGAATGGAACAGAACTCTGACCGTATCTATTCCGGCTTAACAAGCATTAAGTTAGGAGAGACACAGAACGGTTCAAGCAAGAGGAAGACTGTACCTGCATAGGACACGGCAGCAACATTCTTGGCTGCTTCTTCCTCGAAGCTGTACCGAGCTTTGTCCTTCACACAGGCGTAATCCTCCATCATTGCCCTGACCACGCTTTCTCGCCCATTTGCACGCCCACTGAGCTACGGAAGTCTTCAACACGGCCGGTCGAAGGTAAATTTCGAAAACAATGAACTCACAACGGCATCTCTGGCGTCGCGCCAAGGTAGGTCTCGGAGCCGGAGCGTCGCGCGTCGGATCTCCACCAGCTTCCGAAGGTATCCGGCCCCGGGAACCCAAGGGGGAATATAGGAGAGGGTCGGCAGAAATTCGAGGATGGACGTGCCCGAAAGGAAGAGCTGGATGCTCTTCACGCCTGTCTCAAACGCCGAGAGGTATTTGTCGCTCAGGTCGCCGCCCACGTCCAAACCATACGTCGTTGTCACAATAGCCGCGCCGACGCCGCTACCCGGAGACAGTCAGGCCATTGAATTATACGCAGGGTCTCTGGGTACTTACTAGCGAATATTTTCAGAGATATTATGCGGAGTAGAGATGAATAGGGCTAGTAGCCGTCGAGCAGCTTGGGTTTGTGCGTCGTAGTACCTGGGGATCGCGTCTGGTTGATAGTGTTTCCAAACGACCCGTCGATGATGGCGCCACGACCACCCATACGGAAAGAAGGCCATATTCCACTCCCACCCTGCCCTGGAAGACGTCATTCATGAACGCCAAGTATAAACGCCAGATTACTGACAGCTTCGTAAGCACTGAACTTGGACGAGACGAGTATTTCGCCGAGCGTTTCTCAAGCAAGTCTACAGCAGTTTCCGCGTCGTTCACAATGACGAGACACTGGTTGAAGATGCGAAACAGCATCAAATTTCCTGTCCCCGATGCCATAGTAGTTAGCGGCTGACGAAGACAAGAGGAAGGCTGACTGACCGTATTCGTTACTCAGTTCGCGATACCCTATCCATGGTCGAGTTTTCGGTATGTCAAATAAATTCCCGGTGATGGGCAAGGGAGGAGGACCAGGAGGGAGGTGGCGAGAGCGGAAGCGAGTGGCCCCTTTGTAAAACTTAAGGCAAAGTGAGATCAGCAAGTACCCGAGTGCAGCAGAAAGCAAAGTCAGAATCAGTGTCCCGTTCATCCTGGGCTAGGAGGCTGGAAGACTGCAGTATGCGCGAGGGGGAGGGCCCTAAATACCCTCAGCGCGCCGTGAGACGTAGTCTGCGATATTTTGGTCTTTGTGAATGGGTTGCTAGATTCAGACCCAAGTGCTCAACTGCATTGGTCAGGTGAAAATACTAGTAGTCTCGACAGCGGTTGACTGCTGAATGCAGGGAAGGTGATCCAAAAATGACTCCGATGGAGCTTGCCATTGCACTCACAGGCGATAACATGAAGCGCGCACAATCCGTTCATTCTCTGTACCGGAGACGATACATAAGGTTCCGGGCCTAGGAATAGAAGCTATAGGCAGGGGTCAGTTGGACACACAGCGTCTGCCGCACCGCGCTTGATTAAAGCCTCTGCCCATGCCGACCGTGGTGTGAGTGTACACCTGCAGTCCTCCAGGAAGCTAAGAAAGAATGTCGATGTGATGTCAGGTTAATTTAACCACAAAGCGTGCTCACGACACGAATCCTGTGGTTGGGCGTGGATGGATCCGAATTGGTTTTCCGTCTTCATCAACTGGTGGAGCGATGTTGAAGGTATGCAAGATGGACGCCATGTAGATGAACAATGTAGCATTTGCGTAGTGTCTCCCAGGACATGTACTGCAAGGTGAATTCAGAAACAGTCATGCTAAGGAAGAAAGGCTGAACACACCGTCTGCCGTATCCAAACGCCACTACTGGGTCTGGTGGGAGGGTGGTACCAAGCTTTCCGCCCTTCAAAAACCGTTCGGGGATGAATTCATCCGGCTTAGGATACACTTTCGGGTCATGTAGAAACGCCCTGAATGATATCAATTAATTTGGATGATACTGAAGGGCGGAGCTCGACAACCTTACCAAGTATTAGCAATGACGACCGAGCCTTTGGGGATGAGGTAGCCGTTATATTCGTCATCGGTGATGGTGGCATGTGGCATACCAAGAGGCCCTGTTGTATGCCACCGGAGTGTTTCCTTGATAATCGCAGAGACGTACGGTAATGACTCCATGTCACCGATCACTGGGAGCCTTGCTTCTCCGAGAACGCAATCGAGCTCCGCTTGCGCCTTAGCTTGCACATCCGGATAAAGAGACATCGCGAGGAGAAACGCTAAAAGCTGGGATTGTGTCTGAATACGACTATTCATTAAATTGATCGCCTGCTGGGACTAAAATCCGAGGCTTACGGTGTCTAGGGCGGCTTGCGACAAGTACTTGATCATGAGTCTCCCGAGAACACCAGGGAATACGAGGACTAACCAAAGTAAATAATCGCAGTGATATTCTTCCCAATCACCTCTTCGCTGCTTTCAAGGAGAGATTCCTGAGAAGAATTCGAGACTCTTTGCAATATGGTGCCTGCGACACTCGTGTTGACTTCTCCAGCAGCCTGCATTCAAATATCAACAGAATGTAAGAAGGGATACTTCGAAAACCCATCGCACATGTGCATATGTGCAGAGCACGTACCATCAATGCTTTGATGTCTAACCAGGGCGTGTCTCGCATGGCTGCAGTGATTTTGCGGGACTGCGCGAGGCGTTCCAAAAAGTTGGTACCAGGGAACCACGTAGGAATGCTGGCCAGGGCAGGAAAGGACTCTACGAGTACGTTAGAACCTGTGTTCATCAAGTCGAGGGTTGACTCTGCTGCTTTAAAGACATTGAGGTTCGGATCATTTTCATGAGCGACAGGTAGCCCATAACATGTACCCATTATCGAAGCATTGAGAGCACTGCAATACAGTCATATACCCAACAAGCTGTCAGGGAATCGCTGCGTCGAGCCATTGTAAACCACGCACTATTCGATGGGGTGGGCGAAGTCCTCGGGTGTCTTGAGTAGTCTTGATAACAACGTCCGCGCGCTTTTCTCCTGGCAAGCGTGGTAGCTACGTATCGCTCCTGGGTGAAAGTACTGCCAAAATGCACGCCTATGACGCCGCCACCATTGACCGTAAGGCATGATCGACATAGACCAGTCCCATCCCGACCTAGAAAGTGTCAGTCCTGCAGCATTGTCTGCTAAAAACCGGACATACAGTTTGAACAATGGCGACGCTGGTCGAGATGAGTATACTGATGATCGTTTTTCCAAAAGGTCAACCGCAGCCTTGTAGTCGTTCAGAACAACGATTTGCTGCCCCATAACTCGTAAGGAGATAATGCCCCCTATAGTCGAGGGCATACCATCAGCTCGCAGACAAGTGCTCAACGAGCAAGATAGATGCATACCGTACTTGCGACTCATGTCTCTGAACGCCAACCACGGGGAAACCTTCGGATAGTCGAGCAGGTTGCCGATCAAGGGAAGGGCGGGTGGTCCGGGTGGAAGAGGAAGACGCCTAGAACGACCACGAAGAGACCGAGTGAAGAAGAGGAAGACCGCCAGTCCCCCAATAAGGCAGACAGGCAGTTCCATACTGAGAAGCCCCGGCATCTTGGGGACTTCCAGCCTGTCGTTACCGCTTGTGAATCACGACGGTTAAATATCTGTGGACTAGACGCCTCAGTGGCACATTTTATTCGGGTGAGGGGAAGTCACGCTCGCACTTGGGATCACACCTATAATTCAACAGTCAGCAGGCCGTTCGGTGATCTTGAAATAGAAGTGAACAACACCAGGTACTCACCGCATACCGTTAAATAACAGGATACACAACCGCGGGCCAACTTGCCGGCTGACAGGGATCCTCGCAGCCATGAATTTATCGTACTTTTCAAGCCTGAAACAAGGCCGTGTGAGGGTAGTGGACTCAAGTTGTGAGGCGAATAGCTTAAAACGTCAGAATCGGCTACGATCATCAGCCTAACAGAAAGGTTTGTGGGAGCACTCTCTCCCGATGCTGGCTACCTACCTACGGCCCTCGTTGGTCTGAGGGCATATTCTCTTGTAGATACGAGGGCAGAAAGTAAGATGTTAGATAGCTTGCGTGAATGTCTAGAAATCTTAGGAAGCATCAGTGCACATCAACACCGTTCCGTCAGTACCCCGCATATCAAACCGTTCCAGGCTGGGGCCTCGACTGACATCCTCCTGCACAAGGACGGAGAGAGACTTGCATAATAATTTACGAGCTAATGCGGGAACTAAACACGAACGCAAACGGCATTATCCGCGCCGACGTGAAATAAAAAGAGTATCATAAAGTGCGCACCGGCGCATCCGCCCTCCAACTCCCAACTCCCGACTTCCGACTTCCACCGCAACCCCGCACTCCTCTGATGGTACACACATCTACATCCGAGCCGAGTCGTCATCGTCATCGTCAACGTCATCGTCATCACCATCGTCATCGTCGGTGTAGCAAGCGCGGCACTAGCGCCGCCGTCCCGATCCCGAAGTCTCATGTCCAGCACGTTGTCGCCCCAGTCCTATGCACGCCGAAGACGCCGTCAAAAATAGACAGCCAGGGCGGATCACATCGCGAACCCAGTGTCGCCCGACGATATCGTCGATGCCGCATCGTCCTCCTTCACCTTCATCCTCGCCAAGTCCGGCGCCTGTGCCGCCTGTGCCGCCGTCGAGATCGTCGCGTCCTGCACATGCGCCGTCGCCGCCGACGTCGAGATCGCCGCATCCAACTCCGCATGCCGCTGCGCATACACCTCATCCAAGTTCTTCGGCTGCAGGATCGCCTCGACCTCCGGCGGCACCGGCGGCATCTCCTTCTCCTTCTCCTTCTCGCTCGGCACAGGTGGAACGGGCGGGGGCACGGGCGACGACCCGCGCGACAAGCTCGCGATGCTCGGCGGGCGGCTCGACGACACCGAGAGGCGCGCCGCGCGCTGCGAGAAGAACGAGCCAACCGACACGCCCCACGTGCCGAACGTCGACGGCACTGGCGGCGGCGGTTGCTGCTGCTGCTGCTTCTGCGCCTCGGCCTGCGCGCCGACGATGCTTAGCGGGCGTAGGCCCCCGCTCTTCGCTGGGGGAGCTGGGTCGGAGCGAGGGAAATCG
Source organism: Ganoderma sinense ZZ0214-1 (assembly GCA_002760635.1). Taxonomy (NCBI): domain Eukaryota; kingdom Fungi; phylum Basidiomycota; class Agaricomycetes; order Polyporales; family Polyporaceae; genus Ganoderma; species Ganoderma sinense. The sequence goes on from AYKW01000069.1 coordinate 1,301,784, forward strand.
ACGGAGCCCTTGCGCGAGGGCGGCGACGTGGCGTCGCTGACGATGCTCCCGCGCGAGTTGACCTTGGTGAGGCCGGAGGTGCTGTCGGAGCTCGCGGAGCGCTGCATCCAGCGCTCGCGCACGCCTGCGACGGCGTTGAAGAAGTTGGTGGAGCCGGCGGCGAGGGTGCGCGAGATCGCTTCGCGTGTGGGAGCGAGCTGCTGGTCGAGCTTGAGGTCTTGGATGCCCTCAGAGAGACGTAGGCCGATGTCGGAAACGACGGAGGGCTTCTCGCTGCACGGATGCCTGTGTCGCCATGATGAGAACTGTCTCAACGTAAGGGCGCGCTCGAGTCACTCACCGTGCCTCTACGATGTCGAACAGCAAAGGATCCGTGACGCGCTCCCAGACCTCGTACGCATGCGACTTCTTGAACTCCTGGATCCAGAGCATGTTGAAGTCCTGCTGCGAGTTCGGGTCTCCTGATCCATCCGAGATGACGACGCCGTTGCCCTGACCCTTCGCCAAGAACGAGGCGTACTTCACTGACGACAAAGCGCCAAAGATATACTCCTCGAATTTCTGTCGGAGGTAATCATCGCTGCCCTTAAAGCTACGCCGTCGTCAGCCCGGAGTCGCGGAGACACAACGCTCACGCATAACTTACAGCATGGTCATAGTGGTGTCCATGGAATAACCGTCGTTAACATCCTTCACGATCTCGTCCATCCACTTCCGGTCGGCTGCGGTCAGAGAGACCATTCGCTCAACGGCGGGGTTCCGGAATTCAATCGCACCAGTCTCGATCTGTCCCAGTAGCGTCGTTAGAACATCGCTCTTCTTTGCCAAAATGAACGAGAAACACATACGTTCACAAGCACATCGATCTCCTTCTGTTGCGTGACGATCGAGTTAGTGCTTCCGCATAGCCAGCCGGCGGTCTCCTTAAGCATGTCGAGCTGTTGTAATGGCAGATACGGCTGGAAGAAGGCGTCCTGCAGAGCAATGTCAGACGTATGTCAGTAGCGGTGCTGCATATATGCGCGTACCTTGCCAAAGATGTCGAGAGGAAGTCCCATATAGGCCATCATACTCTTCGGATCGGATGTCTTGAGCGAGTTCGGCCGTGCAAGCGTTGTCTCGCGCAATGCCAGCGGTGGAGAGCCTGCATCATCCAGGTTGTGGAGGAGACCTGTGCATAGACACCAGTATGAGTTGTCGTCTTCGCGCTGGTTGACGAAAAAGCGTACCGGGAATGAGGGTGACTAATGAGTATTGGTATGTACATAGGCGCTCGACTGGATGGCCGAAGAACATAATCTAGAAACACCAATTATTTAGCGACAGGCTTGACGATATACGCTCGAACAAGTGGCTTACTCTCTTCTGTAGCATAAGCGCTTTGACGAGAACCAGTGTTCGTTGGCGGAAGTTGTGTACCAATTCTCGCAGGCTCGTGCCTGCATCCAGCAACAATAAAGCACAGAACCACAAACGCGAAGTATTGAACTTACCCATGTACAAGCCACTCTCAGTCATTTGGCCCCGAAGCGAAGGCTCGAGTGATGAGTGGAAGTCATCCAGTATGCTGGTGTCAGTGAAATCCCGCTGAGAGAACAGCGCTCGTGTGACCACTCCCAGCCGGTCGCTGTTTCTTCCTATATCAGCTCCCTCCCAACCATGCCAAGTCGTGTGCGCCGTACCGAATGGGCCCAAAGACAGGTTTTGATGCAACAACCACCACCGCCTTCTGCACAGTTGACCGAGTCACGTCTGCGCCTTTGACGAGCAGGTCCGCAGAGCTTATTTGCCGGTTACATCTACACCCGAATGTTTGTGTTCCGTGCGAGCAAAAACGTGAGAGAGACTTACGAGATACCGAAGAGGGTGGTCGGGTTCGGCGTTGATGGCACCAAATGGAAGTACGAGTAGTCTTCCGTCGTCTATGATATGTGATCAGAGCAGCTTCCATTGAAACGGTACAGACGTCATGACTGACCAGGTGTGCACCGTCGGGGAGCGCGAGGAAAGGAAGGATCTTGGCAATCTCCTCGTCCTCAAAGATCTCGCCCTTCGAAAACTCTATCTTCGGCCCAACCTGCGGAAGTCACGGCGCGTAGCAGGCAGGAGCGTCAAGGACGAAGTGGAGAGACGGAACGGTGGGGCGTACCAAGTGGTTGAAGTCCACCAATGCGATTCCCAACACCAATGGCCCCTTCGTAGGCTGGACGATCAGGGACTCTGGACGCGCTTTCTTGGAATACGATGTGGATCCAGAACCGAAGGACGCGACGCTCTCTCTATCACTCTTCGAAGGGAGGCTTGTGGAGGACGGTGGTGATGACACGAAAAAGGTGGCCGAGGGAGCGGGTAACGGTGTGGACAAGGATTTCTCGAACATTGATGGTGCAATGCTAGAGAGAGGGGACTCGCCATCTTCATATTTGCGCGCGAAGAAACTCCTGTCGTCTCCATCCAGCTCCGAGGCGGGGGAACTGGTGTCGGTGTCGGTAGCATGACGTTTGGAGAGACCGGCGAGGGAGAGGCTCTGGCGGACAAGGGTTACGGGGGTGATTACTGGCTCCTGTGGTGGCAACACGCCGAGAGATGTAGAGTCGCGAGGGGAGCGGGGTGGGGAGGAGAGTGCGATTGAGCGAGCGGAAGCGGTGTCGCCGTCGGAGAAGGGAGGCTCGTCAAGGCGGTCATCTTCATGTTCTACGTCGACAAGAAAGCGGGACTTGATTGGCGAGGGCTCTGGGGAATGGTCGAAGGCGGACATGGCGAACTGTCAACAGGGTGCCTGGGTATAATCCGGACTGAATCAATGGCAAGGCGTAGATTGGCGTGGACGTCAATAAGCGGCGTCTGGGTGGGAGGCGGGGGTATTGGGTTGAAGAGAGCGGAATGGGAGGAAAGCAGGCCCGTGGCAGAACGCGAAAACGAAGGACAGAGAGGAGCTAAGAGAGAGAGAGAGATGGAGGGCGTTGCCGAGGCTGTTGCGAAGACAGAGAGGCTCGACCGTCTGTCTGATTCTCGCCAAAATCGCAAAGTCTTTCCACAGGCGCCCACTTTGGATCCTTTCATATTGCCCCACGTGGGAGGTGTGATGGTCCCTAGCCCGCCCAGAGCCCGCCTGGAGACTGCCCAATTTCGCCTCCTTCAACCACCCATCCTCTTTTTTCATGAAAACATTCAGCAATCTACATGACCCCCATAATCCTTGTCATTGTTACCTTGGGTTCCTGAACGCCGACGCTCAACCCCTCGTAAGCTAGCCCTCCTGTTTCAGCCGCGAGACTTGATGCAAACTCCACCACATCACCCGCACAGCTCTTCAACCCACAGCATGATGCGCTCCTCATGAAATCCTGAGATGTATCTTCATAGCTTTCTGTCCTATTTGTCCCGTTTTTCTGGAACGGATCCTTCCAAGTCTACATAAGTTATACATTCAACAGGTTATGGGCGTACTAACTTCAAACCCTATGCTAAGGTTTGGATGACGCACCTCTTGCTGATTCCTCCGAGGCTTCTCGAGCTGGGGTCACAAATGGTCGCGGTCGTGTTTCGCTATCCACCTCCGTGATCTTCACCGACTCAGAACCCGGGCTTTTTCGCCTCAAATATGTCTGCCGATGAAATCGTCGATGTATGCGCAATCGGTTTTGGTGGTGAGGAGATCACATTACGTACCAGTGCAGACCACAGCCGACTCACACTCCGGATCCATCCTCACTGCCCTCCTAGCCATCGGGACGCTGTATGCCTTTGCTCTGGATAAGACCGGTAAAGTTCGCGTGACGGCGGTGTGCAGGTTGGTGGATTAACATACGATTTCCTGCCGCGACGTTTACTAGACGCGTATGCTACATCATTCAACAGATCAAACTACAATGTCCTACAAGGTTATCCCGTCCTATTTGAGACCAGTTCTCGTGGACACCCCGGCTGAACGTGACCTTTCATGATCCCCGATCTTAGACACAGGGCTCGACTTCGAGTCCGATAGATTGGGGAACCACAACGCGTGGAAGCCATACCGCGGTGAGTGAGCTCAAGCTGATCGTCTTGGATTCACCCTTCGTACCCTCGCGGGAGGGCAACAAGACCAATATTGATGTCATCGCTGCCCCACATTCCAGTCGTGCGCACAGTCGAAGAAGCCGCAGATCGTACCTATGCGTACGTCGTCTGCGCATTCAAGTGCGTCCCTGAGATCACGACCACCCCTGCACTCCTCGCCCCGCTCATCTCCAACCTCGCCAAGGCACATGCCTCGCCCAATCCCCCGACTGATGCTTCCGTGACGTCCACCTTCGTCCTGCTCCAGAACGGCATCGGGATCGAGGACGACCTCCTCGATGCGCTCAACGCAATCCGCACTCCCGGGGTCTACACGACCGTCGTCTCAGGGAACTGCTGGGTGGACACGACCGCCGTCGACGGCGGGCGCAAGATCGTGCAGCACGGCAACGAACGGCTCGTCCTGGGTTATCACCGCCCTACCTCCACAAACCCCTCTCCCACCACAGGCTTCAGCGAAGATATGGCCAAGAAGTCGCTTGGCGAGCTCGTTGAATTGTTCCGCGCGGGGGGCTCCGTCGTCGAAGCCGCCCCAGACGCAGATGTCGCGCGGTGGCGCAAGGTGCTCTGGTAAGGTTCAACACATCCATATCTAAGGCTCGAATGAATGAGGCGGAAGCTCTCGGCTTTCCTTGGGCCACATATCCTATCGCTGACGCAACACACGTTCTAGGAACGCATCCTTCTCCACGATATGCACTCTGGCTCGGGCACACGTCGGGGACGTGCTTGCCCTCGAGTCCTCGCGACAGGCATTGAAAGATATCATGGCGGAAGTGCTCACCGTTGCCCGTGCGTCGCTCACGCCCTCGCCAGCAGTAGAGCAAGAACTCTCGGACGCAGTGATCGACCGCATCATCGCGAACGAGAACCCCAACTCGGTCTTCCGCCCATCGATGCTCGTCGACCTGGACCACGGGCGGCCGATGGAAGTCGAGGCGATCGTGGGGGGCGTGCTGAGGAGGGCCAGAGCCATGGAAGTGCCGACGCCGAAGTTAGACTTGATATATGCGGGGCTCTCAGTCATCCAGAGCAATTTGATCAAGGGAAGGGCTTGAGACCTTAGGCGGCGATAGCGACGAATGCAAGAAGTAGAAGTATTGAACACATGTATATTCACGTTTGATTGACATTTACACAGCGACGATAACATTGGTACATTCCGATATCTTACAGGTCCATACAAGAATGCTGTGAGCGTGCCGCTCAAGCGTAGCAGAGGATGCGGAAGTCCTGGTTCGGCAGATTATCAACAAGGGTAGGCGACGGACGGATTGTGGTGGAGAGACGAACCTTGTGCTCCTTCTCGTCGTTGGCGTAGGGCACGAACGCGCCGGGGAGCTTAGGACCGCACTTGCCCGGGACAACCGCGCCACCGTGGACGGCCTGGGCGATGAAGAGCGGCGTGCCGTCGCCCTCGCGGCCACCCTCGACAGGGCGGCCTGGAAGCTTGTCGAGCTCGATGCGGCCATGGAAGTCAACCCAACGGACACCACGCTTGTCACCGACGAGAACCTCGTACTTGGCAAGCTAGAAGTAGTGCGGCAGGCAGTCTTAGCAACGAGCCGGCCTCACGTCAAAGGAGCCACTCACATGATGCTCCTTGTGCGCGTATCCAACAACGCCACCCTTTTGGAAGATCGAGCATGCCTTCCCAATCTCTGTATCAATAGCGTGACGTAGATGTGATCAGATAGTGAAGAAAGGGGGTCGTTTGCATGGACGGGGGCACTCACGAAGACTGCCCTACGCGCCGAAAGCGGACGAGATGAGTTCACGGCTTCCCGCAGATGTCAAAGCTCCGGCTCACCTCGTGCCAACCGCGGCAGATGTAGTGCGGCTGCCCGTGCTCCTCGCCACCGATGATGGCTTGCTGCTCAGGGATGTTCTTGCCCTCGACCAGGATCCAGGTTACTGGGCCAGCGATGCGCCCGGCCCAGAAGTCAGCGGTGCGCTTTTCGCTCTCGTGGAGCCAGTTCTGGATGTCCCAAGCATGTCGATTTTTCTGCAGTGGAGCCAAGTCCATCGTGACCCTGCTCAGACACGCGTACTATTTACGATGAAATGAATGTCGGACTTACCTCCTCCTCGCTCTTCTTGTGCTCGCTCCATGCGAAGACGCCAGCGCCGAGCGCAAGAGCACCGGCGAGAAGCCCGCCACCGACCTGAAGGGGAGCAGGCAAGTTAACGAGGGAGCTCGTTGTTTCGAGAGTGCGGGTGCGTACCTCGATCTGCTTCTTGCGCTCATCGCTGAGGGCGTCCCACCCGTGCTTGCGCTCCTCCTCGTGGACCGTGACGGTCTGCCCGTGCTTCTCGCCACTGGTGCTCTGGCCAGGGTTGTAGCCACCAGGCTGAGGGACCTGGTAGGGCTCCTGACGCTGCTCGTGATGCTCATGATGCTGTTCCCCGCATTCGTCGTCGGGGATACGACCCCAGAGAGCGGGGGTTACGGGAGGCGTCCAATCGGACTGTTGGCATGCGGTCAGCGATGGGGTTGTCAGGCACGACAACGCTCTTGGACTGACCTGCGAGTTGTGGGGCTGGATGATCTTGTACTTGTGGCCTATAGATAACCATGAGTGGCTGGTAAGTGTCGACTCTGAATGGGGGTTATGGCACACTCACCCTCGTACTCGACGACGGCGCCGTGGTCGTACCAAGTTCCGGGTTCCCAGCCTTGAGTCATGACTGTAGATGTGGAGGTAAACAGACGTAGAAAGATATGCGAGGAAGAGAGGTCGAGGGGCTGATTGGAACGATCACATTGCGAGGGGCTTTATATATTCACGATGGGCGGGAACTGAGCTTAGGTACCCTAGATTCGGAGACGGCCGCAGCTATGTGACGGTCATGGAGTACTGCCATGGTCGGCGGCGATGATCTGATTGAGCGGAAATGGCAGCACACGTGTGGAAGGAACAAGGGCCGAGAGCATAGGTCAACGTGCTTTGGATGGGCACAGAAGACCGAAGGCCGCCAAGTCCCCACAACCGTGGTGTCGGAGGCGTCCATGGACCGGTTGACATACTCGCAGCATACATTGCATTTGTCTTGGAAGTGAAGAGTCGGATACCGCTCAATCCATCCACAAATATCGCGACAATGACCACTGTGATACTTACGGGGGATAGGAGAATGCAATGATTCGAAGCTTCGATGACCGGTCGTCCTAAGGGACTAAAGGAGAATTGCGGAGAAGTTGCTCCGCCGTTGCCGGGCGCAGTACGTCCTGACCAAGCTCAACGTGGGCCCCGATGAATGAACTCACATGCGAGGAAATATGCTAACCAAGCACTCAAATCTAAACCCGAAATATGTCTTGTTGAAGTTGTTGTTCCACTTGCGGGACTGGCAATGGCATGCCAGTGTGTCGAGCATGTCCCGCTTGTGGCAACAGCGACCTCGGTCTCCGTGAACATTCATCGAGGGAGGATTGTGAGTGTGGTGCGTAGACAGTCGAGAATGTGTGGATCATTGAGGAACGCGTAAGGCAAGCTTGAAGATGAGGATAGGACATGGTTTGAGTCAGGATACGCCGCGGCGTGCTTCGACGACTTGAGCGCTTGACGCCCGTTTCCCCAATCAGGAAGGTCAAAATTTCACACGCCCTCGCTGTTAATTTTCCTGACTTGACTCTTTGCTCTGTTCTACCTCCGCCCTCCTTACCGTTCTCAAGGCCACGCCATCTAGGCTCGTTGCTGGCCCCATGGAAGCCATGGCGGTCCAGGAAGATGTCTTTCACGATCCTCTGCGGTTGGACCTTCACCGGCAAACTCAAAAATTGCTCACGCATCTAGGTGCGGAGAGTCCTTACGCTACCACTCTTCAAAACGTCTCCTCCAAACAGGCTTTGCTTGATACGCTATCCCGACTTCTGCTCGCGCCTCAGCACACCTTGCTTATTGCTACACTCTTTCGACCTATTCTGCTTGATCTGTGCGCTCGTTGGTTGCGAGAAGATGGCGACAAGTTAGAGAAGTTCGAGGCTTTCTGTCTCCTCTTGGAGCTCTATCATGAAATCTCTCCGTGAGTCGCTTTTTCTTTACCATGATCATTCCATTGTCTCGAGGGCCCACTATTGCTCAAGAAGTGGATGGTGAACGAGGAGTCAAAAGACCTGGTCCGGTCTTTTGGGTCGTGATGACTACAAGCTCATCCTAGATCGTGTAAATTTCCTCCGGACGTGCTAAGCGCTAGCAAAGAAAGCCTATCCTTCCATAGCTTTCCATGCAAACGTCAAACGACGTGATAGTGAAGGCTTCACCGTGATCTATACTCTCAATCCCTTTTAAGCTTCCTTGCACCATTACGAATCTCAGCTGATCCTGCGTTTCTAGCATCCTATCCGCTTTCCTTCGTTCCCCTGGTTTCCAAGCAGGCTCTCTACCCTTCTTTACCGCATCTGAGCGGATAGAAAGCATACCATCACATCCATTGCAGCACGCGCTCCTTGCATACTACCGTCTCCTCCAAGCGAACCGCGCTCTTCCCAGTCACCTCGGCTGGTCGCTCACGCCCTTATCTCAAATTATATGGGCTCCTCATCCCGACAACGGGGTTCGCTTCTTGGCTATCAGGTGTTACGCGCTGCAGGCTGGCATGATGGAGGGGGAACGGGTAAACATGGAGAAGGAGGTATTAGGCGAGGTTTCCGAAGTCGATTGTCCCATTGCTTTCGGCGTCAATGCGGACGGGATTCTGCAGCAAGTTTCGGGATGGGTCATGCCTGTGTTGGAGCTTGAACGGATCGCGCGAGGAAGGGATCAGCTTCTCGAGCCCCCCGACTTCTACATACGCGACAATGACTCGAGCGAGCCTATTCATCCGGCAGAGCTGAGGTGCGTGATGAGTGTACGTGTTAATGCCTGGTCTGACCGATTCACGTTAGTCCTCTGATGGTGAACGTTCATGGTGTTCTCATGCTTCGCTCCTCTATTCCTACCCAGGCAATTGCATCTCTCATCGACACGCCTACCGCTGTGGTTTCGCTACGAGGCATCGCCCTTCACCTGTCGCTACGGGTCCCCATCCTTCTCACGTCGTCACCGTCCTCGGGCAAGTCGCTTCTCATATCCCACATGGCCACTCTATTGTACCCGGACGTGCGGAATCACATCGTGACAATCCATCTTGCCGACACATCGTTGGATCCACGCTCTCTGCTAGGATCGTACGTCTCGTCACCCATGCGTCCGGGGACGTTCGAGTGGAAGGAGGGCGTACTTGTTCGTGCAATGCGAGAGGGGAAGTGGGTTGTCTTGGAGGATATCGACCGGGCGACAATGGAGGTTCTCGGTATCATCAAGCCTTTGGTCGAGTCTCTCGGTCCCGATAAGTGGATAGGCGGACGGGCGCGTCTGGAGGTCCCAAGCCGTGGTACGGTTGAAGCGGAGGAGTCTTTCGCCTTGTTCGCGACACGCTCTCTCCAGCCCTCCCGCACCGGCGCGTTTCCCAGCCCCACGTTCTTTGGTGCTCACAAGTTCTTCGAAATCGTAGTCGGGTCACCTACTGCAAGCGATCTCCGAATTATCATCGACACGAAGTTTCCTCGACTGGCAGGCCCACCCGCGCAGGCCCTTATTAACCTGTGGGAGAGCGTGCGCTCTCTTGGAAGCCAGGCCTCCACGCGCGACATCGTTCTTCGCGAGCTCGAGAGATTCTGCACCCGTATCAGCAGTCTGCTTCCGGCCAGCCACCAGGCGATGGACATTGACGAGGATCCGACCCAGCCCACAAGCCTCGCGCAGATCTTCCCCAACCCCACCATCCGCGAGGACATCTTCCTCGCAGCGCGCGACGTCTTTTTCGGTGCCGGTGCGACGACAGCATCTGGTCGCGCGCATCTCGAGGCCATTATACACGTTGTTGCTGGTCATCTCGGCCTGTCCGACGAGCGCAGGGATTACATCCTTCATAGTCGCACCCCCGAGTTCGACACGGAGAAGGATGTGAACGGGCGGATCACCGCCGTTCGCGTAGGGCACACGCGGCTGCCTGCGCGCGCGGCCAAGGTGGAGATCGCTCCACCCTCAGCGCGACCGTTCGCGATGCACCGGCCCGCGATGTCGCTCATCGCGCGGCTCGCGAGCGCTATCTTGCACTCAGAGCCCGTGCTGCTGACGGGCGAGACGGGCACGGGCAAGACGAGCGTCGTGACCCACCTCGCGTCCCTCCTGCGACGCCCGCTGGTCTCGCTCAACTTGTCGAACCAGACTGAGTCGTCGGACATCCTTGGGGGTTTCAAACCCGTGGACGCGCGCGTGCCCGGGGGCGAGCTGCAAGAGCGGTTCTTGGAGATGTTCGGGGGGACGTTTAGTCGGAAGAAGAACGCGCACTTCGAGGGGTCCGTGCGGAAGGCGGTTCAGGAGCGGAAGTGGAAGCGCGCGACGGGTCTGTGGTTGGAGGCGGTCAAACTTGCAAAGGATAGGATCAAGAAGAAACAGGCCGAGGAAGACGCGTATGTTTTTTCTCGAGGCAGCGTGCTTCTGCTCTCTGTTGACTGACCGTCATTCACAGGAAGGAGCTGGAGGGCGATATCCCACGCAAACGGAGGAAGGTCGAGGGTTCTGGGCTGAATGTGTCGATGGAGGCTTGGGAAGCGTTCGAACGGGACGTTCAGACATTTGAGGTGCAACATGTGCAGGGCAAGAGCAAATTTGCGTTCGCGTTCGTCGAGGGACCATTAGTGAAGGCTTTGCGAAATGGCGACTGGTAAGTTGTGCTTCATTCTGCTGTAGGATTCACGAATAACATAACGTCCACAGGATCTTGCTCGACGAAGTGAACTTGGCCACCCCTGAGACGCTCGAATCGATTTCGGGGCTTCTTCATGGTCCTACCGCGTCTATCACTCTGACGGAACAAGGGTCTTTGGAGCCCATTCCTCGTCATCCAGACTTCCGCCTCTTCGCTTGTATGAACCCTGCTACCGACGTGGGAAAGAAGGACCTGCCGCCTAATATCCGCTGTCGCTTCACTGAGATCGATGTCCCTCCTCCGGACGCCGACAAGGAGACGCTGCTCACGATCGTGGCTCAGTACATTGGTGCCTCGGCCGTCGGCGACAGGGGCGCGATCATGGATGTTGCGGAGTTCTACACGGCTGTGAAACGACTGTCGGAGGAACGGCAAATCGCAGATGGTGCGAACCATAGGCCACATTTCAGCATGCGTACCCTAGCCCGTGCTCTCACTTTCGCAGCGGACATGGCGAGTGCGTACTCCTTACGGAGGGCGCTGTGGGAAGGATGTCTTATGGCGTTCACCATGGCCTTGGATGGTCCCAGCGCTGCGGCGGTCACAGTCCTTGCTCAGAAGCACATCCTTGCTGGGGTGAAGAACCCCCGGTCTCTCCTGGCGAAGGAACCTTTATCTCCAGGGGACCCGGCGGCATTCGTCAAGTTCGGACCGTTCTACCTCGAGAGAGGACCTTTGCCCGAAGACCCCGCGGAAGACTACATCATGACTCCCTCAGTCGAGACGAAGCTTATCGATCTCGCCCGTATCATCGCCGCGAAACGGTTCCCTGTTCTCATCGAAGGTCCGACATCTAGTGGCAAGACAAGTTCTATCGAGTATCTCGCGAAGCGCACGGGGCATAGGTTCGTTCGCATCAACAATCACGAGCATACCGACATCCAGGAGTACATCGGCACCTACGTCTCCGACCCTGTTACTGGCAAACTGGTGTTCAAGGAGGGCCTACTCGTTCGGGCTTTGCGTCAAGGGGACTGGATCGTCTTGGATGAGCTGAATCTCGCGCCGACGGATGTTCTCGAGGCGCTGAATCGTTTGCTGGATGACAACCGCGAGCTCGTCATTCCCGAGACACAGGAGGTTGTTCGTCCACACCCTCACTTCATGCTCTTCGCGACGCAGAACCCGCCTGGATTGTATGCCGGGCGCAAGGTCCTCTCGCGAGCCTTCCGGAATCGTTTCCTCGAGGTCCATTTCGAGGATGTGCCCCAGGCCGAGCTGGAGACGATCTTGTGCCAACGATGTCGCATCGCGCCTTCTTACGGTCAGCGCATCGTGAGCGTCTTTCGCGAGCTGCAGAAGCGCCGGCAGTCGAGTCGCGTCTTCGAGAGCAAGCAAGGCTTCGCCACCCTTCGCGACCTATTCCGCTGGGCCGGGAGGGATGCGATAGGTTACGAGGAGCTTGCCGCAAACGGATATATGCTATTGGCTGAACGTGCTCGCAGAGAAGATGATAAGGCCGTCGTCAAAGAGGTCATCGAATCCGTCATGAAGGTCCGCATCGACGAGTCCTCCCTCTACGACCTTCAGAGCCCCAAGTTCGACCCCAGCGAGTTTCTCGGATGCCCTATTCCGTCTTCTTCGCAAGTCGTGTGGACGTCCGCGATGCAACGTCTCTTCGTCCTCACCGCCCGTGCTCTTCGGTTCAACGAGCCTGTGCTACTCGTCGGCGAAACCGGGTGTGGGAAGACGTCAGTCTGCCAGCTCTATGCGGAGGTTCTCAATCGCACTCTACGGTCGGTCAACTGCCACCAGAACACCGAGACGGCGGATCTCATCGGCGGTCTCCGACCTATCCGTAACAAGTCTGCTGTCGAGGCTGAGGTTCTCAAAGAGGCTTCGTTGGCCATGTCGCAGCTGGGCGCCATGAATGTGACTGGGGATGTCAGTTCCCTTGCTTCGACCATCGACAAGCTTCTCAGATCCAATACCATCCCTTCCGAGCAAGTCGCTGCGTTACAAGATCTCCGAGCTCGCCTGCAGCGCCTGTCGGCTCTGTTTGAGTGGCGCGACGGGCCACTTGTTGAAGCGATGCGTAACGGCGACGTTTTCTTGCTGGATGAGATATCACTTGCGGACGACTCGGTGCTCGAACGACTGAACAGTGTTCTCGAGACCGGTCGCACCATCGTACTCGCCGAGCGTGGTGGCAATGACGCTGAGATTCCTGCAATCAAGGCTGACGAAGACTTCAAGCTCGTCGCAACGATGAACCCCGGCGGTGACTACGGCAAGAAGGAGCTTTCCCCTGCATTGCGTAATCGTTTCACGGAGATTTGGGTCCCTCCAATCACCGATCGTCGTGACTTGGAGTGTATCGTGCAAAGCCTGTGGAAGCATAGTGTCTTGCACCCTTTTACCCGGCCCCTCCTGGACTTCGTGGACTGGCTTTGCACGACCGTTGGCGATCGTTCATTCGCGAATCTACGAGACATCCTAGTGAGCGTGCCGATGCTATCCCATCGTCATATTTCTAACCTCTATGTAGGCGTGGGTGTCCTTCTCCAACGCCAGTTTGAGCGGCAATGTTACGAGCAAGATGGCGCCGAGCGAGATCTTCGTATGTTGAATTGCCATTATTGGTTTCGTCTGTGCTCACGACCACTGCAGCATCACGCAGCCCAGATGACCTTCTTGGATGGCTTGGGTTCCATGCCTCAATTGTCAGCGTACTCGAAGGAAGCGTTAGACCGTCTCAGAAATGACGCGACCACGAAGCTGAGCGAATTCGTTCCCCTCGTTTCTGCTTTGGAACAGGGACGAGCGCCCGAATACGAACCATCCATCGTTCGGTTCGGTATCTTCTCCATTTCTAGGGGTCTTCAACAGTCGTCGTCTCAGAACTTCAGCCTTGAAGCGCCGACTACCCTTGATAACGTGATGCGCGTTGTTAGGGCCTGTCAGCTTCCCAAACCTATCATGCTGGAAGGGAGTCCGGGTGTTGGCAAAACCAGTCTTGTTGCCGCACTCGCCAACATCTGTGGTCATCAGCTTTGTCGTATCAACCTTTCGGACCAGACGGATCTCGTTGACCTCTTCGGCTCTGACCTACCCGTGGAAGGCGGTGAGCCTGGGCAGTTCGCGTGGAAGGATGCCGAGTTTCTTCGAGCTCTGCAAGAGGGCCATTGGGTTCTACTCGACGAGATGAACCTGGCCCCTCAGTCCGTCTTGGAAGGTCTGAATGCGGTCCTGGACCATCGCGGCACCGTCTACATCCCGGAACTTGGACGCTCCTTCGTTCGACATCCCTCTTTCCGTATTTTCGCCGCGCAGAACCCTCTTCATCAAGGTGGCGGTAGGAAGGGACTCCCGAAATCGTTTCTGAATCGATTCACCAAGGTTTACGTGCAAGAGATGTCCCCCAACGACCTTCTACTCATCTGCCGCAATCTGTTCCCCGACTACCCCCCAGATCTTCTTCGAAAGATGATTGCGTACATGGCGATTCTCAACGAGGAAACAATGGTGAAAAGATCCTTCGCAAGACAGGGAGCACCTTGGGAGTTCAATCTTCGCGACGTTATCCGATGGGCCACTCTTCTGCACAACACCGACCCTCCTGCGCATCCCTCCCACTATCTCTCACCCGTCATCCTCCAGCGATTCCGCACTTCCGAGGATCGCGCTCGGGCCTTCCAACTCTTCTCCAACCTCTTCGATGGTCCAACAGAATTGGAACAACCGCCTGCATTCATTTCGCCGTCTCACCTCCAAGTCGGCCACCATCTTAGTTCTCGAGGCACACGTCTCTCAAACGTCCGAGGAGGCCGTGTTTTGCAGGCCACCCTTCCTGCCCTCGAGTCTCTTGGCATGTGCATCGCTCATGGTTGGCTGGCCATTTTGACTGGTCCTCGCAATAGTGGTAAGACGACGTTGGTCAGGACGATGGCCAATCTGTTGGGTAAGACCCTCCGAGAAGTATCCATCAACAACGCGACAGACGCGACGGATATTTTGGGTAGTTTCGAGGAGACTGACCTTAGTTACTGTGTGGCGGTTCTCGTCCAGGAGGTGTTCGACCTGCTGGATAGGATCTCGTCATCAAGCCTCGGTTCCAAACTTCATGCTTCCTCTGACCTCATCGCCATGTTACAGGTACTCCCCGAGACTGCCACTCAAACGACTATTCCCATCATTGTGGATACCCTCACGCATGTTTTAGATGCATTGCAGGCCCTCTCAGAACCGTACCAGACTCGCTTGTCCCAGGCGCGTATCCAAGTCCAGCGGCTATCGACACTACAGCCTCGGGCGGCCTCTCTGGAATGGGTTGACGGCCCACTAGTCCGTGCACTCAAGGAAGGGCACTGGTTACTCCTCGACGGCGCGAATCTCTGTAACCCTTCCGTTCTCGACCGACTTAACTCTCTCTGCGAGATGGGCGGCTCTTTGATGCTGAACGAACGCGGCGCCGTGAATGGCGAAGTTCAAGTCCTTCAGCCACACCCGGACTTCCGCTTATTCATGTGCGCGGACGCCCAACACGGCGAACTTTCTAGGGCGATGAGGAATCGGGGCATCGAGATCGCGCTTCCAGCCTCTTTCGACGACGAGGATTGGTCTCGATTGTTGGATCATCTACGGTGCTCCCCTTCGGTCCCAACCTTGGACGTAGACTTGCGGCAGCTAGTTGCAAGGCAGTCGCTCACGCGACGTGGGCTCGCCAGTGCTGGTCCGTCAACGCAACGGCTTTCAATGCTATCCTCCGGTCGGCTCGCAGGAGAAGACAGTTCCAATACTATCGTCTCTGATCTCATCCCCATTTTCGCATCTCCAGCTCGCACGGAGTCCCATGGACGAGCCGCTTGGTACTTCTTGGCCTCCAATGCGATCCCCAATGCTATTCCGCATATCTCTCGCTTCATGTGTTCCGAAGCGCCATCCTTCACCACATTCCTGTCCTCCCTCCGCTCGTTGTTGGGGGTATTAGAATGTAGTCAAGTGTATCGTACTATCATTCAAATGCGGAGGAATATCAGTCAGTCGTTGAACATCCCGCCTGATGCACTGCTTGCGCAGGTGAGTGGCGTAAATTCAGGTGAGTGATTCGTAAAACACTCATGCCGCACTGCAAGCCTTTGTATGCCCCCTCTCGACGAACAAGTTCGCTGCTCGATGCCGCTGACAGCGGTCAACATGACAAGTCCTCGCTGCAGTGCCTACGCTTGCTAGTTGCCGCCACCGTTGACTACTGCGAGCCCCTTGAAGATGAGAGCAGTGAGCTGGCTACCCACTCAAGTGAGCGGACGCGTGTCCAAAATCGCGCTGCTGTGAGCTCCAAGCTGCTAGTGGGTTCGATTCGCAACGCTGCAACAGCATTGCTAAACTCGATCAACGTCGACAACATCGATACCCATGTATGTCCCCTAAGTGTAAGCTGTTTGCGACAGACTCTGATTATTCCTAGGACATCGATCGAATGCTCGAGCTCGTCGCGTACGGCCGCTTTTTGCACCATGCAACGCAATATCCGGAGACGTTCGACTTCTCTTTGGCGTACGCAATCCTCAGTTGGATCCGAACGAATATCTCGGGAATACAAGAGCATTCACGGAGCGTCGCCGACGTCGTCAGCGGTGTCAACGCGCTGGACAGTGTCATTTCGATGACTTCCGGGAAAGGCTTGATGGAGATTTGGAGGGCACTGTCCTCCGGGATCATTTCAAGTGTCGATAGTAGCAAATTGAAAGACCTTGATAGTGCCGACCGTCGCCTCCGCCGATCCCCCGATGACTTTAGTACGTCCACTATGCAGATGTACCCGTCTTGCTCTGACTCGCTCAACCTGCAGAGCTTCGAACACAAATTCTTGAACTCATGTCCTTGTGGAGCCTTGCGACGGCTGTCTCCGAAGATCAGAAACAACTCCTTGCACGAATGACGGCGCAAGTGGACAGCGTAAGTATTCTCACTGCGCTACCATACTCCGAGCGCTTGCTAACGACCTCAAAGCGTCTTGCCGAGGGAGGAGTAACGGAACACAGCATTGACCGACGCGTCCACTTCTGTTTTTCCGTTGCGCAGCTTAGCGGACTCCACGCTGCCCTCAACGAGAAGTTGCACGCCCACTCCGTAAGTACTTCAGATCACCTTTCGATAGGAGATTAAATAGACATCGTCCTGAATAACAGATATTGCGAGAAGTGGTCGATTACGGATGTTCTGACCGCGAGATCGGCCTGCTCAACTTGGTTCCTTACGTGCAGCTGTTGTGGGCTGTGGATGCACAACAAGGTACGCGTGTCCCTCTGTTTCTCGTCTCGTTTTACTTTAAGCCCTAACATTCTTGTAGCGGATTTTCAAGTCCTGGCGAAATCACAAGCTCAATGGCTCGCTGAGCTTTGGGAGGCTTCTTCTGTTCTCGGGGTAAACACCTGCCTCCCTCTATCGACTTCTACGTTCTGATTGTAGTGTTTTTTAGATGAGTGGCCCGTCTACATTGTGTCATCCTGTCGAACTGTGCACGACAGTTTCCCTCAGGTCAGCATCGATTGTTTAACTTACACGCAATTGCTGACAGAAGTGCCAGTGACAAATCGATACGTCCAATGAATGAGTTGGCGGAGTACGAGAGCGCTTTGAATCGGCAATTGAAGTTCCTGTCAGGACATCTTGTTGCTCACACCAGCCGATGGGAACAGGTAGCTGGCCTATTGACGGGAACAGCATCCATGGTATGTGGGTTTTGCAAACACGATAGAAAAGTCTCACCTGTTTCATAGATCGCCTCTTGTCTCGCACCCCCTCAGTTACACGCTGCCAGTGTATCTGCGCTCCCGGAACCGTCGCATTCCGCCGTAATGGCTAACGTTCTGAACTCGTTAGACGAATCGTCTAGTAAGGTCTTCCTGGATGCCTACCAGTCATCGTTGCGTCCGTGTCTGGAAGCTCTCTTGGCAAGCAGAACTACATCGTCATGGGCTACTTTGGGTCGATGCTGGATTGCGCTTTCTAGGCTTCTTCTTGAGATCTATGTTCCTACCGTTCCCTTGGACCCTGCTACTATCCAACAATGCTCGAAGAGGTTCTGGTCGGAACAGCATGCTTTGCTTTGCGACGAGCTTGCCTTTCAACGGGACTATGAACGGAGAACATTCGGTCGACGAGACAATGCCGCGATCGCTTACCTCTGCGCAAAGGTGGAAGACCTAGGCCTCCCTGTCGACGACGTTCGAATAGAATCACGGCGTCCAGACCTCGCTCGGCTTCATGGATACTGGACGGAAGTTTCCCAGTTCATGGAACAGGTCATTACCCCGTCGAAAGTCGATGCCATCGTCGTGGCGCTGGAGAGCCAGGAGCAGATGGCCCCAATGCGCGAACAGGTTGTTCAAGAGTCCACTGCTGCATTCTGCCAACGCCTGGCCACCGTCTACAGCGACTTCGCGGACATCAATGCTCCCATCCAGCTTGCACTGCTTCAACTCAGATTCGGATTGCGAATCCTCGCTAATGCGTGCTTCTTCAGCCGGAGTGGGGAGGGTTTAGCACCAGAGGAACTCATTTATTTCCCGTCTCTTTCGAGTTCCACCGCCAATCAGGATGGCGCTATGCAGACGTCGACAAATACCTCATTCTCTCTCGCTTTGTGGACTCTAACGAAGGCGGTCTCCGAGATCATATCGGGCACGGAGACCCAGTCGCATATGCCACTGGTAGAGAACGTTTACGAGCAGTCCCTCGGTCTCTGGCTGGTCGACAAGGCTAGGAAGGAGGAGGCGGAACGTCAAGAGCAATCTCTCTATCGACACAAGACGGAGGCCAACGATCCTGCAACGGAGGCAGAATTGGAGGAGCAAGAGTTCCTCGCTCTCTTCCCTGAGTACGAGGACGTGCTAGAGACAACGCCGTCTGTCGGACAAACTCGGAAGACAGCCGACCTCATTGACACGCCTAATGTCAAGAGGCTCTGTACTCTCCATCTACTTTTGTTCGGTCCCACCCTTTCCCCTTTGCCATCTGCATCTGCTTCAGATTCCGGTGACCTTCAGAGCACGCTCCTGCGCGATATTCTTGGTGATCGGGCAAACTTCATCTCTGAATCATTGGATCAGCGGAGTCGGCCGTACCAAGTATCCACACTCCTCGATCGTCTTGCCGTTCTGCATGACACCACGCCCGCCTTACCGAGACCTTACAACTTCTATGCCGATCCCAGCGTACCCGAACTCCGAAGGTCTTCCGATATCCTTCGTCGCATGTCCTCCCGACTCATCATTCTGATCCAAGAGTGGCCAGACCAGATGGTCTTGCAGCACCTGAAAAGTCGTTGCGATGCAATGCTAGCCCTCGACATATTCAGCCCTATCGCGAAGGTGCTGTCAGCGGTTGAGCAGCTTCTTTTCCAGATGGAGGATTGGGAGATGTACGCGAACAGGGAAAATACCCTCAAGGCTTTCCAGCACGAGCTGGCCTCCTTGGTTGTGTCCTGGCGTCGCCTGGAATTGTCGTCGTGGCAAGGCTTGCTCCGCACTCAAGCACAGGAGTTCGCAGATGGCGCTTCCGAATGGTGGTTCCGTCTATACGAGGCAACCGTCCGTGGTGTCGATGCGGCCTCCAGGGAAGAAGCGGAAGGTGAGGTAGGGGCATTGGCGAGATACCTCGAAGGACTGGTGCCCCTCCTTGACTCGTACATGACGTCCAGTCCTTTGGGCCAGTACACCGCACGTCTCAACCTTTTGCACGCATTCCAGTCTTACTGTCTTCGCCTCAGCCGTACTCGACCCGGGATTCTATCAGCCGCCTCTCGTCGTGCTCACCGCATACTCCATTTCACTCGGGCATACTATTCGCAGTTTCTCTCGCGAATAAATGCGTCTCTCTCATCCCAACCACAGGAGCTAGAGAAGGAGATCCGCAACTTCATCAAGCTCGCCAGCTGGAAGGACATCAACGTTCACGCCCTGAAGCAGAGCGCGCAAAGAACCCACAGACAGTTGTACAAGTGTGTTCGCAAGTTCAGGGAGATCCTCCGACAGCCGTGCACGCCTCACCTTGTCCCGAGCGCTGCTGGTTCTGAAGAGTCAACGCCCTTCCCCTCCCTCCCTCCCATCCGTCTTGTTTCAGATTACCCTCTACTACCCCAATTCGTCAATCATGTCTCGCAGCCAGATCATCTCGTCAACCTCGACCGCACATTCAGGAACTTCCGGTCAATGCTACATGGTCGGCTTAGCACTCTCATCGGCTCTCTGTCACCTATCGATGTCGAGGAGCTCTCTGCGGAAATAATCACCACTCTCCAGAGCCTTTCGGCAGCATCACCCCCACCCGGTGCTTCGAAAGAACAAAAAGAGAAATTCTTCAAGTCCCTTCTCGTCCGGAAACGGAAAGCGTGGAGCGACCTCTTGAAGGAACTCCGCCGCATCGGCCTGGCGATGAACGTCAAGCCAGAGATCCTCGAGCAGCAGAGCAACCCACGGTGGCTGAGAGAGCAGCCGACCTTGGAGGAAGTTGTGCAAGATGTCGGCCCTTTCGACAAGAGCGAGATATACCTCTTGCGGATGACGAAACTGCTACCAGATCTCCGAGCCGCCTTGTCTAACCATCATCCTGATATTGGTATCCGGGATCTGCAGCGCGGCACAGGACTAGTGGAGTCCGCGTTTTCGCTTGCCATAGAAGCTCGGGCGAGGTGGGTCCCCTTCTACCGCTTGGTTCTTGCTGAGCCTAACTGTTGGATAGCTTTGTCGAAGCGACCGAACAATATCAACGACTCAGCAGAGTGGCGTCACGGCTTCATGTGGTGTCACAAAGCCCTCGAGTTGTTGCGTCTGGTCCCCAGCTGGTTGATCGTGTCGTGGCCATCAAGGAAGATCTTGGGAGACTCGTTGGAGCCCTGGAGGAAACTTTGACAATCTGGCGAAAATACTTGCAGCAGCTCCCCGAAACTGAGTCACTTCCAGCCGCTCACGACGAGTTGCAATCTGCGCTCTCTTATTCCCAAGAGATATTCCGCCGTATGGTGGAGATCTCGAAGAATATGAAGCTACTTGATGTTCCCATTCTTCTGGAGGGTGAGTTCATACACAGTACTCCTGTGGAGGCGCTCTGATCTAACTCCCACTGGTCGTCCATCATCTAGACGAGGCGGCGACTACACAACAAGCGCTCGAGCATGTCCAGACTGTTGTGCAACTCCTCACAAGATGGGCGGATGGTCCCAACGTCGTCGCGCTCTTCGTCCGACCTGTCCTCGAGTGGCTCCAGAAACGAGAATCCTTCGCGTTCGTGCAGTTCACACATCTCCCCGACGGCATTGCCGACTCTACTGGGCAGCTCATCGACCGTCTCCTCCTCTCCGTCCAAGGCATCCTCGTCCTACCCCATCCCCCTCCCCCAGCCGAGGCTGACGCGGAAGAGACCCCCGACCGCTTCCTCCGCGAGCACAGCCGGCTCGTCGCGCAGATTACACGCGCGCTCAAGATCGACGAGGTCGTGTCCCTGCTCGACTCCGTCGTCAACGACGCGCTGCACGCGCCACAAGACCAACTCTCTGCGCAGCTTGGGCGCGCGCTACCGTTCCTCGACGCGTACCTCGAGCTAACGCGCGTGCAGCTCGCGAGCCACTGCGCCTGGACGAAGGCGCTCTTCAAGCTCGACTACGTCGTGTGCTCCGTCATGCGCTCTGTCGCCAAGGACGGTTTCTGCAAGCCGCCCGAGGGCGAGGCGGGTGCAGGGGAAGGCGAGGGTGCGATGCAGGACGCAGAAGGTATGGGGATGGGCGAGGGCACGGGGAAGGAGAACGTCAGCAAGGAGATCGAGGACGAGAGCCAGGTCGAGGGTATGCAGGGCGAGGCGGGCGAGGATGAGGACGTCGAGCGGGCGGAAGAGGGCGACGCGCTGGAGATGAGCGAGGATATTGGCGGGAAGATGCAGGATGTTCCAGACAAAGAGGGCGAGGAGGAGGGAGAGGACGACGAGAAGGACGAAGATGAAGAGCCGGAGGAGCAGGTGGGCGATCTGGACGCGATGGACCCGTCGGCAGTGGATGAGAAGTTGTGGGGAGACGAAGGCGGGCCGGAGGACGACAAGAAGGATCAGGGTAGGTCGGAGCAGGACCACTCTACAAAGAAGCAGGAGCAGGAGTCGGAGATGACGGCGAAGGAAGAAGATCAGGGAAAGGGGAAGAAGGATAAACAAAAAGAGCAGGCGGCACAGGAGGAGGCGAAGGAAGGCGAGGGTGACGGTGAAGGCGAACAGCCTGTACCTGAGGAAGGCGAAGACCAGGATGAGGCGATGGACGAGGGGGAACAGGATCAGCAGGGCGGTGCAGCATTGGACGACTTCGTTCAGGAGGCAGACACTCTGGATCTACCCGACGATATAGACTTCGGGAAGGATGAGGGCAAGGAGTCGCAGTTGGATGAAGACATCGACATGGACGAGGAAGGGGACGACGCACCCGAGGAGGAAAGACCTGGAGACGATGACGCGAAGGACGCAGAAGAGGAGGATGTGGAGATGGAGGGAGAGAACCCACAGGCGATGCAGGAGGACGCGGCCCAACCCGAAGGTGGCACGGAGGATATGGTGGATGCCACTGCTCAACCCGATCTTCATGCAGGAACCGGGCAGGACAGCGGGGAAGCGGGCGACCACGCTATGGCTGAGGCAAACCAAGGCGAAGGCGGTCAAGGCCCTTCCTCTTCAGGGGAGGTTGGTGGACCTGAGGAGTCCAGTGACAAGGAGCAGGGTGCACAGGAGAGCACGTCCCAAGAGCAACGTGCAGAAGAGCAGTAAGTCTGTTCCAACAATTCCCTCAGACAAGTGTACTGACCCCTGGCCGCGTTACAGGGCATCTGAACCGTCCCAGGCTATGGATGAGTCCCAAGGTCAGGAAGGCACAGGTTCCTCTCGGGCACAAGGCGTCGCTCCATCTCAAGCAAGAGCACAATTGATGCAGAGCAACCCGCTTCGGAGTCTAGGAGACGCACTTCGCGAGATCAGTCAGCGCATCGACGAGATTCTCGAGAGCGATGGGCCGAAAAGCCGTCCAGAGCAACAAGTTGATGCCTCCGGTCCGTCGCAGCTCGAATACCTCCGCCCCGAAGAGGACAAGGGCGCCGACGAGATGCAAGCCCTGGGTCCAGCGCAGCAGGAAGACGTCGCAAAACTCAACGAGCTGAAGTACCTCGACGAAGACATGGAGGCTAAAGACACTGTGCCTCCCGTCGAAGAACCCACCGAAGCTGCTCCCGACCAACTATCTCGCCCACCTCAGTCCGCCCTACATGCCGAACCGACTTCCCGTGCTCTTGGTGAAGACGTTAAGAGCGCGCTCACTCAAACCGAGGTTCGCTCTCAACAGCCCGGATCTTCCACCAACGACCCCAGCCAACCCCTCCCCTCCGACCGACTGATACCTTCCGAGGACAAGGAAGAGGACAACCAACAAGCGGTCGAGCTCGCGCTCCGCGAATGGCAAGCATCCGGCCAGCCCGAACAAGGCGCCGAGGACATGTGGCGCAAGTACGAGTCGCTCACGCACGACCTCTCGTACGCGCTCTGCGAGCAGCTGCGGCTCATCCTCGAGCCGACGCTCGCGACGCGCCTCAAGGGCGACTACCGCACGGGCAAGCGCCTGAACATGAAGAAGATCATACCCTACATCGCGTCCGAGTTCACCAAGGACAAGATCTGGCTGCGCCGCACGCGCCCGAGCCAGCGCGCGTACCAGGTGCTCATCGCGCTCGACGACTCGCGCTCCATGGCCGAGTCGCACTCCGTGCACCTCGCGTTCCAGACCCTCGCCCTCGTCGCGAAGGCGCTGGGGCGCCTCGAGGTCGGCGACGTCGCGATCGCGAAGTTCGGGGAGGGCGTCGACGTGCTGCACGGCTTCGACGGCGGGCCGTTCACGGACCAGGCGGGGACGCGCGTCATGGGCGCGTTCCGCTTCGACCAGACCGCGACGCAGGTGCTCGCGCTACTCGAGACGAGCTTGGGGATGCTCGAGCATGCGCGCGAGCGGCGCGCGGGGGGCGCGGGCGCTGCGGCGGACCTGTGGCAGCTCGAGATCATCATCTCGGACGGCATATGCCAGGACCACGAGCGGCTGAGGACGGTGCTGCGGCGGGCGGAGGAGCAGCGTGTGATGGTCGTGTTCATCGTCCTGGACTCGCTGCACTCGAAGAGCGCCGCGGGGGCGGCGGGGAAGAACGAGAACTCTATCCTGTCGATGAACCAGGTGGCGTACAAGATGGTGGACGGGCGGATGGATCTCAAGGTGGAGCGGTACCTGGACACGTTCCCGTTCGAGTACTACGTCGTGCTCCGGAACGTGGAGGCGCTGCCTGACGTACTTTCAGGGACGCTGAAGCAGTTCTTTGAGCGGATCGCGGAGGCATAGGTAGAGATAGCGTTGCGTTGTTGGCTAAAAGTACAGTACGGTTTCCGGTGTAGGCTTTCTTGATCATATGTACAATATTAGTGTTTTGCGCCACCTCCCCACCAAGCTTCCAGGCGACGGTGCCATCGCATTAATCAGGCAGGATGCTAAGGATGGAGATTAGGTTATGCAACCTGGACTCTGCCACAACTTACCCAGCGTGAGAGGGCCTTTCATTGAACCTAACTTTAACTCCTCGACGTCCGACGATTCACTACGCCCCCAATTTCCCGCACATCCGCCCAGTCTTCGTCTTCGTCTTGCTCCCGTATCCCCATTGCTTCCGCAGAGTTTTCATACTTGAACGTGTAGGCTAGTTCGAGTCCGCTAAAAATCACTGTGCGTTCAAACTGACTCTTCTCGTTCCCCTTTCCCGACAGACTCAGGGCACATACGATAGACACACCAGAAACGATTCATTTACAATACACTGGGCCCTATCTGACATCCTCGGTATGAATAACCGGGACGCGGTACTGAGGCAGGCCGACCGAGCTGCGACGGACGCAACGGCAACCACCGGCGTCCCCACTACCTACACCTGGCTTTGGTCCACACGCGTCCGCGTCAAGGAGTCCGAGGTCGGCCGCAGCTTCCAGGTGCTCATCTTCCTTGGTAGCGTGCCGGAGAACCCAAGAGAGTGGATCAGAGCAACCTCGTATGTGGGCTCAGTCAGCGCGTTCGTGAGCGGGACCGCGGGGCAGCGGGGAGGGGAATCCTATGGTCAGGTTCAGACCGACGCCGTCACGGAGGGTTACGTGCATCTCAACCCCGCGCTGGCTAAGAACGTGGGGCGCACTGACCCCAACAACGTGCGGCCATACCTCAAGGACAACCTCGATTGGCGTATCCAGCTGGTGAGTGATTGGTGTGATTCTGTCAGCGGAAGTCCTAGGGTCGCTGGCGAGGCTAACGCTGGACTCTGTTCCGATTTGGCATAGGCAGACGGAACGCCTATCCCCCTCGAAAGACTGCCCTCTCTTGAGGTGGTAGTCGTTGCCGTACAGCTCGAGATGCGCGACGGAGAGCTGCCCATCCCGGTCGGTGAGCCGGTCCTTCATCGCGACATCACTTCCGGTCGGCTTGGGGGAGCGCGTCCGGAGTAGGGATGTCGTGGATGCGGTAGTTATACTAAGGGTAAGTGCTCCAGTATTTGATTGCAATCGAAACGTAGAATGTAGTGTATGTATGTCAGACAGCGGAACGAGCCACGTGCAGCGAAGGAGAGCCCGAGAGAAGAGCAGGCTGTACGGGTCAAAGAGCTTCGTGATCCCTGTTTCGAGCTTCTAGAGGCTGGCAGTGTGGAATGCGAGAGTTATTCCCGGCACCACCAGCATAAATCTGCTCCAACTACATGGTAGCAGCGAAGGCTCGAATGCAGTGTACTTCCAAATGGACACATACCCGGGCGTTGAAGGAGTAATTTGCGTCGACCATGAGACGCGGGCAGATCGTACCCCATAGGGGGTATCGACGATGAAATTAAGAAGATATAGACACAGATTAAACAGAGGATGTGAAACTGAGGCGTCAGATTGGAAGAATGGGCCGGAGCAGAGGAGGTCTGCGGTGGGCGGTGGTTTGAGGTGGTTGAAGTGGACAGACTGTGATGACGTGTCTTTGGGCGTCTCGATTACCCGATGTGGATGCCCGGATTTAACGGCGTGCCCAGCGACTGGAGCCAGGACCCCGGCTTGCCGCTCTCCGACCGCAACGCTGCACGAGCCCACTCCATACCGGGTGTCATTAGCAACGAAAGTTGACCGAGGATGATCGCCCTCGCGAAGGTGAGCATTACCCATACTAGGAACCCCACATGCGACCGGTTCCCGGCCACGATGGGCCCCCATGCGCCCCATGTGGGGGCTCGCTCTAAATCGCGCCTCGCTCAACAACGGGCTGACATATTTCTATATTATCCTCTCAGTTATCGGTTCCATTGCATCGCCAAGGGAGTCATCGCTCTGCCCCGGTACAGTTAACGTAATTCTCGGCTCTCTTGAGGGCTCTTTCTACCAACGCATCGCCGACAGGGCGACTACCTGTCGTACCTGACTCCAACTACCACCCCGCATAGGTCCTACTATTCCATTCTCACTGCACCATATATTCCTGCGCGTCCCGTGCTCTCAGGAACCCCGAACAGACGCAATTGCTCCCCCAGCTCATGGCCTCGGCAGCGTCAAACAAGGACAAGGGCGCGTTCCCTCTCCTCCATTCAATGCAAGATCGTTGCCCGGATTCTGGCTTCGATCTGCAAACGTGTATCTGGGCCCGGTATCACCGGCACGTGGGGGCCAAATCCGTCCCCCACGTTGCGCCAAGCGCGAAGCCCACGGAGCCACCAGGAAATATGTCCAACTATATAAGTGATGCACCATGGTCGAATCCTTCCAAGAGCTCGCGATCTTCTCTTGCTATCCGATGGGCCTCCTTTTCTCAAAGACCACGCCTCGCTTCGTCGTCACCGGTCCCCCGAACCCCCGGGAGGAGGGGACCCCTCCACCAAAGCGGCTCAACATCGTTGACTTCATCAAGGACGAGAGGATGTTCTCCCTCTACGTTCAATCTCTACGTACGTCAACCCTTCGGCAATGTATAACACCCTTAGCTGATTTTCTTTTCCATTCGCAGAGGCAATGTATCATGCGGGGGAGGACGACGTCTGCTCGTACTTCCAGCTCGCAAGCATTCATGGGATGCCGTACGTGCCATGGAACGGGCACGCAAACAAGAAGCCCGCCGGCACGTTCGGAGGATACTGCGTCCACAGGACATCCCTCTTCCCCACCTGGCACAGGTTCCATACGCTCGCCTTCGAGGTACGTAATATAATTCCCGATGCGTTACGACCTTTGTACTGAAGACGAGTTCAGCAAGTGTTGCAGAGTCATGCCGCCAGGATCGCAGAGGAGTATACGACAGAGACAGCCGAGTGGCGACAGGCCGCTGCCGAGATCCGACAGCCGTTCTGGGACTGGGCAGCACCCGGCCAGGCAGTCCTCCCCGACGAGATCATCCGCCTCAGCAAAATCGTCATCCGGGTGAAGCCCGACGGAAAGCCTACGGAAGTCGATAACCCCTTCCTCGCGTATACGTTCAAGACTATAATTCCCGGCTGTGCTCCACCATTCGACAAATGGAAAACGACGTTGAGGCATCCGAAAGACAACCAGAGCGATGTCGACGCCCTCGCTGGGTGAGTACCTTGATGGCGGTCCTTGTATGCACGATGATGCTCACAAGGCCCGCCTTTCTCGTAGGGCACTGGCGGAAAATCAAGAGTCCCTCACCTCCCAGACGTACTTCATGTTCACCCTGCTGAGCACCTGGCCAGGATTCAGCAACGCGCGGGCCGACGGACCGAGCGGCAACCCGGCGACGAGCTTGGAAGGCATCCACAACACCATTCACGACCTCATTGGCGGAGGCGGACATGCCGGGGACGTTTCTGTTGCAGGTCTATTGCCAGGTTCCTCCCGATATCGCGTTTCCCTGCAAGCTGACCCGAAGAATCAGGCTTTGACCCGATCTTCTATATGCTGCACGCCAACACCGACCGGTACCTGTCTCTGTGGGCCGCGCTCCACCCGGACGTGTGGGTTACGGAGGACCACCAAGCGGACGGAACGTTCGCCTACCCCGACAACGCCACTATCGATATCGACACCCGTAAGCCGTTCTCCCGTGAACGATCGTGTTTACAACCGAGCACTGATACTGAGCCTTCATCGTGTCAGCGCTGTATCCCTTCCCCAACTCGCAGGACACCTACTGGACGTCACACGACAGCACGGACATCATCCGCCTGCGTTACACATATCCCGAGTTCGACGGCCTCGACATGAATGACCGGGACGCATTGCGGAAGGGCATCAGCAAGGTCGTCCGTCAGCTGTATATGCCCCACTACCTCGCCACCTCCCTCTCTCCGGCCGACCGACCAATAACTACGGCCAACAAAATGACCACTATCCCGACGGTCACCGACACCCCCGCCACCCCCACCTCCGACCTCGCCGTTTGGGAGTGGTCCGCGCGCGTACGCGTGAAGCAGTCCGAGCTCCCCGGCAGCTTCCAAGTGCTCGTCTTCCTCGGCCCCGTCCCCTCCGAGCCGGCGGAGTGGGCCCGCGCACCATCGTACGTCGGCGCGTTCAGCGCGTTCGCGAACGGGTCCGCTGCACGCTGCGCGAACTGCATCGAGCGCGCGGACGCCGCGACGGAGGGGTACGTACACCTGCAGGGCGCGATCGCGCGGAATCCTGCCGCGTGCTCGTTCGAGCCAGGCGACGTTCGGCCCTTCTTGGCAGACGAGCTTGGGTGGCGTGTGCAGATGGTAAGTCTACCGCCGCTGGTGGCTCAGAGTCCTAGCTGTATCCGTGACCGGGGCATTGGTACTGACGCGCGGCGGGCGTTGTGTGTGCATAGGCAGACGGGACGCCGGTCCCGTTGGAACGCCTACCCTCGCTCGAGGTGATGGTCGTCGCTGTTCGGCTTGCGATGGCTGGTGGTGAGGGAGAGGCACTCCCGGTGCAGGTCGGCGAGCCTGTGCATCACCGCGACGTTACATCTGGGCGCCTTGGAGGCGCGCGGCTCGAGTAGGTTCAGAGGGGTTCTGGCGGCGTGCCAGTGACAGTACGTTTGTTTGCCGGCCTAGCTGTCGTTTTTGGGAACTCACTTGGCCCTCTTCTTGGTTAGGTTAGAGGGGGGCTCTCATAGATCGAGGAGGCGCTTGGCGTGAAGGCCTTCGGACGATGGTCTGTACTATTGGTCTATAATACTTAGATGTACGCTTGGTGAATTCGACTTGTATATATGAATGGAGAGGAATCTGTGTCCCCTGTCGGCACGACCACGAATAGCTCGACTGTCAACGTTGTATTGAAGCTCAGACCTCAGGCTTAAGGTCTGTCGCAAAGCACGGCGCCGTCACAGGTACTACGTATTGCCCTCGTGGTCTATTTCCGAGGGCGCGAAGGGGCCTGGAGAGTTTAAAAGGGATGGTGGAGTTGGCTCTGGATCCTCAGCAGCGTTGACTACTCTCCTTTTCGTTTCCACTTCTTTCGCTTTCTGTTTCCTTCACCCTTTCGATTCCTCGTCTTCACCTCAAAATCCCCTCTCAGTGAGTATTGCTATTCATTTTCCCCCTCAGACTCGTCCATGCTCAAAAGATATGTTGCAGTTGCGCGTTCGGGACGCAAACCCTAACCGGCATGAAGTTCGCCACTGCCATCGTTGCCCTTGTCGCTGCCACAGCCACCCTCGCCGGGCCTGTCTCCTTCGGGGCTCGTGAAGATTTGCCGGTCTCGGTCGAGCTCAACGACATCGACCACGCCGCCACCGACTACCTCGTGGTGACCGCGGCCCCTTAGATGAGGCCCCACTGGAACCCCGCGGCATTCTCGACATATTCAAGGGCGAGTCCTCCTCGAAACAAGCCCTGACCATCACCCTCCGCGACCCCTCTGACCCCCATAGCCCGACTCGCGGAAGAAGAAGGCAACCAAAGCTTTCGACGAAGGCGGACGGGAAAGACAAGCTCGCGAAGCTCCCCTTCTGCGACGTTACGGGCCTTTTTCTCCTACCCCCCCTTCCCTTTTCTTACCTTCTCCCGTCAATGCGTCGGTGTACTGAATATTGACGGGTATTCTCTTGCAGTTTTGGACTGTGGCGAAGAGTTCGGAAGATTAGCGAGAGCTTGCTTGAATAACATGGATTTTTACAAACCATATTCGGTTTCCAAGTGCTCGCTCGTCACGGTTGTCTTCATCCTGCTTCTGTCTTGCGAGAGCTTCTTTCGCAGAACAGACCCTTTCATTCACCAAATCATTTGGTTAACTTGAATACCAAGAACTTAACCGGACTCGAGTAAGCGAAGCGCTGGATCGAAAAAGCGGTGCATGCGTTAGAAACCTTTTAAAGTCGTTTAAAGCAGCATGACAACGGCATTATAATGCTAGGTAATAATTGGTCTTATAGAAGATAAGCAGGTTGAAACGTCGACCCTCTTCTACTTACAACGCCCATGACCAACTGCTGTCGGCGGTGGGTGTCCACGAAAGGTGGACGCGGACGAAGATTCGTCATTCTGCCAGTTCGTTCCAACTTTCCCAAAACAGGCCCTCTATCGGCGACGATAGACACACTAGGACCGGTACGTTGTCCATCGCGCGTTGAGCACGTTGTACTACACTAGCTGAGCTGTCTTCACAGCTCTAAAGTTCATCCATTGGACATTCCACCACAACATACTTACAGCAAAAACGGCTGCAACCTCAATGGCTTTAAAACAACGCGATCAGACCCGGTCTAGACTCAGTGGCTTCTTACCTCTGCTCAAGCCACTCACTATCCGCATCATCCTTGACTCATCATGGACGAGTTGGGGGGCGCCGTCCAAGGACCCGAAGGAGAGGAGAGAGACAGTACGCAGCGGTGTATCGCTTCTACCAGTGAATACTCAAATTTCACCGTCCCCGCTGGTCTATTCACGTCTGGTGAGTTCAGTGGCATGTATCTATATGAATCGTGCATTCTCCGATCACGCCTTGGATGTGCGGTTGGAGATCTTAGAAAACATCGTGCCGATGCTTACCTTTACTCCGTCGTATCACAACCTTTCGTCGCCCCTGGTACGTCGCGGGGTGGCTATCGTCTAGCTAGTGGGCAAAATTTGGGGCTGAGAAGATTCCTTACCATCAGTCTTGGTCTTGCCCGACCATAGAAGCGCCAATTCATGGACGCTGTCTCTCCATTCCCGACCAACCTTCACATCCAACCTTACGAGCATCATGTGCTCGCATACCCCCAGAACCAGAACGTGAGGTCATCGGGCACCAAGTTCCCCACAATGTCTTCACATATAATGTCATCATAAGCATCACTGATGTCGGTTCCTTCAAGTTGCCATACACCCACCTGAGCGGCCCACTTCTACTTCTGGCAATACTCCTACTACCTTGCAACTCCATCGGTCTTCCACGCCAAGTACAATCCGAGCTTGAGGACCCCGGCACGATGAACCCATCTAGGAGCTGTACTGACGCTATGCGGTTCTAACTACGCCGGCCCATCACCGGCCGCATGCGTCTGCGAACTACCTACCGGCCAAGGGACACTACTAATATCGTCACCCAAGATCCCATTAGGCAGCCGGATGCCTTGAACCCGGAAAGTTGACTTACAAGTGCCGCTCAGAAGGTTAGTCGGAAGCAGCGAACGCAGCGAAATTGACTCACGCCAGACATCGATGGAAAATTGTCGACAGACTCTTACGCTGTGCCCTCGCCTGCCAGGATCTGTCGTGGTGGACGGTCAGCATACCGCCCAAACAACGTTTGCATGGAGGATTTGAGGTATTATGAAGGCTTCATAAGTATAGTTCCAATCTTCCATTGTCCTCGCGAGGCTCCTTCACGCCCCTCCCATCGCGCCGAGATGTCAGGGTGAGTTCCGTCAGCTCGGCATTTGTGGAAGCTCAGAGGCGTTCATTGCAAGGCCGATCCTACAAGCTGCGCTAACCAGAGAGGTTCCAGCCAGTGTCGAACTACATAAAGAGTGCGCCCCCAACTGCGATTCCTATCAAGGACTCAAGTCTATCCCTCCCGCCCCAACCGCTCCATGGCGTCCACACATCGCTTCGTTGTTACCGGGGCCCCCAACCCCGGGTGGCCGCAGGGGTCCGCTCCACCCCAGCGTCTCAATGTCGTCGACTTCGTCAAGGACAAGAGAATGTTCTCTCTCTATGTTCAGGCGCTGCGTAAGTAGACCCTCTGATATCGTATCTTGCTGCTGATTAATGTCTTTGTTATTGTCAGAGGAAATGTACGATGCTTCGCAGGACGACGTTCGCTCCTACTACCGGATCGGAGGTATCCATGGGCTGCCCTACGAGCCCTGGAACGATGACCCCAACAAGACTCCTCTGGGGTCATTTGGGGGATATTGTACCCATGCCACGTCCATCTTCCCCACCTGGCATCGGCCTTATGTCCTCGCATTCGAGGTTGGTTTTGCTATAGGCTCAACCGCCCTGTTTGGCTTGCTGAACGTGCATCTAGCAAGTCTTGCAGGACCACGCGGCCAAGATTGCGGAAGAGTATACCACCGAAACCTCAGAATGGCGCAAGGCTGCTGCCGAGCTCCGGCAGCCGTTCTGGGACTGGGCAGCACCCGGCCAAGCGGTCCCTCCAGACGAGGTTATTCGTCTCTCCAAGGTCTACATTAGGGCGAAGCCGGACGGGAAGGAAACTGAAGTTGAGAACCCGCTCTATGCATACAAATTCAAGTTCAAGATTCCAGGCTCTGGTCCGCCAGTTGACGGATGGCCCACGACGGTGAGGCACCCAAAGGACGACAAGCCTGAGAGTCACCCCGATGATCTCGCCCGGTGAGTGCCTCCAACTGTAAAGTTGGGGTGCGTGATACCTTCCCTCACGCCGGACTATCTATCCTGTAGGGTCTTATTGGCAAACCAGGAATCTCTGACTACCCAGACGTTCTTCATGTTCACATTGCTGAGTGCTTGGCCGGAATTCAGTAACACTCGTGCAGTTGCAGCCGGAAATCCGGCGACAAGCTTGGAGGGCATACACAATTCCGTTCACAATTTCACTGGCGGTGGGGGTCACATGAGCCGGGTTCCTGTTGCAGGTGGGTGCTGTGCCAAGTCTTTCCGCTCTTGTTTTCTTCCAAGGCTGACTCCAGATGGATTAGGGTTCGATCCTATCTTCTACATGCATCACGCCAACGTCGACCGCCAGCTCTCCCTGTGGGCTGCACTTCATCCAGGTGTATGGGTCACGGAAGACAAAGAGGTCAGCGGAACGTTCGCTCTTCCCGACGACGCCCCCGTTGACGGGAACACCTGTAAGTGCTAGTTTCAGTGAGGACCATGAGCATGACTGATATGTTGCCGCATCAGCTCTTTTTCCCTTCCCAAATACCCAGGACACATACTGGACGTCAAACAACAGCGCGGACACGACTCCCCTGGGATACACTTACCCGGAGTTCGACGGCCTCAACATGAACGACCCGATCGGGGTGAAGAAAGCCATCAGCGAGATCGTCAGCAAGCTCTACTCGTCCAGTCACTTATCTGCGTTCCCATCGGTCCGCCAGCCCGCCATAGCTGCTGCCAGCGAGGCGACAACAACCATTTCAGACACCCGCAACTCGCTCTGGGAATGGTCCGCGCGCGTGCGCGTGAAAGCTCTCGAGCTCGAGCGCAGTTTCCACGTGCTCATCTTCCTGGGGAATGTGCCCGAAGACTCGAACGAATGGGCCACCGCGCCGTCGTACGTCGGCTCATTTGGCGCGTTTGTGAACGAGGCCGCGGCACAGTGCGCGAACTGCCAGGCCCACCTCGACGCGGTCACGGAAGGATACGTGCATCTCGGGAATGCGATCACTCGCCACAGCACGGGCACTGACCATCCCTTCGACCCAGACCGCGTAAAGCCATACCTGAAGGACTCCCTCAACTGGCGCGTTCAGATGGTAAGCGGAGTCATTCCCGGATCGGAGTGGCCGAGAGCTAATGCCGGATGTTATGCACAGGCCCACGGAACTCCTGTTCCTCTGGAGAGCCTGCCTTCACTGGAGGTGACGGTTGTCGCTGCACAGATTACAGTGCGTTTCGGAGAGGTGCTGCCAGTTCCAGTTGGAGGACCTGTGCATCACCACGACATTACCTCCGGTCGCCTAGGCGGCACCCGTTCTGCTTGAGGACGCTGTAACAGGAAGCTTTTCGGAGTACGTTCTCCGTGTCTGTTGGCGTTGTTGACGTTCTATTTACCCTCTTGCAGCCGACCTTGCGAATGACTACAAGGTGTTATGCGCATTCTTCCGCGACGACTTGTGTTGAATGGAAACTTGAAGCTCAGCTCAACACTGATGTACGATACCAATTGTAGTTTTGTGTTAAATGCGCGTTATACTTGTACAGTATATCTACGATGAAGAATGAAGCTAGGTCATGACACTGAAAGTTGGCACACTGGTGCCTCTCGAACCTCGCAGCTGCAACGACATTTGCAACGAACAC
Source organism: Ganoderma sinense ZZ0214-1 (assembly GCA_002760635.1). Taxonomy (NCBI): domain Eukaryota; kingdom Fungi; phylum Basidiomycota; class Agaricomycetes; order Polyporales; family Polyporaceae; genus Ganoderma; species Ganoderma sinense. Next base: position 1,336,037 of record AYKW01000069.1, read on the forward strand.
GAACACGTGGATCTCTCCGCTCACGAGGGCCACGACCTCGACGGGGCGCTCTTCACGACAATGCCGCTGATGACCACACTTGTAAGCTGTTCCTCGCTGTATACGTGTCGAGAACTCAGCAAAATGGTCCTCGAGGCTCGCCTCCCCTCTAACTCCCTTCCTTGATTTCAGAGACACTTTGACGGCATATTGCAGTGTCAGCGCGGTGAACACACATGTGGTTTACATGCCCCAATCAGACGTCGACGGGCTCGCTATGAGTAGCTATACGCTGACCCAAAGTCGCGACAGTTGCAAGCTCGGGATCATGGTCAACCTCCCTCTGCTGTCTGGACCCCTTGCTGTTTATCTGAACCGTTTCCTGACACACAACCAGAGATAACACCGGTCCGATTGAAACTACTTCCAAGCGATGTGGCGTCCTACGACGACGACTGACGCCCACTCCAACGCCATTTGTCAATGATTAGCACACATCTGCCGCTGGGTCAGAGAATCAGAGGAATTCAAGATCGCAGCTTCAACTCAATCCTCGGTCCGACGAGTGCCTTGGCTAGAACGAGTCGTAAGTACAGCATCTTTCCGTTGAGCCCGTGCTCCGCTGTTTCAAGGCTTCATGAACGGCGCTGCGCATGCCGGGCGGTAGCCCCAGACCAACGCCGTCGGCTTCGGGCCTTGAGACATGAGACATGCCCCACAGAGTCAGACGGCCTCCGAAAGCCTGAGGCTGACCGGTGCTGAGCGCTGAGCGCTGATCAGAGACTTACGGATTGAAACAGTACGTCAGTGTGGTCTTCGAATCCATATCGGGCGCTATGGCCAACCACGGCCTAATGCTGTGCAGCAAATCCAGACGAGACGCTGTGTCCTCTGGACCCTCGCCTCCGCCGTCGTTGCTACGCAGCTCACGATAGCTCACGATGCACGATGACCATCCTACCCGGAAACACCGTCCTGGCTGATGCACAGGAGCAGCGGAGTCGATGCCCGTGTGTGTCCAGTTTTCATGCAATTTTCATGGACGATCAGGGAAGGAGCGGTGCAACTGCTGTGCAGCTGTCAAATGCGCATCAAGGCTCTGTTGCAGAGCATGTGCGATCACTCGCACAGTTCTCCCCTCATGTCTCACCGCCTGGCTGAACGTCTGAAGCGTGGAGCTGGCCCACGGCGCATGGTGTCCGCCTCAGTGGTCGTGCGAGTATAAAAAGGAGAGTGCAGACGGCTTGGATTCCCCAGCAGTGTTGACCACTTCTCCTTCAAGCTCGCCGCTTTTTTTTCCATTCGCCTTTGCTTCCACCAACTCTTTTGTGAGTCCCGCTCGCTCTTCCGCTCTCGTCCATTCCACACCGTCGCTGACGCTGCTCTCTCTCCTACAGTTTCACGTTCACATTTATCTTCATCATGAAGTTCGCCGCTGTCGTCATTGCCCTCACCGCCGCCACCATTGCTGTTGCCGGCCCCGTTGCCTTTGAGGCCCGCGAGGAGTCCTCCGCTGTCGAGCTCAACGACATCGACACCGCCGCCATCGACTACCTCGTCCGCCGCGGTCTCTTCGACGCGTCCGCTCTCGAGGCCCGCGGCCTCTTTGGCAGCGGAACCGACCTCCAAATCACCTTCTCCGACCCCTCCGGCTCCATCTCGGCGGGTCGCAAGAAGGAGGCCACCAAGGCCCTCCAGAAGGCCGTCAGCAAGGCCGACCAGAAGAAGTTCCCCTTCTGCGACGTCGTGTACGTCTCCTCTTCCCCCTGTCCTCGGCCGCTCACGACGATGGTGCTGACCGCCCCTCTTGCAGCTTCGGTAACGGCGGTCTTGCCACCTACCGCTGCTTCTCTTCTTCGCAGAAGAAGATCGGCCAGCAGGGCCCCGCCGGCGCGTTCAAGATCTAATGTGGATATGATATTACGAAGCATGTTCATGCCAGAGATGGTTTTCACGAAGTATTGGTCCTTATAATGTTTAATTATTGCGGTGGTCGCCACGTCTAAAATGCTTCGTGTGCGAGGGATTCCCGACTTCGACTCTTTCGGGCTTGCGCAAATTCTCGCCCGAGCTAGAAACACTCCCGCAATCTCGATCATGTCACGCATAATTGCTTAACATGCCGTCACAGCAGAACTTGAAGATTCATGTACGCGCATGATTCGCCTCAACCTCAGTCTTCGTGTCGTCGCTTGGCGTTCGCGATCGTAAGACCGGCCGCTCGGATGGATTCCTGCTCTTACTCTCGGTGCTTTAAGTTGGCTATGACGACTTTTTCCCCTTCTCGGACCATCGCTGCACAAGCTCCTTGGTGGAAATTACGACATGGACGCATGTGGTCCGCAGGAGGCACATATATTTCAACTCGTGGAGAGAGCGCTTGTAATCCTCCTCTTTTCCACTCTCACCACCTCCGGTCATCCACCCAATACCCTTCCTCACTTGCCAAGCCCTCTCGGACTTCTTGAACACAATGCGCCCATGCAAGTCGAATATATAGACAGCTTTCATGATCTCCATACGCCGTAGAGTTCCAGGCTGCCACCGACTCTAATTAGATCGCCAATTCAAATTTGGCACTCCGACGTCCGACGTGAAGACAGCACGGGGCGTAACCACCACCCAACGACGGCGAAGCGTTTTGTCGCGAGGAAGGTGGCTCACCCATACGCACAGAGGTAAGAGAAGCAGATCTATGAGATAAGACATGGACATTGCACGAATGCCAACAGACCCCGTTGCGCAGCGTGTGCGGAGTTGTCGCCATTCGGAACACCCAGCCTCCCATCTGCAAGCCCAGCCTTCTCCGGTTCTTCGCACAAACGTTACCCCAGGTCGGTGAGTGGTCTTCCTTCGGTGCCCCGAGTCCTAGGGCCTAAGAGTTGAACCCTGCGCAGCCAGATTAGCATCCTCCCGCGGTCTTCTCACAATCTCGAGCTCGGCGTACCCAGCCGCTTCCACGCCTCGGACGTTGTTCCATCATCAATATTGGTTGCGTTCCGTCCTGCGTCCCTACCTCATCGACGATTTCTCTGACGAACCCACATGCATGTAGATCTCTCGTTCTCGGCGACGTCGCGGACCGAGTGCGTGGCGCCATTCCGTGGCTTGACCTCTCTTTTCGCTGGCAGCTCCTGATAGAGTGCGTTGACAGGCCAGTCATCCGTGTCCCATGCCCTGGTCGCCGAGCTGAAAATTTCTCCGTGCCTTTGCCGTAAGGTGGTCGTCTTGGTTTGGACCTTCCTGGTCGCGTCTCAATCATGATGTCTCAACGTCCGCTCCATTTGCAGCTGTCGTCCCCAGACCTTCTGCCGAAGACGCTGACCAATGCGGACTCTGACCTGCTTGTTTGAACACGGCCGGGACGCTGCTCAGGAACACGCCTGCCCGCCGAAAAATAGCCCGCCATGACGCTCGAATCAATATTGGCAGCGGTTTCCGCTCGGCATGGCACCCAAGGAAGTACCCTTAATGAAGCCCCACCAGAATTTCCCCAGGCCGCGCGTCCACCGCCGATACCTTCGTGCGTGTCCGCATTCGTCTCGATATTAATATTGCGCCGAAGCCGCCTTCTCAAGCGTTTCGCCTCGACAGACAATCGGGCTTCCGAGCATGCCGGCAATCCCGACAGTCAAGCGTGCGTATCCCAGCCACCCGTCGTGGCCAAGAAGCCCGCTCGCCGGCAACCACTCCGCTTCCCCAGCCCGCCCCAGCTCGCTCGCCCGGCGTCGCGACCGACATAGCCATAGTTGGCAGCGGCGCACCGGGCCTAGCCCCGCCCCCCCAGGTCCTCCTCCCCGCCCTCGAGTCAGTCCTTGGAGCTTCTCTACTTACGGCTCCGCAACGACGGGTCGTTCTCCCAGCCTCGCTATCGCCGAAAGCTTATGTCTGCCCGAGCCGCCAGACGAGGAGACCACATGGCCCCGACAAGCTTCGTCTGCTGACGCACGGACGTATGTCTGACAGAGTCCGGCCGCCCTGCGGCTCCCACCGGGGCGGCTGCGTCCACCGTGACGTGCCGTGTGCGAACGTCGAGCAGCCCCGCTGGTGGCGCCTTCGTGGCGCATCCCGTTCGCAGGTCGCAGCTCCAACCCCCCGCGCCACCCCATGTTCCCATCTCTCAAGATCTCTACATATCACTCGAGCCTCAGCCCCATCTCCCATCCGTCCGTCCTCCGAGGATGTGCCATGCCATTGTGCCGGGGAGGGAAGGGGTTCTTCTCTGCCGCCACGGGAAGCGCGAAGCAGGAAGCCATCGCGCCAAATGATAATCATCATCATCATCTGCACATCGTCGGTGGAACACACAGGAATGACGGACGGCGCGACGGACAATAAACAAACGGGCATCCCCCGCCTAGTTTCTAGCCATGATTGCTAGGATGGTCGCATGCACCGTGTCCTGCCTCGCGCGGATCGCGGTGCCTCGAGGCTCGCAATCGTCGCAAGGGTCCCAGACGGGCGTAACGGTTGCATCATGCTGTGATATCCAACTCTATTCAGCCCATTCAGCCCCATTCCGTGTCGTGCGTCCCGCCTTTGTTCCAGGCAGGCGCGTCCAGACCGGCGCGGGGGTAAGAAGAACGCGCATTGGCTTCCGTTGTGCGCCGGATGACACATTCGTGATGGACGAAGCCCGCACACGCTTCGAAGCAACGTCGTGGATGACACCCCCAGCTTACCGGCCATCCCAAGGCGAGGACGTGTGAGATTATAACAGCGGATATAGCAGTAACGAACGCATATAACAGGCAACTGGTACTACACACGGGGCCGAGCCCAAGGCCGCAACACAATAGTCCACTAGCGCCCCGAAAAAACCCACCCAAGACCCTAGAAAGCCCCACGCACCCGCACAACGCTCGCAGCGGCTGCGCGGGGCGGGGACCTTGGCTGTGCCGACACATCTATGGTATGCTGTGATGGTATACAGTATATGCCCCCGCCTCTCCAAACCCCCCGACGACCTGAGCAGCAGCGCTAGCGCCTCTCAGCGTATGCGTGCGTGTCCGTAATGAAACAGAGTTGATTGTAAGTGTACACAGCGGACATTAAAAGGCGATATGCAGGGACCCTTCGAACGAGCGAGGAGCGAGCTTGCTGTCCCTCGGGGCCAGACCGCAGCGACGCGGTAGCGCGACGAGGGGCCACCCTATTGGTGGGCTGAGCTGGTGGGATGGTGTGGATGTGAATGGGCCGAGAGAGGATGATGGGACGGGACGACGGATAGATAGATGCATAACGGAGGAGCACGTCTGACAGGCAGGACCATGCGGACTTGTCAGCTCTCGCGCGACGCCACCAAGAAAGAAGACGGGCTTGTACGACTCACCTCAAGAATGGATTGGCAACGCGCCTACCGATTACCAGTCGGCAACAGTGACCCAAGCCTCACGACGCTCAACGGGTTCCTGCAAAACGCAAGACGAAGGCGATTCGTGCAGGTGAGTGGATTGCTTTTCAAGGTGCGACAGGAGTGCGATGGAAGCTGACGCCTCCGGAAAGGAGGATTTCGGTTGGAAGAATGGACTCACGGGGACTGGGGACGCCTGTGCGACTGTGAAGGCGGTCGCGACGACAGCGACGATGGCGAGGATGTAGCGGAAGGAGGCCTGCATGTTTTCAGACTTTGCGGTGTGGAACGAGAGAGGGAGCGCGAGCGTAGAGTGGGACGGGCGAGGCAAAGGAACGGCGAGTGGGCGAGGGCGAGACAAGGGACGGACCAAGAGGGGAGGGAGGGCTTAAGTATAGATGGGAGGCGGCGGGCGTGGGCCTGGGAGCGGCGAGTGAATTGGATTCTCCCTCACAGAATCCGATCCCAATTTCCAGATGCATGCGCCAGATGCCACTCCCAGATGCAGCCCCCTCGTCCCGATCCCAGAGGCGGGCCTTCCGATCGTCTGCGCACGCATGCTGTCACCACGGAGGGCGCCGCCGGACGAGCCCATTCGAGACGGATTTCAAGCCCCGCCCGCCTGGGAACCTGCTGCGAACTCACCAATGTTGCAGAGAACAACATTGCTCCGCGGCCGGGCGCGGGGCAGGGCCCAGCTGGGAACTCCGGAATGGACATGGACTCTCGCAGAGGAGACCGGAGCCTCGGACTCGGATTCGCCTGCGCGGGAAAATATCGACCGTTCCAACTTTATTCGAGGCGCCCGAAGGAAATTCCAGGAATTCGCCAGAGCCCCCGCTGCGGCACACGAACAACGGCTGGACGCTGCCGGCCTGCAGTGGAGCAGTCCCAGAGCCCCCGGCCGACGCCTTGGCCCGTTCCGTGCAGCCGTGGCTAGCCGTGGAGGACCCTCTGAGGTCGTCCCTGTGCCTGATCGATGCTTCCACTGAGTCCCTCCTGCCGAGCCCTTGACGCCTGCGGCGTCCCACTCGCCCTTCCCCCGTCCACGGAAATTAATATCGAGCACACCACGCCATCTGGGCCGTCTCCGCCTCCCACTCTGCCCATCGTGCCAAGTCGCCGATCCACCATGGGTCAGCCTCCCTTTAAATTTGCGTAGGCTTTCACCAGCAGCCCTAGCGCTCCTTCATTGTCACTGTCACCCCCCGGGTGGGACTCGGACGCGTGCGCAGCGTGCCGCGACCGACAGCCGTCGCTGGCTCGCGTCGTTCCCAGCACGCTGGGCCGCGTCCTATCATCGTGCGGCGTGCCTGTTGATAATAATATTGATAGCCATGGCCTGAGACGGGAAGCGCTCCGAGCTTCGTGCGCAGGTGTTCTGCACCATGACGATTGCGTCTGCCAGTGCAGGGTAGCTACAGCCCCCGCGGCCGGCTGACCAACGCCTCTTGGGTTCGGCTGCGTCCACGGGATCCGGACGCTGGCGTTCCCGACTTCGAATTCGCTGTCGCTCCCCCTTGGACTTGCCCCGTGGGCCGTGGCCCGTGGCTGCAGCCCCTCGGACCAGTGCCGTTTTCAACGCCAGCCTATAGCACCCCGCAAGGCACGGATTGAGCACTGAATGCCTGCGCCCTGAGCAGAGCTATACTCAGAACTCTGTATTTTGGGAGGATCGGATCTTTCTCGCACCCCAAATCAGCGTCCGCAGCGCGACGATCACTGACCCCCGCCCAAACATAGGATGCATAGTACTGAGAATGCGAGCCCCTTCGATTCGGAAAACAAAGACAATATTGACGGTGTTGTACTGCAGCTGAGTATTACCGTCGCACTGCCACGGAGCGGCGCGCGCGTTCGAAAGTGTATTATTGTCTTAACGTCATTGTCATGTATACGTCCGTTGTCTGTTGATATTCCATGCCAGTATCTGCGCATGCGCGACAAACACATGTGCGCATCTGCGGGATGCATGTTTGAGTGCTGTTTGAATTCGTGATCGCCGGCGATCAAGACAGCCAGATGGGCACGCACCGCAACCAGGCTGCACAGGTATGGCCCGCATAGAGGCCATCTCGTGCAATAAGCAGTCAATTGAGCCGTGCGCGAGCCTCGACTGCCCCCAGACCCCAGCGCGTACGGCATCGATGGCCCCGAATCCGAATGGGAATCTCAGCGGCATGCGGCGGCGAGGACTCGAGAGCCAAAAATACGAGGGCGGATACGAATAGGGTAAGGGTGCAGATGACGTAGGGGTGCGAAACCACGTAAGTGACGCCGTCCGTGAATGTGTAGGTTACGGCCGTCCGCCGTTCGGGCGGTGGGCGTGTTAGCGTTCGCATGCACGCGGATGTGGCAGGCAAGAAACGCCGTGCAGGATGGCCCGAGCTAAAGCGACGGGGGCGCACTCACGCTGGGCCCGCTCGCCTGGGGGCGCTGGTCCCACCCGCGAAGTCGCTGCGATGTACAGGTGACGGGCGACGGTGGCGTGCTGTTGGGCACATGCACGCAAGCGCATATATCATCGCAGGCGAGAGGGTGAAGGGGGTGACGCACCACGACGATGTATTGGGCAACCTGCATGGAACTTGGTACTGTAGCTTCCGTGTCACCGGTTCACTGCCCGGAGGGCCACGGTGGGGGAAGCGACAATCAGTCAAGTGCTGCGATGTGGAAGGGTGAATGAAAGACCATTCGACGTGAGCTTGAGAGGTCAGAAGCTCGAATGACTGGAGAAGTACGAACCCGTCATACGCGTCGTACCCGCCCATGTGCGCACGTCTGATACGGATTCCGAAGACCGGACCCTTCGAGTGCGCCTGCTCACCCCACCCTGGCGCCTTCGGGCCTTCCTGAAGCTCGTAAGTGATGCATGCCGTGGAGTGGACCAGGGTCGACGGTTGAAAGCTGAACGTTGACCTCACGAGCCACCGCCTTCACCCGTTCAACGGACAGGGTCTGCGGAGAGAGCTCGGCGAATGCGGGTAAAAAAAGTAGAAGGTTGGGTGACGCATCTACCCGACAAGGCACCGCGGTACCGCACAGGTCAGGTCTCCAGGCAGCTGCTCCCCACCCTGGCGGATAAATCGCCCGCCTGTTCCGGCGTCACGTAAGAGATGCGCCGGGATCCGAGCGTGGAGACATGGGCGAACCGTACTCAATGGCAATGCATTTCCTGAGGACGGGGCGTTTGGTAATCGTTGGCCGACGGGGGTCGTTTGCAATTGGAGTCCGATTGGGTTGCGTTTGGGGGTGGAAAGTTGAAACGCCTGAGCATTTGCAGTTGATCGAGAACGTGCACGGTGGTCACTGACAGAGGTGGACCTGCCACCGGCCAGGCAGCACCTCGGGGCCTGGTGCGCCAGCAGTTCCTCAGTTCCTGCGCCTCCGAGGATTTTCGCGGACGTCGTGTTCCTGTGGCGGGAACCTAATAAAAATGAAAGCCCCAGCCAAGCGAGGGACGCACCTGGGGGCACACGCCTCAAAGTCAGACCGCGGATCGGACCGCCGCTCAAGCTTCCTCGTCGTCGCAGATAAGAGTTAGGCAGCGCAGGTAAAGTGTGCGAGAATATCTGGGATCAGTGGATCATGGCATGGGAGACTTTGTTCATGCCGTACAGTCGCGAGGTCCAGGTGAGGCCGCCGGCGTCTCGGCAGCGAACGGCCTCCAACGGGGCGCATCAGGGTTGAACAGGCGCCCATATCGGCGATCGGCGATCCCCTCCGGCTCATCCGAACCGCCGGGATATGCACGCATGGCCGGGTCTCGTCTCAGGCGACTAACGTCTACTAGTACTTAACGTCGACTAAGTAGCTCCGAGTCGACGTCGCTCATACTAACCACCACGGCCACAGGAAGCTAAGCGACACAACAACATGCGTTCACAGAGAGGATCGCCGCGAAAGCTGCCACAGCACAGGATGTTCCAGCCTGGCAAACGGCATATGGAGCTGATCGCCTCCGTCAGTCGGAGCAGCGGTTTAGAGAAAGACGGAGACGCGTGAGTACTTTTGTTTATGCGGCATCTCAGATTACACGGAGATACACTATAGCATATCCTCCTTCTCTCCACGGCGAGTAGTAGAGGATGCTGCGCCTACCTCTCTATCCCCGTGTCTTTCTGTTCGCCGAGAATAACATCGATATAACCTATTTTAGCTATGCAGGTTACGTGACCCCAAGATCCAGCAAGAATATCGCACATTCATTCAGGGAAAGGTATGTTCTCGGGACAGGATGTGTTCCGTCCGGCCACAGAGTGTCTGTTGGTGGCGGGCGACTGATATTGATAAAGCTCTCTTTCTGCAGGTAGACGAGTACTGGAAACGGTACCCTTTATCTCTGGATGACAGCCGTGATGAGACCGTTGCTGCCGCGCGGAATCGGAAGGAAAATGAAGAGAACCTACTGATCTTGTTCCGTAAGTTTTCTGTCCGACATCGAAAGGACGGCCAATAGACTGCCTGCTATACTTGCAGGCAAACTTCGGGAGGGATTACTGTCCACCAACCGCCGAGACGCATTTGCACTGGAAGGTGTGTTCTATCTCTAGCTTCTTCCGAGATTGATCAACTGACTGAACCGATCACAGTCTACGAGACGTCACTCTATCTTTCCGTGCTGTTCAAGTCTCCGGTGCAAACGACCTCCGCGCTCTCGCACCTCTTCCCCGATCTTTACATCTCCATTGCATCGCAAAAGGCCGCACCGCCATCGGATTCGAACACGCCAAATGTCGCAACAGCATCCACCACCATACGACCAACGCCACCGCCAGCCGCACCTCCCCGACCTCGACACCCTCTCCCCATCGCAACGGCAGCCCCGGAGTCCCCGGCGCGGTCACTCGCGGGCTCAGCACTCGCCACCACTGTCATCCTGCTCCTCCACCACCTCGCCACGGCATACCCCTCGCAAACCGCGTTCTACACCCAACTCCGCCAACTGCACCCAGCACTCCAGGCCGTCCTCGGCGCGCCAGCCTCAACACTAGTCTCACAAGAGCCTGCTTCCTTCTCCGAGGCCGAGGCCGTCGCATCGGAATCACGCGCGTCCGTCTCCCCATCCAAGAAGCCCACACCCAAACCTAAACAGACGTCGCCACCTGAGCCCGCGCCGCACCCCTCCCGTGCTGGGACCGAGGCCAGGACAAGGACAGGACGAGCACAGGGAAACTCGCCTTCGAGCTCGGGCTCGGCGGCTGCCTCTGCTGCACGCGAGCCGCCCGCCGCACCATCGCCGCCATCGGACGCGAGGGGCCGGCATGTAGCCTTCGATTTAGAATTGGACAACGGGGCCACGCGTGTATCGCGTCCACCGTCGCAAATTCAGTCGTCCCCGTTTCCCGGCTCTGAGTCTGGTTCGGCGCGCGAGTGGCTTCGCGAGCTCGCGCGGTGCCTCGGCGCACGGAACTACGCGCGCCTCGAGGCCCTCACGCGCCGGGAGGTCTTCGCAGCGTTCGTGCACCCCCCGGGGCGTCCTCTTTCTCCTCCTTCTCGGCAGGAGGGTGACGCGCATCCAGCGGCGAAGGCTATCGCGCCGATCGACGCTAGCGGACAGCCTCGGACGGTGCAGAGATGGGACCATAATGGTACGGGAGATGGCCGCGACCTTGCGTTGGAGGCTATCGCGGTGCTAGTCGAAACGCTGCTCGAGAAGGCGCGGGGCACGACGTGGAGGGTGCTCCGGACGGCGTATCGCGAGGTATCGCTCGGCGCGACGCTGAGTGGCAGTACTCCTACTAGTACCAGTGCGCCTGCCTGTGCGCATAATGACCACGAACGCGGCACGCCGAGCACCACTGGGGATTGGCTGGCGCGGTCGCTTGTGCTGCATGCTACGCTCACTCCGCGTACGGCAGGGCCTGGTGCTGACAGTAGCTTGGACGGGGCTGGCGCGAGGCATCGGCGACTAGAAGCATGGCTGGAGGAGAGGTGTGGTAAGGGTGAGGCGCGGCGGAAGGAGGGCGAGGGAATGGAGGGACGGTGGATCTTCGTGAAGGCGTGACGATCCGGGCACAGAAGACAGCGGACCAGAGATGCGGCGGATGGCACCGTTGTCGCTCGTCCGGTTGGAGGAATTGGCTGTCCTGCGATGGGCGAAGGGGTGCCTGGGAGAAGCAGGGGAATTAATTGCATGCTCAGAGTTCAGTAGAGTCGCGATATCAATAAGTTACAAGGAAGGCGTTATACAGCAATAGCAGAAGCAAGGCTTCCCGGGAGAAGAGAAGGCGACGTCCGTATGATTCCTGATCACTCCGCCGCCCGTTTGGTAAGGCTGAACCGGTCGACGACGATTTGGACGATGTCCCTCCATTCAGTCATGGCTCCCATCCCTTGACGTCCAAATGCTGGTCAGTGAATGGCACAAGATTGAGGGGAAGCTGCCCCGCTACACCCACCGATGTCACCACAGGCTAGCTTCTTGCCGATGGGTCCGACGACGTTGTAACCAATCACCTCGCGCACGGTGCGTAGATGCTGTTGGGTAAGGGGGTGCTCGTACATCAATGTGTTCATAGCGGGAAAGACATAGGTAGGTGTGGTTGGCGCGAGAGCCCGCAGGAGGGATGTCTGCGGTGTCCTGTGGCGTTAGAGAGGATGCATCTTCGTTCCCCGTGCATGCTCACCGCGAGGTTGTCGCACAGCCCGTTGGCTATCTTGGACAGGGAATTTGCGGAGCACGGGGCGATGAGGACTATGTCCGCCCACCGCCGCAACTCGATATGTAGAATAGGGTCCCCGATCTTGTAGTCGCCCTAGATTAAATCAAGGATGCGTAGAGGTGAAGAGGTGGTGTGCTCTCCTACATATGGTCCCCATTCGTCTCTATCCCGCCAGACTCTGACACCAGCATCCTCGATTTCTTCCTGGCTATAGAGGGACAACGATGCTTCCGTGGCCACAACCTCGATTTTGACGTTCTCAAACTGAGTAGAAAGTCAGTACACATGACGGCATAACCACCCTGCACTGCACTGACGCACCGTGAGCAACTCGGCCACAATGAGAGGCGCCTTGATCGAGGCGACACTCCCGGTGGTTATGAGCATCACATGGGTGAATCCTGCTGTCCGTTCGTCTTCTGCAACGAATCTCCTCGCCATGGTCTTCGCGGTATATGTACAAGGTGCCTCTAGCCACTAATTCCTTCCGGCGGTGTTGCTGAGGTAAGAGAGAAGAGGCGTGTTCGAGGTTAGGGGCTCGTATGGGGCGCGGTGGCAGTGCTGATATTTCCACACGTGCCAGACTGATTTCAGATTTGGATCGAACTATCGCACTCGTCCGACCACATCTGCGGCCACAAACGGGTTTTTCTTCTCTGTCTACGACCGCCACTCTCCACCACACGATCCTTGACGACCCTTCGATACCATGTCTGTATTCTCTCTTCTTGGCCAGGGCCTGAAACTCGATACCCGGGCAGACATTGAGCCCCACCTCGCCAAGGCAGACCCAACTATCATCGAGGAGATCCATCTCGGGGGAAACACCATTGGTGTCGAGGCTGCCCAAGCTCTCGCAGAGTTCCTGGCAAAGACGGAGAAGCTCAGGGTACGTAACCCCCCGATCTCATCCTTTCCATTCTCTAACTTTTTACCACTCCATCCTAATTGACATCGCCGCCACCCTCCCGCGATCGCAACCACTGCACATATACCTTACCCTTACCCTCATGCGTCCCGGGCCCACATCCCCATATTCCAGATCGCGAACTTCGCCGACATCTTCACCGGCCGCCTCATCACCGAGATCCCGCCCGCGCTCTCCGCGATCTGCGACGCGCTCATCGGCAAGCCCACGCTCGTCGAGATCGACCTCTCGGACAACGCCTTCGGCGGGCGCTCCGTCGACCCCCTCGTCCCCTTCCTCTCCTCCGCCTGCACCCTCCGCGTCCTCAAGCTCAACAACAACGGCCTTGGCCCCGCCGGCGGCTCCGTCATCGCCGATGCCCTCGCCCGCCTCGCCGACTCCCTCCCCAAGCACGCAGACCCACCCGTCAAGTCCCAGCTCCGCACCATCATCTGCGGTAGGAACCGTCTCGAGGACGGCTCCGCGGAGGCGTGGGCCGCCGCGCTTGCCGCGCACGGGACCCTCGAGGAGGTGCGCATGCCCCAGAACGGCATCCGCATGGCGGGCATCGCCGCGCTCGCGAAGGGCCTCGCGGCCAACCCCGCCCTGCGCCATCTAGACCTCCAGGACAACACCTTCGCGGCGGAGGGCGGCGCGGCGTTCGCGCGTGAGCTCTCGGGGGGCGCGTGGCCAGCGCTGAGGGTGCTCAACCTGTCGGACTGCGTCATCGGGGAGGAGGGCGAGGTGTCCCCCGTGGTGGAGGCGCTCGCGAAGGGGCTGCACACCAAGCTGGAGACGCTGCAGCTCCAGAACGATAACCTCGAGGCGGCGGAGTTCGCGCTGCTCGCGGGCGTGGTGGCCAAACTTCCGGCGCTCAAGCGCGTAGAGGCTCAGTGGAACGAGGTTGACGAAGATGATGAGAGCGTTGCGGCGCTTCTGACTGCTCTTAAGAAGCAGGGTGGGAAGCTCATTATGAATGACGAGGAGGAGGAGGAAGAGGAGGAAGAAGAGAAAGAGGAGGAGGAGGAGGAGAAAGAAGAAAAGCTCGCTGCTCCCCCGACAGCGGAGGTCGTCGTGGAGAAGGCGAAGGCCACGGCCGACGGCGCGGCGGACGCACTAGCGGCGATGCTTGAAAGGGTTTCCATTCGGTGACAGAGGTGTCGTGCCATTCGGCTTTGACTGTAGAAGGCTAGAATCGAGGGAGTTTTGAGCTTTGTATCCTACCATCTTGCATCCGTCCTGCACCATCCCACACATACGTACAGTTTTGGGGGCCACGAGGGGAGTTGTTGTATTCTTGACGCATATCATATCCAGCGACGACGACATGTATACCAATCCATCTTTGCTATCTAGGGTGTATCTTCTACTGCTACCGCTTCAACGTCCATGTGAGATGCCGTATAAAGTCCGAGAGTAGAAGGTAGAGGTATAATGGGGTCGTAATTAGACATCAGCTCGCGCGATCTCCTCGGGAGACTTGCGGCGCGCAAATATGTGTACATGGGCGAGGCCTGGGACGCTTTGCAGCCTCTGCTTACAGTGTTAGGGTGCTTTGTCTGCGTAAGAAAAGACGCATATACTCACGGGTGGATTCAAGAACCACGCCGTTTCCCACTCGCGCTCGATCCACCTGCGCGTGATGAACGTCTCGATCTCCTTGCCATACTCCTTCACCTGGCGTTCCTCCTCGTCCGTACCACGCGGAGACGTGATGAGCTTGTCCATCGTAACGCCCCAATCCGCGAGCGCCGGCAGAGTTTCGGGCAGGAGACTCGGAGAAGGGGGCGGGGAGCCCATGCCCGTAAAACCCCAAATGCCATCCTGGAGCAGGCGCGCTGAGAGTTTGGACTCAAGCGGCGAGGGGAGATCAGGAGGGATGAACGGCACGCGGGACCAGATGAGGGCGTGCTCGATCTCTGGGGGCACTGTTTCGCCATGTATGTGGTGAGCGGCAGAACGAAGTCGGAAACGCACCTGCTCGGGACCCACCTGAGTACGGCCAGTCGTTCATGGCAATGTAGTAGAACTCCTTGGGCATGTCCGCGTGGAAGAACGGGGGCGCGTCGAAAGGCATGAGCGGGACTTCGCTAATGGTGCGGGTCTTGCTCTCGGACTCGGAGAGGGGAGGATCAAGGGACGATCGGAGGAGGGAGATCGTGTCGGGCTGCCCCCATTGCAGTCTGTATGTGAGCAGGTAGTTGACTGGAAGGGAGGAAGTTGCGTTTGAGGCATGATTCCTACTGGTGTACCAGGCAGAGGTACACACCAATGGACCCGAACTCCTGCTTGATCCCTACCGCCCACTCGTCATATCGCCGCTGAAGTTTCTTGCTCCTCTTCAAAAGGCCCAGATCTCTGAGAAACAACGAATTACAGTTAGTTCTAGCTATCCCGTCGTGTCCGAGAGCTGTCCACGTACCCTGAGTTGACAAAGACCTTCATCTGGTGCCAGGTGAAGTTTGCAGGGTAATGAACGAGTAGCTCCTCCCGTGTCGGCAACCCTGTGCCTAACGGAACAGTCTCTGACGACAGCTCGACAGGCTTGGTATCGATCGCCATGTTGGTGTGTTGGGTGCAGGTCGCAGACGGCCGAGAACAGAGCAGCGAGTGGGAAGGAAGAAAGGAGGGAAGATCAGGGCGGCGTCCAAGCCCTCGATGAAGCAATAGAACCAGTGGAGTACTAGTGCGCAAGTAGACATCCAGAGTCTGAGACAAAGGTAGCAGCGACGATCGTATCACAGAAAGTACAGTACAAGAGCTCCCATAAGTCTAGATTCTGCTATTGAACGAAAGCGAGCCACTTCAAGATGACGGTAAGAAATCAAGCGGAACGTCAATTTGCATATAGAACGTGGATGGTTGTCAGTCAACCTGTGAGACATGTGAAGCTTTGAAGTGCCAAGTAACTTGCTGTGACTTTCTCCCGACTTCAAAGGACCGCCGTTTGACCGGAAACACAACCACGTCGCACATTGACTGAGGATGAGGATGAGGCGTAGATTTATTGAGGTCAAGTTAATAAGTAGATCGCCGTTGTAACTTGTCAGCTCAAGGTACTGTTGTTTGGCTTGAGCCGATCACCCGCAATGTGGTATGTAGATCATCCTCGTCGAGAAAGCCTGTGTCCTTACAGAGCAAGACAACGTAGAAAATCGGTATAGTCATCCTCTGAAGGATATGACGCACATCATCCCGGCTGCAAATGAAAGGCGAGATCTTCAGGCATAGTCTAGGGCCTGAGGGTTGCAGCTTGGGAGAGGCGGAAGATTCTCGAGAAGCAAGGTCTCCGCTTCATCTACCTATGTGTAGTAGTTCAGCACCGAACTCGCGCAGGAGATATCAAAAGTCGCCTTTGGTACGAGGCCGCTCTATCCCACCTACCTTGGAAACATGCAAGCCCGACAGGTTTCTGGAACACGTCTCGCCTCCACCGGGTGCAGAGGCCCTTGAAGACAGCAATGCCGGTCTCTCCGATGACGGCGGTTTGCAATCACGAATCCCAGGGGTCAATCTTGTCTTATAGTTTGATGTGGAATAGTCAATGAATGCGTCTCCGAAGGCCGTGGTAAGGCCGTTGAGCTCCGGGTCGTAAGAGTGGTCGCGCCGGGATGGATCCGACAGCCCCGGACGATGTCCAGAAGGTGCTTTGCAAGTTGCGCATTGGCCCAGGAAGAACTGAAGAAGTTTGCTTGGTCAGTGAATCGATGACCAATACTACACACAGGCTTTTCGTCAGTCGACGCGCCATCATTTTTTCCATTTCCTCCAATAGACCGGTGGGCTAGACTCGGTGCGACCAGCGACGTGCTCCGGTGTGCATACTGTACCCGTTCAAGGGATGTTCTGCCGTGAAGAACTTCCGAGTGTCATTGCAACCGTGTCAGGAACATGGTTCTTGAATGGGGTGCAGTACCAACCACACACAACCACACTGGTCCATCCCAGGATCCTGATTCGCGCATAATGTTAACGAATTATCAGGAGGGTGACGAGAAAGGAAAGTCACATTTGGAGGAGAAGTTGTCCTGACTCCTCAGCACATGCGTCGGGAATTCTATAGGTGTCTGTCGTTAGCACCCGCTTTCAAAGTGGTGGTAACCATGTGTCAAATACCAGTAGTATTGAACGAGGAATGGAAGACCCTTGGCGCTCTTCTCGCTCGGCATGCTGCGAGTGGTAGGAGTAGCCTCGGCGGGGGCACAGGGTTGGTTGTTCAGTTCTGAAACGGTTGGTAGACATGCGCAGCGGCCTTCCTCCGGCGGGGCTTGTTAAGCATGTGGATGTCAGAACCTATTCTATGCTCCCGGGAATGTGTTGTCTGCATATTTAGATGATTCAGAATCAGATATTATTGTCGGGAAAGACAGGTGCGCGTGCGAACCTCAAGGATGGCGTCGTAATGCCGGTGCTATGTTGAGAACAAGACCGAGCGGCGGGTATAGTGTCCTGCGCCGCCGCCTTCAGTACGTCAGCCTGTGCGACACCGTCTTAATGAACGCAGGCTGGAGATGCTTTGAATCTAGAAACGGGAGGCTAGCTCTTCCGAGATGCCTTCGACATAGTGCGGGGAGAAAAGAAGTCGAGTGGAGGCGACACAGATAGCGGAGGAGCCAACTGGACCACGCACCTCCCACTTCACCAGAACCTTGCGGTCTACTCGGCCGGGAGATGCACTTGCTGGAACTCGAGAGACCTATTGAAAAAAATATTAGCCTGATACTCACGTTCAAGCAAGGTGTTCGCAACTCACACTACGAAAGGGTAGCACTAACAAATTTCTCTCTCAAACACGCTTACCGGAACAAGTTATGTCGCTCTGTCATGCTGTAAACAGCCATATCCTTTATTCATCCTTGATGCCTCGAAAGGAGGTGTGGTGTGTAAACACACGCTACCGGGAGAAGGAAGACGATCCCAACTCTGACACGAACTCTGGCAATAACAATAGACTTCCCTAATGAGCAATAACATACCATACATGTACCGTGCAGCGATCAGCGAATATATTCTACGCAGTCAAGAAGACCCTACACGTGCGTATGACAAGAAGACATCAATATAACCACAAAGACGACCGTAACGTGAGCACATACAACTCAGAGCCCAACAACATCCACCTGATCCCCATCCTCGAGCTCCGCCTCTCCAATCTCAGTTTCCACACCCATCCTATCTCCGTCGACACTCAACGCGGGCACCTTCGCCGCCGCCGCCTTCCCCCGTCCACGACCTTTGGGAGGGGCACCGCCCTCAGGGTATTCGGCGTCCAGTCCAGCCTTCTTCAGGAAGGCCCGAACAATAGCGCCACACTTCGTCGTAGGCCGGACGGTCAATGTGATATCCTTCTCCGTGCGTTCTGAACGAACTATGAGTTTGAAGGTTTGAGAATCGTCTCCTTGGTCTTGCGAAGGAGGAGTCGATCCACGAGATTCGAACTCTGACTCCATGATGGTGACGGACGGAGAACGCGCGCGAGAGTGTTGATTTGGGTCGCTAGGTCCTGGTGGAAGGGACATGGACCGGGCACGCTTATTCTCCTGAAGGTACTGGTATGTGATCTTGTCGTATGCCTCTGTGAGACAAGCGGGTTCAGGAGACGAAACGGGGAAGAGAAATGCAGCAGAAGACCGACCGAATGTCGCCGTCGCCCAAATTTTGACGCTGTGTGGGCTAGATGAGGGGAATACGCGCTTCGAATCATAGCAAATGATCAGGTGTTCGACCCGAACACAAGCAAGGTCTGCGACCTCCTCAAAAAGGCCGTGGAAGTTGTCGTGCTGTGCATCAAAGGCATATATGAGATTGCGGACCCAACGCGAGTGAATGTGCATACCCTCTTCTGCACAATGCCCCATGTCTCCTCCCTGCCTTCAGGATTCAAGGGATGGGGTTTCCACAATACCTTGATTTGAACTTGTTCCGGCCCGCCTTGGTCATCTCCAGGTGTTCCACCGCGCATCTCGGCTTCCTTATGGATCCGTCGTGCAATGGATGCAAGTTCTGGGTCTAAAACAATCGTATCCATAGAGTCGTCCATACCCTCTGTAGGAGAAGGAGCTCTAGGTTGGATACCAACTAGCCGCCTGAGAAGCATTGAGCATGCAGATACAAATTATACATGGAACAATAAAAACGTACTGAACGGCCTGCCTTGCGCGCAGTTTAGTGAGCTGATCTAGTACAGGCGGAGGTGTGAGGGAACGGCTCCGAGTTTCGGGAACTGGGGAGGAATCTTCATCTCCATTAGCTGCAGGTCTCTTCTTTATTCGCGTAAGGACAATATCATCGTCTGAGTCCGAAGAAATGCTGAAGGTTATGGTTAGCATATGCGGATATGGACGTGACCGATCCTAGGACGCGCACGTATATGCGTCCTGGATATTCGCAACAAAATAGCTCCGACCACCAGGAAAATACACTCACATAATCTCATTGGGAAGTTTCTTCGTCCAGTCTGGGAGCGTGTCGTTCTTCCGCTGCGGGTGCTTCTTCTTCCGTGCACGAGCTTTCGGGGAAGACCCGCCCTCAGAGCCCGAGTAGTCTGAGCTCCCAGATTTGCGCTTCTTGACCACTTTCTTCTCTACAATGCGCGCGACCACGGGTTATGTCACGGACAGTCGAATTGTGATACGCGAGAGACGTACCTTCCGTTGCCTTGCTTAGCTCCTTCCACGCTTGGGCACTGCGGGAGCGATTACGAAAGAAGAGCTCATCCTCGTCCCGAACACTGAGCGCTGGTTGCGTAGAGGGGGCGGTGGATGAAGGGCCGGGCGACGAGGAGGGGGGGACGTCTGCGGCGGTGGCTGGCGCGCGTGCGCGAGGTCGCGGTCGTGGCTTTGGACGCGTCGAGGACATCGCGGTAAAAAGGCAAAGTCCGGGCGTGGGAATCTCTTGACTTTCGCGGCGTTTTGTTCCTTCACGTGATCGGGCGTCTGTTTTAGCGCTTCGCTCGTTGGAGCACTGAAACGGGACTCGACCTCGCGGCGTCCCTCGGCGATACCTCTGCTTTCCGGTGGTCTTCAACTCCTGCTCCCTGCTTTCTGTCCTTGTTTGATTGCTGTTCGGCTCCTCTTGGCTCGTAATCTTCTTGATAGCATGGCAGATTCGCCAGTTATGTTCAAGCGGAACAAGCCAAAGCATTCCCAAAGAGCGCGCATATCTACCCCAGATCCGGATGCCCCACCTGCGCATGAAGAGAAGGGGGGAGAGGAAGCGGAGGAGTCACCAATAGCAATTGCTGCAAAGCTCAAGAAGAAGACGAAAACGCGTACGAAGCCGAAGACCACCCTCAGCTTCGGTGGAGAGGAAGAGGTAAGACGTCGACACGCTCTGTTTCGGTAGCTTCTGACGGGTGCGCGCGTACGCAGGATGAAGGGGAGGCGTTCAAGCTTAAGAAGGGTGTCTTGAGCAAAAAGTTGACGTTGTCGAAGAGCGCAGGGTACGCGGAAATTCCTCGAGCGGCGGGTGGATCTTCGTGCTCGGACTTCCATGTACACTGTACCTCACTACCTCACAACGAAATATATACTACCCTTCTTCTGTCCGACGGTAGTGTTTGCGTACATGGAAGTCCGAGGCATGAAGATCTACTCCGACCGCATATAGCTTGCTTTCGAGTACTGACCCTGACCACAGTGTCGCGCCGACTGAACTAGATATCCCGCAACTATCCACTGGGCCCACATATGATGCTGCCCACCTGTCCCAACTCAAGGCTAGCACGCCATCCGCTCGGCCTCCTCAACCTACAGACTCGTATGATGCGGATGTCTCCATGGATGTCGACTCGCCTGCACAGCTCTCGGCCCTGAGTGCAATTGCAGACGACCAAGGGGAGACAGCCATCCCGTCCGCCTCCTCAATCCTCGCTGCGAAGCAGAAGCGTGAACGAATTCGCTCAAACAAGGGTGGCGACGACTACATTTCACTTTCGCTTTCAAAACGGGATGACTTCTCTCAAGGACCGCATCCAGAGAGTCGGCTTATGAGGGAAGACGATGAGCTTGGTGATGCTGCCGATGGTAAGTCGAGTGTTAGAGCACGTAAGCGGGGAAACAGGCTGATTCCTCACCCATTAGAATTTGCGGAGTACACGAGTGCGCAAGAGCGAGTTGCACTGGGCAAGAAGTCGAGGAAGCAAGAGGCTCAAAAACGCCGAGCAGAAATGAACGAGATGATAGTGGATGCGTGAGTTTTCTGGTTGCCCACCAACAAACCCCCTATGAACCACTTTGTGTAGGGAGGAAGAAGATGAGGAAACAAAGGAATGGGAACAAGAGCAGCTGCGCCGTGGTGGGCTGCGCGAAGAGTCGGTCGAGCCTGCTGCCAAACCTATGTACAAAGCTGCCCCAAGTACTTTTTTACCCATCGAATACCACACCCACAGGCACTCACTTTCTCTAACAGTACCTCCCGTCACCCCGATACCTACCATGGGTGCGGCCATCGCCCGACTAACACAGTCGATGAGCGAGTTAACGACATCGCATGCGCAACACTCCGCCTCCCTGTCCAAACTCGGCGAAGAGCAGCGCCTCCTCGAGCAGCGAGAGACAGAAATGCGTGACATGATCGCGAAAGCCGAGGAGAAACGCAGCTGGTTCTCCGCCTTCCGAGAGTGGATGGAGAGCGTCGCCACGTTCCTCGACGAGAAGGTGCGCCCGACCCCTCTACCCCTCTACCCCTTTGCCCGTTTCCCCCTTCTAACCTAATTCTTATCATGGGGACACAGTATCCACCGCTAGAGAAACTGGAAGAAGAGCACATCTCGCTCATGAAAGAACGCGCAGAGATGATCGCCCAACGGCGGCGCGCAGAGGACACCGACGACCTCGCGCTCTTTCTCGGCACCCCTCCCTCCCTCCAGCCTCAAGCCGAAGAGGTCGACGACCTCGGTCGCACCATTCCATCTGCGAACTCCCCTGCCGCCCGCGCCAACCGCGCCTCTGCCCGTGACGCCCGACGTGTCCGCCGGCGCGCAGCGAACCAACAGCGCAAGGCTGAAGAGGAGCAGGGCTACTCGACGGACGCGTCCCTGCCTCCCGGCGACGCGGATGACTACCGCACCGCGATGGGGCGCCTCCTGGCGGACGCGAAGGACATCATGGCAGACGTGAAGGCGGAGGAATTCAAGGACCCGAGCGTCGGGCTGGCGAAGTGGTTCGGGGAGTGGCGCACGAAGTTCGCGGACATCTACACGGGCGCGTGGGGCGGGCTCGGGATGGTCGGCGCGTGGGAGTTCTGGGTGCGGCTCGAGGTGCTGGGGTGGAACCCGCTCGAGGTGCGTATATGCGTGCGGCTGTTGCTCGACGAAGGGAGCTGACAACGATGTGGGGTGGAGTAGCGCCCGAGGAGCCTTGACTCGTTCGGATGGTACGGGTCGCTGTACCAGTACTCGCGGCCCGCCGAGGACGATGAGGAGGACGAGCCTGAGTTAGGCCCCGACGGCGACCTCGTCTCGGCGATGATCACCACGGCGCTCATCCCCCGGCTCTGCCGTATCATCGAGGGTGGCGGGCTCGATCCGTACTCGGCGAAGGACATCCGCCGGCTGGTAGACCTGGCAGAGGAGATTGAGGTGTCAGTCGACAAGCAGAACCAAAAGTTCGAGGTGGGCCTTTTCCATCGCCTTTGTAGTAGAATCAGAGGATTGACGCGGCAACTGTAGCTGTTCTTGAAGTCTGTCTACACTGTGTTCGACGCAGCAGTCACGGAGACCGAGATGGCGCTCACGCCCTTCCTCGAACTCAACCAGCCTCGGTTCGACCCGCAAGCTATCCCCGCCCGCAGACGCTTCCTAACACGGCGACACAAGCTCCTGCGCAACATCCTGCAGTGGAGAAAATATGCCGGCGACCGGTACGGGCTTGGCAACCTCGCGACGCGATTAGTGGCGTCCAGCATGCTCCCGGTCGCGGAAAGTGGATGGGAGGTTGGCGGCGAAGACATCATGCGCAAGGTATGCCCCAACCGTCCTTGGTTCTGTTCTTTTCCTGAACATGGAATGCCTCCCCAGGTCGCACAAGCACTCCCGGCTGAACTCGTTCCCCCTTCGCTGAAATCCTTGCGCATATGATGAAGTATAACGAACTGCCATGATTTAGTCTCTACATATTGGAACTTGGAGACCAGCTGTATCCAGAGGCAACCCGCGTAGTGTGTCTGGGTTGCTCCACTCATTAATATGAACACGTAGTAGAATACAGTAGTGCCGGTTCCGGTACACAATCGTTCATCTTCGAGCTCAAGCCCCATCTACCTCGGAGGCTTCCACGATCACGACCTGCGTGTCCGCGAATTTCTCCTTCTCTTTCCCCTTCGAGACTGCCGAGTCGACCATATCACACGGCGTGACGGCCTCATGTTCGTCCTCCGTCTCGCCTTCCTCCTGAGCCATGTCCGAGGAAGCGGCGTCGACGACGACACGCAAAAACTGGGACCGTGATGGGTCCATGTCTCCCGTTGGTTGATCGAGCCCATGCTGTACCCCCGAAGGTTCATTAGGGTCTCCTGTCAATCCATGATGCATAAGTTGTCCTTCCCGACCGGCATTGGCAGACGGCAAGCGACAAAACGTACCTAACTTAGGTACCGTGGAGGATGGGATAAACGTGTTTGCAGACGGACCCTCAACCTTGGCAGTGTTGCCTTGAGTGATCTTCGACAAGTGGATCAAATCAGAGAAATGCATCTGGTAAGCCACAGGGTAGCCGGAGTAACCAAGGACAGACGGGAACACAGGCATAGAGGCGGATGGCAGTGTCGCCGAAGACAGGGCCTGAGGGGCACCTCGACCTTCAATCGTGCCCGAAGGTCTTGTGAGGCCAGCCATATACATTGCGCCGTCGAGGTGAGGCGTTTCCGGAGGGGCCGTCGGAGGAGTGTCCACCAGTCTTTCGTGGAAGAGGCGATAGAGATAAGCCGAACCGGCCGTAAGGCAGTCAGGTACGTTTTGCGAAGGGGTTTTCGACGTAGGAAAGGCCGTAGCGGATGTGCGAGAAGAGATGTACGAGCCGCCTGGGCCAGAGGGGACGGTGGTTACGCTACTGACCAAGAGCTCTGCTTCACGAATGTTGCGAGGATATGCCGTCCGGTATGCACTCCACTGTGCAACATTGGAGCGGAAGTCTGGCGAGGAGTGATCGGTTGCCTCGGAACGGAAAGGTACCATGAAAGACGCTCCGGGATCAGTGGTATGAATTGGACTTAAGTGGGCCTGGGGATTCAGAGGGTCGGTTTGATAGCCGCGGGAAAGAGGGGTTTTGTTCCAGTCGTAGCCAGCAGCAGAGGAAGATGACGAGATGAGGCCACTGTGACCCGTAGCCACCATGGTAGAGCCCGTTGAAGATTGCCCAGAGCGTTGGCGAGATTTTGAACCAGTCTCGAAGCCCTCCAGCGCGACGAAAGTGAACTTCTGCATAGTAGCTCCCGTGTTGGAAAGGTCCTGACCAGGAGCTGGCTGCGGTAGAATTGGAGTGAACGAACCGTCTGGGGAGGCGCCTCGAGACACCTGCGAAGACGGGGTGGTTTCGCCGGTTGATGAGCCGGTATGCTTCTTGCCCTTCTTCGCCTTGTTTCTGCTGCTGTTGACTTGTCGCCTGATCCACTGGCGGATCCACTTGCCGTCCCTGCAACATCGACGACGATCCACAATTCCAGCAGCGATATCGTGATCTCGTTCAGGACTTCGGACCGAACGAAGTGATGATGAAGACGTACAGCCCAGTCTCAGCAGCAACCGCCTCTATGTCCTTCGCCGTGACGTCCGGGCCAGCTCGTTCGAGGAACTGCTTGAGAGCATATACCTGGTCCGTGTTGGCGACGACTCTGCCGGTAGCGGCGCCCGAGCGAGGAGCAGGACCTGCAGTTCGCGCGCGCGAATGCGAATGGGGAGCTGCCGCCGACCAACCACGTACGTTGGCTGCTGTAGCGGACCGCGTGCGTCCCAGTGAGAGAGCGTCTTCCATGTACCTTGAAGCGGTGAGCGGGAGCCAGCAGTACTGTGGCAAGGAGGAGGCTAGCGGCGGTCCAGGGCAAGTTATGTAGATCGGCTAGATAGCGGAGAAGTGTCACGGTACTCTCACTGTTCGGCTCATCTTTCTTGAGCTTCAACCACTGGCATGAGCTAGGGTTGTCTGTGCTGGCCGGTGTTTTACGATCCTTTCTTCTGACTCTACGCATATAATTCGCATGCTCTATCTTACGCGTGCGAGGCTCGTCTTCGACTTGTCGCCAGTCCCAGTCTCACTGTCTCTCAGCCGTCCCCGCTCCGGATCTTCCGAGCTACGTTCATTTCACGTTTCGTTCTCAAGATCCATCGCCCGCCCAACTCGCCGGCCATCTTGCCGCCCATTCTCTATCACAGCGCCCCGTCGTGACGACCTTTTTGAGAACACGTCAGGGCGATGGATGTAAGCATCCTAATGTTATGTGGTGTCTTTTTCCCGTAGTTGATTGTAATTTAACATGTTCAGCTTCAACGACGCCCTTCGCCACGCAGAGCGCAGACGCGTCTTCAACGTCGATGGGCTACGTCGACTGGCAGCAGAGTCCGTCGACCGAAGTCCTGACGACATCGTCGACCTGAAAAAACTCGCAGAGGGCGGGTTTAACCGCACCTTCCTCATCACCATGCGCTGCGGCTTCCAAATGGTGGCCCGCATCCCGTACCCGGTCACAGTTCCCAAGTACTTCGCTGTCGCGAGCGAAGTGGCTACTATGGCCTTCCTCCGTTCCGTTGGGCTGCCTGTACCCGAGATATACGGATATTCGCCCACGACGGACAACGCAGTGGGGACGGAGTATGTTTTCATGGAATTTGTACAAGGCACCAACTTGAGCGACATATGGTTTGACCTAGGGGAAGCGGACATCATTTCCATCACACGTCAACTCGCTGAACTTGAGTCGCAAATGATGCAGGTTGCTTTCCCGGCTGGCGGAAGCCTTTACTACACCAAAGACTTGGAAAACTCGAAGGTGGCTGGAAGACCGGGCATCACGCTGCCAGAGGACCCGCGTTTCAGCGTCGGTGCAGATACACGTCTGCCTCTATGGTTCGGTAGGAGATCACTGCTCGACGTAGATCGAGGACCATGTAGGCCGCTCTCCACACTTTCTAAGTATGCCCTTGAACTAACTGATACCTATAGACGAAACTGCCGAAGCAGCCCTTGTAAGCGGTGCCCATAAGGAACTGGCGTATCTGCAGCGATTTGGTCGGCCGCTATGGCCGTTCCAGCGCACACGGAGGGAATATTACCAGTACAAGGAACAATCGCCGTTGGACCACGTCGAGAACCTGAACCGCTTCCTCAGCATCGCGCCGCGAATCGTCCCCAGGGATCCCGCCCCCAGCAGTAATCATTTCTGCATCCGCCACCCCGACCTCCAGCCGAGCAACATCATCGTCTCCGGCTCGCCCGATTCCAACAGCTTGCGCATCGTCAGCCTGATCGACTGGCAGCACGCCTCGATCCTGCCCCCGTTCCTCCACGCCGGCATCCCACAGCGGCTGCAGAACTACGGCGACGTCGTCTCGGAATTCATGGCGCGCCCCTCGCTCCCGGAGAACCTGGACGACCTCAACGACAACCAGCAAGGCTGGGAGAGGGAGCTCCACCGCCGCCGCCTCGTCCACTACCACTACGTCAAGAACACGGAGGCGCACAACGCGCCGCACCACGCGGCGCTGACGGACCCCATCGGCGTGCTCCGCCGCCGCCTGTTCACGCACGCCAGCGACCCGTGGGGGGGCGAGACCCTCGCGCTCAAAGTCGACTTGATACAAGCCACGGAGGACTGGGAGGCGCTCACGGGGGCGGGGGCGGGGCCGGGAGACCCTCCTTGTCCTATCGCGTTCGACGCGGAGGACGTCCGCGCGACGATGAAGCTGGACGCGGAACAGCGAGGGACGGACGAGACGTTCGAGGCGTGCCAGAACGTGATCGGCTGCGCGGAGGACGGCTGGGTGCCCGCCGCGCACTACGAGGCGGCCATGCAACGCGGCAGGGAGTTCAAGAAGAGTGTATTAATGGTGGCTGCGGAGGAATCGGAGGAGGTATGCGCCCGGGCCGCGGCGCACTGGCCCTTCGACGACATGGATGAAGAGGAGTACATGTAACTTACGCATTAACTTGCGTATTTCGAGGTCTTCGAGCTGTCTCTTCATGTTACATACAATTTAGTACTTACAGTCAGCCGTAATAAAATCCTCCACTCTTGATCTACCGTGTTTCCCGTCCCGTTCTCCGTAGGGAAGAAGTATGCGGATGTCCTCGCCGATGTCCCGTTGACTTCGACTGATTTTGAATTTGAAGGCGCATGTACGAAGAAGAGATGTGCATGTGAACAGCCACCGATCACTTCGAGTCCGGCTCTTCTCATACCTGTGGTTGCATCTTCTAGTCATGTTGTACCCCTTCCCCTCGGAGGAGCGATCGATACGACAAGGCTGAAGAGTTATACTTAGGACCAAACAGTAGTGGGAAGTTTCGGAGGCCGGCTGTATTAAAAAGAAGTTACAAAAATACAAAAAAATGCGAACGTGTATATCAAATGTTCGCAACGCCCCACTCACAGTACTGCTGGGGCTGAACAGAAGTCTACTGATACATACAGATACAACGGTAAGTGACAAGTAACAAAGCAAACAAAACAACAAATCGACAGCGATAGTGTGAGTGTGAAGGCGGTAGTAATTGTACATATCCAAGTGTCCATCCAAGGGTTTCCAATCAAGGCTACAGAAAGAAGAGAAAAAAAAAGTCAAGAAAAGCCCCGATCGACCCTCCGCCCCGACCTGCGCGCCAGAAGGAAACGTCTATAGTACGCGGAAACAAATTCTTCTTCATACACTATCTTGCTACCAATTTCCCAGCATGCGCTGGACGGCCCACACGAGTCCCCCACCCCCGACGGGGACCAGGAGGACCCACACCGCGACGTCCCAGATGAGCCGCCGGCCGAGCCTGCGCCGCTGCATCGTGCGCTCCTTCCTTTGCAGGAGCTCGTCGTGCCGCGAGTCGCTCGCGCTCGGCTCCGCCGGGCGCGATGTCGTGTTGGCGGTGGGGGGAATGACGATCGAGAGAGGCCTCCGGAAGTTGTGGATCGTGATGTGGATGAGCGCGGGTGCAACATACGTGCTGAGGAACGCGAGCAGCAGGACCAGGTCGCTACCGATGCGCGTGACGTGCGCCGGGAGGAGCGCGAGGCCGATGGTGGCGAGGTAGACGAGGACTTTCGAGACGGGGAGGGAGGTGGCGCGACGGACGGGGAGCGGAAGGGGGAGCGCGGGGGCGGTGATGAGGATGGAGGGGACGGAGAAGAGGAGGGCAATGGAGCCGAAGACGGCGACGGTCGCCTTGAGCTCGGCAGAGGGGAGTTCCTGGCGCTGTACCAATATCAATGCTCAGTGTGGTGCACTAGAAAAAGTAATGGGTTAAGGAGACTCACCGGTACTTTGGCGGAGGCCTCGAAGAATACGAGAGGCAAAGTGAACGCGACGGCAAGGATTACGGACAAGAGAGATAAGAGTTTAAAGGACTTTGACCGCCTAGGCTTAGGCGTCATTGGCTCAGTAGTGCCCTTCAGTGATGCATACAGGGGAACAGTGGACGATGTCGCGAAGGTAAATGCGAACGTAGCTATTGGGAAAACATCAGGCGACCGTACTGCAACAGTAATTGACAAGGACTCACGGGTCCCATCCCATAATTTACCGAGGGATGAGGAATAGGCGATTGGTTCCACTATATGCCTGGTGTACATATAGATTGTGCACGCGAACCAGGCGGCATAGGCCCCTACGGATATCCAAGACGCATACACGACGCTCTTCGAAGCGAGGGTGCGCGCTGAATACACGGGCGCGATGAGCGCTACTAGAACAATTGTCGTGACCAGCCTCGAGGGGACCGCAAGGACGTTCGGGAAGTACGCGAGGAGCATGTCCACGGACACTACGCGGTCAGGGCATGAGCGAGGCGGCGACAGAGAGATATGATTGGTAAGACATACGTCTAAGGTACAACGCGGCGAGGGAGACCCTCATGATCTGGACGGACAGCCGTACGGCATGGCGGAGAGCCATCCTGCGTCCTTCCCTGCCCCTGCCTCGCGCGAACGTCTCGAGCACGATCTCCTCCATATCTGTGCGCCGCACATAGCGCGCGAGCATGTACCACAGATGCCGCGTGAATACCGATAGCGCGGCGAAAAGGAGGAGCGCAGGCGCGGCTGCCCTGAGCGGGATATCTAGCGACGGGATGAGGAGCGCGCCGAGCTTGAGGAATGGCGCGAGGAGGTAAAGGTAGATAGAGGTCGAGGAGAGCGGGGGGATCGATGAGTTGCGGACGCGCTCCACTTGGAGGTCGGCCTGGCCCGGATCCTCCTCGTCGCTAGAGAAGTCAAAGGCCGCGGCAGTCGCATCTTCTGTGTCCGGGACGAGGATGAGCGCGGCGGAGGGGTCAAAGACATCGGTTGGAGAGATGCCGCGGGAGTCGAAGGAGTCTGAGCTCGTCGACGAGCGCGGGGTGGCGGCCATGTTGCTGGGGGTTTCCGGGAATCAGGGGCCGGAGGTTAGAGTGAGAGGTTAAAGGAGCGGCGGGTAAGTTCCAACTTGGGAAGAGTACAGGGGCTGTTGTAGCAACTGCAGAGCCTGTCTGCGCAAAGACAGAATCTGAGCTGTGTGGTTAAGAGGAAGGGAGGGGAATGCCAGGAAATAGGAAAAAAAGGGGAGGAAGGGGGGAGAATGAAGGGGGGAGGCGTGAGCGTCCTGGACGAGTGCGAGACTCGAAGACAAGCTCGCGAGAACGGCCGCTGCGCATTCGAGGCTCGGGAACGCGCCGGCGCCCCTGACGTAAGAGGACAGATCTCGCGATCCAACACCGACAGCAGCATCTCATCCTCTTCTTTCAATGATCATTTCTTCTCCTCCTCTGCAGGCCTCGTCACATCTTTGACGACCAATCTCTGATATCTCTGGGTGTGTATTGCAACAGTGAAGATATACCCCATCCCACGGGAGCATCCAACCGCATTCTGAACCCCCGTTTTCGCGTGGGACTCGCCCTAAAAACAATTGGGGAGACGAATCTGTCCAGCTGCGTTAAGATATTACAGCTCCAGATCCAGAGGCGCTGAAGACTGCGTAAGTGCCCTTTTGTTGTTGCTTGACAGATTGTACTCACAACACGTTAAGTACAGGTCATAACTTCCGCGTTTTGGGATAGCAAAACAGCATTGTAAACCAAGTATGGCACCAAGGGACCTCTCGGGACTGTACTGGGACGATGAGAAGAAACGTTACTTTCCCCTGGCATCTAGACCAGCAGGAACGCCATCGCGGCCCCCAGCGCCCCAAGAAGTCCACGTTGCCACGCTACCTCCGAAGCAGCCACAATCTAACCGAAGACGACCGTCACACAGAACGGCCTCTAGGAGCCCGCCTCGAAAACGACGACAAGGCTTGAAAGATAAAAAGCAAGAGGAACATGACGGTTCAGAAGAGGCACACAACCAATCACGAAACATATGGCACTCGCTAAATGCGTTCAAGCAATCACCTCTTGGTACGTACCGGAGGACATGCACCCAGTACGTCTTCTCGCTATCTCACACAGAATAAATGCGAATCAACCTTCTCTTTTAGTGACATCCAAATAGCCAAGCTATCGAAACCAGCAGCCAACCTGAGGACCGATGCCCCAAGAATCAACTTTGACGGTCGAGTAACGGCGCTCTGTGCTCAGGTTTGGACGGCTGAGCCACCACGGCGCCGCATGAACCCAGCTTGACACGGTTTTATAATAGGGCAACGACAAGCTCCTCATCGGCGATACCACTGGCTGGCTATACTCGTTGCAGACAGACGATCCCACTGACACAGGCATAGCCGAACTTAGTCTACGAACACAGGTGAGCCGCGTCCCATCTATAACAACATTACACCACGATTTTAAATAGCTCATTTGACGATTCGTCACTGTGCACAGATCACGTCCATAACTCGCTCAGGAACGGTTTGCATGTATGTCAGATGATAAACGCCATCTTGCGTTTGATCAGGGCCCAGGAGCTGAACGCTGCATTTTCGATGTAAGGATAACGTCTTTTGGGTCGCCTGCGAGGCTTCTCTTCTCCAGAAAACGTCCTTTGGAGTAAGTATGCTTGATGTTCTGCTATGCAACGACCGTTCATATCATATTTCAGAAGGATCTTTTTCCGCGACATTCCCCCAACGGTTTGCAGCGATATATGGTGCGGTCAGGTCCGCGGCCGAAAAGTCGTGGTTGGTGAGCCAGACGTTGTTCAGTTCTCCCCTTACCTGGCTGTCACTGATCGGAGAGCTTAGGTGGACGCAAGGCCGCAATCTGTTTTCTAGAGATGGAGGATGACGCTTATGTCCGTCTACCAAAAGTCAGTGACGTACTCGCTTTGTGCCAATACAGTGATGTAGGCTGCTGTTCAACTGCCTATTGCTTCCGCTGTTCTGCTTATGCGGCTGCTTTAGGACATTACGTTCATGGGGATGCGGAACGGTATGGTCGACCGCTGGGACTCGCGAGAACCTGGGGTTAAGACCGACCTGGTGGTCAACATGGCTGAAACGCCATCACCGTGGAAGATGACACCCTCCATCGACTATCTTCGCATTATCCACGGACACGAGCTGCTCGTTCGGACGATGCGCGGAGATGTATGTACGCTATATATGCTCTATCCTCTTCCCTCAGCGTTTTTGACCCACATCGATGGTTCAGCTGGAAACGCATGACTTGCGGTTCCTACGCGGCAACACG
Source organism: Ganoderma sinense ZZ0214-1 (assembly GCA_002760635.1). NCBI lineage: Eukaryota > Fungi > Basidiomycota > Agaricomycetes > Polyporales > Polyporaceae > Ganoderma > Ganoderma sinense. The sequence goes on from AYKW01000069.1 coordinate 1,367,744, forward strand.
CCTCTTCTTCAGTTCTCGGGGTTCTCGCCAAGTTTTGACACGAAGCTCGTGAGAAGGCCCTTAGTGTCGTACTTTGAACGACCACTGATCCTCAAATTGCTATTCCGACGCCACATTTAGGGAATAACCGTGGATGCAAGCGAGAATTTCGTGTTCTCTGGGGGAGGAGACAAGTCCCTTCGGATCTGGTCCCTTCGAACTGGGCAGGCCCTGCCGGTCAGGAACGAAGCCACCGAAGCGCGAGTCATCGACGGCCGGGGCGTGGCGAAGATGATGACTTGCTGTATCCGTGCACTGGAAATCGTCGAGTCAGATTCCGAAGTGATGCTATGGATGGCCTTCGAGAACTGCCTAGACAAGGTTATCCTGGGTCCTAAAGGATTGCTTCTCTAGTTCGGCTATTGGGTGCTGGAGGCACAGTATGCAGCCAGAACCACGATTCCCTCCGGTAAGCCTCCTCGTTCCCGAACACAGCCGCGGATGTATCTTACATGAGAGACGTCGATGTGTATGTATATGTGGTATATGACGAACCGGCCGTCTCTAAGCCCTATCCGTCCTCCCCCCTCATCCCATCCAGTGCTGACCCTCCAATCCGTCGCAGAGAACATGAAAGACGAACGGCAACGACCCGCGCTCACGAGGACTCGAGGATGCCCATCTCCTTCCACTTCTCCCAGAGCGCGCCGATGCCGACGAGGGCTCCGGGCTGGCCCTTGATGTCCTTGGGGTCGAGGAGCTCATACTCCTTGCCGAAGGCGAGGAAGTGCGCGAAGAGGGAGTTGAAGTGGCCCTCGGAGCGGAGGTGGAGGATCTGCGGGTAGTGCGCGTGGTAGAGGTGCGCGAAGACGCGGAGCAGCTGGCGGTAGACGTGCTTGACGGTTGAGGGGAAGTTCTGCGAGAACTCGCGCCCTGGAAGGCGTGCGGCAGCGTTTCATGCAAGGCGGATACGGTGCCAATGGGATGACGGGAGGACGGAACATGAAACAGGGGGGGGGGACGAAAGGAATGTCAGGAATGCACAGATGGGAAGAATGCTTGATGCTTGGGCACGCACCGGACTTGGTGGGGAAGATGGTCTCATCGTCCAGGAGGTTCTGCACCCAGGTCATCACGTAGTCGATGTAGGTGGGTGCAGCGAGCTGCACGCTCTTACGGTCCTGGTTGATCCACGTGTAGTTGAGGCTAGGGTGAAATGCGTAAGAATTAGGTTAATGCTAAGAGACATGAGGTCGACGAGTTTACGTACTTGGACCCAGCGGACATAGACGGACACGACTGCACCGTGCAGCATTCGGCAAGGACACCGTAGAATTGGTTCAGGTTCTGGTAGAACTCGAAGACTAGTAGGCAGGGATCCAGCGAAAACCGGTCCAATCAGCGAGTGGATGGAGTAGGATGAAAGGACGAAGACGCACCGTTCACCGCAACCCATTCCATGACGTCGGCGTATTTTGGCAGCATTACAATCGTCTTGAAGTTACCCTTCACCAGTGCAGCTTCTACGAAGGGGCTGCATAGGTACAGAGGTTTGGGGGCTCCAGGGCTCGTGGGCGTGGCGGGAGGAAGGGCGTCGGTGGATGGAAAGTTGGCAGAGGTGGGGGTCGTGGACCGTCTAGGGGCTCGAGGGTTGCGCTGCATAGAGCGCCTACATTGATCACGATGAATATCGATGGTCGGAGGATAGTAAAACGAAGTAGCAAGCTTACCCGATAGAATTGAAGAAGGACATGGCGGCTGGAAATGATTCGTCACAAGGAAAGGAAGGCCGAGAGGGTGAGAGAGGGGAAGAGAGCCGGGCGCGGTTGTCGATCAGACCGAATTCGAGTGTCGCCAACGGTGGCCCAGGCGACGCGAGCTACCGAGTTACGCGCGCACGTGATGAGCGGTAGTGCCGAGGCTTGTTTGGTCGTGTTGAATTCGGAGGCCCTCGCCAAACACGGGAAAACAACCGCCCGCGAATACAATGGCCTGTGGCGCGTAACGGTCCACGCCTTTCCCCCCACCCCCGGGTCTCCCCCACTTCCCATGATGAAGACTCGCCGAAAAAGCAAAATTACTCCTGCCGCATCGCAGGAGGAGGCAGAGCCCCCTGCGGCGGGTTCTTCCGCGCCCTTCACCGTCACCATCCCAGACGATCTCGACCTTGACTATCTCTCTTCCCTTCTCCCCGAGGTCGTGGACCTCACGAACCCTTCTCCTGAAACGATTTCCTCGCTATATAGGCTTCTTGTCGGACAGGCTGCGGACGCAGAGACTTCGCAGCGGGAGCTCGAGGAGGCGCAGGCGGAGATCCAGCGCAAAGATGTCGAGCTGGACCAGGCACTCCAGGACCGCGAGACCGCGACCTCTGAGCTGCAATCCACCACGGAGGCTGTCCAGAAGGAGCTCGAGCAGGTTAAACAGGAGAAGGAGACATTAGGTGTGTGGTGGCGTTGCTCTGCGTGTTCCGCTTGCTGTGGCTGGTGTTCTCACATTGAGCGCATTTAGCCACTGAACGCGCGAAGCTGCAGGCACAACTCGACGCAGTTTCCACCACACAAACGTCTTCGTCCGCGGAGGTTCAGACCCTGAAACAGCGCGTCGAGGAGACAGAGCGCGAGAAACGCGACCTCATGGGGGTCGTCAGCAGGTTGCAGGACGACGCGGCTCAACGCGAGAACGAGATTCAAGCCCTTCGTGCAGATCTCAGGCAGGCTCGCCAGGACCATCAAGCACTGGAACGCAACCTCAGGGAGCTCACATCCTCGGAGACTTCAACCAAGGTGCGTTCTTGCCTATTTGGAGGTGTTCATTTTCAGTGACGCTCCTCTAGTTCAAGCTCGAATCCTTGACCCAACAACTCGAACTTGCCAAGACCGAGGCCGAACGCACGTCTGCCGAGCTCGTTGCTAAGTCCGAGGAGTTCGCCAAGTACCGCAAGACCAAGCATGTCGAACTCGCCGAACTTCAGGCTGCCCACGATTCGATCACCCAGGCTCACGCGTCCACCGAAAGCAGTCATAAGGCTCTCCAGTCGGCGCACACCACGCAGACCCACCAGCTGACGGAAGCCCTCACTCGCATCCAAACCCTCAAGGGCCAGCTTGCCGAGCAGGAGGCTACTTACTCTAGCGAGGCGGCCGGTCTGCGCAGGCTCGTATCGATGATGGAGGAGCGCGAGAAGCAGGCGAAGGTGATCGTAGACAGCATCGAGAAGGACTACGAAGGCGTGACCGACAAGGCGGAGCGGCGCGAGGCCGTGCTCCGTGAGGAGATTGAAAGCCAAAAGCAGAGGGCGGAGGATGCGGAGAAGAGGGTCGAGGATCTGCAGGCGGTCTTGGACCGGATGGATCGCGGCGAGTTCCCCATTCCTGCCTTCGCGGGTTCTATCAGTAATCCCGGGACGCCCGCGCGCGGTATGTCGGCTTCGACTCCTGCGCGGAATGGCTCGCCGTCTGCGGACCTCCTCACCTCCGGTATGCTCGGTCTCAGCCCAACCGTCGCTATGGCTAGCCGCGCTCAGAGGGGCGGCAAATCCTTCACCGAGGTCTACTCTGACTACATCAAGCTGCAAGAAGAGTTCTCGCGCAAGTGTGCTGAATACGACCACATGGACCGCACCCTGTCGGCTGTTCTTGCTCAGATTGAGGAGAGAGTGCGTTTTCGAGCTGCCGTGTTTGCACTAGTACTGACGCTGTTTTGAAGGCACCTATCCTGACCCAGCAACGAGCCGAGTATGAGCGGTTGCAGGCCGAGTCCACCCAACTCGCGTCGCAGCTCTCACAAACGTTATCGGAACGCGATGCACTCGCCACCGCGGCGGAAGAGAACGGCCAGAAGTTGCAGAAGAGCCTCCGTGAGAACGAGCTCCTCGAGAAGCAGCTTGGAGACCTTAGCAGGCAGCTCCGTACCCTCCTCAAGGAACTCGGCAGGCACCAAGACCCATCCCTCCCGAGCGACGAGGAGCTCGAGCACGACGCGATGTCGCGACCCGCGGAGAACATCGAGGCGGTCATTACCAACAACCTTGTCCTCTTCCGCTCCATCCCACAGCTCCAGGAGCAGAACCAGAAGCTCCTCAAGATCGTGCGCGAGCTCGGCTCCAAGCTTGAGTCTGAGGAGAAGGAGTACAAGGAGGCGCTCGAGCGCGAGCAGGGCGAAGCCGTCCGCGAGGCGCACGAGGCGATCAAGCAGCTCCAGTCGCAGCTCGAGAGCCAGAAGCGCAGCAGCGAGGTCACGGTCCAGGCGTACATGAAGGAGCGCGATTCCCTCCGCACCCTCCTCCAGCGGCAGCAAGAGTCCGGCTCTGGCACCCGCATGCTCAACGGTATCAATGGCCAGTCGCAGACGTCTGAGCCCTCAGAGCTAGCCAAGGAGCTCGAGGAGGTGCAGAAGCAGTTCGAGGCGTACCGCACCGAGATGGGCGTCGATTCGACGCGTCTGCGTGACGAGACCGTTACCGCGCAGCGCGAGGTGTCGAAGCTTACCACCTCGCTTGCCAAGGCTAACGCGCAGATCGAGGTTCTCACTGGTGCGTATATTGGGCAAGTTTCTTTTGTACCGATCGCTGATGTCATTGCGCAGAACGTCACCGTATGGTCCAGGACCAGATCATCATCCAGAAGCGCGAGAACGATGATCTGCTAACGCGCAACCAAAAGTTGTTTGATCAGTACACGCGCATGGATATCGAGGTCAACCGCATGTCCGAGGACTTGCTCACGAGCAACCAGTTCCTCGAACAGCTCCGCAACGAGTGCGCTAACCTTCGTGCTGAGAAGAAGATCTGGGAGGTCCGTGAAACGCCGGTCCCCGTTGAAATTCCCTCATGCTAACACTCTACCATCTACCGACAGAGCATTCAAGCCCGGCTCGTTGAGGAAAACAAGATTCTTGCGGTGGAGCGCTCGCACTTGTCCGACCTCATGGCCAATGTCCAGAAGATGCACAACGACCTCGAGCGTTCCGGCGAGAACGACCGCCGACGCCTCGAAAGCCAGCTGCAACTGCTCGAGAACCAGGCGTAAGTTCGACGCTTGATACGAAATGACGGTATTGACGAGCTCCTGCAGTCAAGATATGCGTGCTCAGCTCTCACAAGAGCGCGAGTCTGTTCGTCGTATTACTTTGCAGAAGGATCTCGAGATCAGGGAGCAGCAAGGCAAGATCGAGAAGGCCGTAAGCTTGATTCGTGAAATGGCAAGAAAAACTTGGTGTTGACGTTTGTTACAGACCCAGGAACTTGGCAGGACCCGTGAATCCCTTGTCGCAGCAGAAACCAGCAAGACGCATCTTGAGGAGCGCGTTGAGCAGCTCACGAGGCAGCTTCAGGGCAACGAGGAGAAGCTTTCCGTCTACGAGCGTAGAGCCAGTGGTATCAATGGTATCACTTCTCGTGCGGACGAAGACTTGTCTCGTGAACAGCAACTGGAGGCCGAAGTCGCCGAGCTTCGGTGAGTCCATTCTCAGGCACCTTGTGAGCCGAAAACACTGAAATCCTTTATCAGCTCTGCACTGAAGGTTGCCGAGGTCGACCTCGCGACAGCGCGTAGCCACGTCCAGCAATTCCAGGACATCAGCCAGGCCAATGAGGCCGCGCTTGCTACCCTCAACGCCACTCACGATGAGTACAAGGCTGAGACGGAGGCTGAGCTCGAGAGAAGACAGGTTTGTTTGTTTGCATCTTTCACTAGGCTTGGCGTGCTCGAATAACTAATTCTTGATCAGTCCGAGATTCAGGCACTCCAAGAGAAGCTTCGTCTCGCCGAGGAGCGCTTGAACGAGGTCACCCAGCAGAACGCAGAGCTTCAACGCTCGTTTGACAGCGAGCGTGCTGCGTGGGTCAACGAGAAGAAGGAGCTCGAGGGAACGATCCTGGACATGACTACTTCCGTCCAGCATACGCAGAGCGACAAGTCCGCCTGGGAAGCTGAGATCCGTCAACTAGAAGTGCGTGCCAAGGTATGTGCTTTTCATCCACGGTCTAGTCAACCTGGCTGATCCCGCGTGAAGGCTGCGGAGGACCGCTACTCGAGAGAGGTGGTTGCACATGCAGAGGCATTGAAATCCCTCCAAGACTTGAAGAAACGCTTATCGCAGAGCCAGACCGCAGCGAGAGAAAATCGTGCAGCGGCGGAGACTGCGCAGGCCAAGCTTGCCAGTTCCGAGGCAAGCTGGCAGCAGCAACGCGGGGCATTGGACAATGAGATCGCGGACCTCAAGACCAGGTATGTCGACACGTTACAATTCCTGGCGTCGATGGAGACTCAAAGTAGCGCGCAGATGCAAAGACCTCGGCGAGCAGAACAGCATCCTTCACCAGCACCTCGAATCTGTCAGCACGCACGCTGCTCGCATCAAGCAAGCGGCGAGCTCAACTTCTGCGGAGGCAGGCGAGGTCGAATCCACTGACGACGACACCAAGCTCACGGAGCTCCGCTCTCTTGTCACGTACTTGCGCAAGGAGAAAGAAATCATCGAACTTCAGCTGGAGCTTGGCAAGCAGGAGAACACTCGGCTCAAGACCCAGGTCGACCATCTCTCGCAGAATCTTGACGAAACTCGCCAGGCGCTCTCAGAGGTGGGAACATCTCTTCATCTGTTAAGCTACGGCTCATCGTTACGAACCTTTAGGAACGTGAGCGTGCTGCTCAGGCGGCCGTTTCCGAGGAGCAACACAGCCAGTTGGCGGAGAAGATCAACCAGGTTGCGATTCTCCGCGAGAGCAACGCGACGCTTCGGAGTGACTGCGATAAGTACACGAAGCGTGCTCGGAGGCTTGAGGCGGAGTTGCGTGAGGTCACCGCTCAGCTCGAGCCGACCAAAGAGCAGGTTCGCATTGCCCAAGCCGAAGTCGAGGCCAAGGATGAGCAGATCAAAATGCTCGAGAACGAGAGCCGGAGATGGCAGGAGCGCAATGCTCAACTTCTCTCCAAGGTCAGATTATTCCAGTCATTCCTCGATGGCTGGTCACTCACCCTCCAATTTGTAGTATGACCGGATCGACCCAGCCGAGGTGCAGTCGCTCAAGGACGAGATTGCTCAGCTTCAGACACAGAACTTGGAGCTCAAGGCTGCGGCTGAGCAGCAGGCCATCGATACGGCCGCACAACAATTGAAGGTTCGTTGACATGGGTACATAGAGAATACACTGATCACTTACCTCGATTTGTTGGTAGCTCCGCCAACTCGAAGAAATGAATACGAAGTTGAAGCACACGGGTCAAGAGAACAACTCGCGCGCGAAGGCTCGCTTCAACAAGGATGCTCTCGAGATCACCAAGCTGAAGCAAGAGTCCACCGAGTTGCAGGAGCGAGTGGACGCTTTGACCAAGGAACTCGAGGAGGTCAAGACTCATTCGCAAGAAGCCGCTGCTGCCGGGGCATCTGTGGACCCTGCTTTGACCCAGGAGCTGGAGGCTTTGCGCGCCGACAAAGCCAGCCTTGAGAAAGCCCTCGCTGAAGAGCGAGCTGCCCTTATGGTCAATTCAGCACAGACCACCGGGCTTAACGAAAGTCTCGTGAGTGACGTCGCATGAATAGTGATTAATCTTTGTTGACCCCAACATAGGAGAAGCTCCGAGCTGAGCACGAAAGCCTTCTTGCTGAGAAAGCTACTTGGGCGTCCACAGCTCCGTCCGCCGAAGTTCCTGTGGATGTCGCCGCTGCTCAAAGCCAATGGCAATCCGAGCGGGCTGAGTTGGTCAAGGCTCGTGATGAGGCTAAGGCACTGGCCGATGTAAGTTTTCCTGGTGTGTTTGTATGCACTGGACACTGACTCATCGTTCGTAGACACTTAACCAACAAATAGCCAAGGCTAATGATGAGATTAGGAGTGGTCGCCTCGCAAGTGTATGTATTATCATTCCTATCACTCAATCTTGCATGCTCATTGGTCGAAATAGGAAAAGTTCCAAAGTCGCATCCAAGAGATTTCCAAGATTCGTATAGCAGAAGGCGAAGAACTAAAGAGGCTGCGCGACGAGTTGCAGAAAGTCTCGCAACAGGCCGAAACGTCGACAACATCTCCAGAGAGCGTCGCCAAGCATGCAGAGGAATTGCGCGCATTGGAGGAGCGTCTCGTGCAGAAACACGAAGCTGAACTCAAGGCAGCGTTTGAGGCTGCTAAGGCTTCTGCCCCTGCGCCACCACCTGACACCCAAGCTGCCATCGACGCTGCGCTGACGGCGTACAAGGAAACGCTCAAGGAGGAGCACACCAAGGCTCTCGATGACGCCGTCGAACGTGGTCGGAAGGAGGCCGCAGCCCGTGCTAAGCTCAAGGATCAGCAACTGGTGCGCTCGCAGGCAAGAGTCAAGGAGCTCGAGGCGCGCATTCAGCAACTCGATCCTACGGCCGCCACCGCAGCACCCGCTGTAGCGAAGGAGGCCGCGCCTGCGAAAGCTGCACCGACCGCTCCGGCTGTGGCCACTACCTCCACTGCTCCCGTATCCGGTGCTCCTGCCGCCGCCGCTACAGGCAAGGCAGGTCTCCCGGTAAACCTTCCTGCTAGGCCTACGCCCGTACCTCGTGCTCCTCTTCGTGGCCGCGGTGGTCCTCCGGGAGCAACAGGCAGGGGAGGCCATGCTATCCGAGGAGCTGCTGCCGGACTTGGTCGAGGTGCCGGCGGCGCTGCGGCTGCGGTAGCCGCTGTGACAGGGGATGCCGCCTCGAACGTTGCGAAGCGGACGCGTGAAGACGGCGTTGATGACGACACGGCTGCCAAACGTCAAAAGCAGGGTGAGGGGGCACCTGTTCCTCCCGTAGCCCTCCGGCGTAATCGCGTTCCTCCTCCGTCATGATGGACTTCTCTCGGTTCTGTGTCTATGTACTTATCTTGTGGACCTCCTACATAACTCATACATCGTTGTCATTGTATTTTTATATCTTGCATTTGTTTCCTCGCTCACCTGCTCGCGTACATGTACACTCATTGAGCTTGATTTACGTCGAGCATAATTGGTCACAGACCGTGAAAAGAGTTCGGATTGGAACGTTAACTACATAAGCATGATCAAAGCGTAAGGCGATAAGCAGATGTTAGTCATGAGGGTCCGTAACGGGTCGTGCGAGGGCGGGGCGTTGATAGACACTGATATAACGCGAAAGCAGCACTGACGAGACATAGATAGCGACGACTATGCAGAGGGGAAACGAGGTGGGTGGGTTGATCAAATGAGAATAGTGGAGGTAGGGGTTGTGAGCTGGTGATGGGATATGTAGAGATGTAAAAGCGAAGAGATGTGCACGGGTATTGACATAAAGCGAAGTGGATAGATATGCACAATTGGAACGAAAGCCTATGAGTTGTGTGCACAGACGATGGCAAAGAACTTGAACCAAGAGGTCCTGGATGATGACACGAAGCACGAAACCGAAGCACTAAGATGCAGATATGGAATACAATGCAAGATCAATGCCACGCCGGCTTGGTCGTTCGAGCGTGTGGCTTGCCCGTCACGATCGCCTTGAAAGCCTTGCGAACAATGGCAATAGTGTTGTTGTTTTGCTCCGGGTTCGGAGCAGGGGTACTGAGGAAGGCACCGAACTCGTCCACGGACGAAGACCGGCGGAGGTCGTCGCTCGAGACTGGAGGGGGCATCTGCCGGCGTGCACCAGTGAAGAACTTCTGGCTGCGCTTGGCCATGGAGGAGTGTGGCCGGATGTTCTCTACGGGGCGCATGAGGTTGTCGGACTGATAGCCCTTGCCATTACGCTTGACGCCGGTCGTAGACATAAGGAACCTGCAAGACGTCAGTGACTTTGATTGAGATGCCCCAAGCATCCAACCCACCTGTCATACACTCCTTCGATGTGACGTCTCGCAGGGGTGTCGATTGTCACCGACGCGTTCGCAACCGGCTTCGCAGGGTACGGCTCGACATGGAGAGGAGACTCCGTAAGCGCGTCCTTCGGCTTTTGCGACTGAGGGGTCGTGACAATCTCCTCATCCACCCTTTGGATAGGCGATATCGGCGAGGAAATGAACAAGTTCTTGTCGACGACGGTGGACAACCTCGGCGTAGGGGTGGGCTGCGCAACTGTGTGCATTGTGCCGAAACGTGAGCAAGGGTACACACAAACCGTTCAGTGCAAGATGATATACTTACGACGCTCAAGTTCGAATTCAAGCTTAGTGACCGGGGTAATCGGCCTCAGCAGATCGCCATGGCTCCTCGACTTCTCCCTCCGCTTCATTGGCGACACGTCGATCTCCAGGCTGACCGCCTTCCTGACGTTCTCTGGTGAGTGCGTGACGACAGTCGCACGTCGCTTCCTCGACGGAGTCTGAGGGGGCGAAAGGATCGTGGTGGGACCCAACGAACTAGCCCGCATAGACGCGTCAGACAACAACGACTGAGACTGCGGCTCAACAGAACCACTGGGCGCTTCAGATGGGATGGTCGGTAGGGTTTGTTCCTGGAAGTTCATCGAGTTGAGGAACGAAGGGCTAGGGAGGGGCGACATAGACGCTGCGCTTCTGTCCATCGAGAACGCCGCCGAGTTCCGGTTGCCATATGCCTCGGGGTCGTACTCGTTCACGAAGATCTGGTTTGCAGCCAGAATCTTGCGCGGAGCACGGCCGCCACGTGAGCGGCTGAATGAGGAGCGACGGGACATGGGGGAGATGGGAAGAGCAGGGACGGGGGCAGGGCTTGTGGAGGCGGCGAAGTTCTGGCGGGCTTCGTCGACGACCTCTGTTATCGTTAGGTAAAAATACCGTCAGCATTGCCCGGGTATCAAAGAAGAATAAATGAATAGACTGACTCTCAACATTCTGGATCCAGATTGTCATTCGATCCATCCTGTTCTCAACGTGTTCGTTTCGCGCTGTTAGCGATGTGAGCTTTGTTTCCGTCAACGTGAAACTGAATGGCAGACCATCGTCGTCCCAGGATGGTTGCTCGCTCAGGTTGTTGGAATCGTCATCGCCTTGGTCAGAACCAAGCGTGAGTGCAGGAGTAGACCGTCCGAGTACCAGTAGTTGTGTTGAGGATTTGTACAAGCGCACAGCGTTACCTGCAATGTCATGATCAGCATGACACATCCTGAATGCTGTCACCGCAAAACCATAACATACCAATAGACATCCTCAAACTCTGCTTCAGGATATTGATGCCGGACTCGTTGCTCGAAGGAGACTCGACAATCGGTGTCGGTTCTGGGAGGATGTGAGCACTCGACGTAAAACTTCCAACCACGATGCGCACCTTCCAAGAGCGGGCTGAGAGGTACCGACAACCCAACGCCAGGCGGGGTCAACGCCGGAGTCAACGACGGACCTACGCTGATCCTGGGCAGCACATACTCAACCTCGCTCCCCTGCCTCTGCGCCTCCTTATCCCTCCTCCGCTCTCGTTCCCGCTCCAGACGCTCCTCCTCCTCCCGTGCCTCACGCTCCTCCACTTCGAGTCTGCGCCGCTCCCATTCTCGCTCCTGTTCACGCTCGCGTTCCCTCTCGGCTTCCCGCTCCTTCTCATGTTCATGCTCCTCCTCATCGGCTTCGCGCACCCGCTCATTGAGCCGCTCCATCTCCCTCAGCCGTTCCCTCTCCCGCTCCCACTCCTTCATCCGGCTCCGGACCGAGTCCTTGCTCGTGTCCGCCGACTTGTTCGTGCCCGCCGGCGTCCGCTCCGGCTCCTTCCCCGCAGCCTTCGCCACCAGCGACTTCCGCGAGGAGCTGCTCAGGCTGCCCGAGACGTTTTCGCTCTGCGTCACGTCCCGCAGGATCTGGCTGTGGCGCTTCTCCTTCCGGTTATCCTTCACGTACTCCTTCTCTGGAGGCGTCCCGACCCTCGCCTCACGGTGCGTGCGCGCATTCTCCTTGCTCGCGTGTCCCCGCAGCGTCCCGGGGGGCGTAGGCGCAGGCGAGCGTGGGCCGAGGGGCTTGCGCACAGCGCGCGCTGTCGGCTTCCCAGCGTCCGCAGTAGCAGCAGAGGACATCGCGGCGAAGGTGGAGGAGGCGGTGGCGGCGGACGACGTCGCGGCCTGCGCGGGCGGAGAGTGCTTGATCGGAGAGAGGGCGGAGAACACCACGGGCCGACGCGCCTGGCGGGCACCTGCGGGGAACGCGAGATTAGTAACCGCGATAATGGCGCGGGGAAGGGGGCGTCGTATATACCTTCAACCGCAGCGGCGGCGAGTTGCAGCTTGGGCTGCGACTGGGAACGCGAGTGGCCCGAGCGCGCAGGCGCTGCCTGCGCATGCTTCGGGGCGGCGGCGTTCTCCTTGCCAACGGCGGGGCCGGCCTTGTGGTGGTGCTTCTCTTTCTCTTTGCCCTTGTCTTTGCTCTTGTCCTTGTCTCGGTTGAGGTCCCTGTTCGTCCGGGTGGTCCATGGCGACATTATGTCGAGTGCCAGAGACGACGTGCGCGAGTGCGACACGCTCGCTGATTTCTCTGTAGACATAAACATTAGACTTGGTGGCCGCCGCGACATTGCGACGATACGTACTATGCGCGTGCTTCGTCGGCACCTCGACCTCCGTCGTCCAATACGAATCCTCCATCGCCTGGCTCGCATTGCACCGGAGGTCCGCGTTCGGTAGTATCATGCGCCGGAGCAGCTTCTCCACACCCTTGCTCATCTTCCACGCCCCAACCCACTTGCCACGGAGAGTGCGTTCCCAATACTTCTCGAGGTCGTCCTTGGTCGCGAACTGCTCACCCTCGGAGTGCTCGAACGGGGTGCGGCCGATGAGGATCTCGAAGAAGGTTACGCCGAGCGACCAGACGTCCGACTTGCGCGTATCGTGCGGGAGGCCGCGTGCACGCTCAGGGGAGAGGTACTGTGTAAAGAAAACGGTGAAGACGATAGTTGCGAATGTTGCGGCAACGAAAGACGGTTGTAGATGTGAGGAAGCAGGAACAGTTGTGGGGGAACGATATCAGCAGGAGCATATCATATGAATGGGTGCGCATATAGTCGGTCGAGTAAACAAACAATGAGCATATAGGCGACGGTGAGCCATAAGAAGGGAGCTGGAGCAAGGGAGGGTGGAGCGTACCTCGGGTGTACCGTACGAGAGGTTGCTGTGGAAGGCTTCAGGCGACTGGACGTCATAACGTTCAGCGAAGCCGAAGTCAACGAGCACGGGAACGTTCTCGCTCGAAAGAAGGATGTTTGCCGGTCTGTGATAGTCAGATACCATCAGCCGTTAATATTCGGGGTTTCAAATGTTCCGAGATGACATATGCGTTCCTGCGGGGAACGCCGGGGGAACACAAACCGCGATACTCTGAGGACAAAGGAGAGAGAGACGTACTTGATGTCGTTGTGGACGACGCCGCGCTTGTGGAGGAATTCGACACCGGACAGAAGTGAGCGGAACCATTCCTTGGCATGCGGCTCAGACACCTCAACAGTGATGAGCCGAGGATGGTATGCCCTGTACACATGAAGAAAATACGAGTTAGCAGGGTCGCATGACGTAGAAAGGGGAGATAAGTCAAAGGAGTAATTTACATGGTGATGAGTGCATATGAAGGGGTGATGATGAACGAGTAAAACGGGATGATGGACGGGTGAAGCTCCTGTTTCAGCGACCGGACAGTCTTCATTTCGTTCCATCTGTGGGCGGTATACGTGTCATTCGCAATGGAGGGAAGTATGAGGAAGAAGGAAGCATACAGTGACCGCACGCGTGCAGCAGTAGTCGAAGTCTTTGACCTATGTACGAGCTTGACGGCAATCTTGTTGTCTCGTAGTTGGCTGGACGATGATTCGCCCTTTGGTCTGCATAGCCAGACACTTCCCCAGTTTCCGAAGCCGATCTGAGGGCAAGAACAGTCAGTACACCGGTTTTGGGAGCGGCCCTTACCGGGAATGCAAAAGGGACACAGACTTCTTCGATGAACTGGAGCCTATCGGCTAGAACCTGGTCGGAAATTGAGAAGATGTCGGTCGCCTCCTGGGGAGGTGCTGGGGGTGGGGGAACCATGAGGAGCAGACACGAAAGCAAGGACTAGTTGTACAGAGCGAAGAGAGGAGAAAGGGAGAGAGGGGGGGACCTTGAGAGGAAGATGTTGGATGGAGGTCAAGGACTCAAGAGCATCAGGGTTGGTTGTCGCTTAGAGTCGAACATCCTCTCGTGAGAAGCGAACCGGCTAACATGAGGCACGCCACAACCGCGTCCGCGACGCGTCAAGCCAAAACGCTCACGCCACCGCGTTATCGCCTACCAATCCGCACCCGTGACCCATCCAACCTGTTCAACACGTCCGTGGCCGTCGGTATACTGCGCCCGAGTCCACGCATGCGTTGCTCTCGAGTTGTTGCAGGATACGAACGAGGTTCAGTGCAGGAGCAAAAAAAAAAACACAAGAAACTGCCGCGTAAGTGCGCAATAAATACAACAAATTCTATGTAGAACTGTGGTAGTTATTCCATGGCAATGCCTGTCACAACATATGTCTCGATGGGATACCACGGCGACAGGACCACTCGATCGACCTCAGGGAACCCAAAGGTCAACGTCATATTCTGGTACGCTTCCTGGCCCTGAAATCGGACCTTCTGCAGGCTTAGATAGTGCTCTACAACAGCCTAAGTATGTCCAGCCGGACAGGAAGTACAGAATCTTTCCCGACAACAGGCGGCAGCGCAAGCACGGACTACCACCGCAGTCCCAGTCGGTGTAATTGAGATAACAACAACGCGATCTTGACGACATCGGTCTCTACTTCCAGAACAGCCAATAGCTCCTGCATCATGAGCTCCAAGGCATCGTCCGTACCAGGATGCGCGGCGGACGCGACGGAGCGGTCGCCGTCCTGGAATTCATCAGCTAGAAGCAACGAACCACGTGAACTAGCTCTCGGACTCACGACAGACGAGCGATAAGATGAGTTCCCTCGCGGTGACGAAGAGGCCCCGTGAGCAACAGGGCGGACATCAATTGCGTCATCAGAAGGGTTGAGTCGAACGACAGAAGCAGCCGAGCCAGAAAAGCAAGTGTTCAAGAGCTCTAAAGCACCAGGAGGTCCACTAACTTTAGTAGTGTCAGGGCCAATCGGTCCGATGCTGTTGCGAGCAGGGTCAGAGGTATGCAGAGTGTTGCCAGACATAGACAGTTCTCCGCGAAGAGTACGACAAGTGAATGACGAGAGCCAAAATGCCTCTTGTGTGTCTTCAGGCTTCATGATAAGTGAACTTGAAGGATACGTGCCGAGAGGCCCGAGAAGAGAGTCACAGACAGGGCTGTATGCGCGAGTGTAAAACTGAGCAGGTGACGACAGAGGATCGCGGTAGACCCGAGGTTGAGCAGGACCAGCTATATGCGTCGGGGTTCGCGGCGGGGACGATGAGGGTAGCATAGGACTAGACCACCGTAGGCTGGGGGACGACATTGGCAGCGGGGGAGCTTCCGGGATTTCTTCCTTCTTGACGGCTTTCTTCGACTTTCTGCGACCTTGCTTGCGTGTGCCCTGGGTGATGACCGGGGGAGGGGGTGCGTTTTCGTCTAGTAACTCCAGCTTCACCGAGAGGTCAATGCATCCCTGTGCTGCTCGCTTCTTGTCCGACCTCCGCTGCCTCGCAAACCAGCGAAAGATCCAGTCAGAACTTCTGTGTACGTGAATTTGCTAAGAACGGCTGGACTGCACGAATCAAGAGGAGATTAGAGGCCCAAGGACTCACAGGCCGGTTTGGTCACTCAGACTTTCCAAACGAGGTTTGGATGGGGTTTTGTCCGTTTCGTATGCGAGGAACAGCAGTCTCCGCTGATCCTTGGTGGCTCGCACTACGGACCGTCGTGCTGTGCCTTCACGACCACCCATGTTTCATACAGTGATTCTAGAAAGATCATTGGAGCAGAATTCGAGCGACGTTAGGCGGGCAGGCAGAGTATGGTTGGACGTACCAGAAGCTCTCCAGTCCCGGCGACGGCGCACAAGTGACTCCTGCCCACCGCCACTACGCTGAGTCCAGGAGGAGCTGGTAAGTACCTCCGGAGTCGTGGCCAAAGTCAGGGAAGAATGGGAGAGGGTTGAGACTGAGTGACTTGAGGAGCACATTGACTCAAGCCACGGGATCTCGGGCTGCGGGTTCGACCCCCACGGTGGGTTTTATTTTCTGGCGACTTTGTGGGCCAGCGCACCCAGCAATAATGAGCGCTTAAAGACGACACCCTCTCGTATGCATAGTATGGCTACTTATGTTCTGGTTCCATGTTCCAAAAAGGAACGTAGATGAAGGATGTTGTGTAAGAAGTATCACAATATTTTATTCTGGCCAAAAAGTGCCTAAAGTAAAGCCCACCGCGGGGGTCGAACCCGCAGCCTTGAGATCCCATGGCCGCTTTGGCCTTAAAAGTCTCACGCTCTATCCGATTGAGCTAGGCGGGCTTGTTTAAATTAGAAATTGGGATAGCTGAGTACAGCTGGCCACTTGGCTCGTAACCCCGAGTATAAAAAATTAATGAACGTCATCCCGAATGAGATGCCGTGGTCTTCCGAAGCAATCCCGCCGGCCAGCGCAGTGCCGCGCTTGAGCAACTTTCGGCAGAGCTTCGACTTGTGTTGTCCTCCCCCACCCTCTTTGCGGCTCTAGTTCTTACGGTTCCCCTCCCGTCGTCTTCTTTACTGTTTGACGATGATGGCCTCCCGCTTCGCCCGTCGCCTCGTCTCCCAGTCCCTCCGCTCCGCCTCGCGCGTGTCTGCGCGTCCTGCTGCTCCTGCTGCTCGCCGGTTTGCCACGACAGATGCCGCTCATGGTGCGAAGGAGTCCAGCGACACACCTTGGATGGTGCGTCTTTCATATGCGTCTCCGGTAGCACTTCTTGACTCTTGCCTTGTGTTTTAGATTGGCTCTGCGCTCGTCTTCGGCCCAGTTGTGCGTACGATGTCATTCAAATTGAATAGTGCACGCGAGACTCACTGTGCACGCGCGACAACGCCATGGATAGATTGCCTACCTGCTCACCAGCTCGTCGAAGAAGGACACGAAGGCGCACGGCCATGGACACTCGTCGCACAGCGCCGCTCCCGAGCCCAAGGCCGAGAAGACCGCGTCGGAAGAGCCGAAGAGTGAGCCCAAGGTCGCTGTATGTCTCCACCTTTTTCATGGTGAGCGCGCCTGCTCATACCCCGAGCGTTCAGCCCGAGGAGTCGTCCAAGGAAGCCAGCGCACCTGAGCCCGAGGCTGTAGGTCTCCACGTATCATACCGTTCCTGGGACTCTCACCGCTGACACCCGCTTTCCCACCGTCCCCTGCAGGTCCCCGCTGCGTCTGATGCGAGCAAGACGGAGGAGACTCCCGCTCCCGCCGAGGCTGAGGGCGCCACCCCATCCGCCGAAGCCGCTGCGCCCACGGAACCGGCACCCGTGCGTACCCTCCCGGCATGACGGTGGCGCCTGACTGACGAACCTCGCGTTCTCCCCTTCCCATTCTATTCCGTGACGGAACAACAGAAGGCTGAGGCCGCCAGCGATGAGCCCGCGGCAGACGCGAAGGTCGAGGCCTCCGAACCCAAAACCAGCGAGCCTGCTAAGGCTGAGAGCGCACCTGAGACCCCCGCACAGAGCGCGCCGGCTGCTAAGGTTCGTGTTCTTCTCACTCGTCTGTTAGGCGCCCGTACGGGAGACTGATCAACAATGCCTACGTTTAGTCCGAGGAGGCGTCGAAAAACTAAGCTAGACATGCTTGGACTCCGCATTGCACACACGAACATTCTGCACATGGACCTTATTGCTAACTGCATGTATCTAACCGTTCATGAGCATCCATATTAGAGTGTTCCTCGCATCGTATTTCACTGGATGTGAGGTTCGACTAGAGGATATTAAACAGGAAGGGGTATATTGGTCGACAACTTCGTTCAACTCAAATACACAAGGGCCGTCGGTACGCAAAAGGCCGGTAACCTTCCTTCCCGTGGATTGCGGGGCCCTCAACCGTCGAGTCAATTAGCTCATTGACCTGCTTGGGGCCCCAGGTCAACGAGCTAATTGCATTCGCCGTCTCTTTGTGTGCTTGTTTCATCGTCGGCTTCGGCTTGCTCGTTGATCATGACCTCTTCTGGGGTGTCAGCCACCTCGTTGGACGGCATTCAAATCAGCTCAACCGTTGCGTTTGGATAATCCTCCATCTTCCTTGTTTCTCTCCTTCGCTCGTGGTTTGTATTTCCTCTAAGTCTGCTATCGTGTTCAGCATTCGTTCTCCTAGCTTTGTTTCCCCTCCTTGTCGCTTCCAAATCCACTCGCACCAAAAATGGCACCCATTCGGGTTATCAAGGGCTTCCGCGAAGCTTTGAAAAGGACGACCTCCAATATCGGCATGCCTACAGTTGCAGGACCCGTTATGCCAAATAGTTTTAGCACCCGGACGCTGCAGTACGAGTGTCACTCGCCTCCAGGGAACCAGCCTAACAAGGCATTCGCTAGTCGGGGGATCAAGAAGGTGCGTCTAGTCCACAATGCCCCTTCCTCTATCGCTGGATGTCATGTTCTATGCTAATGAAATTTATCCCAATAGTCGCAAGGACGCATCCGGCGAACAAGCCGCTTCTGCGACCATGGGTCCACCACCTCGTTTACAAAGGTCCTGCGTCGTCGCAGGAGGGTTGCTGCGACCTCCCCTAGACTCCCCTCGTCCCCTCCCATTTCATCCAATGTTCGGCCCCAGAGTCCCCCCGGGCCTCAGCGTTATGTCCCGACTACATGCCAGCCACCCAATCTCCAAAGGCCCACAGGCCCCCGCCCGACGGTGCGTGAGGCTCGGTTCGCCGAGAAGCATTTGGACGTTCCCTTCAGCATCTACCTTGCCTGCAAGTCTCTCAACACGCCGCCGTATCGAGGGCCCGTGAAGTCAGTGTCAGTGGAGCGCCAAGGCCGCGATACTCGCCGTTCGCGACACGTTCCTCTGGCTTGGGCGAAGGGGTCGCCGTTTCGGGGGTGCAAGCGTAGGGGGGTATTCATGCAGTCTTTAGACGGATTTGTGCCTCGGGCCGTATTCGACAGGGAGTCCGGGCACGACTCCCCACTCTCTCCGCCGAGCCCCAGGACCGGTTTCGACGTGGAAGAAGTTCAGTCCCTCTTCTCTGTGAGTCTTCCGCGTGCGTTGTCCTGCTGTCTCCTGATCGAGTCGCACGTTGTAGCTTTGTACTATAAATGCCGTCCCTCCAGCTCCATCCTCGGAGTCATCGGACGAGGTGCGTGCCACAATGCCTATCCCCATGTCTGGCCTATAAGCTTTCCAACGTTGCAGATGGAGGACGTCATACCGGCTCCGTTGGTATACCGTCAGCCATTATCCCAGCCGGTGTGGACCATGCAGTCCCTCCCTCTCGTTCACACAGCAGCTGTCTCGGCATCCACTGTTCAGGCAATGCATACTCCGCCTCCCGCCAATTCGTCTGCGGGTTTCAGCGTCGGATCGCCCAGGCCCGTCGTCACGGTCCAACCCCCATCTCCCGGCGTCCTATCTTCTGCGCAAGTCCATCATGTGCAACCAGTTCAACCCGGTCAGGCTCCGCCCACTGTGTCGCACTTTTGTTGCAACCAAGTCGGCCACGTTTCAAAAGAGATGGCTTACGCCCTCGGAGCCCTCGGTGGGCTTCGTGCCCGGGAGCGCTGTGCACTTGTACTTCCTCCGACCACGCCTGTTGTCTTGAAGACCAAGCCTTCGTGTCCATCCGCTACACTGGCTCGGTTTACAGCAGCACCTACCAAAGCGAGGCCACCGTACCCACGGCCCAACGCTCTCTGTGCGGACTCCGACTCAGAGTCGGATGAATAGGTGGGAGTTGCACGCGCAAGGTGGTTATTTGGGCACCATCAGCGCTGGCGCTGTACATATGTCACTGTAACATCGATGGAATGATTTTCCTGAATAAAATAAAAGTTGGATCTGACTTGAATTCTTCTGCTCTCCTTAAGCTAAGGCTACACTAGAAGTCAAGTTTGCACATTTGATGGAGAAGTTGCCAGTAGCCGAACATCTGGAGATAGCCTGAGAAGGACAGCCCTCACCGCTGTTAAACCAGTACAGTGTGGAATCTGGGTAAGGAGACATGCCTTTCATACTTCCAGAGGTTACCCAATGGCATTTAGACTTCTGCACGCAGACAGGCTCGGCTAGCGTTTGAACTTATTGTGGTTCGTTGTTTTCATCCAATTGCAACATAGCGGCGGAGGAAATGGTTTTGATATGGTGTAACGACAATTAACTATGTGGTACTACAACACGATAACAAAATGTTCAGAGAGTCTAGAGTCCATCCAGTGTGTATGTATGTAGTATGTAGTCCATTAACAATTCTATGCGCAGAGCCTGAGGAAACCATACGAGTCGTCCAATCAGACGCGAGATACTAAGCAGATGCTGGCGGTGGCAGCGCGAGCGGGCGGTGCACGTTCCGGCCTACACGCGTCGGATTTTAGGAAACGACGAGGGTAGTGTTGACGAACTCGTAGACGGGCTCTGAGCCGGCCTGCGTCACAAAGAAAAGGGAGCAGTCAGCGCCGTGTTCGACTCGGAGACTCTGATACAAGCAAGCGAAAAGGAACTCACCCCCACCAGGAAGAGGTGAGCGATGCCCAAGCTGACCTCGCCCTTGGAGAACGAGGACGGGACGGTGATCTCGAAGTTCTGGTGTGGCGGCTTCGAGGGCTGCGTGCTGTCGGACTCGGACTTGTACGAGCCCGTGTAGACGACGTTGCCGAGGACCTGGCTGACGTCGGTCGACGCGCACTTGGACGTGCCCTTCGGGCCGCCGCACGGCCAGAGCCCGATCGCGATACCGACTTCCGTCGACGCAGTGAGGGAGTTCTGGGTGCATACAGCGAGCGTGCATCAGCGAAAACGCAGAAGACAGGGGGAGGGAAGGGCGTACGGGTTGGGCCACCTCAACGGTGATCTTGCTTCCTGCCTTGACCTCGGCGAAGTTGTTGGGGGCGCCGATCTCGATGTGCTGAGCGAGCGCAGACGCAGCGAAGGCGACGAGGGCGAGAACGAACTTCATGGTGCCAGAAAGAGGATGAGGTGCTGGGAGACAAGGAGTCGTAGATGACAGGATGTCGACGAGGGAAGACCGAAGAGGAGGTGGGGGTACAGAACCAAGGTCGGCACAGGACCTCTTTATATGCTGTCCTGAGCAGTGTCCGACTCCTCGAGTCGCCGATCCGAAGTGTACTTGGTTACGTCTCCAACGAGCTCCAACGGTGCCAACGCCCATACGCAGCCCACGTCCAGCCTCGTCCGCTTGCCGACAGGCCTTTGCGACGTTTCCTTCATCAGCTCGCTATGCCAGCGAGCCTCCGTGATCAGCAACAGCATGTCTCATGACTGGGGATTCAAATATTCAAATCACGGCTGGAGACCAGTGAAGGAGCGTGATTGAGTTACCTTAGCATAATTCACCCATTATTATGAAGGAAACGCGTTTGCAATGCAGCGCACCCACTGGCGCGTCGAGGCCGCGAGGATGGGGCCGACGTCAAGGCGGGGGGGCCGCTATTTTCCTAACACCCGCTGGAGGAATGGAATGGCTTGTTGGGGTCATGAGGACATGTTGAGAGGTTGAGCCGTCGCGGTGGTCGCGCAGAGGTAAGCGATGCAGGCTGCAACGGTAAGTAGAAGTAGAGAGGCTGGAGCGGAAATGGTTTGTTTCAGCACGGATCAGGACCTCGCTTGCGTGTTGAATCAAAAACAAACCTCGGAACGGACCAATTGGACTCTACATATACAACCAACCATAGGCCATTGTACACAATATTAATGGCGCAATGAATGTTGCTTGGCAGAAGTTGGCAGGAGGTAAGTAGAGAAGAGAGGCTGGAACTCAGGCTGGCGTAAACGCCTGCTCAATTGAGCGAGACATTCAGCTGACGTCATACCGATCCGAAAGTTCCGGTCAAGTAAGCGCTACTGGGCGATTGCACGCCAAGGAATTTGAATACTCAGAGTAAGCTTACCTACATGGTTTGTCCGCTCTCGACCATCTGCGTCGGCACTGGTGTCTCGACGAAATCTACGCTTTTACATGCTGCAGACTCTTGGTCCTTGGCCATCTTCCTTCCGCGTAGGCCGTTTCATGACCGCGGACAACTTGAAGGGATCAAAAAATTTTGTTGGTCGAGAGCGAGATGATGGCACGTAAAAACATAAAAATTGGCCCTAGAGGCTCGAGGATCTTAAAAACGGTGTAAGTAGTAACTACAGCACAGGTACTACGGCAATCCAAGGCACATAAAATAAGTAAGTAGTACGAAGTCTAACGTCATTAATACTAATTCAGTTCGGTGTATACTATGCCCGACAGATCAAGCGTTCTTTAAGCTGATCGTTAGTCCTTCTGAACCCATTTCAACCGTCATCATCAACGTCATCGTCTTCGTTGGTGAGTGCACGTGAGTGAGTAGCCTCGACTCTTGATTCAAGACCCAATCTTCAGCGTGATGTTCAGCGTCTCCAGGAACGGCACCAGTACGTGCAACACTGTCAGCAACCGTTGCCGCAGAGACCGCGGACCTACCCTGAGCCCTCAACCTGATCAGCGAAAAGTCGTTCAGGCTGACCTCGCTGCAAGGCACGAAGTGCGCGGGCACGGTAACCGTGAAGTTCTGGTATGGCGGCTTTCAGTTTGCGGTCGTGTTCAGCTGCGGGTCGTACGCCCCCCTGTTGGCGAGCATGCCTAGGACCTCGGTGACGTCCGACAACCGTACGGATAATACATTGTGTATATGATCTGGTGTCTACATTACACCGTGACATTCTATGCATATGGCTAATTACTCTTTCCCTACCCTACCAACTCTAGCATATATTTACGATGCATTATCCGTACGTTTGTCCTGATAAATTACAGTAGGAGAAGAACCGGGCGCTCAGCGCTGGCTGGGCACCCGTCGCTCTAACCTAGTCTAACCCTACGTCATGCTGGCGTAGGTACTGTAGCGCCTAAACCGCGAGGGTGACTGTGGCTGTGATGTCGCTCCTTTCTAACAGTAGCCACCACTGTCTCGTCACAGCCTACTCAAGATGCAAACGACGACAGTTTGGCGGCCGCGAGGCCTCCCGGACCTCAACTTTGACATCCTCCTCCAAATAATCTCTCTCCTGACACTCCGTGACGTGGCCCATCTTACTCGCACCTGCCACGCTCTTCGGCGAGCCCTTGCAGCAGAACTTCCCCGCGAGGGTGTCTCCCTAGAAGGACGACATCTGACCTCCTTCCTTGCGTTCACCGATGTCAAACATGGAAAGGACAGATTGTCGTACTTTCAAGAGCTTGAGCTCCCCGGGTCGACCCATGAGACGATGTCAAGTGGAGATCAGGCCATGTCTTTGAAGGACGTCAAACGGGCATTGACAACGATTCTACACTCCGCGAGCAACCTCAGGTCTCTCACCATCCTAGACCTAAATACATTTTCGTTTCCTCCCAAGGAGCTCAAGACGACCCTGGACTCATTCCTCCGTCTCAGAGAGCTTGAGATATCCGGCATTCAGAAGAAATACGAAGGTATCCTAGTGGACGTCCTTCCGCGACTCCACACCCTCGGTCTCGATTTCCTCGAAGACTGCGATCCAAACGTATATCTCAAGGCCGGCCAATGCAACCTCTGCCAGGTCACGCTCTACGGTGCGACGTTGAAGGGCGTATCTCTGTCCTTCCCCTCGGTACACACCGTGCGCGCCTGCCCCATGAACCTCCCGAGCGACATCGACGCCCTCACGCACATATTCCCCAACGCCAAGGACGTCGTCCTCGACTTCCTCTGCGACAGCAGCCGCCTGGACCTCGAATATCGGAAGAACGAGCGCGAGCATTACTATGGCGTCGTGTCGCCGCCGTGGATCGATTCCGACGCGACGAGAAGGTGGCGCGACCGTTTTCTCGCACGTCCCAAAAGGAAGGCCGACGCGTGGCAGGACATCCAGAGCCTCCGCCTGGTGGGCGTGGGCACGGATAAGGTGAGATGGCTCGGCCTGACGTGCCACGTCCCCCGCGTGGAGGTGTCGAGCTGGCGCGCGGAGTATAACCGGCTGGCCGCGATGCTGAAGGAGCTGCGTCCTCGCTGCTTGGTCTTCCACCCCGGGACCCTCCACGGTCCCCGGAGCCATCGATTGTACGGGTGGGTCCTGCTGTTCGCCCTCCAGTTCTCGCCCTCTGTCACGCGGCTCGCGATTGTGCTTTGCCAGCGTGGTATGGACGTCGCTTCCAAACACGGGCTGGTGCGTAACTGCGCAGAATGTCTTCACTTGTGCGATGAAAGTAACACTATGCGTTTCTCGCATCTTAGAGCACCGTGTCCGGATATCTGCGAACATCTTCCGTTTCCTTCCTCCTGCTCCGGCTCCAGAGTAATCTTCCTGTCAGCAAGGAGCTTTCTGACGAGCTCGAGGATTTGCGGGCAGTCCTGTCACGCAGGGTCCATTCGTTAAAGGTCTTTCTTTTCCAAACCAACGACGACGTCCATCTGGGCTGGATGAAGAAGCCCGAAGGATGGGTGAAGGTGACGGAAGACGAAGGGCGCAAGCTCGTCGCGTCCGAGAATATTTGTCCTGCATCTATCGAGCCGTGTGAACTATGCGAGAGGTACGCCCCGCATTTCCTCGCGTCCCGTCTCGTTCGTAAATTCTAATCATGTCTACCAGTTCTAGCACATAACCCCACATACTTACAGTACCAAATAGTTGCCTCAGCTATATCGTCTACATAGATCTCTCTAATCACGGTCAGGCGCCCAACCTGCTCTTCCCTCCCCTCTCGACCAGCTCGACCGACAGCGCAACAGGAGACCCGCCGACCAGCGCGCCCTCGTCGACCTTCCACCCAGCCGCCTTCGCGGCGTCCACGAAGCCCGGGAATATGCGCGCGACGCTCTCCAACGCCGCGCCGACCGCCCCCAGCCGCGCCTCGAACTCTGCAGGCGTCTTGCCCCCGCACATCCACGCGACCTCGTGCGCGTGCGCCCACGCTTTGAGGTGGTCGCGCGCGCTGTGCCCCTCCTTGAAGCTGACGAGGACGTGCAGTGGGCGAGCGGGCGACGCCGGCGCGATGGTGAGGATGTACTTCTCGTCCGCGAAGGCTCGTAAGAGGGCAACGACCTCCGCGTCGCTGAGTGCATCGTGGCGAGAACGGGGACGGGTCTTGAAGCCATAGAGCCATGATTCAGACGCAGCCTTCGGGTGCCTCAGCAGGGCAAAGGTGGCCCCGAGAGTGACCCGGGCGGGTAGGGTGCCCCCGCAGTCTATCCATGACGAATCTGTGAAGATCTTCTCGTGATGAGAGACCACGGCGTAGGTAGGGACCCCCGTCTTCGGAGTGGGTCTTCCCTTAGCTATAATGCATCTTCAACAAGGGGCTTGCTTTTAAAGGGTCTTGAAATGAAAACATACAGTCAAGCGTGGAGCGGTATTGGCGCCATGCGATGCTCGCCCGTTGTCTGTTGAAGTACCGCATCGATATGACGCGGACTGCCATGGCGTTGAACGCCAGGTGGAAGAAGATCAGGCCAAAGAGTACGGCGTATGTCGCCTGCGCACTGTGTACATAGTGCACAACGACAGACCCACACTGCAGCGCGTTCGAGTATGATCAGTGTCAAAAACACCAATACCACGATGCAGAACGGTGGATGGCACGTACAAGCATGCCAAGGAGCGCGAGGACAGTTTCCTTGCTCCCATCTTTGGCGCTGAGGTCCCCAACGTCGCCCGGTCGGTGGCCATCGGTGGCGAAGTGGACGGTCAACGCGGCCTTGGAGCCCCCTGCCACTGCACCGCAGAGCGCACGGAACGCTCCGCTGAGACACAAGGCGACGACGCGGAGGGATGAGTTGGTTCCAGGCTTCACGAAGGGGTATTGTGCGGATAGGGTGACGAATGCGAGATATGGAGAAAGAGTATCCGAGATGATGGCGGCGTCATTGAGGATATCTGCCAGAAGGCGGTATGTCTTGGCTTCGGGGGTGAGGGAGGTGCCGAGGTAATAGCCTCCAACGATTGCTAGTGGGGCACAAAATGTTAGAGCCATGAGCAGGAGTTGGAGGGAAGCCCGTCGCTCACTTGTTAGCCTACTGCAGACGTCTTGAAGGACAGTCAGGAGGATAGCGTTCGTCGCAGATGCCGACGCGTCTCCGACACCGTGACCTGTCGCGCGAGCGCTGTTATATCAGGCGGGCATCTCCGTAGACTCGGACTGCCGTGCACCCACCTTGTAAGACTGCCCTTGAAGCGAAGAGCGATGCGAGCGAGCTGCAGAATGCTTGCAGTGCGTTGTAAATCTGGTACCTAGCGTGAAGCTTTCTCAGTCCGAGCACAAAGTGGAGGGAAGTCGTGCACGTACTCCAGATAATCTGCAAATAATCTGTTCAGAAAAAGCCGACGAACAAAAAGGCAGCGCGTTGAAGACGAATACTTACCTTCCGATACGGTGGCAGGGTATCCTTCAGGGAGGAAGACCTCGCCCAAGAACTGCCGCCAACTCCGCGTTGCGGTGTGGAGTCTCACAGGCACCTAATATCCCAGTCGCACGTCAGCTTGCGGGCGAGAACGAGTACATGGAGCAGCCCATCACCTCGCGGTTCTTGTTACTTTCATCTACCCGAGATGCAACCTTGTCGCCGTCGGTATACAGTGAAGTCAGATGTCCAGAAACATCCTTCTCGCGGACGACGAACGCACTCCGAGTCGACATCGTTCGTCAGTGAGTACCAGGCTGATGTAGCCGATATGGCTGGCCTACGTCGATATGCTAGGTACGCTCGATCTCGTACTTATCGTCAAGTGGGTGGTGGTTGGAGAGAGCCTCAAGCAAAAGAACGTGGCGGCGGCGCCATCCAATCAAAGTCCCGCACTGCCACTTGGACCGCGCGAACTTCCAATCCTGTATGAGCGCCAAGCGCCATCGTTCTTACCCACTGGTCACAGCATCTTGAACCACTTTAACTCACCAACATCGTACTCGTATGAATCTTTCTAGGGGACATACTCGAATGCTTGAACGACTGCGGTACTGCACGCCCACACCTCATCCTGTTCGTTGTCTGCGAACGGTTTCGGCACAGTGTGGCCTGAGTACATAATGGTGGCGCGCGCGACGGGCCCTCAACATCCAGTCACCAACTGGCAACTTCCAGGCCGATGTCATGCTCAAGGACGCCATGGGCAGACACCACGATCTGCACATTCGAAGCATAGTACTACGTGAGGCCGTGATGATGCATCCGTTTGAAGGACCGTTTCGGCTGGATCGTTCAACGGTAAGTCTTGCGGTCCTGTAGACTAAGGTTGCAGTCTGTATTACGAACCTCGTGCTGATGAGAGATACTGTTCACAGGCGGACGGGATCCCCTTCTAGTTAAGAGCGTTGGCTTCTCTCAAAGCGATAGTTGCCATTCAAGTTGTGCCCGAGCCGTGGTGGGGAAGTGCTACCGGTCCCAGCCGGTGTGTCGGTGTACATATATGATTCAACAACTCCCATCCCATCGCCTTGGGGGAGCAGCACGACTTGAGTAACGATGTGGCCGTCGCGGTGCACGGCAGGCGGCCCTTGCTATGCAAACGTTGCGTGGCGATGTAAGCTCACCGCCAAACGAAGACTCGGAGAGGAGTAGAACTAGCCCAGCACTCGGAGGGCCGACCGTTCTTCGCCTATGCGGTTGGAATTGATATCTATCACAGATATGGCGCCTTTCAAGCGCATCGTATGACTTGTCTGGCTCTGATGGCGTGGGTAATATGGAAAGTATAAAGGCAAGGGCGAGCTCAAGGACACAAATTTCCCTCAGTCTCCCCGCTCCCCTTCTCTTAGCCACTTCCGGAGCAGCCATCGATGCTGTATTGTGTCCATCATCACGGCATCAAAAAGCTCGCCTCTGTCCTCCTTGCCTTCGTCGCCATTACTCTTGCCACGCGCCCGTAAGTTGTCAGTGCACCAGATCCACCTAGTACTGTCAATGTAATGAAAATATTTTGCCTACTATTCATTGTTTTCAGGCTATCCCCACCGCCCATGGACAACGCGCCGCCAACACTGCCTTTCACTTGCATGCGCAGGCAGTCTGCGATCCTATCACCACCGGACTCTCAGGGGGACTGTCCTACTACCTACCCCGTCCCCAATGCAGGCCTCCACCCACCCCACGCCCCCATCTCCTTCACCCCAGAGCAACTCAAGATGCTCCGTGCTCAGATCTCCATCCTCAAGGCTATCAAGAAAGGTTCACCCGTGCCCAGGCACATCCGACAGGCTGTTCTTGTCCCCAATCAGCCACTGGCCATTCCGAACCCTCAGACTGTCCTCCATCGACCAGAGTCGCCGGACGCGGACACCCGCGTTGATGACAGTGCGGTTGTGATCCACAACGACGTGGGCGTGATCCCTGTTAACGACGCTCTCGAGAAGTGTACAATTGCGGTCACTGTGCCTCCCCGACCGGACCAGGAAGAGGAAGTTGAGGTCGTTGATTCCGTGAAGGGCAGTCAGTGTCCGGACGGGTTAATCCATCCCATCGCACATTGATGATCGAACCAGCTGCAGGAGAGGGAAAGGGAGGGGACGGTCCGACGTGTAACAAAGACTAGGACAGACAGTCTGACACTACAGTAACTTACGGATTGCTTCGGGCTCGTGCGCTGAATCTAATAGGAATTAGAACTCATGGTCGCGCAAGATCTTCGAGGCGCACCTTTTGCATCGTTCACAAGGCTCGACGACCTCAGGACACATATTCTCCGAAGCGATGAGTTTGCGCGTCTCGTCCTCCGTCATCTCCTTCCACTTCCACTCGCCTTCAGCGCCTCGATGCTTCGTCCAACCCAGCGCTGCACGATCCTCGACTTGGCAAAGCAAGACTTGCAACGAGAGGACCTTCCATGCCATCTCCTGGCGCCAGGTTGCTATCTTGTCGAGAAGTTCTTCATCGACAGGGCAGTCAAAGGCAAGGCGGACGAGGACGCAGGAAACGGACGACGTTCCAAGGTAGCCGCAAAATGTCTCCTACAAAGAGATGATCGCGTCAGCAGTCGTATGTGTAGCTCGTCATACATCCAACCAGACGCACCACCCAATTGTCATTTGAGAAGTAGCGCAAAGACGGCCGGCACAGGACGACCGCCAGCCGCGTGACGTTCGGCGCGTGGCGGAGGGCGAGGACGAGACCCCACCCGCCCTCCGGGGCGTTGTCCGAGACCCCATGGTGCATGTCCGGATGGAGGACCAAGCAGCGCGCGCGGAGCTCGTTCAGCATGCACGTGAGCTGTACCGTCTTCATCCGCCACGAGCACACCTCCAAGCGCGGCACCTCGCACGTCAGGCCCAGCCACAGCAGCTTCCCGCATCCCATCCCCGCCGCGCGGAGACTCTGGATGTGTGGCCATGCGTCAGGCGTCCGTTGTGGTCGCGCTAGCAGGCGGCCGCGCGCTTCCTGCACGGAAGTGTAGTCGGGGTTGGCCCATCCTAAGCCGTAGTAGCGCAGATGCCCACGCATGTGCCCTCCCATGCCTTTCCGGAGCTCGGGATCGAGGGAACCGTGGTCGCGGGGGAAGTCAAAGACGACGTCTTTGACGTTGGGGAATATGCGCGTAAGGGCATCGAGGTCGCTGGGGAAGTTCGCGGGACAGGCTCGCAAGGTGTGGACGGCGGGGAACGATATGGTCGTATCCTTGAACACGGCGTTGTAGAGCACTATCTCCTGAAGGGTGTCGTTTTGGCGGGATTTGAGGAACGCGCTTGCGTCAGTCTCTTCGAGGAAGTCGAGGTCCAGCGTGCGAAGACGAGGCAGGACGCCAGCTAGGGTGCCTTGGTGTTTCTTCTGGATGCCGGACAACTCTAGTTCTCGGAGGCGCGGGATTGAGTCAAGGACCGTCTTAAGCTCTTTGTGGGAGAAGGAAAACACGTCGAGGTCCAGAATGGAGAGGGATTCGAGGTTGCTGGCGGCAAGTAGAATAGTCGACAAGGTTCGTTTGACGTCTTTCAAAGACATGGCCTGGTCTCCGCTTGACATTGTGTTGTACGTCGATCCCGGGAACACCAGTTCTTGTAAGTAAGACAATCTGTCCCTTCCATGCTTGACGTTGGAGAACTTGAGGAAGGAAGTCAGATGTCGCCCTTCGATGGTAACACCCTCGCGAGGAAGTTCCGCTGAAAGGGCTCGCCGAAGAGCGTGGCATGTGCGGGTAAGATGGGCAATATCACGAGGGGTTAAAAGAGATATGATTTGGAGGAGTATGTCGAAATTGAGGTCAGGGAGGCCCCGTAGCCTCCAAACCGTGGCCGTTTCCATCCTGTTCTCTGCGATGGCCCAGGGATGGTGGTGGACCAGAGTCAAGCCAGAGGAACGCCATCACAGCCACTAGCTAGTGTACTATGTACATATCAACAAAGGAGGTTAAGCGCGCCAGGTTTCAGATCCACTCTGAATGGCCAAGCTAGCACCAGGAACTTACACCGTCACGCACGACCCTATTGCAGCCTGCAGAGATATCTTTGCCATTCCACTACACCTCATTTATTAGACACGGTTAGTCATGATAAATTATACAGGTGGCACACAAGGTCCGAATCCGCCGCGAGGCACGTAACAGTCTTGTACTATTGGCTAACTTCAAAATACACTGTTCACCTTGAACTTACTCCGCCTTGAGTTTTGGACTAGGTGGGGTCCCGGGAGAGAGACCCGCCTTCACAGCCGCGACATAGTGCTGCCTCTTCTCGAGATCTAGGACAAGACACAAGACTCAGCTTACCACGATGAGCTGCCGGCTGAATAGGATGCGTACCGTGGGCCCACATAGCAGCCCCAATGCGGTTGGAGACGGAGAATA
The DNA here is from genome assembly GCA_002760635.1 of Ganoderma sinense ZZ0214-1. Classification (NCBI taxonomy): domain Eukaryota; kingdom Fungi; phylum Basidiomycota; class Agaricomycetes; order Polyporales; family Polyporaceae; genus Ganoderma; species Ganoderma sinense. Next base: position 1,398,496 of record AYKW01000069.1, read on the forward strand.
TCAGCCCAATGATGGGGATACGCTCAGCGAGGGCAGCCGTGAATCCGAATACTGGGGCGAAATAAGATGCTGAAAAAAGTTTGCGGGTATATGCGCGTGCATACCTCGGTAGTCCCACTTGCGCTCCTCGATGAAGACGGCGACCTGGTCTTTAGTCATACCCTTCGCCTTGTAGTACTATTGATGCAGCAGAAACATGAGCGATAAAATACAAGTGCATGATGAAGATGAGGGGAACGTACTGGCTCATGCAAATAACGCGCTGTGCCGAGCCCCCGGAATGCTGCGGCTATAACCATACCCGCGAACGGGAGGAAGTCCAGAGGGATGGAGATCACTAGCAACACACCAATTCACGCCCCCATTAGTTAGCCTCCAACCCCGCGAATGACCTGGCCTGAAGACTCACGTCGTGCAACCATACTGCCGAGGGGCCCGGCCATGAAGAACGACCAGCGCCACTTCGGTGGGACGGGGGGCGGACTGTCCCACTCCTCGACGTACGGCTGCCACCAGTCCGCACCCTTGCCGCGGGACTGGATGGTCTGCTCATAGGCGCGTTCGCGCGCGATGCGGATGTTGCGCGAGAGGAAGAAGTAGATGATGCTCGAGATCTGGCTCGAGAGGAAGAAGAGCGTAGCATCTATTCGTACACAGGCCAGAGCGTTCAGCATATGCTAGCGAGGCGCATACACAGATATAGGACGTACAGGTGGGGATGTCGAAGGGCAGCTGGAAGCCGAAGATGGCGTCCCGCGAGAGGCCCGTCACGCGAGGAGAGCTTCACGCCGAGTCTCAGCCACAGGGAACTCGCAGGCGGTCCAGCACACACAGAAGAGAAACTCACTTGACGAGGAAAAACTCCACGAATACCTTCTGGATCTTGTACGTGCTCGCCGCCTTGGAGACGTGAGCACACCTCCTCGTACCTTCAGCATTTGGTGGACCGTGCTCACCCAGACCAGACCGACAGTAGCTCCCCTCATGAACCCATGCTTGCACTTGTTCCATGCAGGCACCCTTAGCTTCGGGTCGCTGAGTAGCCTGTAGAATCCAACCACAACATAGGACGGTGGGAATTGCAGCCGGTGGGTAGCCCGTAGCAGGTTAGCTGGGATGTTCTCGTCTGCTGCAAAGGGTGTAGAAGGAGGGGTAGAGCCTTTGTATTCGCCAGGAAGACTATCTGCGGAAGCAGATGGGATCGACATGCCAAGGTGTAGGTGAAAAGATGGAGAAGGGGCGACGGAGACGAAGGTTATAAGTTTCTGGTGACAGTCGGTCCCCTGTCCGAGACGGCAGCCAGGTCGCGAGTCGCGCGCGTCATTGGCCATGACTATGGCGGAGCGCCCAGAGCAGTGGCAGTGTTCTCCGCCCCGGCCAACCCGTCCGCATCCAACGTCTCGATGCTCAGGCTAAGGACGAGGGTGAAGGGACGAAGGCGATAAAGGTGGTGATGAGGATAGAGAAAAGTATGGGATTTATACAGTTCTACGTGACTTCTGGAACTCGTGGGACCGACAGAGATCGTTCGTTATATGACTACAAGCCTCCACCACCATCATCATCCGAATCGTCTCCGAGTCTTCAATAAACAAGGGGCATGCGGAGTCCGGAACGTCGACATTGGTGTCGTGAGCGTGTGCGGGGAGTCGTGACGAGAGCCAGCCGCTCAATGGCCTCGCGAGACCTTGTCGAGCACTGCGTTCCGTTCGGGGCGCGGGCGAAGACGAGGGCGAGGGCGAGGATGGCGTGGCATTTGACGTTGGGTTTAAGGTGCAGATCGCCACGCATCCAGCAAGCAGCGTGCGTGCATGACGTAACGACGCGATGCAGCGAATCCGGAAAGCGAGATGGGACCCGAGAGAAGCGAGACGCGGTCAGCGTTTGCGACACAGATACGACGGGGCGCGCGACGCACCGCTCTCATATGCGACCTCGCTGAAGTCCGTCCCTTGGACCTCGGCCGCGACGCCGACCAGAGAGCGTCGGAGGGCGTCCTTCGACGACGCGAACAACATCTTCTGCTTCACCTTGGAGTCGTCGGGGGACCTGATCGCCGCGATCGCGTGCGTCGCGTAGATAACGTTAGCCAACTCTGCCCGCCTCCGGTGCCCCGCCTCCTCCGTCTTCACCGCGTGCGGCGGTAAGCATCCGCAGGCAGAGGCACGGGGATCGAATACCGACACGTCCTGCGGGCTGCATCCCACTGCATGCAGGGCGGTGCGATGTGGCAGACACTCGCGCATCGGGAAGGCGGATGGAGGGGGACCCGCAGCAGAAACGCCGGCGACTTACCAGGAGTAGAACGTGATTTTGGACCGCTTCCCGCCGTCCTTCTCAAAGTCAAAGTCGTACACGGCCCACCGGCACTCAGCCTCGGGGAGGTCCGCGACGAAGTCGTCGTACGTGGCGGTCGGCTCCGCCCGCTTCTCGACGATGATCTCCGTGAGGTCCTTGCTGAGCGTGTAGATGATGTACTTGGCCTTCTTGCCCAGCTTCAAGTCCTGGAACGCCGTGAGGCACTCATCGTTTACGGCGACACCTGAGGCCTGTCGGGTCGCGGCGCGATTGCGATAGCGGGAGACGGATGGAGGACGATGCGGATCAATCAGCGCACCGCGGGTGGGTTAAGGGGTACGGCGAGGGAGCGCATGGCTGCGGATCGGCGACGTACCATGGTTGGAAAATATGTGTGGGGGAGACGGGATGTAGAGGGGGGGCAGGGCCTTGGATGGAGAAGGAGGATGCTAAGGTGAGGGAGTGGTATAAGTATATCACGATGAGCGACAACGGCGATTGCCGCTCTCCGATTGGGCGAGGCGGTGGCCAATGCACTCGACCTCTCCGAGTCCATTGCCAATCTCCCAATATCCTTGCGCATCTATGCATCCGCGATGCGATTTACATGACATAGCAACGATAGTAGATACACTATTCTAAATCATATTGTAATGCGTCCGCAATGCTGGAGAGTGTCAATGGATGGTCAGACATATAGAAACCGAAAGCAAAAGTGATAATGCGAGACAAAGGGCGCTGCTTGTGTATGTGCCGAAAACATGTCAGTCGTATATGTGAATGCGCGCAGTAGGGGCGGTGTCACTGCCCGTCCTGCTCGAAGACTTCATCCAGCCACCGCTCGTAATCGTATTCAGGCTCCCCGACGCCGTTGGAGGTCGAGGGCATCGCTTGACGAAGGAACTCGATCGCGGTCGCAGGTAGATGGGCAACGCGCAGGTCAAGTTCAGTGACATATGGCTACGATGGTTCGAACGTTAGAGAGTAGCTGAAATACGCAGCATAAGCGGACTTGCCTTGTCCCCAGCAATGCCCCTGAAAGAGTCGCGCAGTTGCGCGGGCGATGTCTGGTCCTCCATGATGTCAACCTAAGACGTCTATGAGCCGATGCGCCGGAGGCCAAGTAAAAGCATGCAATTACCAAAAGGTTAATGAACGGCTCGAATGTGACTGCGCCGTAGTCCGCCATGAGCTGGTCGTAAATGAGATCCATATCCTCATCCTAGACTGCGGTTAGCCAAGAAATAAAGACAGCCGCGACGGAGAAGCTCACAGAATACACTATTCCGAGACTGGCAAGAGCAGCCGACATCTCAAACTGGTTGAGCGTGTTTGATTCGTCCTTGTCGAAGTAGCGGAACGTGCTCTCGAATTGCTCCAGTTGTGCTGGCGTCAGGTTGGTCATGTTCCGGGAAACAATCTGCGAACGTTTTAGTAACCCCCATGGATGTTTCGATAGTCAAACGAACTTGGTTATCGATGAAGGCGAGCTTCTTGGCTATGCTTCCAGTGACGAGTTCGAGCTCGAACCGCAGGTCTTCCACAGTGAACGCAGTATAATCGTTCTCGTCGACATTCGCGGCTCGACACTCGTCCTCCGCGGCGATAACAGCTTCGAGGGTCTCTGAAAAAGGTGGTATGCGGGCCTGAAGCAGCCGGACCTGCTTTACTTGTTCCTCTAATGGTCCTTCTATTGAGACAAGTTCTGACGACATCAAACGCAGGCGCTTCTCGAAGTTGTTTGCGAGGTCAGCGAACTTGTGTCGGAGGCTGTCCTTGATCCTGTGGGTAAGGTTAAAGCGTTTGCAGCGAAAAGGTGTGTGGCTTCACAGTGAATGCACGTACTGTCGGATCTCGGCATTGATGGCACGCGATCGGGCAGCCTCGGCTTTCAGAAGCTCGTTCCACGCCCGATCGACATCCGTGAGAGACAGACCAGGCGGTGGTACATATTCCCGGAGACCGTACGTCTTGAGCTTGGTCTGCACATTGCCAAACAGAGTTGCAACGTCCTGCTTCTCTGTGACCCACGTACGCTTCGTCGTCTGCTTGTAATTCTGGAAGGATTGCGAGTGTTGCAGCGCATCTGCGTACGTGCCAACGAAGGACTTCGCAGCCCAGACGTCTTGCATGTCTGCCATGGAACGAAGGAGCTCCCGGACCCGGCGCTCATAGTCATTCCTGCTCATCCAGACTGATTGCATGAGCTCTGCGAATTTCTCGACTCGCCGCGATACAGTCTCTGTTTGCTCTGGGGAGGGTTTAACCATCATGAAACCTGGGAGATCGGGGACTCTGATCGACGTACCCATCGACGAAAATGCGTGGAAATAGCCAGCAACGTAGGTCATTACACTACGTTCATCAGGATGTTGAGTATCGCACAGATCGGCAACCTCCAGGAGTTGCTGCAGAAGATTGGAGGCGATCCATCAACAATCATTGGAGCGCGAAGAGTTGAATAGACGAACAGGAATACCAAGGTGCTCCTGAGCAATTTGGAAAGCTAGACGCGTGTTACCATGGCGGTCGTTCTGAGTGTTACGGCATGTCAGAAATTCAACTTGGTTCGAAAGTCAACCATCTGGCCTACCTTGTCCAGTTTGTCGTAGTCGATGAGGTCAGGTCGATGGCAATGGATGAGAGCACAACTGGGGCCCAGCATGACTTACGATTGAAAGGAAAGCGCAGAAAAGTTATTACGTACAGAGCAAGGCCGTCGGACCAGCTGTAGGAGAAGTCTTGCACATCACATTCTTTGTACGGAGCCGTCTTACGCTGACACCAAAGAAGCAGGCCCTCCTTTGCAGAAACACCCTCCTCACTTCGAAGAGGCAAGTTGAACTCAGAACACTCCCTTCAGGCGAAACAAAGCAGGCCAGAGACGACGGACCTGATGTCCGCAATAGTGAACCGAAGAATGAGAGTCCAGATCATGCCGAGGATGAGCTTTAGGTTCCCGTCGATAATATCTGCAACCTTGTTCCAAACGAGCTCAGAAAGAAGAATAAGAATCACCGACCTTCTGGACCGATATTGGTGAGCTTCACGCCGCGTGATGTGATGAACTCAAGTGCTTTGTTCACATTCTCCGCCTTCTGGATGCGCATCCTCGGAGCCTTGTTATAGCGTCCCAATGAAGTATCACCTGGTCGGAGTTGAGAGGGATGATTACATAGAGGGAAAGGCAAAGCTCACCCATAATTTCCTGGAGGTTCAGGAGGATAAGTGAAGGGTCCGAGGAATTGTGCAAGTACTCACCATGAGCTGAATTAGCCGAACGCCGTCGGACAAGTCCCGGACGAGAGAACTCATTGGAGGGTAGCCATTCGCCTCCAGCTTCGTGTTTAGCCTAACGGGCGAGAGTTCAATCGCGATAAGCCAGCTGCAGAAACCGAACCAAGTACCACTTGCAGAACGTCCGTTCTTGAACATCCCGAGAGCGCGACTCGAGCGAGTCGATTGTGTTGGGAGAAAGCGGAGAGAGCAGGCCCGCGCCCCAGGACATGCGTTTTGGGCTGTAGATGGCATCCATCGCGACAGCAGGAGAAGAGAGAGTGGGTGGGGGAAGAGAGGCCGGCGGCGGAGAGATGGGACTCTGGGGCTCTGGGCGAGAGGCAGGAGGCCGGGACGCGCGGAGGCTTGGGCTGTGGCGCGCGCGAACAGCGCGTGTTCAAACTCCGAAACGCGTCCTCGGATTCGCGCGACTCGCGACTCACGCCTGCACTCCTCTCTTGTTCCCCTACCACCACCTCCCTCGTCTCGCCCGGCTCCCTCTCTCGCAGGCGACCATGACGACAACTCAGTTCGACAGGATCTACCACGGGCTCTCCCCAGATGTCGGCAGTATGTGTTCCGCAGTGTATTCGCGCCGTTTCGGGGTGTCAGCTCAATCTTCTTTCTGTGGATAGAGTTCCGTATCGCGGTGAGCGGTATGGCCTGGAAGGGGGAGGAAGGGGAACATATGGTCGCAATGCAGGCCTCCGATATCAAGTGGGCGCAATGGATTCGCGTCGCGCGCAATTACCAGCTCCGGGTTGGCCTGAAGGACCGGTCAAAGGAGACTTTCGATGGCTTCGTGCGCGAGGTGAGTCACCGTCGCCCCTGACTCTTATCGTTTCGGGATGCTGATTGTAGTTCCAGGACCATGACCGTCTAGCGCATCTTCTCAAACAGCACTTCAGTGTGACGCTAGAGACGAGGGAGGTGTCTTTCAAGGGTTGGAATTGGGGTGTGACGGATTTCCAGGGTGCGTACTAGGCGCAACCATTCGTTAACTGCGTGCCAACCCTGGTGTCCAGGTCAAGACCTCGCATTCCTCGTCTCAAACAAAACTGCCTTCGAGCTCCCGCTTACACAAGTCGCTAACTCGAACATTGCTGGCCGTACGGAGGTTTCCCTGGAATTCGCCACTCAAAATAAAAAACAATCTCGAGGTGCTCCCGATGAGATGGTTGAGATCCGTTTTTACGTCCCCGGGACACAAACGAAGAACCGCGGATCGGACGCAGGGTCACAAAAGTCCGATGTCGAAGAGGATGGCGAGGAGGTCAGCGCTGCGCAAGCCTTCCATGACCTCGTCAAGGAGAAGGCAGAACTCGGCGCAGTCGCTGGCAATATCATCCTCAGTTTCGACGAGGTCAACGTTCTCACGCCGAGAGGTCGGTACGACGTCGACATGTACCCTGAATTCCTACGGCTGCGTGGGAGAACGTACGACTACAAGATCATGTACGGCAGCATCGCAAAACTGTTCCTTCTTCCGAAGGACGACCTACATGTTCTCTTCATCGTGAGTATAGTTTCATTCATTCTTGTAGATTCGCGGATCTCACGTCGTCTCGGTAGCTTGGTCTCAGTGTTCCAATCCGTCAAGGTCAAACTAGGTACCAATATCTGGTTATGCAGTTCAACCGTGAGGAGGAAATTACGGCAGAGCTGAACATGTCCGAGTAAGTATTCGGCGAGCAAGCCCGTTCTATCATATTTACTCACTACTTCCATAGGGAGGAAATAGCGAAGTATGACCGGCTAAAGAAGAACTACGAAGACCCTACCTACGAGGTCGTCTCTGGCATCTTCCGTGCCCTCTCTAAGAAGAAGATCGTCGGCGTCGGCAACTTCCAAAGGTACGTCTCCCTCCCCGAGTCCTCAGACCTCGGCGAACGGCGCTCACACCGTCTACGCAACCCCAGCCGCGAGAGCCACCCGTCGGTCAAGGCGAACCTCAAGGCCGTCCAGGGCGACCTCTTCCTGCTCGAGAAATACGTCTTCTTCGTATCGAAGCAGCCGACGCTCATCGAGCTTTCGGACATACACCAGGTCGTGTTCTCGCGCCTGGGCACGAGCATGGGCGCGAACGCGGCGCGGACGTTCGACATGAAGATCGTGACCAAGGGCGGGTCCGACCTCACGTTCACGAGCGTCAACAAGGAGGAGCACGAGGTCGTGAGCGCGTACCTCCAGGACAAGAAGGTGAAGACCAAGAACGAGATGATGGAGGGCGAGCTCCCGATCGCCCTCGACGACGAGGACGAGGAGATGCAGAGCGTCGCGAGCTCGGGCGAGGAGGCGCCGAAGCCGCGCCGAGGGGACGAGGACGAGGACAGCGAGGAAGGTGGGTGCCGCGGCGTGCTTTCTGCGTTCGGAGTGCTGTATGCTGATGTTCTCGTGACCGATAGACGAGGACTTCCAAGCGTCAGACTCGGACTCGGGCTCGCCGACAGAGTCGGACTCGGACTCGGATGGTGGGAAGACCGCATCCGACGCGAGCGGCGATCGTGACTTCATGAAGGCGGGTAAGGGTAAGGGCAAGGGCAAAGCCAAGGCTGCGCCCAAGAAGAAGGCCCCTGCGAAGAAGGGCAAGGCGGACGGGAGCGATGCGGAGGATGACGACGAGAAGCCAAAGAAGGCCGCGCCCAAGCCTAAGCCGAAGCCCAAACCCAAGCCGAAGAACGACGATGACGCGATGGACGTCGACGAGGAGAAGCCCAAACCCAAGCCCAAACCGAAACCGAAGGCGAAGAAAGATGGTGAAGAGGGACCGGCCAAGAAGAAGCTGAAGACAGCGGACTGAGCCGGGCCCACTTCCTCCGCCTTGCCTGGGCTCATTCGTCGTTGTCGGGAGGGGGCTAGTGTTATGTTGCATTACTCTACTAACTGTTTGAATTGTTGCATGCCTTGTAAGTTACCACATCGTCCATCACGCTTTCGCAATGCCATTTTCATGATTTCGCACGTCGTCATATTGGTTTTCCGGCCGATGTGCCAGACTCGTATGTGGTCGAAATATTATCTTCTATTCCTCTGCCATCTCACACTGCAGGTTCGCAGAGCTCGAGTCTGCCACAACAGCAGTGGTGATGCATAGGTAAGGGGCATTCCGCCCAGGGTATGAAGATATTTCATGTCTATGAGTGTGATTCGATGGTGACGGAATGGCTGACAGCCCACACTCAGGCCTCAGGCCTCATTTACTATATAGCGGAAAGCATGCGGTGTTTAACGGATAAATCTCCCTTGGCAAGTTCACCCAGGGACGATGAAGTACCGGACTACAGGTGTAGCCAGTTCAGCTATAGAGCGCACAGCGTCATCCAAAGCTGTGGTCTTCAACTCCAGTGATTCAAGTGTTGCTTTTACAAGAGGTGTGTCTCCAGATTCTTCTACTTAACCTCCTTCGGTGGTTTGTCCGCCTGGGCCGGACCGATTGTTCACTAAACGATAACGAAGCCAGTCCACTGAATGCATGCCCGACACAGAATATCATATGGCGACAACTCTCTAAGATATAGAAAAAGACGAAGGGTATATGGAGGACCTGTGTATTGGCGTGGTCGTATAGTAATTCTATTTTTAGAATAAATGGAGAGAAAAGGTAACCAAAACCTAGAGACCTGAGAGCGACAAATCAAGGTCGCGAAATCGTCTTCTGTGGGTATCAGGATGTCAAATTCTGGGGCGACAGAATTCATAATGACGGGAAACGGGGGACTGAAGAAAGTAAAAAGAAACAGAAGTCATGGGAGGGGAATGAAGGCGGGAATGTTTGGACGGCTAGGTGTGAACGACAGCCGACGATCTCCTCAATGAGGGTCGTCGCGGTGAACCGCAAGACAGGAGCTCCCAGGTGGAAGACCTTGTACCCCGTGAGTAGGTCGAGGGATGAGGTGTTCACGGAACGGCGGGTTCCTCGCTGGGATAGACCGGATCCGAAAACGACTGTTCGAAAGGAGGCTGACTGACCGTGGTAGGAGGACCTGAAGATGAAGCGAACTTCCAAGGCGGCGTTTCATCGCGCATCCGCCCCTGGATACATCCCGAACTCATGAGGAGAGCGGCGCACTACTGAAAGCAGCTGCCCAGCGCCCCACCGAAACGACGAGGCTTGAAGGGCGTGCGAGGGCGCGCGGTGAGCGGAAGGATGCCATTGTCACGATCCCGAACGGCGGGCTTCCCCATCCTTCTCGGGCCCCGAGGCCTCGTCCCGCTTGGGGTCGATATCGATGTCATGGTCGTCGATGGAGCGGGGGCCACACACCCGCTTCCTGCCCTGGCGCTGCTGGCACGACCGCCCCAAAAGACGGGCTTGGCCTGCCTCTCTGGTCGCACAGGCTGGGCTGTGGCGGCCCGGCGGGATGGAGGCATGGGTGCGAGAAGAGGCACGGGTTCGACTGGGGGCAGGGGTGGGATCGCGGGCCCGGGCTGGGCAGGGCGTGCCTGGCTGAGATTCCGACAGAACCATGACATCGTCGGCGAGGTCGGCGAGCGAGAACAGGCAGCGTCCTGGGCAACATACACGAGCGGAGCTGGCTGGACGTCCTCCATGGGTACTATTTCAGCCAGAGTCTCGCGCGTAGCGGGCTCGAGGTCCTTCATCGGGCCGGATGATGCCTTGTGGCTTGCAAGTACGTTACACACGTTCCGATAGACCTCCTTCCGGCGCTGCATAAGAGCGCGCATCTTCGCTTGCCACAACTGGGCGTGTCGTCGCGTTACGACGTGTGCACGTGTATGAACCGCCGCCGGCGGGTGAGAGGAAGCATGTGGGGAGGCACAGGGAGGCTGGGAGACGGGCGATAGAGCGAGCTTCGCGCGGTGGACACGGCAAGTGGAAGTAGCACGGTTGCGGCGGCGGAGAAGCTTTTCCCATCCGTGGCGTGACGCCTTCAGATCCTGCATGAGCGACATCAGTTCAGCCCGAAGCAAGGACAACTGCGCAGACCTTGGCGAGGATACGTTCCAGGCCGTGCTTGTCCTGGGTAACGAGATAGATTGCCCTTCGAGTGCGCAAATGAAGCTGCTTGTAATTTCAAAATAGAGTATATGTAGGACGGTCGTTGTACATACCCTCGTTGTGTCACAGAGAAGACTGATCTTGACACCGTTGCAGAGAAGCGTGGCGCCGCGGCGTGATTTGAGAGCGGAGATGGTAGTAGGAACCAGCCTGTGAGCGACATCGATAATTGAATCCTTGCATATTCTGAAGAGCCTTTTGAGAATAAACGACATGACGAAAATGTATGCAAAAGGGCGAGTAGACGCGTCTCAGGGGGGATGGATAGGACACGCGAGCGACAGATTCCGTAGCTTCGGAGAGCAGGATTGGCACAGATGTCGCCAGAAAGCCGGAAGAAGAGCGCGGATCCTGAGCGCAGAGAGTGGGCGGTCTTGCATGTCATATTGACAGCCTGGAGGAGGCTGACATCCGGGAGAGATCTGAACTGGCGGCGAACATGTTGGTCTTCCCTATTGATCGTGGGGAACGATCGATTGCACAGAACTTCTGAGGTACAACCCACGCTTGGTGGCAAAATACGTCGTTAAGTAGGCCGAAGGGTGGCACGATATCAGCCTCGACAGAACCAGGCGCATGGTCCATGCGTTAACATAGCCAGCTCGGATTTGATTCCATTGTTGACCTGGCGACCTTCCAATACGTTGGCGTCCAAGTCATCGCCCTGTCTGTGGACAGGAAAACGCGTGTTCCATACGCCTAAATCGAATGTGCCAATGGTTCTCAGTTGTTTATAGCGACATTGAACTGAACTGACCGTTGATCAGGAGACAGTACCGCCGAAGGCGCTTGCAGGCATGTTTACGAGGTACAACAAATAAGTCGACCATGACAGCCATATTCCCTTCTTCGTGGAAACTGGCGCGCCCTGCTGCGCATGGTCCGATGTAGGGGTCGAGGTGACAAAAATCGAAGCTTGGAGTGCGCAAGCTGCAACGACTCCCGGAGTTGCTGGCAAAGGCCGGTAAAGGCGCTTGCCAATCAACTGCATTACATAATGCGGTGTTGGTGTGGTTGGCCACAGTCGAGACCACACTGACGCAAGTACTGTGAAAACGGAAAGTATTAATGGGGCGCGTCTTTCAAGCGAGAGGTATCCCTGTGTGAGATCCACTAGGCCGGAAGCGTTCTTACAACACGCATTTGGTAGGCCAACAGACCCCGCGACGCGCAGTCAATTCAGCGGTCGGTGCGCCGACGCAATGGTGGCAATTGCCATTGCCACTACTGGAAGTGGCCTAGGCTGCGAAACATGCATCGGTAGAGATACGATGTGCATGCGCATTGCGTGGCCAGCAATGACGAGTTTCACGGTTACACATCCATCAGAAGCGACTCGCCGGAACCCACCCTCGAGCTTGTGCCGTACCGATTTTGAATCGCGTGGAACTTCATTCCCGCCCATATAGGTAAGAATGCACACTCTGTTAAATAATTCTCAGCTTCAAAACAGAAAGATGATAACATCATACCCGCAAGCCGTGGCAGCACTTTCAACGCCAACATGGGTGACATCCATCAACCGCTCAACCTATCTTCGGAAGACCGATTAGCTCATAGTTTTTTTCCTGTACTAGTGGAGTGTTGGGTAGAGAAGCGATTTATCCTTCCGGGGCCGTAATTCCTATAGATCAGGCGGTGAGAGTGTGTTGTTTAGAATGATATCCACCTACGTAATCATAACATATCTCGCCCAAGTTATCCCCGTGTTGAACACATGACCCACGACGGGGACTATGGCTTGAAAATAACAACTCCGCCACCGTGAACTCAACTTCGAAGGTTACCGGGAACTCACCCCGAAGGTTACGGGTGGAGCTCGCGCAAAGTTCACCCACGGCTTCTTCGAAGTTGCCGTTACCTCGCATATGATCAGCAATGCGCCAAGGTCCTGCCGCGTGGTTAGTCATGGCTTCCACGACGCTTTCAGAGTTACGGCATTCGTCTGCTTCTTACCCGCCACGTCGAGCCACGCCGCCGGCAATCGTTCGGCCTCTTCTGGATATGGGTCGAGGAGGTTGCCGGCATTTCAACCTCGAGTCCAGTCAGTGCACCCGTCGCATCCCCATGACCTCGTTCTGGGAAGTTTGGGGTTGGAACTGTGGCGACGCAATAATAGTCAGCCCATCTTGGCCCTTCTGTACACCAGCGCGCGCGATGAAAAGCACCTGCACTGGCAGTACCGCCCGTGTTAGCTTCGAAATTTGACATGCTTCGCACAGCCCCATCCGAAAAGCGTCGACGTCATGCACTGCAATGACTGCATTCTTACGTGCACGGTCCACGATTCGAATGTTCCTCGCGCACGGAAAGTCTGGGGAGGCTGGGCGACGATGGGAACATGGCACATATGCAGAGTCATCGCGCGAGCGAAATGGTTGGCGTGACCATATTCCACGCGTTTTCCGAGGTGTGAAATGACGTTACCAAACGAGTAGGACCTACGATGGAAACTACGGCCCCCTGAGCAGCGTACGTACATTCCGGGAGTACGTGACCACGCGCAAGGGTACCTTATGCTCTCGGTCTCCCGTGCTTCAGCACCCGCGCTGGGCGGGTGGGCGCGACGGCGGGTCCGTGCACACTGCGACGTGCGTGCGACGCTGGCGGGGGCCTGAGCTACTTCAGCAACATGTTTGACCGAACCTCCGCGGCGCCACCGGCTGGAGTTTCTAGAGGCTTGAAGGGTTGTAGTTGTGTCACGAGGCTACGGGACATAGAGTTTAGCCTCGAGGATAACTCTCCGCGCGCCTGGTTCAGTTGAAGGGATGGCGCGGCCTTCAGTCTGAGGATCCGCGAGTCTATGTAGTAGCGTATGTACTCACCTGGTACTCACCCTGAAAGGTCACAGGTGGCTACATTGTTGCTACATTGCTCGCAAAGCTCCCCCTCGGAAATTACGTGAGCTCGTAGTCAGTACCCCGGTGCCTTGGGACGGCATGAGCGCCAAAAGTGAATTGAATGTATGCACCGCCGAATGTCCCCCGTCTATCACGACGGAAAAAGCATCCAGACTTGTCTCTACGACGACTTACTTACTTTAACTTTCTTACTGACCACAGTGGGCGGAAATACGTGCTCAGGCACTGGGCCCCCTTGCCAGGCCGCTGACGTCGGAGGAGGCCGTTTAGTTGGTTGCGATGGTCTGAGATCTCGGACAGGAAAAGTTGACGCCGAGGCAGCGCAACGCAGCCACTGAAATATTAATGTCGCACTGTCTTGTTAGGTAACTCCACCAACGTAAATCACCCTGCCATGCGTCATGAGTCAGTAAAGCGGCGGTATGTTTAACAAACGGGGCGAGCCAATAGAGCGGAGAAGCCAGAAAATGATGCATACATTCTACCCCATTCACTGGTGCTCATTGTCCGGTGTTTTCCTCTCGGAAGAAAAAGTCAGGTTCCTCCGAAAGCTCGAGGAAAACGGCAAAAATGATGAGCATTGATGGTGTTCCAGCCCCTGACGCAAGACGGTCTTGCAAAAAAAGCCCGATGGATCTAGTTATCCGGGGTGGAAATGACGCTTCTGGCAAGCTGACTTGATGAATGGGAAACCCTGGGGAAACCTGAGAGCTTGGTGGGGGACCGCTGTGGACGACGGGCGACAGTGTAAATAACGACGAGCTGTCGAAGGTGTCGGACGAGCGCAGGTGGGGATGCGGCTGCGTAGACGGGGGTCGGCATGGGGTGTGAGAACGACCTGCCTGATTTGCGGGGCCAATTTAGGACGGAGAGGACGAGGAGATCGTTGATGATCCCAGCTAGTCTCCGTTGCCGACCATATCCTCGCTGGCACCCTCCATCCTCTGCCCCACAACGTTAGAGCAGAAACAGGCCATATGGAGACCCTCCATGGCCCAGGTCCAGGGGTCGCCCTGCACCGACCTTCCAAAACAAACCTCTTCTCAGTCCACCGTCCTCCTTCTTCGGACCCGCGCTCATACAAATCGTTCGAACCCAACGCCCTCCGTCTCGCTAATCCCGTTGCCCATTCTGGCTTCTTGCCTGGCCCACGCGTCCCAGCCACGCCTCCTGGCCACTGTCACATCTCGCCATCCCCTGAAAGCGGAGAGCTTGACTGTGCGCACACCCAGGCGCATGAGATTCTCTGGAATCACTTCGGATTCCTCCCCTACGACCCCAGTCTCGACCTAGAAACGGGCACCCATAAGGAACCGCGGGTGAGCACTCTATCCTCTGTTTCACTTCTAGATTTACCTCGTACCTGTCTTCGCCATCAACACCGTGGCCCGTGACGGTAGGGGCCCTCGTGTTTTCCACGAGTCCGGACACCAGATCTCAACCAGACGCGCGCCCTGCTATCCGCCATTGCACGCAGCTTCTGGGCGTCCCATCATTTTCTCCACGCGTTTCGCCCATCTTCATCCAGCGAATCTCGTCCTCTCACTCACACGTCCTGTCTTTCATTTCAGTCCCCATCCCTGCACTCCCCGCTTGGCCCTCGCGAGACCTCATATCCTCACCACCACCGCCGTCCGCGCACCTCCCCTCCCTCCCCGGCCTTGGACACCTCCTCCCTCCCGAACGCCATGACCAAGAAACGAAGATCTTTGACGTCCATCCTTGTCCCCTCCTTCCTGCCCCAGGCCAGCGCATCCACCTCCGCCCTCTCCATATCCTCGTCGACACCAGGTCGCTCTAGCATCTCGAGCACATCTGCGAGCACTTCTAATCTTACGCTCGCCGATGCTTCTGCGGAATGGCTCTCCTTCTACTCTGGTACACCATCCCCTTTGTCTTCGGCGAGGCCTTCTACGCCCTCTCGTAACTCTCCTCCCCCGGACCTCCTTGACGAAGACCCGTTTGCGAATCTGGTGCCTAGCCCCTTGCGCCCCTCACGAGCCCCATCACCGGTGCGCGATGTCTTTGGCGAGAATGTGTCAGTGCCGTTGGAGACCCCGCTCTCGCCACTGTCTCAAAGTGCACTTGAGCAAGAGGGCGGCACGCGCAGAACGCGAAGTTTACATGGAGAACGTCCTCGTCGTTCATTCCGCAACTCCACGTCCACGCCACCCCCCTCGCCCGTAGCACCAGCGACGCGTCCGCGCCCTGTGCGGAGGCCCAAGTCCTCGGGCCCAGCTCAGGCACGCCCCGCCTATACGCGGCCCGCATTCGCGCCGCGTCCTTCTTTGCCCTCCCTCAACACGCTTGCGTCAACGACACCCATTCATGTGCCGAAGGTAAGTCGGCCATAATTGAAAGCTCTTCGAGCTGCGAACGTGGTGACCACGCGAGATGTGCTGATGCGCTGACGGTCGTAATGTTTTGCAGGTCCGGAGAGGTCGGCCGGGCGCCCATTTGCCGTTGGAGCCATGGGAGGACCCTGGGCCATCTCCGCCCTCGCCGCCCTCGCCGACTCTCGCACGAAGTTTCATTGGGACGCAGTCGCTAGGGTCGCGCCGACGAGAGCACATAAGGCGTCCCACGCTGAGTGTGATCAGGGATTCGCGGATGTTTTTCGACGGGGACGGCGAAAGTGCGGGCGCCGGAGAAGAGCCTCCGGAGGAGACGCCGAATGGAAGCGCTTCGGACGCTGCGGACGGTGCTGAGCAAGAAGACGCGATGGAAGAGGGCGCCTCGTTCTCGACTTCTGGCTCTTCTTCGCAGAACGACCTTTCATTTGACCTGGATCAGGAAAGCGCCGGCAGCCCGCGTTCAGCCAATCACCACGAGGACCACGAGCCCGACACGCCCCCGACTCCGCCTCCCAAGTCTCCCAGGTCCCCGTCGCTCGCCCTCCATCGCTCGCCGTCCGACACTTCTAGCCTCTCTGGCACCTCTAGCACCTCGCGGACCTCGACCGAGTCCACCGTTCCGTCGCTCTGCCCATCCTCGCCTCGGTCATGCTCATCGGGATCCACAGAACCGCATTTCCACTTGTCCCCGGAACGTGCTCAGTCACCCCTGCCACCGCTCCCGACCGAATCCCACATCCGCGTGCACGTCCCCGCTGATCACTCAGGACACCCGGGCTACTCCGACCTGTTCGCACACCATCGCCATACTCAGCTTCTCACCAGCGACCTCCTCGCCACCTTGGACTACAATTATTCCGACGCGCTCTCCCAGCTGGACAACGGCACCTCCGAACATGCCCCGGATGCATCTCTTTTCCCCCCTGGAGACTTCGAGCCTGGTTCGTCCGAAGGAACGATCAAGCACGTTTTCTCCCAGACACACGCCGCGTCCCAGCGCAGTGACGTCGCGCACTCGCACTCGCGTTGGCGCTCGGTAGATGGCCAGGTCTCGGTTCCGAGCATGTCTCCTCTGCCGCACTCGCCCCCCGAGCTGCCGAGTTCCTCATCCGAAGACTTCTCGACGGACAACAGCGTCTCGCCATCGCCCATTTTGTCGCGGTCCCGCTCCTCTTCGACAGTGTCGTCCGAGTACGACTTTGGCGAGGACGAATGCGAGTACTACTCGTACGACATCGGGTCCTTTCAGGACCCGCTGGGATCGCCTTCGTCGCCGGGCCAGCAGCGCCGTTTCCTCGGGTATGGCATCCCATGGCCGTCGACGCACCGGCGGAGCTCCGGCTCTGCAGAGTGCGGCGGGTCGGCGTGCAGCGGCGGGGGCATGACGGACGTGCTGGACGATCTGGAAGACCTCGCGGAGGACGTCACGGAGCGGTTCTCGCTCGCGCGCACGTCCCCAGACAACTCTGTGCGTTCGTCTTTCCTCTCTGCGTTGGGGTCCGCGGAGGACGACGTGTTCGGGTGTCCGGGAGAGGGCGGGCTCGCTGACGCTCCTGGGGGCGATTACAGCTCGTACTCGCGGCGGCCGAGCGCGACCGGCGGGTCAAGTCAACAGCACGGCACAGCGCGCGCTGGAAGCTCTTCCAACGGCGTTAGCGGCGGGTACGGCGCCTCGTGGAGTGGGAGCGGGAGGGGGGCATATCGTGGGGGCGCGGGCGGCGGTGGTGGTAATGATGATGACGACAGCGACGATGACAGGAAACGGCGACCGTCCCGTATCCCTGCATCCTCCTCCGTGGTGTTTTCGGACTCGGAGGAGGAGTCGGAGAGCGACTATGGATCGGACGATGGGAATGGAGTGCGGGGAAGCCCGACCGCTAATAAGAGGCGCCAGCGGCACGACACCACTCGACCCGGAATGCCTCCGACCTCTTCGCCCCCGAAGGACGACACGACCGACGACGATGTGCCTCTCGCGCAGCAGATTCCCGGGGCGTTGAAGGCGCAGCGGACGATCCGCCGCCAGGTACGCGACGAGCTCGACCAGAAGCGGGCCGAGCGGCGTGCGCGGGCTCAGCAGGCTCTCCTCCAGCAACAACAACAGCAGCAGCATGAAGAGCAGCGTCCTACGATACCCTCGCAGCAATCCTCTCCGTCAAGACCGGCTGGCCGCCCGCGCACGAGAACCCTCCCCAGTACTATGAACAGCCCGTTCTCCGCCGGAGATCTGACAAACAAGCTATTGAGTCTCCAGACGTCTCCCCCTGGCGCCACGCCGCCCTCTGTCCCGCCCATGCCGTCGAGTGCCTCCCCCCTGCCCGGTCGATCGAAGCGTCCCTCCTTCGATGGAAACGAACAACACACGTCATCGCTCGCGCGCGGCCGCACCATCACCGGCGACCTGGGGTCGTTCGCCCCTTCGGCGCAGAGATCGCAGCCCGCGCAAGAAGGTGCGAGGACCCTCCGACCGACGCGGTCCTTCCACCGCCGCCCGCGCACGGCTGACCCGGAGACGACCCCACCTCTCCCCGCTCAAACGCCGCCGAGCGCCCCACTCTCGCGCAGCGGCACGTCATTGTCGCGTAGTGGCACGACAAGCAGGCGGCGCCCCGCGGTCGAGGAGCCCCTGCCCCCGCCGCCGTACTCTGCTAACGCGCCTGCGCTCGATCGCGGGAAGTCGACGAGGAGCGCACCTTCCCGTCGCCCGAGCTACGAGCGCCAGGATCGCCAGGAGAACAGCGGGTTCGTCGTGACGTCGCGCAGCCGCGCGGCGACTGCTCAGGCTCAGGCCCAGGTGGCGGCGGCTCCCCCTCCGCTGTCGCCGTCGGTGTTCGCGCAGCCCGCCAAGGGGTCGGGGGCGCAGATGTGGCAGCAGCGGGTGTTCATCGGGAACATGCAGCGCTTCGTGCTGGTGGAGATCGGGTCCGTGACGACCGCGGGAGACGTGCTGAGCATCGTGGACGGCCAGGGCGCGCTCGAGCAGGGCAGGGACGGGTGGATGCTGTGGGAGGTTTCGCAGGACTTTGGCATGGGTACGTCAACGACGTTGGTTTAGGCTTTCATTTGAGGTTCGACAGGCTGACGGCATGATTTTGGTTTTGGTCTTCGTTTTGGCTCTTGGCAGAGCGTCCCATCCGGACCTTCGAGATGCTCAATGACGTGTGCGGGGCGTGGAACTCGGACAAGACGGTCAACTTGCTCGTCATCAAGAAGACGCTCCTCGCGCCGCTGCTCAGCCCCAGGGCCATGCCGTCGAGCTCGCCGATGTGCAGCGGGTACGTGCAGTGGGAGTACAAGCGCGGCAAGTGGCAGAAGCGCTGGATGGAGCTGCGCGAGCACAGTCTGTGGCTCTCGAAGCGCGACACGGGCAAGGACGCGCAGTTCTTGTGCTCGCTCAACAACTTCGACGCGTACTACGTCACGCGCGTGCACAAGGCGCCGAAGCCGTACGTGTTCTCCGTCAAGTCGACGGACAGCTTGACCTACTTCGAGGACACGTCCGACTACGTGCACGTGTTCTCGTGTGGGGAGTCGGAGGGCAAGAACTGGCTGGAGAAGATCCTCCTCGCTCGTGTACGTTCATTGCTGAGTGTCTTGATTTCGTGGTTACTAACGATGGGGTTGTTACTGCAGTCCTACGTTCTTTACCAAGAACGCAACGTCGTCAGCGCATCCAGCGCTGCTGCTACCGGCTCCGCTGCTCCCAGCAGTTCCGGCGCCGGCGCCCTCCAGCGGTCTGGAACCCGCAGACGTCCTGCGCAACCTCTTCTCACCGTCGGCCCTCCCAAGAACGACATGGTCGCTCCTCTCAACTTCGAAGCCCCGGCTGGATCCCTCCTCGCTCGACGCTAGATAACCCTTGCGCTTCACCATATACCACGGCTCTTGAACGTACCATATGTCCATATGTATTGTCTCGCGTTCCGCAGAAACGTATGTATTGCCTGGCGTTCGTTGGAACGCCGTGTACTCTGGTGTATTGCTACCGCGTCGCCGCCTCCGTTCTTTACGAACCCGCACGCGTGCGTGCTTACTGTCACTGTCTAGTACATGTACCCCACCTGCGCCCGCCCGCCCGCCCGCTCCCACTGTCCTTCGGGCTGCCTGTCGCATTATATTTATCCCTCCTTCATGAAAGCCTGTCCTTTAGTTCTCTGTCTTCCGACTCTGTATTCATCGTACGCAACTTGTAATGGGCCGTTGAGGAATAGAGACAATTGAACGATATCATTTGCATTGCCATTGCTCATGACGTCCACACTCCATATTTGACAAATTCTAGTACTTATCGACCGACACTTGGTCAACAAACTCCGCCAGAGCGTTGCTTCCGGCATCTCGTAGGCAGGATTACCCTGCACTAGCTTCCTCATCCAACGCACCTCCAGGGTTTTCAATCGCGCTTGTGCGCGTGTCTGCAGAGCCGTGCGGAGTCCTGTCGCAAGAGTGGCCGCGGATGGGAGCACGCCTTGGACGACAAGGGCTTCAAGCTTTGGGCAAACGAAAGGTCCACAATCGGAGCCCGAACGTGCAGTGAGCAAGCGGCTGATGACGCCCGGATTTTCAAGCTTTTCAAGTTCGACGGAACCCCCGCTTAGACCTTCCCAGGTAATTAATGTGAGCCTCTTGACTTCGGGGAAGCTGTTGAGCAGCTTAGTAAGAGAAACGAAGAAGGTGCTGCGACAATTCATTCTAATGTCGCTGATGTTCGATGGGACGAGGGCGGCTATATCGTCGACGAGCGTCGCTAGGGAGGGCAGTCGCAGCTCGCTGGAACTGCGCTGCACTCGGATGTCCACAGCTTGTTGTTCTCCCTTGTAGATCCGCAACGCACATATGTCAGAACGTTCTGGGACAAAGTGGAACGCAGTCATTGAATCGCGCATGAGTTTTCGAAGAGGGGTGGGCAGCAAGTCGCTGAACATAGGGTCGTTGCTCCCGAGATTCAACGAGGCGGTGGGAGGGGATGTGATGTGGCTGAGGAATCTCGAGACTGATCGTTGACGGTCCTCATAGACGTAGAGCGCACGAAGTTCGGGGAAGTGGAGAACGAAGGCGTGGTCAATGGCGTCCCAGCCCGCGAGTTGAGTTGGAAGTGTATTGAAAAGGTTAAGAATGCGAAGGCGGGAGCATTGACTGAGCGCGTTTAGGAAGAGGGTCGGGGATTTGATGCGGGGGATGTACAAATGAACAGTGCTGTCTGTCACCCCATGCCTGAGAGTGAGGGATTCTAAAGGGGGATATGCAGAGGCCTGGGTAAAGAGTGCACTGATCAGATCCAGACGGCGAAGAGAAGGAAGGTCGTCTTCTGTCCATGGAACCAAATTTGGCAGATCATCCGCTAGTGCATGCCTGTTCTGAGCATTTGACAAGACTGAGAGGTCTTCCAGCTCTGGCATGGCGCCGCTCTTGAGAAATTGGTGAAAATCGATGAAGTCCGGAACTTCTAAATCGACGGCAAGCGACCTGATACGAGTCAAGTGAGGGACAAGGATTCCAAGACTCCGAGCGAGGTCGGCCAAGTTCGGCTCATGTACTGTCAGCTTGCGGGTCCCAGAGAGCGGAAGGAGCATGCCAAGAAGTCCGTTGCCGTCTTTACGCCTTCCAATCTTCTTCACGACTCCGAGAAGGTTTGCGAAGAATTCGGGTACATTGAGGAGGATAGTGCGCCACGTCCTGCAGACATGCATGATAGCAATGTCTCGGATGCTATTGAGCTTGATGTTGAGGAAAATGCGAATGATGACTTCGACAGGGAGGGTGACGTGGATTGGTGCGGCGGCGTTATGGACCGAACGCAAGGTGCGGAGATATTCCTCGCACTCTTTGATTCTGGGGAGTGTCCAGCGGTGAACTTCATGCGGCTGTAGGCTCTTGAGCAGCTCGGCATCGGTAGCTGGCAAGGAAAATGTTCCAAGGTAAGGAACGGAGATGGACCCGAGGGGATCAGCCGCGAAGTTCATGACGGCAGAAGCTCTATAGAAGTGGTTAGTTATGAGATAATTGACGAGCCCAAGATCCAACAGAATGAAGGGAACCATCGCACCTTTCTTTGTTGACAATCGTGGCTTGGTGACAACAGTGGTCCGCTGTAAACGCCGAGAGGCGAGCGCTAACGTGGCGCCTAGACCGCCATCGATGCATCAATGTGGGAAAGGCGGAATCCACGAGGCAGCAATCCTGGGATCTCTTGAGAACACATGGAAGTGAATGGTATTGTTTAATACTTAAGTTCAGATTCATCCCTTCATTTCCCGTTGGCAAATTGCCTGCGAGGCTGCGACTCGACTAACTTTCGAGGTCGATAACGCCAGTTGCATCGCGTGGTTCGGCGAGGAAGTTGTCATCAATGATATCGATTATGTGTAGTAGACGTTCTTCACGTTGCCAGTGGCTGTTTTGGTTACGGCGCAGCCTTCACGAGGGTAGCTCAGTACGTATATCTCTGCATCCGAGGGCATCCGAGGAATTCAACTTACAGCTAGGACGACAAATCATAACACTCGCAACATACCTAATGATAACGGGGATCTCCGCACCGCGTAGTTCATGTCCCATATACATGCTCTCCAAAGGAGCACTCGACAACGACCGGACGATCAGATTGACTCTTGCTAGCTGTACTCTGCCATTCCGTACCATATCCTTCAACAATGTCCGCCGACAATGATACTGTTCTACGTCTCCGTTCCACATTGACGGAGAGCCTGCCGTATTGCAGCGGCACCCTTGACGTCCATTCGCGGGATTTGGTTCTCTATTATGGGAAAGGGACCCAAACGAGGTGAGCTATTACTCGCCTCAAGTCACTTACGCACACGACTCACCGAGCCTCTGCGTTCGACAGACGCATCGATCTATCGGTGGCGACCACCGATGAGCTAGATGCGCTCGAGAAAGCGTGTGAGCCAGCCCCGTTTGGGCGCAACGACCAGACCATCTTCGATGACAGCTATCGCAAAGCGGGAAAGATGGAGATCGATGAGTTCATGCTAGGTTTCGACGCCGAGCGGGCTGGGTTGATCGAGGTCATACGGTCATCCCTCTTCCACGGTGCAGAGGAAGAGAAGTTTGTCAGGGCGGAGCTGTACAAATTGAACGTATACGGTGCGCTCATAGTTCGTCCTTCGGCCAAGGCGAGCATGCCTCAACTGACCACCCACCTCGTCCTCAGGCAAAGATGCGTTCTTCAAACCGCATACGGACACACCGCGCGCGGAGAACATGTTTGGCTCTCTCGTCGTCGTGCTGCCCACTCCCCACGAAGGTGGCGCACTCATCCTGCGCCACGACCAGCGGGAGTGGACGTTTGATTCTGGAGCGCTCCTGTCGGAGCCTGGTGCGACTTCGCGTATCGCCTTCGCCTCGTTCTTCAGCGATGTTGAACACGAAGTCACCTCAGTGAAGACGGGATATCGACTCACTATCACATACAACCTGTACTTCTCTCCAACGCGCATCGGCTACTTCGGCGCGCCCTCCTCCGGTCTGCGCGTCCTGCAGCCCACCAGCGCGAACACGCCAGCGGTCTCCGACGTGCTCGCTGCTCTCCTCGCAGATAACAGCATTCTATCGGAAGGCGGCGCCCTCGGCTTCGGGCTGCAGCACCAGTATCCGCTTCCCAAGTCGTGGATTGACGGGGACAGCAACCCTCTCGAGGCGTTGCAGGGCTGGCTAAAGGGCGGCGACGCCGCGTTATTCAGCGCATGCAAGGACCTTGGGCTGAAACCGCAGTTATACCTGGTCTACGAGAACGATAATTATGAGCCGATCTTGCCGATCCTCCTCAAGCAGGCCATCGAAGTATCCGAGTACGATATGGAAAACGACAGCGTCACAGATGTCATTCTCCGCCAGTGGGGAGGGTTGGTCATGCTCTACCACTCGCTTTTCTCAGATTCCGTCCCGGAGAAGGTATGTGACGATGGGAAGAGACGCAAGTATCTCCAGCGCTTGGAGGACACCTATGGTTACGGATATCGGGTGAAGGAGACAGCAGGTCTTCCATCGAAAACGGTGCATATGGTGACGGAGATGACGACGTTCAACGAGCTAAAGTCCACGATGGTCGTGGATATGGGGAACGAGGCAGGGCTTTGTCACATGTACAAGTACGTGTGTTTGATTGTAGACGTCGGGCCAGCGGGAAAGCGGAGCGAGATGAGGCCCGAGAATTAAAGAGATGGGGGCTCGGAGGGCGATGAGAAGGACGAGATCGGCGAGGAGACCGAGAATGAAGAGGGTTCGAAGCAATGGGGCGATTTCTGGTCGACCAAACAGGGCAAAATAGAATGATGTCGCAGCTCGGCGGCGCTCGCTTGCATTCACCTATAGAATATGGAATTTGCCGCTTTCGTCCTCCGTCAGAACAGCGAATCCCCCGAGGCACGTAATGGGAACAGACCGTGATAGTTGAATACCTGATATTCGTACATCGATCCTCTATAGAGCGACATCTACACGAAGCTAAGTCTCAGTCCTGCGCAAACGTACATCATGACGTTCACTCACGTTGAGATGCCAGTCCTCCATTACTCCTTCCATCCAGAGCACATCCTCACGAACTGCAGCTCAGAGCCTGGTCACAGACCACCACAAAATATGAAACTTCATATCACCCGACCCTCCCGTTACGTCGGGCCGTTTAACCTCACTTAGCAAAGCATCGACTTTGACCGTCCCCTTCTCGAACACCTGCCCGTCCCACAGCTCCTTCCAACTCTCCGGCGAGTGCCCGAAGAGCTGGATCGTGGATGCGTTCCCGCGCCGCACCTCCTTCCGCACCCCTGCCTCCACTAGCCCGCGGTGCGCCCCTAAGAGCATCGAGCCGGGCTCTGGCGAGAGGAGGCACGCGAGGGACCGGGCGAGCTGGGCCTGCCTCTCTTCGTCGAAAAGATGAAAGAAGGACGACGCGTGGATGGCAGAGACGTGCCCGCGAAGTGGGTTGAGTGAGGTTAGCGTGGCAAGGTCCGGGCGCGGGTGCCGCGGCGGGTTGGAAACAGTAAACGGTGCCGTGGGCCGGAGGAACGCGGGGTCGAAGGCGTCCCCCGGGATGAATGGGACGGGGAACGTCTCTGGGGTCGACTTGAATAGTTTGTGCCCCAGCTCCCAGAACTCTGCACATGACCGTCAGGTAGCCGCTAAGAGCGAACGAAGATGGACAAGGGCATGAACCTACCAGGGTGGAGGTCGGCGGCAATAGCGGTTTCCCTCGGGAAGCCGTCATCAATGGCCTTCCTCATGTCATAGCCAACTGTACGCGTCTGGTCAGCTCTTCTTAGTTGCACGGAAGAGACAGGACGGGTTACAGCAGCATCCTATGTCCAGGAAGATGGGATCCTTTCGTTCCTTGCCCAGAGCTAAAAGCTGGCCGTACGCAGGCAACCGCGTGAGCCTCAGCCTAGGTGCATGTGTATTCAGTTAGACCCATATTTCCTTCGCTACCCACTTACTGGAGGAAGGTGAAGCGCTGAAGGCAAGGGTAAGGATGGATCTGAGAGGGACAGCATACCGCATTACATTCAGCATGATGTCAAGAAACTGAGGCGGCAATACAGCCGTACAGAGTAACCTTCAGCCCGAACGGCGAGAATGTGCTTCTTGAGTTCCTGTTCGTCTTGGATATCAGTCTGGCCTTTGATAAACGTAATGCCCTGTTCATCCATGTCGTACAGACCCAGGGCGGTGTCCAGCGCGTTCAACGGGCTGATCTCTTTCGTGCCTTCTCCAGCAAAGGTCATTGTTAGGATTTTCTCTAGAGGGAGGGTTGATGATGGATGGCGAGCTGAAGCCCTAGGGACTCGAGTACGCTGGGAGGAAGCTGATGCAAGTGTTTTGTGGGCCTGTGACAAAGCCTCACGTACACAGACCGCTATATGTACCACAACGCTGACCCGGCAGAATCGTTGCTTTCGGCCGTGGACTATATGCGTCTGTGACCGACCGTGTCAGGAGACGCAGTTCTCACATATGGGTCATGAATAGAAACACGCGCACTAGAAGCCGTGTCATTGTACATGGACCGAAGCGCGGACCTTGCCCTCGCGCTCAGCAAACCTGGCGAGGGGCAGCTGGTGAGCATTACACTTCAGACGAAAATAAGCTACCTATAAACCGATGACTCTGACTTTGATCTCACTTGACAGGAAGATTTCCATATCTATGAACGATGAGTGTTCTTCGGACCAGAGAGCCTAAACATGGTCAAAGTGGAGCCATTCCCTTGACAGACCAACACTCTACTGATATGCAAGGCAGAATGCGCCTAGTCAGCGTCCGAAGGATACATAGATACGTGGCAGATATCAGACCTTGTAACAAACAGTGTCAAAGAGACATGAACGTGATCACATTTTGAAAGGACATACTACGCTCTCCACGATAAAACATGCACGATTGTCTGCGGACAATTTTGTTTAGTAGCTGAGTAGCATATACCACAACGCAACTTCATGCTACTCACCAACAGGGCCCGCCAGACTGAAAAACGCACAACAGAGACGTGAATTGGTCCAACCCATCTATGATCGGGCATCAAGGCATTATCAGGTGTACTACATAGCGCATTATGCATTGAACGTGAAGCTATGAATACATCCGAAATGCCAATCCCCTCGCACATCATGGCAATGTGTTTTTATCCCTCAAACGTGAAGCTCGCGCCGACCTTGTGCGCCGCGACCGAGGACGTGGTGTCGTTCAGCCTCTGGGTGTCGAGAGCGAGACCGAAGTTGGCGCGGACACCGGGGCGGAGGTTCTGGGTGTAGCCTACAAAAGCGACGCGCGACGTCAAATCAGCGACCTGGGAAAGGGGAGCACATACACAAGAAGAAAACGCACCGAGAGCAAGGATACCCGAGTTGTTGATCTTCGCCTTGAGGAACGCAGCCGAGTCTAGGTAGACCTTGGTGCCGACCTCGAGGGCGACGGCGCCGGCGGTCGACGAGCGCGTGTCGTAGACGGCCTTCGCGCCCGCCTCGACGTCGGAGTTGACGCGGTGGTAGTAGCTCGCAGCGAAGGTGGTAAGGTTACCGAGCCCGTGGAGGGTGACGGCGTACTCGGGCGCGCTGTAGCCAATGGCCGCAGCGTACTTGGTGATCTTCGCGTCGGTCACGTTGTACGACGCCTCAGCACCGACAAGGAAGCCGTCGCGGCCGACAACCGTGTCCGCGGTGAACGTCGGGCCCTGATAGGATCGGCGCAGGACGGGAAGGAAACAGTATACGCGATAGTGGCAGGAACAGGGGAGAAAGTGTTCAAGTCAGGTGAGCGCGCGATGTCACGTCATCACGCGCGAAAGCAACGCACCTTGAAGATATCGAGGAAGGCACGGGTGTGAAGGCCAGGCTGCTTGTAGGTGGTGGTGAAGAGCGCGGTCTTGGAACCAGTATCGGGGGTGAGGGAGGTCTGGAGGTCAAGCTTGACACCCTTGGCGATCTGGTTGTCAATCTCAACCTGGGTCTTGAGGACGTTGCTCGTCGTCCAAGTCTGGGTGAAGACAAGGCCGTGGGGCTTGTTGAAGAACTTGGCCTCGATATCGCCACCAATGAGGGTGGACTTGGTGTCGCGGTTGCCGCCGACCTTAAATGAGACGTTGGAGGGAGTGGCCGTCTTCACCTCGAGAGCGACACCGTTCAGGGGGAAGTCCTTGCCCAGGAGGTCGTTGGACGACTTTCCGAGGTCCTAGATGGGTGAAATGGTGTTAATTGAGCAGCCTAGCGACGTTCGCGACGAGGAAGACGGACCTTCCAGGAGGGGGGAACGGGCTGAGGGAGAGACATGGTGTGAGGAGTAGTGACGTTGGCGCGAAAAGTTGGGGAAACCCGTCGCTTTATGCACCGGAGCTTCCCGGATCGCGCGGCCACGCGCCATCGCCCACGTTCGCCCTAGCTTGGCCATCCTTTCTTCCGCCCCAACCAACAGCGCGTGCTGGCCAACGACCCCGGCTCTTGCTGTTGTCGGCCACCACCTCTCCTCGACGCACCTCTAGCCTGTGTTTTGATATCGTCAGACCTTCGTAATGTTGCATGCCTTGCTGATGTGTACAAGGTTACGCTTCCCGAGCGCTCCGTAGCAGCATGGGTCCCCACGGCTCTCCTTCCACTCGCCTTCCGTGTCGCATCCCCGGAAGTACTCGCTGCTGCTGCCCTGCTGCTGCCCTTCGCACTGTGCTCTGCGGCCGACGGCTCTTGCTCTGTAGGGGTCACGCGTCGGCGCATCGCACCATCTTGGACGCAGATCGTTCTTCCGTCTTCTAGCTGCCTCGGCTGCTTTCCCAGGGCGTGTCCCGCGACGCCTCGAAACCTTTGACCGTCGTCCGTTGCTACCTTCCCATTCCCGATAAGGAGTGCGCCCAGCGCCGGAATTTCGTCGAGTCTCGCGCAGCTTCTCTCTTCGCTCTCCCTGGCCACCTGTCTTCGCCCCCTTGCTCGTCGTCCCTTCAGCCTCTGCTCGCCTTCATATACCCCGCTCTAGGCCCTCTTCACCGTTGTGCTCTAGCCCCCTCTTTGCCCGTGCACTCTCGTCTCTACGATCCGTCGCGATGCTCAAATACATCTCCCCTGATGTGAGTCTCTCCCTCTCTCATCCTCACATTGTTACTCAACCTACGTGTGTAGGAGCTCGCTGCGATCATCAAAAGCGAGAAGGTTCCCATGAATGACTACTGTGTGATCGACGTCCGGGATGATGACTGGGCTGGCGGGAACATCAAGGGCTCCCACAATTCTCCCTCGAGCCAGTTCTACCTCCGCGTAAACGACCTCGTCGAGAAGACAAAACATATTCCAACTGTGGTCTTCCACTGTGCTCTCTCCCAGATGCGGTATGTCCACCTCCTATGATAGTCGGCGACCTCGAATGTTCTGACGCGAATAACACATCCCCGCTAGCGGTCCGAAAGCTGCCCGAGTACGTCACCAAACGCGGATCCCTCACCTCGCCTATCTCCAAAACTTACCCTTCTCCCACCCATCTAGATATACTCCGAGGCGCGCAATCAGCTCGAGGGCGACGGCGAAGACATCCCGCACCAGGTCTTAATCCTCCGCGGCGGCTTTCAGGACTTCCAAGCTAAGTTCCGCAAGGACCCCCAGCTTGTCGAAAACTGGAGCCAGGAAGTCTGGGGCAACCCCCAGTACTTCTAACTAGCTCGTTTCGGTACTCTTGCCATACATTCACGCAAGCTGCAAGGACGGCCGCGTGCCACAATATTTGCGAGCGGGTCCACGTATGTATATATTTCCACGGGGTATTAGAACGGTTGGCGTAATATGTATACCATGTACTACTCGGGTGCTATCATCTATAGCACTATAATCTATCGCGGCGCATACACGAATGCCGTGGACATTGTATATATGCTCACCCGCGTGAAGGCCAGGAGCGCATGACAGTGCTCCGGCTACCCTAAGTACCGCAACTACTTTTGAACGCAGCTCGCGAACGGCCTCCATCCCCACCGTGTCCCTCTGCGGGGAAGGATGAACGAGCTCGGGAGTTCTCGGGTGCACGTACTCAGGCCGCCTTCTGTTCGCCCATGCCAGCAGCGTCGTCCTTGACGAAGCGTTTCGGCATGGCCTCGACGACCTGCTGCACACGCCGGCGTTCCTCTACACGGTTTCGCTGACAGATAGACCTGCACCGACAACGTTCAGCTTCGGAACATCCGGCATAGCCGCGCGTGTCGCGAAGAGAGAAGAGGGGATGGACAGATTCGAACAATGAATGCAGACGCACCATGTACCGAGCGAGATGAGCGCGAATGTGCCGACGGCCCAGTTTGACGCGACGAACACGCCTGCGACGCATCGGATGGGGCCGCGAAGGGATCCGCGCACAGTGCAGGTCAGCAATGGTGCGACATGACGTGGGAGCAGAAGAGAAGAGTAACGCGGGCTCGGGTAGGAGGAGACAAGGACAGGGGAGGAAGAGCAAGGAAAAGGCACACACTAGTAGACATGCCGCGAATGAACCCAATGCCGACCCCGCTCGCGATCCCGCTCAAGAGACTATTCCGCGCACACGGGATCTCGTTGATCCTGTTCAGGTCATCGCGCGGGGATATCCTCTTCCTTGGACGTAGACACAGACAGAGGCGGCGGCAGAGACAGGCGTGGACGTCAATCGCGGCTCTGGTTGCCCTGAGAAATGCGACGGCGTACCTTGAAGGCTTCCTTAAAGTCACCCCAACGGCTTCCGGTTGTTTCCACTTGATATGCGATACGTTTTGGCTGGGAAGGACTGTCTGAGGGCGCTGGGCTTCCCGAGTCAGTTGGTGGTGTCGAAGACATGGTGGCACCATGGACAGGCGCTGGCGACCTTCCATCATACCAGGCGCCCCGAAACATCCTACTGCAGACTTGAAAATCGCACGAGAGCTCAGACAGGTCCAACTGAAAGCTTGCAATCACAATTTAAGTGCGGAAGAACATGCATGCATTATGAATGAAGAGCATAAATGAAGAGCATACAGTCCACAGTATCCAACAAATAGTACAGACAATAAGATTCAACATTAGGCGAAGAGACTGTGTACAAAAATACTGTAACATCCAAGACAAATCCCATACTTGATCCATTTGAAACACCAAGCTCCTGGCCAAATGACCAGTCCCAAAGGTGCCCCAAAAAGAAAAAGCAAAGGAGATCCCCCGACGACGCAAGCCGGCAGTGCAGTGGCAAGGTCATCGCGCCCCCGAGTTGCAAGCAGAGCTCGGAGGACAAGGGCGGCAAAAATTAGATAACCAATAATGGAGGCGGTGCCTCCATAATAGTGGTTAAACTATTAAGAACAGATACTACACTTGATCTAAGCCAAAAGGCCAGAGTGGTAAGGAATCAGTGAGGTTGGGCCATGGCTTATATAGGAGCCGCCCCCGCGCACGGACCAGGCTGGATCTGTGGCTCAGTTCGCCGGTTCGATGCGCTGCCGAGCTGGCAGGTACTTGCACAAGGGTAACAAATTGTAGGCATTAATGGGGTAGTGGTAACCTGGGTCGTTGCCATCGACCCGCCGGGGGTTCGATTCCCCCTTAATGCACTGGGAAGTTATGCGCGTAGTCTTTTTCGCTTTCTTACACAGATTTCGCAAACAACTGAACGGCGGTCCCAAATTAGAGCACCGAGGTAATGATAGACATGCTTGGGAGAAGGACATATAAACTACACGCATGCGGCCTTCTGGGGTCAATGCCAGGCTTCAAGATGCGGGGTTCTGCGGATGAACTGAATCCTCTGTCGCCATCTCCTCCATGATGGTTTCCTTCAGAGGCTTCCCGCGGCCAGGACTGCCCAAGATGTCCTCACGGAGACTCTCAGCTTCCCTCGCCTTCCGGGCCCTCTCCTCTACTGGTGAGTCCCACGAATGGAGATTGGTGGCGGTTTCAGACGACTCGTTCTGCATCCGAAAGGTACCCGAGATCAGGATTTGCGGCTGTCGACGGATGGGAATGTGAATGACGAACTCACATGCGGCGGGTGCTTGAGGTACTGCTCGTGCATGTCGTGCTCGGTCACGGCAGGGCGGTTCACGATCTGGTACGGCTTCTTGAACGTGAGCGCCTCGTCTGTCCTGTTCATCTCGTCGTGGCGGTCGTGTCGGCTGATGTGCGACATGGCTATATATCGCCGCGGGGTATGAGAGCGACGTCGATCCAGCGTGAGGTGCCGTATACGAAGTGATGTGTTGGTGGGGCGGGAGCCGGAAGAGAGAGGTTGGGATGCTGTAGCAAGCACGCTCGCAAGAGCTAACTACTCTCCAGTGACATCACCATGACGCACGGAAATGGGACAGGCATACAAGTGGTTCTGAACGACCTTCGCCAAGCGCTCCTGGCGAGGACGTCTAGGCCTGCAATCGAGAGTGGTGTGGTAGACCCGCGTAGGAAAAAAAACCTCGGAGTTCGGGATGCATGGTGACTCTGGTACCCCGTAGGCGACTGAGGAACGGTATGCGCAATGCGACTGATTCAGACGACGCACTTTGGTCAATGATAAGATTATCCATATGCCGAAGATGCGAGTCAGCATGAAGGAAACAAACAAAACGTCCTACCGAGAAACTCTTGGGTGTGGAAGGGGCAGAGCCTGTCCTGAAGTCTATTCCCTCGAATCCAAATGCGAGTAGAATGTGTCTCATTAACAGAGACGCAAGGCGCGGACGTACTAAGCAGGAACAGTCTCATCCATGGGAGTTCGCCGCCTCGCATTCTCCCCTTCTATTTCCTCCTCCATCCTGTCTAACGACTCCTGGTTCTCTTGCCTCCCCAACTCCACCCGCCACGTCTCGTCATCCCTCAACTTATGCCCCAGTTGCCGCTTCACCTTCGCAACATACCCAACCTCGCTGGGACTCCGCGCAATCCTATCCATCCTCCGCTGCTCCGCCGTCATCCGCGACAAGACGTGCGCAGGCGGCCCCTGGTTCATCAGCCTGCGCAGACGGTTCGTGACCTCCCCGCGCCGCCATCGCTCGCGCTCGCGCGTCTTGTTGCGGATCTTCTCGCGCCGTGCCTCTTTGATCGCGGCGAGCATCTCCGGGGGGTAGGGTGCTAGCTGGCGGGCGCGTTCGCGATCGAAGCTTTTAGATAGGTCCTTTAGAAGGTCGTCGAGCGGTTGACCTGAGGGAGCGGGACAATATGTCAGGGCATAATCGCGCGGGGACTACGATGAAAATACGCACGCCAGGCGGTGGTATCCTCGGTGAATACGCGTTCGATCGGTTGGCCGCCCCGCTCAGCCGCCGTTGCGAGGGCATCCTCGAACCTGAACTCCGTGTAGAGCAAGTTCGCGTACTCTTGCATGGTATCAAACCTGGCTATCCGGCGCTCGCGCGCCCTCCGTCTGGAGGTGATCATGCCGCTGATGTGCTGGGGTTGGGGGACGAGTCGGGGGAGACCCTTGTTGAAGAGGGTGGGTCTAAGGTAGCCGCCGGTCATGATCGGACGCGTGCGCATTCTCTCATACCAGTCCTTTGTGGAACGCGTCAACGAGGTTGAACGGAATGCAGGAGGTAAACGGCTGCACGTACCAGCTCCTCCTGGTAGACCGCGTCGGCTCTGCGTTGCAGACGCGCTCCATCCAGCATCCGGCTATAGCGAGCGCATACAGCGGCGAAATGCTGATCTCCTGCGCGAGCCTTCTGGAACATGTCCCACCACTTCGCGCAGAATTCAGAGGGCGATTCGAGAGGGTAGGGGGTGAGGGTACGTGCCTTATGGGCCTTGCGTAACTCTCGAACGACATCCCCTTGTACACGCATTTTCTGACGAACGCGGAAGAACGCGCGCATGCGCGACCTAATCTTGACAAGGATTTCGTCAGCCACTTATCGTCTCTTTTTCGTTCGCCTCGTCATGCATAAGCTGCTGCATGGACTGAAGAGAAGCTAGGTCAGGGACACATACCACCTCGTCAGGCGCGTCGCGCAGGATTCCTCGGTATAAAGTCCATAACGTGGGTATGCGATGAGCCTCGAGTCGCGTCAAAGGTGCGCGAAATTGAGTAGGTCGGAGTGGGGCGAGGAGGGCCGCAATGCGGGCGCGGTGCGCAAGGGATTCAGGGGAAGGAAGAGGCACGAGCATCCAGTACCAAGCAGAGCAGGTATAATAGTCGAGCTAGAGAGAATGACACAGAGGAAGCAAGCCTTGGCTGACGGGTACTGGGCCATGTAGAGGATGGCGGTTCTATGACATCGCTCAACTCGTTGGCGTTGAGGTGAAAGGTCGGAAGCCATGCGCGCCTTATGCGCGCTTCACTTCCCGCTTGGTTGGGCGCTCCTCGAGTCCGTCAACAATGTTATTCAACATTGAACCGTTCAGTCAACAGCAAATGCACACATTCGTTTCATACCCCAAGCATGATCATGTTTGTATATCTCTACTAGGACTGGGACTATTTAATACAAACTCCGAAAGTGATACATATGTGCAGCCCAAATTGACAACCAAGAAACGCAAGACAGGACAACTCGAAAACGAGGGTAGAAACGCACGACGGCGCAAAACGAGGGTAGAGATGTGCAAGGTGGCGTAAAACGAAGGTATATTGCTGTAGAAGCAGCGATGAGATACTCATGCGAGTTGGGCGAAACCAACGGACTCATTGCCCTGGTCGGCATTGAAGACGGTGTAGACGTTCTTCATAAAGCTGTGCGTCTCGATTAGAAACAAACGAACGTAAAGAAAGTCCTGCTAGATCGACTCACGTGTCACCAAGGAGCCAGACGTCGTCTCCGAGCCCAAGGTCCGCTCCGGTTATCGCACCAACGCAGTCACTGGAACCTTCCTCCAAGGGGCCGAGGTTGAGACTGCGGCAAAAGATCAGCACACCCAATTTGAAGGACCACACCACCAATGTCTAGCAACGTACTCATTGGCGCTGATAGACCACGACTGCCCGCCCCAGCTGAACGCGACCTCCGGCACGGTGTTGCACGGGAAAGTGTATAGTCCTTGCTCGGCCTGAGAGGAACCGTCAACGTTCTGCCAGAACGCGTCCGCGGCATCGGTTGGCGCAGTAATGAGCGTACTGCCAGAGTCGATGATGGTCTGGATCTGCGAAACAGAGGACACGGCCTCGCCGTTGACCGTCACCGAGCCGCCACCAATCATCCAGTAGCCAATGGAGGAGGAAAGCGGGTGGGTCTCGATGTCGCCTGTGAAGGAGTCGCTGTTCGTTCCGCCGATCGTGAGCTCGGAGCCGGACTGAGCCAGCTTGAAGGCGAAGGAGTTCTGCTGGACGACACCTTGCTGCATTGCGGTGTAGAAGAACGGCGTCTGTTCGAGAGATGAAAAATGCCTCGATGAATGGCTATGCCGCTACGGATAAAGAGAGGACGTACGCTTTGAAGGGTAGATAAAGCTGGAAGGCCCATCCCCATAATACCGTCAATGGGGTCGGTCTGGAACTCGGACGACTCCTCGGTGACCGCAGCAAGAAACTGTCCACTGACAGTGACACCACCAACGGTGACTGAGCGAATATGTTAGTAACCCATGCACATGTAAGTGTATGCAGTACAGGGGTGCTCACCAGTGTCAGAGTAGGGCTGTCCCGACGAGCTCGAGCCATCACCGTAAGAGATCTGGAAGGTGCCATCCTGTTCCTGACTCTGTGACGATTTGGACGGGTCGTATGCGTCCTGGCCACCACAATCCTGGCACGACACTGATGGAACCCAGAGATCGGATGAGCCAGTGTCGAAGTCGACCACGAAGGTCTGCGGGGGATTGCCGATGGTGAGCTGGCCCGTCCACAGAAGGTCGCCATCTTGGTCAGTCAGCGGGACGCTTCCAACAGTTGCGCTAGATGGTGCGGACGACGGGACGACGGTGTCAGTGCTGGTGGCGGTAGTACGAGAGCGTCCAGTGGCGGTACCCCTCGGGCGTGCAGTCGAGGTTGCGATTGGAATCCCGGGCCCGCTCGCAGACAAAGTTCCCGTGGCGGTCAGGCTGGGATGACCGGGTTGGCTAGAGTGACCGCTGGATCCTACGCTGTGATGACCGTGACCGCGGTTCCTCTGGATGTTTTGAAGGTTCTGACGGTGCTTGCTGTTGGAAACCTCTGACATTAGCCCTACGCTCATCCCGGATGCCCAGGGGGGAGACGTACTTCTTCTGTCGAGTGATCTCACTGATCACCTTTCCGATATTGGCCGTGCCGTCGGCGTTGGTGAGACCACCACGCTTGGCAAGCGAGATGCTCGTCGTCCCTCGCATAATGGGGTTTGCGGAAGCCACGTGGGCAAGTGCGAGGGCGATGAGAGTTGCCTTGCTGAACATCTTTCGGATATATCGGTATAGTGAAGGAGAGGTAGGATTTGCGGGCGATGGAAGAAAGCTTGGAGGGAAGGGACCTTGGGACCTAAGGATGGGACACCACGACGATGAGCTTTATAATCTCCCGATCGGCAGCCAGCGCACTTACTATGGCAAGGAGAATGCTGCAGCATACGATGTTGAAACAACCGAACATCACTAAGAACATCTTCTTAAGGGTTCGGCAGACAGGGCAGGATCTAGAGTTGTCACGGAAATGAGTTCGTGCGTCAACATAATAAAGCTTGTATCGGGCTCGAAGCAAACCTTGTATTGGGCTCGGGTCGGCGCAGAGGGACCAACACGCGGAACTGCAGAGCTGGGAGAGATGGTAGCATGCCTCTGTAACCTTTGAACACTGTTGGGGCAGGTACTGTCTCCAGGTTCCCGCATCTGAGGCAAGGCCGACGGAGAAGTGCTGATAACAACCCGGGGTAGTCAAGCCCGTGCTTTGACTACCGCTGGTACCGCGAAACCAGTGCAGGGAAACCAACCTTATATTCCTCGCGACTCAGAAGTGCGTGCTATAGAAGACCCTTGGTGGCAGTTGAGACTTCGAGGTGGCATGCTTCTATGATACAGTCATACCGCAACTAACAGATCTACTACTAGATGGGGCTGCGAACCAATGCAGCGGTGGATTCCCGCGGCAAGCGATGTGTTGTGGCAAAGATGCAGCAGGATGACAGGTAGGAGACTACGACGAGGAAGGCGAACGTTAGCAACCTCAAGTCGACGGGCGCGACTAGTGCAAGCCATTCGTGGAGGACGAAATGAGGATGAGGATGACGGTCAGGTAGAAGGAACCGCGGTGGCGGTGCACCCACACCATGGGTTACTCAATTGCAACCACATTCAAGTTCTGCCAGCGGTATACACCAAGCAAAGTGGCGGCACATATCGAGACATAAGAACAAAGCATTATTTATCTCTGTTTTGTTTTTACATCCTAAGGACCTGCATACATACGTACTTAGTTCATGGACAACGGAAGGAAGGTAAGTATCACATGCATAAGTTGACGCCGATCCGAGCGTCTTTTGCCGAGCTGCTGTCATCGTCTTCAAGGCTTCAGAATCATCGACGTCCTCGACACCCTACCTGGATTCTGAATCTGGCTCGACTATGCTTCCGTCTATCGGCCAATCCACGTTATAGCAGTATTGCGCCGTTGCGACACCTCTCCCACTGGTTGAATAGTCGTCATCAGCCTTTACATCACCTCTTCTATTGAAGGCAATTCTGGGTTGTTACCAGTGGGACTGAAGATCCTGAATGCACAGCGAGCGGAATGGCGACAATGGAATACGTGGATATCCCCTCATATGCGACTCGTCTGCGGTCAGGTCTCAGCCATGACCTTCGTCCTGCCCCCAAGATCGTCACCTCACTTCCTCGCCCGGAGCAATCCCCAGTTACGACCTCTCCAATGACCTCTCTACCGATGTCTCCCGCAAGAGCAACATCTAATTTAACATCTATGCTCCTTTCGTCCGCCTTGCAGCTACCTGCCAACGTGCCAGCCGCACCTTGGTCTCAAGGCAAAGGTGCTCCACGGCTGCTTTCGAACAAGGACCCTCTTTCGCTTCCTATAACTACTGTCAACTTTAAGCGGTTCGTTTCCAAGAGCGGCCCTATTTTCTGGATTCAAGATAGGGTGGAAGAGATCGTGTTGTGGAAGAAGGGTTGGAAGTACACGTCGGTGTGGATGGCCACCTATGCGTTCATCTGTGCGTCCATCCCCACTTCTAGCCGAAGTTTGCTTACATCCTTGTAGGCTACTTTCCCCGCCTTGTTTTGCTCCTGCCACACGCTGTAGTCCTTGCCGTATTGCTCGCGACCCATCCATCTCTCAAGGGCCGAGAAGCGGTGGATGCACAACCGCCGAAGTCCGCACATCCCGCTCCCCCAGGCCAACCTGGCGAGGGTAGCGTTGACTACTTAGCCAATCTCCAGGCTATTCAGAACCTCATGGGAGCTGTGTGAGTCCATTTACGTCGCATATTCCCCGCATATATTCACCATGCACGTGTCTGCCAGGTCGGATGGCTACGACGTCGTCGTCCAGTTCGTGCCGTATCTGACGTACTCGTCGCCATATACCAACCTCATCCTCTCGTTCGCCTTGGTATCTTTCTTGGCTATGATTCCTCTCGTCAACATGATCCCTGTTCGGACGACCTGCCTTGCGATCGGCCTTCTCCCGTTCTTCGTCACACACCCATTTACTCAACACGCGCTTCTTCCCATACTGCAGTCCTCCGGCGCCATGCTCAACTCGTTGCGCGAGCGTGCACTGCGGTTCATCGACGACGACAAGCTGGAGGACACGCACTGGCGCACAGAGCTTCGTGAGGTCGAGTTATGGGAGAACGAGCGCTGGATCCGCGGGGCGGGCAGCGCTTCTGACGACGTTACGAAGGCAGAGGGCACGTGGGCCAAGAACTACTTGAAGCTGGGTGAGCGCAAAGCGTGGACGCGCGGACGAGATGGCTGGAGTGGCGTCGGGGACGATGGAAGCGGAGAAGTTAGGTACGCACGTTCCAAATACTTGTCCAGTGTGGCGTAGGATGGGCGTACACTGATGCGCGAACACGGGCAGCAGCAACCTCACGTTCTCGCTGTCCCCGGGCTGGTTCTTCGTCGAGACCGAGGATTGGAGACCCGACTTGGGAGGATCTTGGTTTCTGCCTGAAGGTGCAGACGAGAGTAAGCCTGTTCGCCGTGATGCCTTCCGAAGGTCACTCATTGACGACCTCTGTAGATGGTTGGGTATATACTAACGATATCTGGCTCTACCCTCATCCTCATCCACTTGAAGACTGGATGGCGGGCGGTGGTATGACCCGACGACGACGCTGGACAAGGCGAATATACTACAGCCCGAAGACTCTCGTGTAATTTAGCATCGCAATGGCTATTCAGCATTCCACAAACATGCGGCGATAGTCTTGAAAGTCTGGATCTGCCTGACCTGAAGCTCGACGATGAAGATACTTCCTGTGATATGGCAGCGAGGCCCGGTGCGCATTGTTTCTCATACAAACCATGCAAGGTACTGGGTACTTACCTGCTATTCTAACGTGACTGTGGCGGCTGCCTGCATGAAATGCTCAGGTGTTGTTGCCGGGCATTATTGCCGTTGCAAGTTGCTACTACAAGTATATGTTTCGAAGCCGGAGCTTGAAGCCCGCTATCATCGTGGTAAAGCTCAGCCCTGGCTCGACCCGGGGACAATCTAATGAAAGAATCGGGATTGAATGCTGCTGCACGCGCATCCGCCTTTTCGCCGCCTTCTCGAAGACTGACAAGGATTCTGGCTTGAACTTCCCTTGGCCAGTCAAGCGATACCGACGGCGTGCTCTCTGTCGGGTAGCCGGTTCAAAGGTGCCCTGCTCCAGTCTCCGAGAATCGGCCCCGTAACTACAGCAACTACATGGGTGATTGGGCCGAGATCTTACAACACAACTCTGGTGCGTGGTCCTTTTATGCCCGGGTATGCCACTAGACGCATGTTTGCCTGTCGGTAATCTCACGCCATTACGGGAAGGTTACTGTATCCCCGGGTCTCCTGATGAAATAAATGTTACTATTGATTCCCTTCCCATGGATTTCAGCCGCACGTCTAACGAATGTAAGCGAGTGTTCCATTGAAGCATCTCCGCTCCTACAGATCGCCAGGAACGCATTCAATCGGAAGAAGCCCACAGTACGTGTGGGCTGCGGCACACGGCTCCTATATAACGCGGGGAGACTTGACCTCCAATCTCACCTCAGACCCTACCATCCCGATGAAAGCGCAACTCGAGCCGTTCTTCTCGCTCTCCGTTTTAGGACTCATCGTTCCCTTCATCGTGGCTTATGCGTTATCCCGCGAGAGGTGGAGGAAGCGTAGTCGCGGCCTTCCACTGCCTCCTGGGCCAAAGGGTCTGCCGTTCATAGGGAACGTGGCTGATTTACACAAGCCGGAGGTATGGAAGGCTCATCGGGAGCTCTGCAACACGTATGGTGCGCTTCGGGTAGGCTTATCGCCGTTGAACACCGTCCGCTGATCCAGCCATGTATAGGAGACGTCGTGTACCTTACGGCACTCGGACTGCCTATCGTAATTCTTGGCAGTCCTCGGGTGATCTTCGAGCTTCTGGAGAAACGCTCTTCGCTCACCTCGGACAGGATCCAATCGCCGATGGTACCGCTGTAAGTCCATGCCGAAGGTTACGCCGGTGTACTACCTGACGTCGTTTGCAGGGTCGGGCAGGGAGGCAACTTTTCGTTGATGCCATATGGCAACTGGTGGAGGCAACACAGACGGGCGTTC
Source organism: Ganoderma sinense ZZ0214-1 (assembly GCA_002760635.1). Classification (NCBI taxonomy): domain Eukaryota; kingdom Fungi; phylum Basidiomycota; class Agaricomycetes; order Polyporales; family Polyporaceae; genus Ganoderma; species Ganoderma sinense. Next base: position 1,438,440 of record AYKW01000069.1, read on the forward strand.
TGGCAACATTTCCTCCCCGCCTCCATTGAACGGCACGTCTCTGTACAGAGGAAGTACGCCCAAGTCTTCATGCGCATGCTCTTGGAGGACCCGACTCGCCTTTGCGACCACATACGCTAGTGAGTTTTTGATTTTCTGAAGTTACACGCACCATGCTGATAGTTCCCTAGCACGTTCGCTGCTACTGTCGTTAAGATCACCTACGGCGTAGACGTTGCACGTACCAACGACCGATATATCCAGCTCATAGAGAAGGTGTTGTCGGTCGTGGTGGCATTTACGCCTGGCAGGTATTTTATCGAAGCATTCCCCATACTTCGGTACGTGCCGGAGTGGGTGCCAGGTGCAGGTTTCCAGAGGGAGTTCAGGGAATGGCGGGCCGCGGCCGAGGAGGTCACGGCTTCCCTATACCGGGAGGCCACCGAACGCGTGAGTACCATTCATCGGCACCATTCCGAGATGGATGAAATTAACCTAAATCTATCTAGGGCGACGAAGATGCGGTCAATTCCGTTGTCGCCGAGCTTGCCAGACGGCCAGAACAAGGTCGCGACGATGCCACCTCTCCGCTCAACCTGGATGTCGTTAGAAACGTCGGCTTCACGGCCTTTGAAGGTGCGTCCCGACAGGCGAGGCCGAGATTGAGCATTGGTGCTTAAAATGATCCTTATTGCTTAGGCGGAGCCGACACAGTAAGTGCTTTGCATTCGACACCCCGCTTCTTGTTCTCCTAATTGCCACCCTGCAGACCGTCTCTACCCTACAGTCATTCTTTCTCGCCATGTCGCTCTACCCTGAGGCCCAGCGCAAGGCTCAGGCTGAGCTTGACGCTGTCATAGGCCCAGATCGCCTTCCGGACTACAACGACAGGGCCTCTCTTCCTTACGTCAATGCCGTCGTGAAGGAGGCCCTGCGATGGCAGCCTGTGTTAGCCTTCAGTCTTCCGCATATGACAGTGGAAGATATGGAGTACTCGGGGTACTTCATCCCCAAGGACACTCTCCTGATGCCCAACAGTTGGTATGCTCATGGCTGTGACCCTGGACCCTTCCATGCCGCTGACGCCGGACTTCTAGGGCATGTTTGCACGACCCAGAGGCCTACCCCGAGCCCGAGCGTTTCATCCCGGATCGCTTCATGCGGGATGGAAAGCTCGACCCCAGCGTCCGGGACCCTACGCGCTTCGCGTTTGGATATGGAAGAAGGTAAGACCTGTTAGGGGCCGGGAAGACATGTCCGCTAACGTTCATCTTGTAGAATATGTCCGGGAAGGCATTTCGCGGACGCAACCTTGTTCACAAACATCGCGATGATCCTCCATGCCTTCGACATCACTCCCCCGCTCGATGAGAACGGCAAAGCCATCGTCATCGAACCCCGGATGACTGACGCGATGCTCTGGTGGGTACCCGTCCAGTGTCACGCGCAATGGATACCGCTCAGAATAAGAGTCACAGTTTCCCACTGGACTGCCGCTGCACTGTCACGCCTCGATCGAGCAAGGCCAGAGAGCTTATTCTTGCCGAAGATCCGTAGAAAGATGACCCGAGGCCGATGGTCCTTTTATGTCATGTTCATTGTCGGAAGAAGATTCATCGCTCTCACCAGCCCCAAAGAAGCTTGTAAACGTTCGACTTGTTCGGCACCTTGAACCTGCTGGATTGAATGTCCTCGCCATTGTTCAGGGCAATCAGCCCGCGATGTCATCGATAAGACGGCTTCTGCCCCGCTTTCTTTGTCACCGACGGCGCCACTGGAGTGGGACGCGTTAGCGGAAGTGGGAGTCGCCTTCTATGGTGGGTGTTCTCGTGTTTGGTCTCGTGCTGGTTGGGGATATGCAGATGCTATAACTTGAATGCAAGGTTCATCCGACATCACATGGACAACTAAAGGTGCATCGACATGATAAGGTGCCACATATATTAGTGAGCGTGGCGTACAGCCCCGCAATTCGACCTTCAAAGATCCCCAACCGCTGCACGCCGCACGGACGGGGCTGTCGATGCACTCATGTCTTTCCCGCTTGTTGCGTTTCTTGCTTTGCCCGTCCTACTCTATGTTTTGTCTTCGGCGATTTGGAGAGACCGCAGTGGAGGACGGCCTCTACCTCCAGGACCAACATCCTTCCCACTGGTGGGGAATCTCTCTTACATGCGTAAGCCTCAGTTGTGGAAGGCGCATCGCGACCTATGCGTGACATACAGTAAGTCATTTGCGTATTCGCTGTTATCCGCTCGTGTCGTAACACCATACAAGATTCGGATATTGTCCACCTGAAGGTGCTGGGCCAGCACATTTGCATTCTCGGGAGCCCGAAATCAATCTTCGCGCTCCTTGATAAACGATCCTCCGTTACCTCTGACCGCGAACACTCACCTCTAGTCCGTTTGTGAGTGTCCAACTCATGCCTTGTGCCATAGTAGTTAACATACTATTATTGTAGGTGCGGGCAAGGCTTCCAGATGTCGCTTATGCCTTACGGTGCTTGGTGGCGACGCCACAGACGTGCCTTCTGGCAGCATTTCTACCCCACGGCGACCGAAAAGTACCGCTCCGTCCAGAAACAATCGGCTCATATGTTCTTGCGGAAGCTCCTCGAGGATCCAAGCGACCTATACGACCATATTCGTTAGTGAGTGGTGCATTCAACTGGTTTTGTAAGAAATTGTTCGCTTACAGACGTTTACAAGTACCTTCTCGGCGACGATCGTGAAGGTCACGTACGGCGTGGACGTCGCCGAGAAAAATGACCCTTACATTGCTCTCATCGAGAAGGTCCTTGCAGCCATAGTGGTTCTAACCCCGGGCCGTTACTTGCTCCAGTACTTGCCCATTCTCGAATATGTCCCGGAGTGGGTCCCCGGAGCCGGGTTCCAAAAAGAGTTGTCTGGATGGCGAGCAGCCGCTGATTATGTCAAGGAGACTTTGTTCGCTAAAAGCGTAGAGTTATTGGTGAGCGTAGCGACCCTTCCTCTCCACAGTGGGACCAACGTCATACCTAGGACCTCGCTGATCCACCCCAATCGATTGTCGCTCAACTGGTGGGGAAAGTGAGGAATCAGGACGACAGGCCTTCCAATCCAGACTCGGGTTCGGCGGAGACTGAGATGGACATTGCGAAGAATGTTGCGCTCAGCATCTTCGAAGGTATGTTCAACAATCTTCGGGCCCACGATCTAGTCGATCTAACCATGTATTGTATCCTTTAGCTGCAGCTGACACCGTGAGTCTGCGATGGCAACCATTCATTCCTTTGTTGCGCTGACGCCCTGACACACCCGTTATCAGACGTTCTCAACCCTGCAGGCTTTTTTCCTTGCAATGTCCCTATGCCCAGACGTGCAGAAGAAAGCGCAAGCGCAGCTCGATGCTGTCGTCGGCCCTCACCGCCTTCCTGACCACGAGGACCAGGAGGCGCTGCCGTACATATCCGCGATTGTCAAGGAGGCTTTGCGGTGGCACGTTGTCCTGCCGTTTAGCATACCTCACCTCACCACAGAGGACATGGAGTATGAGGGGTACTTCATCCCCAAAGGCACTGCCCTCCTGGGGAATAGTTGGCGAGTCGACTATTTTTCTAGGATGCCGGGTTAATATTCAAAAGTATATCTCAGGGCGTGCTTGCATGACCCCGAAACCTACCCAGAACCGGAACGCTTCAATCCGGACCGATATCTCGATGGTGGGGAACTGGATCCAAACGCTCCTGATCCCAGCCGATTCGTATTTGGATATGGAAGGAGGTCAGTGTCAGGTTGAGTCGAGCGAATCATAATCCCCGCCATAATATGTGTTCCTACCTCTGCAGAACGTGTCCCGGACGATACTTCGCAAACTCTTCTCTGTTCATCAACATCGCATTCATTCTGCACACCTTTAATATCACTCCACCGCTGGACGAGCAGGGCAAAGCCATCGTCATCGAGCATACAATGACAGAAACCTTGACGTCGTAAGTGTAGTAGAACTAGCTGATATGGTACTCTCTTCAATCTGACTGATGAGCTGGAATACCAGGTATCCTGAAGACTTCCGATGCACCGTCAAACCTCGGTCAGATCGAGCGAGACAGCTCGTACTCGCCGAATCCTGAAGGATCCCTCTGAGATGAGTGCACCGACGGCGAGCAGACGGTGTGGATGCCAAGTCGGTTGAAAGAGCCAATTTGAGCGGATCACAGGATATGACGGGCCTAGCATGGGCGCGCGAACCGTATGTGCGAGGTTTTGGAAAGGAGAACGCGGATATCCATTGAGCACTTGCAATGACTTCGCATATGATTGTTGATTACTTCCCAGGGATGAAACACACAAAATTCCCTTTGATCCTTATATTTGTACTAGCTTCTATGCACGAGGATGTTCGATTATCCATGTACTGCCAGTGCTAAGTAACTTGAATGGAAGATGAGTAGAGAGTATATACGAATGAGTAGATCAGAGGACAGCGACGGATTGCTACTTTGAAAAGGTTACGATGAAAGGGGGCGGACCAAGATTGCCTCTACGACTGACGTACAATACACTGACGCAATCAACTACCCAGTCTGAGTGGCCTTTCGGCCCATGCGAGATAATTCCTCATTTGTAGGCGATGGTACTAGTTGTACCTGACTTAAGGCCGAAAGGGCAGAAGTAATCATAAACATTGACAGTCATTATTTCCGGCTATGTGCTACGTACAGAGGGTGACATTATAACATTGCGATCTACAGGGTTCATGATGCATAAGCGTTCCACAAAACCTAAAAGCGATACACCACGGCTGCAAAAGAGCTAACGACGAGCGACAACAACAGTCTAATACCTGATTGTAATAAAATACGAACGTGTGCATGCGGGACGAAAACGTGAGGAGCCCGTCCGTGGTACCGGTACCGTGCAGTGTGCATGAAGGAAACAAAGGTCGAGACTCGGCGGGACGGGGCGTGAAAACAGCGTGAAAAAGCATCGAGACCTGGGAGGATATCGTAAAGGTCGTTCCTGGGGGTCGCCATCCGTGCGCACTGTATGCGTGACGAAAAGGCAGAAGGCGTGCGTGCGTGTGAGACCGGTCCCGAGCCAGACTCATGTCGCATGAATGGCCAGGGACCCGAAGCCGCCGAACGAGTTCGACCTAGGCCTCTGAATCGTCGCGCGGCGATCAAAGCCCGCACGGAGCCTCGCTGGGGGGTCTGATTCTGACTCTGTCGTGTCCGGTGGCGGCCCTGGCGTTGGCGTTGGCATTGGCGGTGCGCCCTCGGCTGCTGGGGGCGTGCCAAGCGCACCTGTTATCGATTTCGTGGGCGGGCCGGGGAAGGTGCTGGGTCGTGCTGCCGTCTGAGACGCGACGGAGGGGTTCGGCTTGCGGGCCAGGAAGGGGGTCTTGGGCGTCCGATGCGGCACCGCCGTGGACGAGGGGCTTGGCATCGTGGTGGACGAGGCCAAACGGGGGCGCGGTGGGAGGGCAAGTGAGAGGGAGGACCGGTTTTGCAGGACGAGGCGGGAGTATGCATCGTGCTCGTATGGTCCGGGATGGTAAAAGGGGTCTGTGACGACCGTGCTGGCCTGGGAAGGGGTTTGAGAGATCCTGCGCGACGTGCGCTGGAAGCTGCTCCTGCTCGCCGATGGGGATAGCGGTGGCGGGAGGGAACACAGGGTACGAGGAGAACTGTCGCAGCTGGTGGATATCGAACGCTTGCGCAATACTCGTCTAGGAGTACTGGAGCTGTCTCTGTTGGATGACGGTCTCCGGGAGAACTCGGCTCGCCAGGGAGGGGCTGTAGAGGGACGCGCAGTGACAAGCTTGTCCGAGGAGGAGAGCCATGAAGGAGCGAGAGAAACACTTTTTGCGTCGGAGGCGCGGGCATCGGAGCATGGGAGTATGCCGAGGGCGCGCTGCTTGGCTATATGCTTCTTATTCATTTCCAGCCAGGATTCCATGCGCGAGCAGTTGATGGAGCAGTAGATCTGTTCGTGGTCGGGGGGTTTGAAAGACTTCTTGCACTGGTGGCAAGACAGACGCGAGCCCCTGGTTGGGGACTTGGGCGGGACGGCGAACAAGTTCTTGATAGTCTTCATGGCGGTGGCGGTTACAGAGCGTTGAATGGCTTTGCGCGGAGTGGGATCAAGCCCATGGGGTGTATCCTGAAAGACCAAGGGCTTTATATATGCTGTTCTGCAAGCCGCCACCCGGAGGACAAAGGGACGCTCGGAACTTACTTGGGCGACAAGGGTGACTTGGGATTGCTTTGCGCTGGTAAAGAACTCCATGCCTGCGAGGCAGACCAGGGTGCGGGCCAGCTTGCAGGAGGAGGAAAGGTGGGGCGACAAAGCTGGGTGCGGTGAGCGGCAGGTAGGCAGCAGCCGACGCACTGGACCGGGATATCCGATTCGTCAAAAACACGATGCACTTTACCTAATGGTCCCTTCCCTCCAGCATCCCTGGAAGTTTATCCCCGGAACTCTCGCGATGCCGCGCTAGCAGATCCTGTCTCCACAGCCCTCCGCCAACGTCCCTCATCGCCCTCCACTGCCGCGATTCGGTGGCCAGCTGTCACCGCGACCTTCAAAATGAACACCCCGCGAAGCTCCATCTGAGTTGAGCGCGAAGGGATTGCGTCATCCAGAAAGTGAGAGAAACAGATGACAAGCTAGCAGGACTCGACAATAGCCAGATAGCAGATATCCGTGCTTCGTCGCAGCATTCGAACAGGGACGCGGCGGTCGTCAGACAAGCTTGAAAGCTTCCGCTCAGCCATCTCCGAGCGCAGGCGCTTGTATTCGCTCCGCTGATCGAGGATCTCAGATTCTCATCGTGCTATGGGCGTCTACACTCTAGGCACTTCTACTATTAGCTCTTCTATACGACTCTATGGCTCTCGCTGAATGGAGTTGTCACCGTCATTCAGCCAGCCACCGGGATAGGAGACCCAATGGTCAACTATTGTATCAATCGAAGTTATGCTACCGAGACTTGGGGTATGTTTCAGAGCACCATAGGCAACCATAGGACAATAATATACGTGCCAACGAGCCCCGCAGTTATTCATGATGCTTTTGTTGTTGCATACCCGTCGCTTCTTCCGACAGCATCTTCTTTTCCGCATGCCACGGTGATACAGATGGTTATTTCGATCGCCCAAACGTTGGTACCCTTCTGCCTTCTGTCAGCCCTACCGTCTTGCACCAGCGTGCGGTCAGCGCCAAGGTCCGCACCCGCCAACGACGGTATGTATCTCCACATCAATGATCACAGGAAGAAATGTAATGGAAGAAGCAGGACAAGATTACAACAGCCACATCACTAGGCAAACAAGCTATATACATATCATGGCGATGGTGGTATAGGCCGACGACACCGTCCTAGGTGGCCATCTGACAGGGCATCTAGCAGTACAAGAGAACTTACAAACGCACGGCTCAGAACGGACGAAAGGATGCGAAGCCTCGGGCCTCTGCGGGGTGGGCCGGCGGCCCCGGCGTGCAGGGCGGGGGAAGCGGAGCCCGAGAGCGTCCGGAAACCAACCCCGACACCATCATCATTGTGCATGCACCGTGGAGTCGGATGCGGTGGCGGCTAGGTAGCTGGGCTTGGAGGGATCCGTGACGGCGAAACTCGTTGTGTGGATGTTGACAGCCAACACCTGCACTGGCGCGAACTCCATCGCTGACTGTTCGCCGACTGTCGGTCGGGTCTGGGATAGCATGAGGAGGGTGGCGGGATTGTGAGCGAAGTCCAGCGGAAAGGTGGAGGACTCGCACGGACGATACGTACGGCTGGGCTTGAGGGGAACGAGGGCAGGGGGGTGTCCTCCATCATGCGCGTGGCAAGCATCTTGCGGGACTTGATCCTGGTGGGGCGGTCAGCGTGAGGTGTGCAACACAGATACACCTAAGTGTCAAACGGGTGCAGGGCGAGTACGCACACTGTGAGCAAGGAGAGGACATATACTGTTACACCGTAAAATGAGAGTCTGCGCTGGAGGACAATGGTATGGTGAGTCAGCGCACCTTTCACGCCGATGTTAGATATGCCAATGTAAATCAGGTTCCCGGTTAGAACAAGAGTCTAAAGCTGTGTGAGCATTGACCTGTAGCGCAGCCTTTGGACACCGGCTTACGAGTAGGAAGCAAGTAGCCGCAAGGAGGCTGTGGGCATCAAGTCAGCCTGGAAGAAAGGGATTATGTGAGGGTAGCCCCTACGTGAACAGCAATCCTGCAAGAGTGGTTCAGAGCACTGATACTACGCGGTAGCACATAGCTGGACGTACCAGAGGATAACGCGTAAGCGACGATCTTTCTAATGATGGAATCTGACCTGTTTCCAGTTGCAGGTATGAAGGGCCCGTAGCACGTAGTTCGGGATTGATATGAAGACGTACCGCTTCCACCCAGTTCGACTCCTCATGAGCTTGATGACGAGAGCGCTTGTCAACGTTATGTCGGTAATCATCGCCGATCCGCAAACCCAAACAAGCGTCCACTGTAAGTAAGGGTGTGTTAACGGTGTACGGCGCCGCATAATGCTGCACAAGAGGGTTGGTAGTCACGAACGTTGATTTTCCGTAGGATAAGGAAGTTCGGCTCTCTCACACTAGCACGAGAGCGGGAGGTCAGGTCACAACAGCAGCGTTTTACCTAGTGTAAATTTTGGACTTACGACTGGATGGTCAACGCTACGAGGGGTTCAAGTTAGCCGCATCAAAGGGGGAGCGAGAAGTTGGACCACATCTTACAGATCGTTAAAGCTAAAGTCGGAGCGTTACGTGATGAGACTCCAGCGCGTGCGACAACGAACAGTGGGATGCTCGCCTAGTGAAGAGGCCATGCCGATCGCCTAGAAGTGAAAACCACCAGTGAGCGATAGCCCAAATCGACGCGTCAAGGGGCATCGAAGAGACTGACCGCCAGCAATGTAACCCATTGAAATCTGGGACCCACTAAAGAAATATGAGAGCGAATAGGTTTTCGATGCGGAAGACTCTCACAAGCTCGGTACACCCGACCTGCATAGAAACTAGCAACCCCGACGTCAGTGAGGCGTTACGGGTGGGTGAAGCGAGATCAACGATCTGACAATTGAGATTGGATGATGATAACCGCCTAGACCGGCCAAGGTGTATGAGCAAATTGAGACAGAGAGGAATCATGGCAAGTCAGGTTTAAGATGCTTACGCTGACAAAGTTAAACGCCTGGAAGGTCCTGGGTTGCCGCATCCATTAGTGTCAGTCGTTAATTACCGCACGCGTCAGATATGGCTTGCTTACCAGTCAGTATGGGCAAGGCCGATCAAGTTGGAATGGTATTCGACGATACGCCAACCACTGATGCAACGGACTCATGGTCAAAGGATAGATATGTCCCAAGGGAAAGAGAAAGGCGTACCAAGCGTGGATGATGAGTCCCGTGTGGAATAAGTCGAGCAAGCTGTGGCTGTTCAAAACTCTGCTGGTGATGGAGACGAAAGACCAAGAACGCTCACAGTGTAGACCAGACAATAGTCCTAACATATCGGGTGTCGGTGCGGTATAATCTGAAGTATTGAACGGCTTGGGCGAGGGAAAAAGCGTAGACTCTGTAAGAGGTTGGTAACAGGATGACTCTCAGACGATACGGGAACGATGTAAAATGAGGGACCCACACGAATGAGAAGGTTGTGCCAATGAGGATTGGGCCATATGTTTCGTTGAGGATTTGTGCTGGGGTGAGGAAATGGGCGGAGCGGAAATTGGAGTAGGTGGAGTTGTGCATGTTTACCGTCGCATTGTAGTCGGTCGAGAAGGTAGGCTGCTTGGGGGGTGGAGCAAACGATTTTGTAGGGCATATGGTGGGGGATACTTAAATCAGTCACGACAGCCACCAGTGGAGCTCAGATATTACTTATCGGAATGATGAGAAATGAAGTTGGTTACTGGATGATTATGATTGCAACATGGTGATCGGTGGCTGGCTTCCGAGGCATGCAAATGCAGGTACTAAGGGCTTGCTATTATGTAATGGTGTGGCGCTGCAAAACGACCATCGACACCACTGATGGCAGGCTGAGAGTTGACTTCGCGTACTAGAACTTGAAGTTAGCGCAGCATGCAGAGACGATGAAAGCCCACATTTCGGATTTCCGGCATCGGCATGATGAGCATTGCGGGAGAATCTCCGGGAACTTGAAGAGAGGACAGCAATATTAATATTAATCGTGAATCGACGCTAGCTGCCGAGGTTCACTCTAGCGCGATATACGAGGGCGCGCTGAGGTTACGTAATTAGATCCAAATAGGGCGAATTGCGAATTCAGGGCCGGCCAGCGCTCAACGGTGCTGCAGCCGCCACACTTCAATTTTGCTTGTCCTTATTTTTCCCCGGATCTCCGAGTCTCTGTCGCTGTGTCGCCTGTGCTTTCCAGTCTCTGCATCTGTTCTGGACATATATCATTATTGTGCCTTTCGTCTCCTAGCTCTGTAATCGCTCCGCCTCCATGCGCAAGCAACTCGACCCGCGCATCCCAATCCTCATCAACAATAATGTTAGAAAGAACCACCGTTCGTTCATCGTGCTTGTTGGAGACAAGGGCAGGGACCAGGTACGTGGCATTCCATCGCAATCATTACTTGGCTAAGACCCTGCAGATTGTGAATCTGCATTTCCTTCTCTCCCAAGCACGAGTCTCTGCCCGCCCTTCTGTGCTATGGTGTTACAAAAAGGAACTGGGCTTCACAACGTATGTCTCAAGTTCTGGCGCGTATACGCGCTCTCACTCTGCTGCGGCACAGACATCGGAAGAAGCGGGAGGCCAAGATCAAAAGAGAAGTCAAGAGGGGTATCCGCGAACCCAACGAGCAGGATCCCTTCGAAATCTTCGTCACGGTCACTGATATCCGGTATACGTATGTATCTCCGCGTTTCTTCGGCATGCTTTTACATGTTCATCCTGCACCATGCTGGAAGATACTACAAAGAGTCCCATAAAATACTCGGTCAGACGTTCGGCATGTGTGTACTCCAAGACTTCGAGGCGATTACACCCAACCTTCTTGCTCGCACAATAGAGACGGTCGAAGGTGGCGGTCTCGTTGTTATCATGCTCAAGACCATGAAGTCCCTAAGACAACTTTACGCCATGACCATGGTGCGTCTGTACATTCTAAACTCCATGGACTGTCTACCCACCCCTCCTTAGGACGTGCATGCACGTTATCGAACATCATCACATGACTCAGTGGTCGCCCGCTTCAACGAGCGGTTCATTCTCTCTCTGGGTTCTTGCGACGACTGCCTTGTTCTAGACGACGAGCTCAATGTATTACCCATCTCCCGTGGCAAAGACATCAAACCCATTGAAGAGGATCGGGGAAAGAGCAAGGAGGAGTCCGAGCTCAAAGACCTGAAGGACAGCCTTGCTGACACGAAACCCATCGGTGAGCTCGTTAAGCTCGCCAAGACGATAGACCAAGCACAGGCCATCCTTACCTTCGTCGACGCTATCGCTGAGAAGACGCTATCGTCGACTGTGACCCTCACTGCAGGCCGTGGTCGTGGAAAGTCCGCTGCTTTGGGCCTTGCCATTGCTGCAGCACTTGCTCACGGGTACTCTAACATCTTCGTCACGAGTCCCAGTCCTGAGAACTTGAAAACGCTGTTCGAGTTTATCTTCAAGGGCATGGACGTTCTAGGTTACGAGGAGCACCTCGACTATGATATTGCGCAAAGCACGAACCCTGACTTCAACAAGGCAATTGTACGCGTGAACGTGTTCAGGAACCACCGACAGACAATCCAGGTTAGTGCTTTCGACACGCCTTGCTTCATACACATCTCATCGGCGCATGTAGTATATCCAACCACAAGATGCACATGTTCTCGGTCAGGCAGAACTCGTGATCATTGATGAGGCCGCCGCTATTCCACTCCCCCTCGTCCGCAATCTTATTGGTCCCTACCTTGTGTTCATGGCTTCTACCATCAATGGCTATGAAGGTACTGGTCGATCTCTCTCCCTCAAGCTCATTCAGCAACTTCGCGAGAGCACCCGGCCTTCTCTGACAAAAGACGCGGCCACTACCGAGGACGACGCTGCAGCTGCTTCCTCGTCCTCCAAAAAGCCGCTTACGAAAGCGCCCCCAAAAGCACGCACCCTCCGCGAGATCAAGCTCGAGACACCCATCCGTTACGCCGCGGGGGACAAGGTCGAGAAGTGGCTGAACAGCCTCCTCTGCCTCGACGCGACGATCCTCCCGCGGCAAACACACATGAGCTGTCCGCACCCGAGCAAGTGCGAGCTCTTCTACGTCTCGCGCGACACGCTCTTCAGCTTCCACCCCGCGTCCGAGGTCTTCCTGCAGCGCATGATGGCGCTCTACGTCGCCTCGCACTACAAGAACCAGCCGAACGACCTCCAGCTGCTCTCCGACGCGCCCGCGCACCACCTCTTCGTCCTCCTCCCGCCCCTCGCCGCCGACGAGACGCACCTCCCCGAGCCGCTCGTCGTCCTCCAGGTCGCGCTCGAGGGCAGCATCTCGCGCCAGGCGATCATGGACGGGCTCAGCCGCGGCTTCCGCGCGGGCGGCGACATGATCCCCTGGCTCGTCTCGCAGCAGTTCCAGGAGAGCAAGTTCGCGATGCTCTCGGGCGCGCGCGTCGTGCGCATCGCGACGCACCCGGACTACGCGAACATGGGCTACGGCGCCCGCGCGCTGCAGGCGCTGAACGCGTACTTCAGCGGGGAGTACTTCGACGTCGGGGAGGGCGCGATGGAGGCGGAGCAGTCGTATCCGGACCCGGCGAACTTCGACGAGGTGCGTGCCGCCGCCGCCGACTGGGTCATGTCGGTCCGTGCAGTACTGATTGACGTGTTGTGCACTAGGACACGACCCTCCTCACGGACGAGCCTAAGGTTCGCGCGGCCACGGCGATGCCACCCCTTCTGCAACGTCTGTCCGAACGTAAACCTGAAACATTGGACTACCTCGGTGTCTCCTATGGTCTGACACCGCAGCTTCTCAGGTATGTGCACCCGCCGCGATGGCTTTTCTATCATTGCTCACACCGTTGGACAGGTTCTGGAAACGCGCTGGATACGTCCCACTATACCTCCGGCAGACGCAGAGTGAACTTACCGGCGAGCATACGTGCGTCATGGTACGCGGCTTGAACTCGTCGACGGAGAGCGAGCTGGAGTGGCTGGGCGAGTTTGCGAAAGGTGCTTCATTTTTACTCCCATTCATTCTATTCGGAGGCCTTAGCTAACGAGAATCTGTGTCAAGATTTCCGGAGACGCTTCCTGAACCTCCTTTCCTTCAAGTTCCGCGAGTTCGGCAGCGTTACCGCGCTCAGCGTGCTCGAAGCCGCAAACACCGCCGTGAAGAAGCTCGACGAGGACCCTGCCCGCGCGCTCGGGTCCTCTGAGCTCTCCATCCTCCTATCGCCGTTCGACCTGAAGCGCCTCGACTCGTACGCGAACAACCAGCTCGACTACCACGTCGTCATGGACCTCCTGCCGGCCGTGGGCCAACTGTACTTCGAGCGGCGCCTGGGCGCGGACGTGCGCCTGAGCGCGGTACAGAGCTCGATCCTGCTCGCGCTCGGGCTGCAGCGCAAGACGATCGAGGAGGTCGAGGAGGAGCTGAGCCTGCCGGTCTCGCAGGCGCTCGCGCTCTTCGTCAAGGTCGTCAAGAAGATCAGCAAGAGGCTGCTGGATGTGCAGAAGGAGGCGATCAGCGCGACGATCCCCGACCGCAGCCGCGCGGACGCCACGGACGCTGAGGACTCGCAGGCCGGGAAGAGGGGTGTGGCGGAGTTCAGGCCGCTCGAGACGCCGCTCGAGGAGGAGCTGGAAGAGGCGGGCGACGAGGCGGCGCGCGCGTTGAAGGAGAAGCACCGTGCGATGATCGACGCGCTCGACCTGACAAAGTGAGTGCTCGTTCCGTTGGGTTGGTTTTTTCCGTTCTTCTGCGTCGAGCGCTACGGGCGACATGAGAGCGCCGACATTCATCCCGTTGTGCTTGAGGCTTGGCGTGCTGGGGCGTTCCCACTCCTGCTTCTATTCGACATATGAGATCTGGAGATGGTGCCGTGCATTCGCTTCTGCATCTTTCTTGCGTATTGGGGGTGGGGTCGCGGGGCCCCGCGGGGGCCTGCTGGGCACGCTTGGCCGCCGCTCGTTGCGCGGTCGCTATCGCGTATCTCGACCATATGCTTGTTTGATCGTCTTGCCTCCCTATGGCATGTTTTCGTGCGCTTGCATTTCTGGCTTCCCACCCACTTCATACGTCGTCATTTTTCATCCGTCTTCGAGCCCCCCGGGTTGCGCTCTTACACAGGACCTAGGCTGACCTTGGCGCACCGCGGGACGTAACGTGCTCACACACGCACACATGCACACACAGATACGCGATTGCCGACGGATCTGCGGACTGGAGCGCGGCGGAGGCCCAGGTCGCGAAGCTCTCGTCGGCCGGGGCGCAGGGCAAATCGACACTCGTCTCCGTCAAGTCGGCAGCGGTTGCGGGGCAGAAGCGGAAAGCGGAGGACGCGGGGAAGGAGAGGGAGAAGGGCGGCAGCGGAGATAAGAAGGCGAGGAGGAGCATGAAGAAGACCAAGGCGCGGTGACCCTTGCACTGTTACAGCGGGGTATGTTGGGGTGCGCCGTAAGTTTTTTCCATTTCGTCGTCGGCCGAATGTACAGCCTGTCGAGAACGCGAGAGAAGACCAGACGTTTGCAGCCTCCGTCCGTCGATCGCTTCGGCCCGAGGTTCCCGTCGACGCCGTCGATATTCCGACGACGGTGGCCGGTCGGCTTGCTTGCGCTTCTCGTACTTCACGAATCACCGACCGATACGCCCTCCATAAAGTTCGAGTGCGCCAAATTCCTCATCGATAGTAACTGATTTTTTCGCTTCCAGCCCTTTCTAATGCATCAGGTAGCCACAACGTCGATGTTGAACCCATCTTCGAGAGATGGTCGCAGTCAATCGGAAGACATGGATATCTTCTTTCGACCGTCTCTGGCTTCACAACATCGCTCCTCTTTCCAGGAATTCTGTTTCTGTGAAATGAACGACCTATACTTAGAAACCGAACGGCGA